>CM041777.1:255241702-255937475 GCA_023374045.1 Limonium bicolor | reverse complement strand
AAGATTGTGGATTTGCTGTTGTTGAGATGCTCTTCCGCTGCAACATTCTTGCACTGGTCGGTAGCAGCGGGGGGAATTCTCAGTACCCCCCCCAAACAAAGTTGTAATTTGGGATGACAATCAGAGTCGATGCATGGAGAGTTTACCTTCAGGTCTGACGTGCGGAGTGTTAAAATGAAGAAAGATCAGATAGTGGTTGTACTGGAACACAAGGTGTATGTATATAATCTTATGGATTTGAAGTTGCTGCATCAGATAGAGACGGTTTCAAACCCGATAGGACTTTGTTGTCTATCTCATCATGCAAATACCTCTGTCTTGGCTTGTCCTGGTCTTCGAAGAGGGATGGTTCGGATTGAGCATTTTGGGCTAATTATTACTAAGTTTATCAAAGCTCATGACTCCCAACTGGCATGCTTAGCCTTGACAACGGATGGTTTGCTCCTTGCAACTGCCAGTGTGAAGGGAACTTTGGTGCGAGTTTTTGATACAATGAATGGGACATGCTTGCAGGAGGTAATGATGGTCTTTGAAACTTATGCATACTTTGTGTTTGATGTTTTATGAGATAATGCCTAATTGTGAGGTTGCTTTGCTGCTGAGAGTTTATTCACTACTTACTGAACAATTATCTATTTTAGATTGTCCAAGGAGAAGATTATGCAAGAAAGGTGTATATGCATTACTTGTTTTTTAGGCATTTATACTGAATATGTCACTAATGTACCATAAAAGTTAGCCAGAAGATAACTTTTATTGTTTACATTCATTGTAGGTTCGTAGGGGAACTGACAGAGCAGATATTTATGGTATTGCTTTCTCTTCCAACGTTCAATGGCTGGCTGTATCAAGTGACAAGGGCACTGTTCATATCTTCAATCTCAGAGTCCGAGTAGCAGGGGAAGATGCATCTGTCTGTTCAACTTTGATCAAAAGTCCATCTCTTCTCCACCAAACTTCTTCATCTTCTCTGGATGCTCTAATTTCTCATAATCCCGGGGACAATCCCAGTCATTCACTATCATTTATGAAAGGTTGGTTGAAGAACCTTTGCTTTATTCTCGAACAGTAATGGTTTCTTTTATTGCTTGGTTGCCTTTAGTTTGGATAGATCCCATAAGCTACTTCATAAAATTTTCTCACCCTTTTTCTCGTTTTATATTTTCCGGATAAGCATAGAGAACCTCACATGTGGAACAGTGGATTTGGTGGCCTCATTTTTGCCGTTACAAGTAGAAATGCCAACTTAATAATTGCAACTTACCATAATGTTTATAATTGAGACTTGCTTTTAGCGTACATGGTTAAATGCCCGTTGGTGACAGTAGGTAACAGCATTTATTGCGCATCGCAACTGGGTGAAACGTCATGTTTCCTTGCTACATTGGTTGAAGGTCTTTGACAATTACAATTGCTGAACATATTCCAAATATTGACTTCAGCAAGGTATAGATTTTATTACTATCATATACGAGTGAGCAAAGAAAGTTTGAAAATGCTCACCGTTTTTTTGTGTCGGTCTATCGAGTTAATTATCTTTTGAGGATACTGTATTTCTCCTTGTTCCCAATGCTTTCTGGAAAATGCTTGGTAGCTCTAGTTCACTTGTATGATTAAGATGTTTGACAAGGAGCATCTACAATTAGTAACATTTTGCTTATGCCTTTAGCAGAATGGAAAGTTTCCTTCTCCATGTATATGTCATCTTGTATATCTTCTAATGGGCTCAGCTGACAATACTCTCTTGTTATTGGGTGATTGATAGGATTTTTGCCAAATATTTTAGCTCGGAGTGGTCATTTGCACGATTTCATTTGTCTGAATGTACCAAGTTCATGGTTGCATTTGGATCTCATGACAGTGTTATGATAGTCGGCTTGAACGGAAGGTAATTCTTTACCAAGTTTGATATTTACCGATTTTCCAGTCATTTATATGCCTCTTAAGTTTCACCAATTGTGTGGTCATCATAAAACTTGAGTTCTTCGTTTCATATTGTGTCATATTTACTTGCATGTTTCTTATCGTCTCCCGCTATCTCTACTTCATTCCATATCCATGTTCATGTCCGATTAAGTGAGCTAGTTATAGAAAAAGCTATAGTGAAGTGGTTGTTGTACGGTGAACCTTTTGCATAATGGCATGTACTTTTGCATCTAGCTCGTAGCCTGAGATGTTGACCCCATCCTTTCTTGCATTTATTTTGCAACCAGCTGAATACACTGGAACTCCATATGTATAGTTTTTGTGCTTCCCTGCTCCTTTTGCTGTGGTCTCTTTACCCCTGTTGTTGCTCATACCATTTCGGGTTTTTTGCTTCCTTTCTGTCAGTTTCTATAGATGCAGATTTGATCCAGTAATGGAGGAGATATGTCACAAGTAGAATATTTCCGTTTTCTCAAAACCGAAGGATAGAACTCAAAGTTTGAAGTGCAGATATTTTCTCAGAAATTACCAAGCGACACAGATATGAAACACGTGCTAGTTGTACAAGCAATCCACCGCCCATCTTTGTGTAAATATCTTTCTTCGTTTGCTTTGATTATTGTTCCATGAACTGCATATTTAAGGAAATATGCCCAGAAGCGAGCAACCCCCTCATGTTAATAATTTTACAATTTTCAATTCTATTCTAGTTTGTTGATGGAAAAGTGTTGCTAATAGTTCAACCATATTTCTCATTGTTTTGTGAATATCTGTAGCTGGAAATACAAATTATGTAACAGCCTCTTTAGAATCAGAATGAACAGTTCATCAAATTCTTCATAGATGCTATAGACGTTTTGTTGGTTCTATAAACAAACGCATTTGGTAGAAATTTGCTGTTTATACATCTTGCTTCATATGATCACATGGAATGGTGTTGGCGGTGAAGACAAGGCAAAACCCTGCAACCATACCACGAACCACTTTACAAGTTTGCACGGCTACAGCTAGTCCTGTGCATTATGAATCTTGAGACCCAAAGTTAACAGTAGGGTCAGCAACAATTGATAGCGATACACCTTTTTAGGATGCGTTCGGGTCACATTTTATGCGCATTTTTTGACAGCATAAATATACAGCATATGTTGTTTTGAACTCCTTTATTTGTTTTTGCTGTTCGCCTAAACAGTATAAATATCAGCATAAATGTCAACATAAATGACAGTATAAATGTCAGCATAAATGCCCGCATCAAATGATACCGTTTCTTTACTCACTTTATAATGCAATTACTATGACTATTGATTTAAAAAAAAATTACAAGTTACTTTTTATTACAAATTACATAATACTTTAAATAATTTATAAAAAATAGTACTACTTTCTTTAGTCAAATTTACAAAAAATCACATTTATAATACAAATGTTATATATTATTTGTATACCACATAGATTAATAAAATTAAAAAACGAATAAATATACACACTTGTTGATATATAAATTAAATATTAAAATAGTATATAGAAATATGAATGCATATAAATTTATTAACATACAAAGTTACAAAAATATTATATTTTAAAAGTTTTTAATTTCACTAAAAAATTTACGTAACATTATCAGAAATTTGAAACACTTTTTCTCTCTTTTTTTACGCTTTTATATTTGTAAGAATTAAAAATTTAGATATAAAAATATATTGTTTAGAGATTACAAGTTTTGCTTAAATAATAGAAAGAAAAATTTTATTGTTTGTGAATTTTTTATTTATTTTTACTAACAAATAAATTTACATTTACGTAACATTATCAGAAAATTTGAAACGTTTTTTTCTCTTTTTTTAACGCTTTTATATTTGTAAGAATTATAAAATTTAGATAATAAAATATATTGTTTAGGAGTTACAAGTTTTGCTTAAATAATAGAAATAAAAATTTTATTGTTTGTGAATTTTTTTATTTATTTTTACCAATAAAATAAAGTTACGTAGTGTAATATAATAAATTATAATTGTAATACGAAACGGTAAACGCACTACATATCCAAACATGCTGCATATATGCTACACTGCCAAACAGCAGTTTTCAAAACAGCTGCATTTATGCCAGCACATTCCTACCAGCAAATATGCTGCATTTATGCAAAACTGTCTAGCTATTGCATTGAAATTTCTTAAGTAGTGCTATACAGTGGCCAAGAAAATGAGTTACTAGATCGGACCTAAAATTGGTCCATTTAACCTGTATTAATCAATCAGATGGTAAATTAGAAATATTTAGTTATAATAAATTCAACCCCAATTGGGGTCGAATTTGAAATTAAAATTTGTAAACCAGATAATCTAAAACTGATTGTGAGCCAAAATTTAACCTAACCTATATAATTTGAATCTAATTGGATCGAAACTAGATAAACATGAAAATTTAATGTTTGATTTGCTTTTAACGCAATCTGGAAGTGATATGAAGATTAAAACAATACATAAATGATTTATTACAATTAAAAATTATGAATGAAGACAACTAGTGTAACGGTTCACCGATGAAATTATTTGTATCCATCAACACAAAATGGTCTCCCAAATTCAAAAGTAATGATATATTATTGTAAAATCCGTTTACCCATGTTTCTATAACACGTGACAAGAACAAAAAATCATAAACAATCAAGTTTATGCGGTTGATCAGTCATTTAATCGTGATTAGATATCGTCCGAGAGATCTGAAGTGACAATTTGATAAGAAAATTACGTGGTTCAGTCAAAAAGACCTAAACCACAATATGTGCAACAAATGTTCACTTGATACTGTACTTCAATGAGTATAATAAAAGTTGGGAATTTTCACTGGATACCCCTGAGGCTTGATCGAATTTCACCAAATATCCTTACCTTTTCAGAATTATTATGAGATACCCCTGAGATTTGTTTTTTAATACGAGATACCCTTCCGTCTATTTCCTCAGTAAACGTTTGTTAACTTTTTATTTTCTTCCCATTTTACCCTTAATCCGATTTTTCAAAGTACTAGATACCCCTGCATGTTTCAAATGGCTAGGTTCACCAGATACCCCTGCAACAAATACTTTTACCAGATACCCCTGCAACATAAAACAGCTAGTTTTTGTCTATAAAAACAGAAAAACACAACATTTTGACATTATAGTTTTCGTAATAAGACAATGTCTTCCTCATAGAGTTGCAACAACTTACACATTAAGCTAGTGCATTTACATAGTGCTAACAACTAATATTTCAGCTTGCACTTGCACTATATCCAAAAAGAGACTACTTTCTTTCTTCACTTCACACTATATCCAAAAAGAAACAAGTATCTTCCCCACTTCACAGTATGTCCAAAAAGAGACTACTTTCCCCCTTCTCACTTCATCCTTAAAGAGACTATTTTCCCACCAAAATGCAACAGTCCAGTAGTATATATCAGAATCCAAAATGTCAAAAACCAACAAGATGTGGAACGTGTGCAAATTTACGGCTGACGTGGTGCAGTAGCTGATGATGAAGTCTCTGCATTAGGGATAGCTAAACGAGCTTTCTCTTTTAGCTCCCTAGCAGTTGGTTCTCCCTTACATGTCCTTTTGTTATGACCAAATTGCAAATAGGTGGAGTTCCTTGACATATTTGACCTCTTGCTTGCTAGTCCCTCCCATTCTTCCCTTCTATTTCTTGAAGGCCTTCCGATTCCCCTTTCCAGCATTGGAGTTAGAACTTTAGGATAATCTCCAACCGGCCAATACCGCTGATTAGGTACCGGCTCCAAGTTAAGAGTGTACATTATCCTGTAGTTCTTGACAGAATAAACTCATCCACATATTCCTGAGACTCCTCACCAGAATCTAGAATTGCCCTTACCCATGCTTACAAGGGGGCCAGATATTTTCCATGCTCCACAAAGGCACTCTTTTTCAATTCAAATCCACCGTCACTACATCATCAAAGTCTTTCACCTCAAACATTCCTCAGCCAGATGGATGGGAGATACAAAACCTACTCCTTCTCACATCTTCTTCAATTTCTTCTTTATTTTTGCGTAGATGTCATCCTCTGACAAGTTAAAGGCTTCTTGTGTCTCTCACGTACCTAATCTATACGTTCTTTCTTCTTATTATGAAACTACAATGTCAAAATGTTAATTTTTTTTTGATTTTATAGGCAAAAACTAGCCATTTTATGTTACAGGGGTATATGGTAAAAGTATTTGTTACAGGGGTATCTGGTGAAACTAGCCGTTTGAAACATGCAGGGGTATTTGGTGAAAGTAGCCGTTACAAATATGTAGGGGTATCTCATGAAAAATCGGATTCGGATTAAGGGTAAAATGGGAAGAAATTGTAAAAATTAACTGACGTTTACTGAGAAAATAGACGAAAGAGTATCTCGTACTAAAACCAATCTCAGGGGTATCTCATAGTAATTCTGAAAAAGTAGGGGTATTTGGTGAAATTCAGTCAAACCTCAGGGGTATCTAGAAAATTCCCTAATAAGTTCTTCGAAGCAAAAAGTGTACCATTTTTTCTTCTCCTGTCATGGGTAATGGGTTAACCCGCTATCTGCTCCCAAGAAATCAAAATTGACAGCATGCGAGTTTGTAAGCCTATTCGACTAAACATAAACCAAACTAGGATGGAAGAACATACAACCCGGGCTAATAACTTCTAACTATGACCAGGTAATCTATAATTCCAGCCGAGAAGAGATGATCCTGGAATACATGTCGTTAGCCGAGAGTCTGAAATGTTGTACCAACAAGAATTTTTACCAATGATAACCGAGTCATTAAAAAGGTTCATTGTATAACCTTTAAATTACATATTTGTATTGAGTTAATAGAATGCAAATGTAATCAAGAATAGAATTGTATTCGTTGTTGTAATTTTTTGTGTACTGTTACAATCACTAAGGTCTTATTTATAATGCTGGATACATAACTAGGCTAGAAATAGACATAATAAGTAAATGGGCCGTAGGCCCTCAGTGGGCTTTTATTCCCCCGGGGTCGGAGCTGGAGGTCCCGGAAGCAATGAGCGAAAGTTCAAAAATAGATTTGGGGATAAGGGTTTGGTTTGGGCATCGACGAGTTGCTCTGCGGCGGGAAGGTGAAGAACCTTGAAGCTCCCATTTTGGACTCGTTCATGCACGAAAAAGTAATCAATGACGGCAAGCTTCATCCTACTGTGAAAAGAAGGATTCTTTGTGAGGTAAGTCGCTACTACGTTATCACAGTAGATAGTGGGAGGTTCGTTCATAGGAATCCCTAACTCGGAAAGTAGTTGAAGGATCCATTTAGATTCAGCAGTCGCAGTTGCTATAGCCTTGAATTCTGCCTTGGTTCAGGATTTTGCCACAGTTTTTTGTTTCTTTGAACTCCACGAGATCAAATGCGACCCGAGAAAAATCAGGAAGCCAGAAGTGGAGCATCGATCGTCTGGTGAGCCATCCCAGTCCGCGTCAGAAAAGACTGTCATGGAGGTCAAGGGAGATGCAGGAATGAAGAGTCCCAGATGGCAAGTGGAATCAAGGTACCGTAGAATCCTTTTGGTATCTTGCCAATGTACTTGTTTAGGATGATGCATATACTGACAAATCTTATTCACTGTAAGTGTATGTCTGGACGCGTGAGTGAGAGATACTGCAATGACCCCACTACACACTACGATGATGTGTAACATCAGGATAGTCAGGAGAGGTGGAGTCATCTAGATCAAGGTTTGGGGTGAGAGGGGTAGAAATAGGTTTGGAGTTTTCCATTTTTGTGGCTTTTAGAAGGTTAAGGGTATAGGTATCTTGTTGGAGTAAAAGGCCAGTAGAGGAGCGAGTAGCAAGACTCCCAAAAAAATAGGATAAGGGGCCAAGATCTTTGACATAAAATTTTGTGAGAGAGAGAACTTTAGATCTTGCAATAGTTTGAGAGAAGTACCAGAGAAGGATGTTGTAAACATAACCAGGACATAAACTGCTTGGCCGCCTTGTTTGAAAATGAACAGAGAGGGATCCTTGGCAGACATAGTGAATCCCATATCAATGAGGGTAGAGCTTAGAGTAGAGAACCAAGCCCTAGAGATTGTTTCATTCAATCCATACAATGCCTTCCTCAGTTTGCACACATAATTAGGGTACTGCTGGTTAATAAAACCAGGAGACTACTTCACATAAACATTTTCTTCAATTCTCCATTTAGAAAGGCATTTTGAATGTCCAACTGAAGTATAGACCAATTCATAAAATGGCAATAGATAAACAAGCCTGATACTCACCACCTTTACAACTGGGATGTAGGTGTATGTGTAATCAATTCTAGGGTGTTGACTGTAGCCCTGGGAAACAAGTCTAGCCTTCCGCCTTTCTATCTGACCATCAACACACCTTTTAGTCTTTAAGATCCATTTCACCCCCTAGAATTCATATCTTGAGTAGGAGGGACCAGATCCCATGTTTTAAAATCTATGAGAGCGTTGTACTCCTTAGCAATAGCCTCTCTCCATTCAGAGTACTTTTGAGATTGAGAGAAAGTGGGCTCATCGGGGAGGAAGAGAGTTGAGTATTGAGGGCCCAAGGAACCGTACCATCAGTTCTAATTTTAGGCTTGTAATGTTGTGTTGAGCCCTAGTCACCATCTGAGGAGACGGGGAAGCAGAGGGATGAGGTGGGGTTGAGGAAAGGGGATGAGAGATTGAGTTGGATATATCTGTAGAGGATGATAAAGGTATAGGGGTAGGGAGGGAAAAATGTTCTGAATGTGGAGCAGTAACTGGTGTGGATGGGGTAGTGGGTATGTGTAGGAGGATTATCATAAGGGACAAGGACATGAATAATGGATGAGGTGACAGGAGCAGGTGAAGAGTGTTTGGTAGATAAAGTGGAGGTTTTATAAGGAAAGTTTGTCTCATTGAATAAGACATCACGGCTAATGATAAGTTTAGTTGTAGCAATGCAATAACAGAGGTAGCCACTGTGGTTGGGAGAGTAGCCTAGGAAAATACATTGGGATCTGTAGGCTAATTTATGATTGTAGTGAGGTCTGAGGTTGGGCCACAGAGGTACCAAAAACCCTGAGAACATTGTAGTTTGGTTGTTTCTTGAAGAGAAGTTCATAGGGGCTTTTGTAGGCTAGGATTTTGGTGGGGGTGTTGTTAGACAAGTAGGCTGCAGTTCTGAAAGCAAAGGACCAGAACTGAAAAGGAAGAGAGGCTTGAGCTAACAGAGCCAAGCCTTTATCTACCAAGTATCTATTTCGAACCTCCACTACCCCTTGTTGTTGATGAGAGTAGGGATGGAAAACGTGAGAAATGCCAAACTGATGTACAAGGGGTTTTAAGGCAAGGAATTCACCGCCATTATCTGTTTGAATCATCTTAATTGTGGTAGAGAAAATTTTTGCACCAGTTCGACAAAGGAGTGAAAAACAGCATTAACATCAGATTTAGCCATTAGAGGAAAGAGCCAAACAAACTTGTTCTAATCATCACCAGAAGGTAAGAAATACTTGAATCCATCAACATATTTTATGTAGAGGGTCCCCATACATCGGTTAAAACCAACTCAAGAGAAAATTAGAAGTAGAACTTCTAGAGTAGTGAGGAATGCATGGTGCTTGCCTGAGCACAAGCATTACAAAAGGAGAAACTAGTAACACCAGATCTAGGTAAATTAAAAATATTCAAAGCTTTGTTTGTGATAATCAGAGGGATGGCCTAAGCGTTGGTGCCAGACCTCTAAAGAAGCCTTAGTGCTAAGATAAAGTTGAGTGTCGTTGAGAAGATAAGTGGATGAGGTTGGGAAAACATAGACTCCTCCCTTAACTGGTCCCTGAAGGAGAGGCTCGCGAGTTCCCAGATCCTTCAACACAAAATGAGTAGAGTAAAAATCAAAGAAAATATGATTATCAAGGCAAAACTGGCGCACATAAATTAAGTGTTTGTTTAAGTGAGGAAGAGTGATAGATATCTGGTAGAAGGAAATCACCATTAGAAGAGTGAATGGATCCAATACCTCGATGAGTAATCTGAAGATGTGAACCATCACCAGAGTGACACTATCAGCAACCAGTGTAGTTAGAGGCTTCAAGGTTGAGGCGAGAGAAATCACCATAAAGTGATTTGTAGCAGCTGTATCAGGCAGCCAATCGGAGGAAGTAAAGTTGCCTGTATCATTAGCTGAAAAGGTTTGGAGAGGATTAGGCTGGTAGGTATGATTATATAGATGGTAACACATAGCAGTAATGTGGCCCCTCTGGCCATAAATCTGCAAGTAGGCTTGTTTTAGATTGGACATTGAACAACTGATTAGGCTTAGATCCACGACCATAAGATCCACGCTAGAAGAACTAGAGCCCCTTCTGAATAGACCTGCCTGAGTGACCCCTTCCTCTAGTAGATATATTTCCCTTTAGCAGTAGTCTCTGTAGCATTTAAACAAACACCATCTGTGATAGATTTGGTGTTTTGAGCAAGCCTCTCTTCATAAGAGAGTAAATAGTTGTAAATTTGTTGAGAAGAGCAAAACTCGGATCGAGTTATTATGTTAGTAACAAAAGAGTCATATTCCTGTGGTAACCCTCGCAACACAAATGATTGAAACTCTCGATCTGTCACTTTATGCCCAGTGATAGCCAAGGAGGCAACAATAGCTTTGGCTCGGTTGGAATATGTAGTGATAGATTCATCAAAGGCTTTGGATAGACTGGCAATTTTAAGGTGTAACTGGCCAAGATGTGCCACAGTCTGCGCAGCAAAGGATTCGTGAAGCTCCTTCCAAACTTGATCTGAGGATTCGAGATCTACTACTTGAGTAACAATCTTTAGGGTAAGGGAAAGAAAAAGGATAGACAAGACTATCTGATCTTGTTGAATCCACTTAGAGTGGTTAGGATTAGGATATCCATTAACAATAGAGGGAGGGCATGGAAACAATCCATCAACACACTTATAGAGATCGTTCCCCTTGAGGAAGGGTAGAATCATTCCTTTCCACAAACGGAAGTTATCTTGGGAAATTTTGATAATATTTGCTGCGGCTGATAGTATAGAATGAGTACTAGAAGTGGTTTGAATTTGTGATTGATTTGAGTTTGTGGTGACTGTAGGTACCTCATTATTTGAAGATGAGTTGATGCTGCTGTTGTCCGCCATTGGATCTAAGGAAGAAGGATCTCAGATCTGATTCGACACAATCAGTGAAAATATCGCTTTGATACCATATTGAGTTAATAGAATGCAAATGTAGAGAATATAATTGTATTCATTGTAAATTTTTGTGTACTGTTACAATCACTAAGGTCTTATTTATAATGCTGGATACAAGATAACTGGGCTAGAAATAGACAAAATAAGTAAATGGGTCGTAGGCCCTCAGTGGGCTTTTAATTTGATCAGCTATCAGTCATATAGATTAATTGATTGTTGCATAGCTTTCCAATCATTGCTTTGAAGCCTACTGCTCAATATTTAGGCACAATGTATAGGGGTTATATATGGTCTGTATATCAGGGGTTTGTGACTTAAATGATTCAAGATTTTAGGGTTTAGAGCTTCATGATTTACGATCTAAGGTCTAGGTTTTAGAATTTAGGGGCTTAAAAGACTTTATTAACAACATAAATTAGGTTTTCATTGCTAATAGGGTCATATGCAATATTATTCGTAAAACACCAATCCCGGCCTTGAATAAACAAAAACATTTCACTAAAAAAAGTGATAATTCAAATATATTTTTGCATGAACCCTAAACAACCTAAAAGCTATGTTGACCCGAATAAATGATTATCCAATTGTTATGTTTGATGTCAGCCCCAGCTTCCAAAATGAATAAAGTAGTGAAGAAAAAGTGAAAGTCAGCTGTAAGGTGCCAGTTGCTGGGCTTCAGCTCCCAACTACCAAAATAAATAAAGTAGAAGAGAAATAGTGGGTAAGTGTTTGCAAAAGCTGGCGGCCGCCAACTGTCAGCGGTCAAAACAAATAAAGTAGAGAAAAAAAGAAAGTTGTGAGCTGTCGGGTTCGGTTCAAGCCAAATATGACCCAACTTGTTATGTCTAGCTTACATGTCCTTCATGCTTTGGATTTAGAACATAAAATACCAACATATATTAGTTTTTCATGAATGGGCATCTTTGGCATATTCGCCCTTGGTTGTTCAAATAAAGCATATTCGTCTTGACATATTTGTGGCATATTTGATGATATATTTAAGCATAAGAGGAGGTCCCTGTAAGGAAGGACCCACACGGGGTTCCGTCGGAGCTCGGACCCCATAGCTTTATTAATAATAAAAAAAGTAAAA
This sequence comes from Limonium bicolor, assembly GCA_023374045.1. NCBI lineage: Eukaryota > Viridiplantae > Streptophyta > Magnoliopsida > Caryophyllales > Plumbaginaceae > Limonium > Limonium bicolor. The sequence continues at coordinate 255,925,254 of CM041777.1, read as the reverse complement.
TTTTACATAAAAAGGATGTCCCTGCATGGGCGCATAGGAATTTAGATCTAGGTCCGCCACTAGGTCCCACATGGGTTATCCGTTCTCCTTCAATAATATACTGTCACATAAAAAGGATGTCCCTGCATGGGTCCCGCATCATTCTTCTTCGCTCGATTCTCCTCTGTTAATCTTCATTTTCTCTTCTCCTCAGTTGATTATACCCGCATCTGCTCGGGTTATTACCGTTTCGTTTGGGTGTAGCCTACACACCAGGTTAGTGTGTCTTTAGCGTTGCACAACTACGTGATGTTGAATAAAGCATACTCTAGCATATTAGTTTGTCCTGTTGTACTTAGTTATCAAGATTTGGGAATATACGAACCTTTGATGGTAACATACTACTTATCTTATAATTACTTTGTTTATTTTATGACAAAATATTGTTTTCAACTGTAATTTAATATTTATAATTGTAATACAGAAAACAGTAAACACGCTACACATAACCAACTTATACTGTAAAAATATCACACTGTCAAACAATAGTTTTGACAACAGTTACAAATATTCCAACACAAAACAACCACCATATCATACGATAAAACAGCACCCAAAACAACCATACGAACTATAAAACATCTAAAATGAAGTCATAACGAACAGAGTAGCTATTTTGTCATAAATTAGCTATTGTTTTCTATTTCTATGTGGTTGACTCTTTTATGCCAACTAGCTACTTTATTTGTGTGACTTTTTGAGGGATTGTTCATGACTAGTACAATTTATGAGAGAGGTACTGAAAGTGTTACACTATTCAAAAACTATATGTCAAACAAGATCATTTCTTTTGCATTTTAGAAGCCGGTAGCTGATACAAACTGATATGGACTGATGACTGATTTCAAAACTAGATGATTGTGTAAAAATCAATATAAGTTGTTCTTTTTGTATTAGAGTTTTTGAATTGATAAACCAACTGATAATGTGACTGACAATGCATAAACCAACTGATAATGCAACTGATAATGTGTAAACCAACTGATTAACGAACTGATAATGCTGTATTGAATAAGCTTCATGGGTAGATGGTACCCGACCCATAATACACCCAAAAAAATGGACTGAGCTGGTCGTCCCAGCTAATAATACATAAACCAGCTGAAACTTTGACAAATGAATAGGGCCTTAAAGTGTTACTCCCTCCGTCCCATATTGACCGTCCTATTTACTATTTGGACATGTCGTTTGACTTCAATTTTTAACATATAAGATAAATTAATTTTGAAAATTTAAGTTTTACATATGATTTCTTACATGATAAACTATATAATACAAAATTTAGTTTTATAAAATTATTTTACCTTATATGTTTAATATTGAGGTGGAAAAACGTGCCAAAAAGCAAACAGGACACTTATGACGGGACGGAGGTAGTAACGATGACACTCTTCAAAAGGTTACATGAAACTAATACTCCCCCATTCTCGATTCATGATTTTGTAGCTCATTTAACTATTTTCAAAAAATAACACTTTAACCTTTTTTTATCATCTTATTTCTAATTCTACTAAGTTTTTTATCTCTCAATTCAATTTTTCAAATTACTTCAAAATAATATAACATTTTCCTCGTAAATAATAGATTCCGTAAACCACCCCAATTTTTCAAAAAATAATGAGAAGAAGAAAAATTAATTTGTTAGAGTTTTGTGTAAGTTTAATATTTACTATTTTTGAATTTTATTTTATATTTTTTAGTGTTTTGTAATTTTAATATTTATAAATATTTATTTTGTAATTATTTATAGTTTATAGTATTTAAATTTTTTTAGAGAAATTTTATAATTTTCCTTTAAAAAATACTATTGTAACCCAAAAGCATATAAAAAAAATAACATTTCACATAATATAGATATATTTAAAATGTCAAACTTTCAGAATCATAGAATGAGTTTTGAAATTAAATTAATTTGAAACTTTTTAATCAATTTTTTTCCCACGTCCACATGATGTGGACACATCCTTATTAAAGTACCCCGTACAATATGTGTGACCATTTTTTTTCCAGCTGAAATAAAAAGGGAATGAAATAAGGATATCATCTTTACGGAAAAATAGAATGTAGCGACTGACATATAATCACTGTAAACAGCAGTTACCCATTGAATTCAGATAACAATTTATAACCGATCTTAAATCAGCCCAACTACCGTCCAGTGGTGCAAAAGACTGACAGTACTCGACCGAGCGACAGACAGTTTCGTCAGAAAATCTACTGCGCCGACCAGAAGGAATGAGAATTATAATACTTAGATATATCCTCCTGGAGGGGTAAGAGAAAATTTCATATCTCTATTCTGAGAGAACATCTCTCAGCCACGCTCCAAAGCTCTCATTCTTCGGTTCAGAATTCTCCCCTTTCAATCCGGTGGGGGTTGGGTTTTCATCTATTCCCGTGCAAGGGCGATGAAGGAAAATGGGTTGCAATGTTCCGCATTAGCGACTCCAGCTCCTGAGCTTTCGCCACCGCGCAATAATCAACAGCAGCAGCATCATTCGCGTGGGCAAGGATTTTTATGCAGTTATGGGCTGCATGCCATCTGTTGTCGAAGTAAAGAAACCGAAATCCCCAGATTAAGGAGTTCCCACGTAGCACGAACGGCATCGTCACCTTCCCCTTCTCTTGATGGGTATTCTGGTCAGGATCTTTCCTTACTTTTATCGGGATTCTTCTCCTCCATCATTAGTTTATGTAAGTTATGCTAATTTTAGTAATAGGTGTATTGCCGATGTCATGTCAATCTTGGATCAGTGAATTTAACTTGCCAAAATAACTGTAATATGCCGTGTTTGAGCAAACATAGTTGTCTTCCCGCCACCATTTTTGAGCTATGCAGTCTCATAAACTGTTTAGAATTTTTTCCCTGCGCTATTAATAATCTTGAAGCGCTGAATTTACGATGTCTATTTGTAATTTAGGACAGAAGGATTACTTCTTTCCTACTGTGATTCTGCCTTTTCTCCACTATTTCGTTATACAGTAGCAGTTGTTTTAGTTTACTCCTCTGTCTAGAATCAACCCCAGCCCCCCCCCCCCCCCCCCCCCCCCCCCCCCCCCCCCCCCACTTGTTAAATTAAGTTTAGTTAATGTGGCTTGGTTTATTTGACTCACTAATTAAAGAAGTGTCCATGTTGATTCTCACCTTTTTGGAAACAAAATATCAAAAATCTGTTGATCATCTTAAGCTATCTTGCTTGAACGATTTCAGAACCATTACAAGATATTGGAGTCAAAAGGAAGAAACAAAGCATAGCCGGGATTGATCAGGATGAATTACTAGACCCAATGCACTTAGCAGATCACGACAGCCGGTTTTGTGAGTTTGAAGGAGTTCATTTGCATTTTAAGATATCTGAACCAGACCCCGATGAGCCTTCTGCTTCTCAAGAACAGAAGAACCTTTCCGATATCCATGCCGGGGATAGGAAAAAGCTTGAACTTTCGATGATTCTAATGCATGGTTTTGGAGCTTCTCTTTTCTCTTGGAACAGGGTTATGAGGGGTCTGGCTCAAGTTACAGGATCAAAGGTTCTTGCATTTGATAGACCAGCCTTTGGGTTGACCTCCAGAGTCAGTTATTCGGAACATGCTGCTCGTAAGAATGGTGAAAAACTGTCTTTGAACCCATACTCCATGAAGTTCTCAGAGCTTGCAACCCTTTACTTCATTGATTTCTTAGCATCAGACAAGGCCGTTCTTGTAGGGTAAGAATGTTCAGATCACATAATTTAGTAATTGATATTTGGTGTGCTCATATCTATTAGAGGCCAATTGGGATAGCCAAGAACTTTCTTTTTTGAGAAAAATGAGTTAGATATTCATTCCATGTTTAGCATCAGCCAAGAATTCTGTCTAACCTAGGGGATCTTGTAATCTGTTCAAGTTAAATCAGCTTCCTTTAGCCATGCTATATTCCCTTTATTACAAGCAATGGATGGGAAAAAAAATCTTTCATGCAAGTGTTTGGCTTCTAGGATCTTATCATCGATGGTAATGTGTTTTGGTCATAAAAGATTCTTGTTCTGAACTGATTTCTAACAAATAGAGTTTATGTGCTTCATTAGCCACTCAGCAGGCTCTCTTACAGCAGTTGGTGCATATTTTGATGCTCCTGAGCGTGTTGCGGCTTTAATTCTTATCGCACCAGCGATACTGGCTCCACGTGGTGTTAGTAAGGTGAACAAACGAGATCAAGCCAAATCAGATGATCAGTTCAACGAAGAACCCAACTCGGATGCCAAATCACAAGCGAACTTTTTCATCAGGCTTGGTCAGATCCTGTCAACAGTTTATAGGTTATTTGCCATGACAATTAGTCGAATGGTCAGTGGAATGATGAATATGGTTGATGCTGCATATAAGAAAGCGCTATCTGTTATTCTACGATCAGCTGTTGCTGTGACCTTGGTAGTATTGCTGTTAACTATGATCTATCTGGCTATGTGCTTACCATCAATTTCTGTGTTTATACCTGCTGGTTCGCATTGGTATTTTTACTACTGGTATCCGCTTTGATTTACACTGAGGAATTATACTTTCTTTCCCTCTGACTGTTTCTTGTTAATGATCTAGGTGAGGATGATCATCACTAAGTTTGGGGTTACTATTGTGAGAAATGCATGGTATGACTCAAGCAAGGTCACAGATCATATTGTAAATGGGTACACTAAGGTAATGCTGCATCTAGCTGAGTTTCTTGCACAATTTTCTTCTACCTACCAGTAACTGTATACATGTAGCTCTGTCATGAATGTATGTTCCGTTACTGTTTGTAGCCATTGAGGTGCAAAGGTTGGGATAAAGCTCTTGTGGAGTACACAGTGGCTATGTTAACAGACCCTGCAGCTGATGCTAAGCTGCCACCATCGAGAAGACTTGATGAGATCGCATGCCCAGGTACTTCATTTCAAACTCTTAATTACACCCGTGCTGTCAAACATTTCTTGTAACTGATTTCCCAAGACACTCACAAACCAGATAAGATACGATCGCCGCAGATTGATTTCATCTCAGTATTGCAAAGTAGTACTTGATGATTCATTCTTACTTTGTTTTGTTTACAGAAAATCTTATTGTCTGTCCCCTCTTTTCAGTTTTGATTATAACTGGAGACACTGACCGCATTGTACCCTCATGGAACTCGAAAAGGCTAGCAAGGCTGATCCCTAATTCGCAGCTCGAGATACTAAAAAATTGCGGTCACTTGCCTCATGAAGAAAAGCCAGAAGAATTCATATCATTAGTACAGAAGTTCCTGCAAAACATCGTATTTGCTGGTTCTGAAGATTATTGCTTGCAGGGTTGAAACACTGCCGACCAACCAACTGATTTGTTCCAGGCACAATTACTACTTATGGTGGGCGCATTATTTCCAAAAAGGCAAGAGAGATATCTTATTGTACTATTGATAACTTAAGTAATGAATAGGCTAATGATGCATTATTGTAACAATGTGAATGTGGATGTGGTCTGTAAAACATACAAACAAACAGCTGAGGTGAGGTGAGGTGAGGTGAGGCGATGCATTTTTCTTTCAGTGATCCCATTACCGAATGGTGTAGTTATAGCATATTACATGTTTACCAATCATCGAGTCCCTTGACCACATTATGCATACAAGCGAATGGCTCATTAATTGTGAACATAGTAATGACCATGCTTTAACATTGGGATTAGAATATCCAAAAAGAACGCAGTGTTCCTAATCTCGTATTCAGTAGTTTACTTATCAGAATAGAAAATTGAAACTGCAATTCAAAGTACAGTGTCTATCCCATCAAAATGGGGGATTGATTGCCAACCCAAAGGTTGGATTCTGAAATCCTGAACTTGAGAAATCAAAGCCAGACATGAGATCATCCCCCATGATCACTGCCCCTGCTGCTAGTGCTCCTGCTCCCACCCCAGCTGCAAAACCACCCCCCCTGCCACCACCAGGAGCTCCACCTGCTCTCCCGGCCTGTGTCTGTGGCATGTTAACATACATGCTTGTGCCGTTTACTGGTGCAGATCCAACATTGGATGGTGGCGGCGGATATATTGTTGGCGGAAAGCTGGGACCCTGACTCACTGTTTGTTGGTAGCTTGGTCCCACCATGGACGACGGGCTCATATAATTTGATGGGTAAGGTACGGGAAGGGAGTAAGGATAATTTGACTGCTGTGGTTGATGTACATTTCCTGGGTGGTGGCTGAACGGTAACTGTGTAAGCCCTTGTTGTGGTTGGTTAGTCTGTACAGGTCCAGGCCCTGTGTTTAACATAATGCCACTTCCACTGCTATCTGACAGCTGAAATCCATTTTCATGTCCTGCAACAAGGAAAATGAAATACTCATGACACGCAAAAGAAAACAGACTCGCTCTTCAGTATACAACAGCACTAAGATACTCATTTGGTTGAATACATTTTCATTACTGGACCAACCTGTGTAAAAACCTGCTCCATCCTTCCCCTCCAATGTCCGAATCGAGATATCAACAAATCCATTTGGTTTGCTCGAGTTCTTCTTCCACAACTGGAAGCTACCCACATCTTGGCCTCCTTGTTCCGACCCTCCAGTTTTCCCCATCTTGTGTTTGTCCAGGAACTCCTTGAGCGAGATAGTAGTAGACCCTTGGAGTTTCTCCCTGAGGAAGATTGGATCTCTGCTGTAAACTTCAACACAGAGAGTCGCAACATCATGCTCATCATCAACCACAGAAGTGAACTTGGTCTTCCAATCAGGGTTTCGGTTCCCAGAAGTATCTATTGCGGTGCGGTATTTGTCTTTTGAATTGATCCATCCAACGGCGTACCAGTGATGCTTCCATAGTGTGGGAGAACGGGAGAGACCGCGGGCCGAGATCATGCAGACCTCAACCCTTATTTCCACCATTACTAAGTTTTCACCTCTTTGTTTGTTGAAGAGAAGGGTAAATAGGAAAAATATGCTCAGTTCGAATTCTTGGAAGAGGAAAATTGGTAAAGTTCAAATGAGAAAGCTACAAAAAGCAAGCGAAGCCCTACTACTATACCGTGCTTGCTATTATCTACACAGTGAATTATTACTTTTTGACGATATACAATAATACAGCCTTATCCAAGGACAACCTTTACGTTTGTTACGATGGCAAAAAAAAAAAAAAAAACAACAACAAGGATGAGGCTATGCAAGTATGCAACTCGAATGGTCCATTTATTGTCAAAATATGGAAGATGAGAAATGGTGAGATCGGTGTTGAAATAGATGTTAACTGTTAGATGTAGTTTTTAGGATAAAATAGAATAAAATAGTTGAGAAATACTTGAACCAGCATTGAAATTGATAACAAATACTGACAAAAACAGAACAAATAGTCAGAAGAGCACTAAAAACAACTTATATGTATGCATTGTATGTATGCACCACCACCGGAGGGAGTGCAGAAGACCAATATGCATTTTATATGTACCTTGAGCTCAAACAGGACCAAGAAGAATCTACTATAGGTCAGTCTAGGAGGAGGGTGTAGAATTGATAAGTCAAAAAGGTTTTCTAGTATAGAAGGTCCGTCTTGGAGGAGGTGCTAACAGTAGCTTCCGACCAGAGGTCACCACTAGCTCATCACCTTCTTCAGAATCGGTACTCAGAAGAGCAGCAGTCTTGCAATACATCATTGTCGTTGCTCCCATAATGTCATCTCCAAACCCACAAGCTTCAAAGAATGGGCTAGAAACAAAGGGATATTTTTTCAGTGTCGGCAGGTCACTTGTGTTACGCCAAAATGGAAAGAAATCATCAGGTAAACCGCGAGAAGCATCAGTAAGCACACGGGATGAATTGAATCAACTCACCGCTCATTATCTGAGCAGAGGGCAGATATGTCATAGACGCCTCTGTTCTTGAGCATTCTGGGAGTGGAGGAAAGACATGAGTGAGTGAGTCTTGAGAATTTAAGCATATTGTTAACAGAGCGGCTCTGTATCAGCTTCTAGATTATGCAAAGATTAGATTGAATAGATTGGATTTACCTTAGAATTCTTTGGACTATCAATCGACCAATTCCCATCCTCCTCAAACTAGGAAGAACCTGGAAAACAGGAGAAAGGGAACCAACAGTGAAAATCGCTTCTATCATCGTAACATTGCAAGCATGATCAGTAGTGTATGTCCAAACGCCTGTAATGGTTCGATTCATGGAACTGAGCCAGATGATTAGAAAATACTAGAAATTTAACCATGACATCGTGGATGGATGCAGTCAATCCCAAATCCGAAACGGCTCGTCCAAACCCCACAAGCCGTCCGTTATCCGGCGTCACCGGTACCAATGGCGCGACTCTAGCCCACATACCACCTCTTCTTCCTCCTCCCACACCAGAAGCGTCATTATCCTGTTTGCAGAAAGCGGAAACAACCACAGAACTATGAGTGAGCGCGACACCGAGCTTGCCGACGTTGACGGGTTCAACCTTACCGTCGGTGAGGAGGACGGGGAAGCGATTTGGAGAATGATTACAGGATTTAAAGAGGTTGGAGAGGTCGTTGAGATCGATAATTGATGGGTTTATCGAGATGATCACTGGGATCTTGGATTTTTTTGTTCTCTTACTACCGGGTGAGTAGTAATTTGAAATCGTAGGCTGAAGAAGGATTTTTTTAGGTCGCGTAATCGTATTCGTTGCCGCGATTACCGTCATCTAAGCAAATTTTCGAAAGTTCTGCTGGGAGCTTTATTTCACCTCCATGACCAGTCAAAGGAAAATTTGAATCTAGCTTTTACTTCCGATCCAAGAATTGAAAATTTTCATGGGGACCTTATCCGCAAATACGAATGGTGGAGAGAAACTAATCATATCTACTACTCTCCATAGAAAAGGTCGTTTTATTGTTTCCGCTAGGGCGTTCTATAATAGCATTAATATGTAATGGAAAATTGAGAGATACCCCTATTTTCTTTCGTAATTCATAATATACCTCTGTGATTTTAGTAATTTAACTTTAAAAATACTTAAATGTTATCCAAAATTGATAAAACTTTACATGGACGATGCTAAAGTGTTATATTTTGGTCCAATATCAAATTTGAAGTTTTTTAAGCTCAAACGTGACTTGTGGGACCCAATGAACAGTCACATATTCATTGGGTCTCACAGGTCACATGTGAGCTTAAAAAGCTTCAAATTTGATATTGGACCAAAATATAACACTTTAGCATCGTCCATGTAAAGTTTCATCAATTTTGGACAACATTTAAGCATGTTTAAAGTTGAATTACGAAAATCATAGGGTATATTGTGAATTACGAAAAAAACAGGGGTATATCGTGAATTTTCCCTTCATGTAATTTGAATAGCTTTAAGATAAAGGTCTCTCCATATGTGAAGTTTTTTACTTGTTTAACTTATAAGTTGGTCTCATCAAATTGTAATTAAAGTATATTTGTCAAACTATTATTAGTTAACTATAGCTAACCAAAGGGACATTTATGATAATCTAGGGGTCGTTCTTTTGTGAGCTTAATATTTAGGATAAGGCCCCTTTCGACTCTCGCGTTTGAAGTTAATGGCACTTTAATAAGACATGTGGCATTTATTCATTGGATCATAATACACTAACCATAGTGAGCTCTATCATAACGTAGAAAATCCTGCATTCACCAAACAGGCTCTAAAACTTCAAATGCAAGCTTTTTGTTAAAGTTGACTGTAGTTAACTAATGGTGGTTTGACATGTGTACTATAGTCAGCTTCTTGTGGGGTATGAGTGTAAATAGATCCAATCAAAATATGTCACTTATCCCACACTTTTTAAAAAGTAGATTAATCTGTTGAAGCTCACCAGAGAACGGGGCCTATGCGTTCGGTGAACGCAGCATTTGCTGTGTTTAGTTTGTTTTCCCTATGGTTAACTAGTGGTTAACCAATCACAAACCATTATTTCAATTATAATGGGACCAAGAGAAAATAAAAATCAAATAGATAAGTGACATGTGTCACATTAATGTAAAAACAGTGAAATACGCTCAACAAATGCACCCCTATGCACAAAAGTCTGAACAGGTAGATTTTATTATGAAAGGTAATTTTTTTTAAAAAACCATAACCAATTTCATTAACCACATAAAGTTAAAATATGCATAGGTACATTAGTAGTCTATAATGACCTAATTTGCTTCCGCCTACCCTGATTAGCTAACATTTGTGGGCTGAAATATTTGCATCTCTACTTACATATAGAAATTCCACATGCTCAAAAGTGGTGACTTCACAAAAAACTTTGTCTAAATACTTTCTAACATCAGCAACAACACTCCCCTCCCCGTTTAGATAACAAACATTTGCCTTACAGTCAGAGAATATATACACCCGTGAGTACCCCATCTCCCGTGCATATTCAAGTCCAAAATGTAAAGCTTTTGCTTTTACTACACCCGGTGAATGAGCTCCATTGTCGCCTGCATAGCCAGCTGCCTCCAACAATCCTCCAGCATCTCGAGCAACAACCCCCACCCCATGAGCAAACCCACAAAAACTACCATCCACCCAAACTCTGCACGCCTCTGTCCATAGCTACTTGAAGAAAGGCATTTGCCTAATGTCACCCCCATTGCAAGCTTCTTACCCTGCCCAGCAACATCTGACAGCGGCCAAACCAAAGTTTCCACAACAAAATAAGCTAGTTTTATAATTTACAAATAGGCAAAAAAGTACATTGCTCCTATTATATCCAAAATTTTGATCCTCGGAAAAGTACCTAGTAGACACAAAGGCTACAAAGGGTAAAGTGGTCAAAAGACACAAAATCCTAAGTTGATTAGAAAGTTTTTAGAATTTTCTATCATTGCATGATTAACCCACACATCTTAGGACAATTGTGACAGTTTAATCATCATGAGGGACATTTCCATAATTTCCAGGGAACTTTTATTCTGAAAACTTAGCTTTTCATACATATCAACGCACCACCCGACCCGACCCGTCACTCACAACTTCATCACCCGTCACCCATTTTTATTATTTTTTAGCAATAATTTTTTGTCTTTAACACCTTTATATAGGCTTAATTTTTTAAAAAAAATCACTCATATTTGTTCAACAATACATACCACATCAACTAATGTCAATAACATACTCAAAACATAGAGTATTGACCAAAATATTTCTAAATTATCTCAACAAATATGAGATAAGTATTTTTTTATTTAAGATAAATACATACGGGTGACGGGTCGGGTGAACGAGTCGGGTGACTAGGTGAAATGTTCACCTGACCTGACCCGTCACCCGCACTCGTTTCACCCGTTTTGGCTGGTCGGGTGGTCGGGTGAAATGGGCACCCGTCACCCATTGTCATCTCTAGAATGGACACACAACTGTCAGGAATGACGAAGCACCTATATTTACCACCACATAGCTAAAAAGCTTGTGAAACCCAGACATAAAACCCTGGGCACCCCAATGAGCTTTTCATACATAACCCTCTTTTTAATCATTAATCTTCATAAAACAAATCAGCCCATGATGAACAACCGGCCTGGTGACCAAAGGAGGCGAGAAGCGCAACTCTTTGATGATGACTATGCCAATCCAAAAGAAGCGACGCTGCTACAAACCTGACGAAATGATCCACAAATGGTCCCAAAGTGACACAGAGAGCTCACATCAAAACAGCTTAAAAAATTCAAGGTCGGGATAAACAAGAATCTCAAAGAAAGGATAAAAGAAGGTAAAACTGAATGGCCTCAAGAATCTAAATATCAACAACACGATAAAGGATGTAAAGGACAACTTCAAAGTTCAAAGTCTGAAGCTCAAAAGCAAAGTCAACACGAAATAGCCGAATGACTTCAGTCACCCCTAAGCTCCACATATCCCAAAAGTATCACTCCATGATCCGTTATCTTTTATCACACTCCATGGCCCTTTCAGAAGCTTCAAAGACTTCCGACTTGATTGTTGTGTGTCTAATCGGGTGAAAGTAGCAGATCGAATGCGTAAATCTATCAAATATCAAATTCAATAGTCTCGAGATTATGATTGTAAGAGAGGATAAGTGCAAACTCCAAACACACTGAGAGTAGGTAGAAATAGCACCACACCAAATAAGCCTTAACCTCATGAGGACGAGGTTTTTCACATGTTTAACAAAAAAACTGGGGGCAATTGTTGTTCCACAAGTACAATGATTTGAAGATAACCAAAAACTCTATAGTCCTGAACTCTACATATCCAGGCTCTTCATAATCCCTGGCCATCACCCGTTACCGTAGGCACGTCATAAGCCCTAAACACCACCCACAGAAACCACACTTCTAAAATACCAATTTCAAAACCACAGGCCCGTCATACGCCCTGACCACAATCCGTCATTCCTAACCATCACAAATGCCATTAATTCAAAAGCTCAGAAGCATGCTCGATTTCAATAGAAAGAAGTCCAAGTATGAAAAACCATGTTAGAAAATTAAAGTTTCATGAGTTTTTGTTAAGAAAGATGTTTGTTAATACACAAATGGTCAAAGTTTTGACAGGTAAACCATACCAATTTTTTACGCCGAGTCAGCTCCATTTTTCATAACTGAATCAATCTTGTTTTGACATCAAAAGAAACCCTTTTTTTACACCAAGTCATCCCATTTTTGACAACAAAGTTAACACCTTTTTTACACTTACTCAGTCCCATTTTGACGTCGAGTCAGCTCTTTGAATTTAGTACAATTTTGACACCAAGTCAACATAACTTCAGCATCATTGCATTATGCCATCTTTCAAAACCAAAGATACAGATTCTCACCCTAGTAGTAGAACTCACCCGAGTAGTAGAACACACCCGAGTAGCAAAACTCAACCTTATTGCAGAACTACCCCGAGTTGCAGAATCTCAACAGTTACAAAACCCAATCTTAGGCTCGTAACAAGCCCTAAACATCACCCACAAACCCGACTCCACAAAATTCTCAGGCTCGTCATAAAGTCTGTCTTTCAACATTTCATCTCAGGCTCATAATAAGTCTTGATCCCCCACATACTCTCAGGCCCGTCATAAGCCCTGTCCACCACACGTCATCTTTTCACTATATAAGTTTTCAATCGTTGCCACATTTGGCATCATCCACATTCCACTTTTTACATCCATTTTTTTCACATTTTGGAATAGGTTTCGGTCCCTATATGCACCCAGGTCATATCTTTCATTACCACATTAATCAAATTGCACTCATTGCATCAATCTTACTACATATCACACCTATTTCAATCCTTTTTGGGTTTCTGGCACCTTAGATGCTCGGAGGAGTTGGCGGGGTAGTGGCAATAAGTCCCCTATCTTTGTGTCAACTCATTAGGGAGTAACAACTAGTGGGCAATGACAATAAGTCCCCTTGGTATACTAGGAGTTATCCCTGCACCCCAGTTGATGGGCAGAGGTAAATAGTCCCCTTAGTATACCAACCAAGAGCGCCAGGTTCCTAACACCTTCGATGCTTGGCGTAGTTTAGTCATTCACAGGTTCCTAACATCTTAGATGCGCGGCATAGCTTAGTCATTCATAGGTTCCTGACACCTTAAATGAATAACGTAGTGTAGTCATTCATAGGTTCCCGACATCTTAGATGCTCGGTGTAATTTAGTCATTCACATGTTCCCAACACCTTATATGCTCGGTGTAGCTTATTCTCTTTTAGGTTCCCGACACCTTCATGCTCGGCATAGCTTATTCGCTTTTAGGTTCCCGACACCTTAGATGCTTGGTGTAGTTTATTTCACTTTTACTTTAGCTCACTTTTCACATTTTAGGTAGTTGGCGCCTTAGAACAACCCAACAAACTCAGACTTCTCCCTTAGGTAGCTAGCACCTCAGAATAGGTCAACCCAATCAATGGATTTTCAGCGTAAAATCAGAATGGAGGGCAGAACTCAAAGGCCGAGGAAAATTTTGGGTTATCACTCAAGCATCAACTAGTCTTTTCATCTTCATTCCAAAGTCTAGTTGACGGGAGGGCAATCAGCTAAACCTAAAATTTTGACCCTTGGAAAAGTTCCCACTAAACACGAAGGCCACAATTGTGATAGCTTAATCATGACAATTGTGACAACTTAATCATCACGAGAGCATTTTTGTAATTTTTAGGTAACTTTTATTCTGAAAACTTAGCTTTTAATACATATTATAAGGTAAATTTTTTATAATATAAAGTCCCCATTTTAAAAAATCAATAGAAGAGGCTAACATCCAAGGAATAAAACTTTGCAATCTGGTCATTAGGTCCATCATGACCAAAAGCCTAGCAAGTTTTATTTGAAGCCCAAAATAAAAGGAAAATATGAGTCATCTCGTATGTTTCTCTCTCTCTAAAAATAACTCAAATCAACTCGAAATGACTTAACATTTTGACACGTGATAAAGGATGACATTAAAGCATAATGGCTTTGGAGTTTCGAATTTTTGAATTTCCTATTGATTTCTGAACAGATCTGATGGAAAATTGATTTTAAAAATATTCCCTTATCCAACAAATTTAATTTTCGTTGGTAAAATCAGAAATACTCTCCTTTACATGCTGGATCTCGTGGTCAAATTCCTTTCAAAAGTTACTCGACTAAATACCGGTGAACTTGGCTCCTTTACCGAGTTTACTTCATTTTAATTGATGTCTATATAAGAGATCTTTCCTACTGACTAGATAGAGTTCCACGAAACCCTAAGAAGTCAGAAACTCAGCCATCAACATACTTCCCACGTTTCTGCACTCCCGAATCCCAAATCCATACCAAAATTCACAAAAAAAAAAAACAAGTTTATGAACTTCCACCACCAATAAGAATTTCAAACACCCATAAAACCACCATAAAAACGTGAAGAACATAAGCAACAACAAGGGGTCCAAAGTTCGAGTCAAATCCATTCCGGTTTGCCACCGACGAAGCTTCCAAGGAATCCCGACGTGAAGGAACTCCTAAATCCTGAAGGCAAAATAGGTTAGGAATCAAACTTTCTAACTCTACTAGGATTAATACATTCTCTGTTTAAATCTAGGATCGAATCAAATTTCTGGCTTCTAAATTAGGGTTTGTTTGTGTTTCTGTCCTCTTACTTGTTTGCTAAGTTTCGTATTGACTATAAACTCAAATCGAATTCTTTCAATCACTATCATTTTCAGAATGTTTCATGTTATACACCCATAAAATTTAGAGCCAAAAACACCGTCGGAAAATGCTCGAACGCTGCTGTCCGGGGTCCCGGGCGGCCTGCCTGTGGCCACAGGCGCCCTCGAACGGTGGTTGGACAATTTTAATTTCTAAAATTTAGCGTTTTTACAACATGGCAGGCCCACGGACACCCTGTTTGGGGCCCTGGACGTTTTAAATTTTTGTTTTTCCATACAATTAGTTTAATTAAGATCTATAGGTACGGACAATAGGTCCGTGGCCATAGACATTAGGTCTGTGGCCACGAATATTTTAAAATTTGACCTAATTCGGCTTTCAAAATACTTAGTTAAGGTAAATTCAATTTTCACTTATTAATTCTGTCAAAAATTGTTTAAAGTCCAACTTAGAAAGGTAGTGCAAGTAATTTGAAGCCGTATAAGTTGTATACCAATCCCCCGAACTCGATCTCTAACCTTTCCTAATTTTCCGTAGGTTAAAATTAGGTGACTCGTAACAGGTTCCAATGAGCTGGCTTAGGTTTTTAATAAATATTGTTTTATGACATAGTTGTTAAACTTAGGTTATAAGTTGACCTAGAAACTAGTTAATCCTAATCAACCCTAATCACACATAGGATAAGGTTCAAATACTAAGGCACACAACTCCATAAACCAATGACATAATACGTCATTTGTACGCAGCCAAGTTGGCATCTCAAACCCAGCAGCCTCCCATAAGGCATCCACACCTGAGCACTGCGTAAAAATATGAATAAATGACTCAGAGCTTCCACAAAAACATGTTGTATCTAAAAGCCCAGGACACCTAGACTCAATAACCTCCTTTCAAGGAACTATCCTATGAACAACTTTCCATCCAAACTCTTTAACACGATATGGCAAGGCACATTTCCATATATGTTTTATTGTCATCCCTAAAGAGCAGCTACTGGACCCATGTTCAAAAGAATCCTTAATAGATATCGATAAGTGGTATGCAAACTTAATTGTTAAATCGTGAGACTTATAATACAACCAACCCCACATATCTTTACATAGCCCATTTTCATTTTGATTCAAATCTATTTTACATATCATACTTGTATCGTCATGATGGAACCATTGTTTAATCAAGTCATCACGTCAAATTCTTGCTTCAGAATCGATTAACCAACTAACCAAGCCTTCATTATTCACAAACTTAGGCATAGCCCAAATATGGCCTCCCGACATGTTTCCTAATTACCGATATATCAACCAACCTTGTAGAAACCCTCATCACCAATCACCTTATAAGCCCATTCCTTAACAAGCTTAAGGCTGCCATATAGTGCCCGCCAAATTGGGCTTAGATTACTTCTTGAGTTGCCTTTTTACAGGTGACCCTGAGGAAAATATCTAGCCCGCATGACCCTTGATAATAACAAATATGGACATGTTAGAATTCTCCAACAGTCCTTTGCTAATAAGGCTAGATTGAGACTAAATAAATCACGAAAACCCAGCCCCCTCTTCTAGTTTCCAACAAAAAACTTTCCATTTACACCAAAAGATTGGCCTACCACTAACATTTTCTCACCACCAAAAACGCACTATAAGCTACTGGATACATTTAAGCTGAGATTTTGGAAATTAATAATAAAAAAATACTCATCACATATGAGGGAATGGCTTGTGAAAGATTTTATTGAAATGTCCCTCCCAGCCTGTGAGACTATCCTACTCCAACTCTGAATTTTACTAGCAATTCTGCTATTGACATATTCAAAAACATGTCGCCACTTGAAAACATAATCCTTGACTTATTATGGTTCACAGATTGACTAGAGGCAACGCTCAAAATCATTTAAAATATTTGCTAACTCAGCAGCATTATCCTGTGTAGCCTTACTGAACAATATTTAGTCGTCTGCAAAGAGCAGATGAGCGATATCTTCATTAAGATCCCGGATTCTAAATTTATATAGGCCCACATTACATGCAAGATTCAATCTAGCAACTAGCACCTTCATACAACAAATAAACAAATATAGAGATAGTGGATCTCGTTGCCTCAAACCCCTCTAAGGAGCAAAGACTTGTCCAGAGTAACCATTAATTATGGAAGGTAATTGTTTTGAACCAGGTCAATAGAGGGTCCAATCTATGTAGAGTTTTATTTATTTTATTTTATCTTATCAGTTACAAACTGACTTGGTATGATATTAGTGGGTATTTGTCATTTATTTAGTATGTATTCGGGATTTCTTCTCCTCCCTAATATCGACGTTCCTACTCACCACTACTCTGAGTGGTGATTTTGCTGGCGATTTTTGACTTCGGCAACGACAAACGTACAACAGTTCACGGTCATCTTCGTTCTCTTTACTCACGATGATTTTGCAACCCCAAACAAGGAACCTACATGCTTTGTGCCTCTCGTCAATCTCTTCTAGTGTCTAGGCCTTTGTAGAGATAAATCACTGGAACTTTTACGTCTTGCACACCAGACTGAAGACGGGGCTGAAAACTGGTAATATACTCAAACTTATCTTATTCTCTCTTGCGATTATAGCAATAGAAGATTTTGATTTCTTCGTTACAGTTTGTGGAGCGAAATATCATCTTCATTCTTTTCATTCACAGTAATTTTACAACCCTTATTGGCGAATAATGAGCATACATGCATTGCTTCTCTCTTCATTCTTTTCTGGTGTTTGCACATCTACAGAGATATTTCACTGAACTGCTGCATCTCGCACACCACATTGATGTCTGGGTTGAAAATAGTTCATTCCAAAAAAAATGGTGTGGTATAAGTTTTAAAGACTTTTAGAGTAGTGAGTGTGTCCCTTTTTTTCAAGAAGCTATGTTCTTATTCTTTTTATCCGCATCCAAATAAGTCAGCGTTTGATAACTGGATTTGGTGGCGTTTGGGCCTTAACTGGGTGGTCAACAACATGTTCACCCCGGAATACAAGCTCCAATAATGTCCAATATATGCCTATTGGGACATTAATGATAAATGTTCTATTACCTGCGTTTCGGGAAAAGCCCGGCCTAAGGATAATTTTTAGGCATCCACGTAAGCTCAAATAGACCAAAGTACCCATGGGGAAAATGAGAATAACGAAAACTAGCTGCATTGGTACCGCAATGCGTCCTTCGGTTACCACTCCCGTTCCTTCTTCTCACTATTCAGATGCATTCACTTCTTTATTTTACCACTATCAACCGCATTTACTATGGAAATCTAGAGCAAGTTGGTGCAAATCTTCAACAACCACAATCAATGAAGGTTAACCAAATGATAAACACAATAACTTGGGAATTTAGAGAACTCAATAACATGTTTACGGTATGTCTCTTTCTGTCTTGTTGTACCCATTTGCATATTTAGCTTCGCTAACCAACTAGTTCACTTTTGTTTCCCTCCATTTTTGTTTCAGGAAAGGCGCATGGACTGGGAGGTTGTAGTATCAGTCATTTCGAACCAGGTACGTGGATTGAAGAGTTTATTGCTAATGTACTTCGCAACTGCGTTTTTAAGTGACTGTCATTTAATTTTTGAGCAATTTTTTGCTAGTATCTTCGTTTTGGGCATACTAAGGTCGAACAGGTAATATATTTGTTAAATACATGCTTAAACACGTGTTACACACATTGATATTATATTACAAAAGTAACAGCATAACATATGCTTCACTTCAACTGAAACGAAGCCTGATATATGCGGAATTTATCCATATTTCTATGCTTAATTTGATTAATATATTATTGAATTATGTGATAAATTCCCTTACTTATATGTTAATTTATATTATATGCAAATACTCCCTTACTTGTGGTTTTATGCTTAAACAAGTAAAAATACATAAGAAAAGGGTATAGAAACATGTACCGAGAGCTTAACGATCAAGATGGGACCTAATGGGAGTTAAAACATGCATTCTGGTTCATTTTAGGGTCGGTCTGGGTCTTTGTCTGGACCTATTGACCCGGATCATACCAGAGCATAACATTCTGCCTATTTTAGGGTCTGGTCGGGGTCTACATCCTGGAAATAAACCCGGACCAGACTCAGAGGAACGTAATTATATTTCCGTTCAGCTCAAGCTTCCAGATCCGAACGCGAACCTTTTTGCCCAGACTTGATGAGACAAGTTTGTTCGGGTATTTAACCTGGATATAAGCCCGAACCATGCCAAACTTCTGTGTCGCGGACTAATTCTCGTGAGACAACCGAATATATGACCCAGACGTAGTAAAGGAAGGCGCAACACATCATTTCTTTAAGTTAGCAGAGAGTATATATATGTTTTATCAGCCAAGAGCAGACATCTTCTATTCTTCCAAATTCCAAACCCTAGTCGTCGAGATAGAAGAAGACAAAGAGCAACTTGGAAACATGAGCAGAAGAGAGACTGGATTCGTCATCACTCTACAATTAGATGATGTTTTCTGATCTCTTTATCATTGTAACCTAGTACGAACCCAACACAGAATCTCTGACATGACCAGATAAGTCCTATCCATAACAACAATCTCATAGTCAATTAACGGTTCTTAGAACCTAATCTTCCTTCCTAGTTATCATAGGTCAAACTAGGTGGCGACTCTAGTCAATTCCTCCTTATAGAGGCATCATTCCGCGTAGAGGCCATTGAGAGCGGGTGTAGTGTTCATTGACACTCCCCAACAAGCTTTATGGGAAAGATGGACGATAAAGTAGGTATTTGAGGGCTGCCAGATTAACGGTTTTCACCCTTCATAGAATGACAATTTCTAGGATCTAGGCTTCTCAGTTAAACCGTTTAGATAGACCCCCTCATACTGAAACACCCTCCACAAGGTCGAGTTTATATGAGAAAATCTATGGAAAATCAGTGGGATATATGAGTTTTTCCCTACAATGGCTAATAATTCTTCATTCTTAATATGCATATATGTGTTTTTTCTACTTCTGTATTAGAACTGACACGTTCTTATAAGTAAACTCTTCTTTAACTAGGATTTAGAATTGAAGAGAGTCCAAAGAATTTATCAATCCATATCTCATAGGAAACTGTAGAAGTTGCTAATGACATTTAGAGTAGAACAACTCAAACCCGAAGTTCCATTAATTTGATCAACCTTATCATTTAGTTTCATTAATTGCTTAATTAATTTCATTTTAGTTAATTCAATCTTCAAAACAACATACAACCCCCTTGATTTCCAGTTTTCTAGGATTAGGCTTATTTTCTTCAAGTCTCGTGGATTCGATACCTAGTTGCTTTTATTTGCTATATGGTATTACTGGGATATTCGTACCGACAAGCTTATTGATTTGCTAATTTTGTAGGTTTATTTTCTAGTTTTTAGTGTATTGAAATTCTCTGTTTACAGCCATCAGAGCATTGCTATCTCATCGACTTCAAGGAGCCTTTGCACCCCATTGGAGTTGATTTTCATGAAGGTTCTTCCTTTGAGCCTCAACTGAATGACGAGGATGTCTACATCCTTGAATTTGAGGAGGAGCACCAGCTATATTGTGATCGTCTCATCAAGGATCACTCATCTTAACACAGCCACCAAACGCATGATCGATGGAGTTTACACTTTTACATTTGGAGTGTTGAGGTTACCTTTCCGTTTGACCGGGGACATTTTATGAAGATATATGATGCCCGCCCACATCAACATTCATATTTGATCCTGGATGACTTCAAGGGTATGGTCCAGTCAAAGACATTAAAGAAGAGCAGTTGGCTAGGAGACAACCCAATGTTACATTTTGTTAGTTTTAAATTTATGCATTAATTTCTTTTTATAGTTAATTTCCTAGTTTTGTACCTATTAATTTTTAACTCTATTTTGTAGTTTTGGTTGCTTTTGGTGTCTTTCTTTTTAGATAAATTCCTACCGCAACCAGGCTGCAACACTTGAGCGAAACTCGAGTGTGGGGTCATTCTACATATGGCGACAACAAAATCCACGGAGGTTCTATTTTTAATTTATTTTTAATTTTATTTTTGTTTCCGACTGCTCTGTTGTGTTTCCTTTGGACTTTTTCTATTTCTCTAAGTGTTATGAGTTTTTCACTCCTTTCCTTGTCATACAATGATGACATTGTTTATTTTAAAGTGTGGGTTAGGGAGTGACCTTTAGTTATTGTTTCAGACCACTAATTTTTATTTGTTTTCAGGTGATAAATAATATGCTTCTCTAATGCCAATATATGTTGAAAAGTGTCTTTCCGGATGTTTTTTAAAATTTATTCTATTTTAACTGAAATCTAATGGATTGGTTGATTGTGGAAACTGTATGAGCTTAGCTTGGAACTTTGGGAGTGAATTGAACATTTGGAATAAAAAGATAAGGCAAGGTACTTCTTTGATAAAATAAAATTCCTAAACCAAATCAGCCCTCTTATATCTGGATATTAAGTCCTCGGGTTTTTTTTCTAACATTTGGCATGCCTTCTCAAATTTTACAGATGGCATCACTATTAAATAAAGACTTGAGATTCAATATTCAAAGATAATTACTATCACTTCTTGTCGTTGTAGAATAAAATCCCCTTAATGTTTGGCCTTTACAACAACTCACTACTTCTCATTAAATCATTAAACCGATTAATTTAAATTATCTTCCGTTTTGAAACTACGTCCATTAGATCAAATTTTCCAATTTTCTTAAATTATTTCTAACTCCTTTAAATTAGCTAGGCATTCTCTTAGGGCTATCCATTCAGTTAATTCGGTTAACCAATAATCGAACTAGAAAAAAAATTAATGTTACAAAACCAAATTAACAATTAACTGAAATTTTTGACATCTTCTAACCGAAAACTGCATTTTTTATACTTCAGTTTTCGGTTATATTTTGGTTTTTAGTTACCCGAAATAACAAAATTATTAAAAACTTGACCTGACCGTAAACTGCACATAGCTGGACCGTAAACATCAAAAATAATACAGCTTTAGCTACTAACTCAATTGTGTTGTTTCTTTCAATGATGTTTTTCAAGTTGCAAACATTAAAATAGTTGGAGAAGGATTGAGGTTGGGCTTAACTATAATGGAGAAGGTTTAAGGTAGTGACTGGATCATTCTCTTACCATTAAGTCCTCAGGGTGCTTCATCACCTATCTGCCTAAGGTCTTGGGAGACGGTAGTATGGCATGAATCGTCTGTCTTTCCTCCGATGCGGCTCTGTGAATATATGGCGATGGAGAAGATGCAATAGTGCGATCGATCGGAATCCCCGACGTGAATCCCAGCAAATAGCATGGGTGATATTAATTAATATCATATATGACATATTGCAAACGATGGTCTGTTTGTTTTGTCGGTAAAGACTTAAAGAAGAAGGCTTGCGCCTCCTGTAGTCATGTACGTAAGCCGCCCAAGAGTATGCATGACTACAGTCCATTATCATGAAGTCCAAAACTCTAGCCCAGTCTCTGAATTGTGTCGGTAAGCCCAGCCAGATAATATGTGGCGCTGCTTTTGTGTAAGTACTCAAAACAAATGAATACGGTGAGCTCTTATATTTGTGTGTGCATGGGAAATAATTTATCCAGCCCATATATTCATGTGCATGCGCATGGTGTGGTCCATGGTTATTGTTTTTTTCAATTCGTTGCAGTAGCCCATTATGAAAATGACTGATCCAATGACGATGTGCTCGTGCATGTGATTATTGCATGATTAATTAATCATAATTGATCATGAAATAAAGTATGTAATTCCAAGCATGTTTTTCCTACATTTGACATATAAAATGTATCAGTTCACATCAAAACATAAATCTAAGGAAAAACATATGATAAGTGAGAAACATGACATGAATTGTTATGTAAATTGGAAGTATTAAAGCTCTAAAAGTATAAATATTTCGCACTTATCATTGGCCTAACACCGTTACAGAGATACAGAGAAAAGTATGGGTGAAGGAACAACTATGCAATTTATTAGAAATCGTTTGTTTTTATTTCTTGAAAAAGAAAAGTTTTGCATGCGAAATATTTAATTGCAGTTTTTTTTTAGTTTTTGATCATGAGTGCATGGTGTTGAAAGGTATTGAGGAATAAGGTATTACTTCACACCCCTTGTCTTCCAATGTAATGGAATGAAACTGGTGGAAGGTCACGAGATTATCTGTGTTTCAATTTCTTCAATCTAGTTTATTCATGCTTTTATTAAAATTGTTTTCTATTCACTGTTTATGAAAATTGATTGCTTAGAGCAGATTGATTTTTGATTGTCATATTGTTTGTTTTCCTTCCGCTTATGTTGATCATGAAGTTCAATGTTTCAGTTTGGAGTAGTTAAATTCTTTATTTGTTTGAACACAAGCAAAGCTAAGCGTGGGTAGTTGATAAGTATGAAATTTATCCATATTTTTATGCTTAATTTGATTAATATATTATTTGATTATGTGAAATTCCCTTACTTATACATGTTAATTTATATTATATGCGAAGAACTCCCATTACTTATGGTTTTATGCTTAAACAAGTAAAAATAAGGAAGAAAATGGTCTATAAACGTGTTTCGAGAGCTTAATGATCAAGATGAGACCTAACGAGAGTCAAAACATTCATTCTGGTGTATTTTGGGGTCGATCCGGGTCTTTGTCCAGACCTATATACCTGGACCATACCCGAGCATAATATTCTGCCTATTTTAGAGTCTGGTCCGAGTCTGCATTCTGGAAATAAACTTGGACCAGACTCAGAGGAACGCAATCATATTTCTGTCTAGCCCGAGCGTCCAGTTCGGGACGTGGATCTTCTCACCCGTACGTGAGTCAAGTTATCCCGGGCATTTAACTCGGACCATGCCAAACTTCTATCGCGCGAACTGACTCTGGTGAGACGTCCGGGTATATGACCTGGACGTAAACCCGAACATAGTGAAGGAAGATGTAGCACATCGTTTCTTTAAGTTAGCAAATAGTATATATATATATATGTTGTATCATCTAAGAGCAGGCATCTTCTATTCTTCCAAATTCCAAACCCTAGCCGTCGAGAGAGAAGAAGACAAAGAACAACTTGGAAACAGGAGCAGAAGATAAGACTGGATTCATCATCAGTTTACAACAATTAGATGATGTTTTATTATCGCTTTATCATTGTTATTATTTCTTTGTCTCTTGTATATGAGTAGTTGTGCAGAATTTTGGTTTATTATGGATTCCTAGTTTGAGATTTCTTCTTCTTTTTGTGTTTACAAATAATTCCATTCATATTGTAGTTTTATTCTATAATTCATTGTTAATTCTCTGGTGATTTATAATTGCTTGAGTTGATTTGGTTTGACTGCTTACAAGTGAGAACTGGGCATTCATTAGACCATACGAATACTACCAGTGAAACTTGAGACGGTAATTTCTCGAGATTAGCTGACTAAAAGCCAGATGGATTTCAAATGCTACTAGTTAATTAATAAATTCATAACGAGAGTTAGGATTTAGGAATTGCTAGTAAGGATCCATTTGCGGGAGACCGATTTTAGATTACTTTAGATCAGAGGTTGCAATCTAGAATTTAGAAAACACATAAGAAGGAGAATTAAAGAGTTAGCGAGAAGTAGTAAACTAGGATTCCTTAGTTTATCTTGTCAAGAAGATCATCTTTTATTATTTTTATTTTAGTTTATTTATTTTAGCAATTCAAACCCCTAATTTCTTGTTATTTAGTTTCTATATTTTATCAGTTTAATTAGGATAGAGACTCAAACTAGACATTGCCTCCTTTGGTTCAATAACCTAAAGGGATACTTTAAAAAAACTAGCTAGGATGGACCGGTACACTTGCCATATTAGGTTTAACCCAAACAGTTCCTTCTTGAAATTTTGATGTTGTTTGCACTATTAGCTAAATGGGTGGTGGTAGGGCAGATGACAAAGGTAAAACAAAAGTAGATAAATCTGAAAATGGAAAATATGGAAAAGTAAAGCATGAGTGGAGTAGTGACGACGTGGAGCTTATGGTTCAACTGTTGTATGAGGAAGCCCAGCTGTGATTGGGTAAAGGGGGAACACTGTCTAGCTTTAAACACAATCGAACCCCATTACCTAAGAGTTTAATGCGCGAAAAGAAGGGTTACCTTCACTATATAGGCATTATTGTAAGAATAAGGGGACTAGATAAAAGGTAATTGGAGGCGTTGAAAGGATTTGACAAACAGAAGGACTGGACTTGGTATAAACACTGAGACTAGTGTTGTAACATATTTACCAAAGTGGATAGGTAAGCTTGGTTCATCCTTAAATGATCATAATTTACTCTTTAATAGTACTTTAGCAGCTCTAACAAGCTAATATTATCTACTGATTGCAGGAAGATAAGCACATTGCATAGTTGGTGAACTTCAAATGGCCATCGCACCTGGCTGACGCTATGGAACTGATTTGGGGACAAACCTATGCAACCGGTGACTTGAGGATGACTTCAGGTAGTCAACTACCACCATTGTTTGAGCAAGATGATCAACATGATACAGACAATGGTGAACAAAATGAAGAGTCCAACCTTGGTTACATACCTTATGTAGATATATCTTACTCAGACGCTTCTATTTTTGGATCTTCCATTGATATCTCATGGATCAGTTTTTTATCTTACTATTGTTGAAGGTGTTGCTGGTGCCTTTCAGAACTCTCCATATGTTGGATTTGTAGCTGGAACAAGTATTGGTTATGTACCGCCAAATTTGGATCACACTACTTAACACAATAACAATATCATCCAACAACAATTCATCTTTCCATCATAGGCACCCTTCACACCAGATTACCTCCATATTGCAGGTGCTACACAAAAACCTGTAGAGTGGGATGAACTGATGAAGAATACAAGTTGCGGTAAACCACATGGGTTTAGAAAGGATAAACTGCATTTGAAGAAGGACTTGGGTATTGGTAACAAAAAAAAATCAAAGGGCAGTAAAGGAAAAGGCACATTAGTAGATGCAAATTTAAAATAATTTGGCAGCAGTATGACCGGCCAGTTGCACAAGTGCACTAGAATCTTAACTGGGAGACAAGCTCAGGTTCAAGCTGAGAATGATGTTATTTCTATGCAAGAAGCAGCAACAAGGATAAGGCATGTCTCTGGCTTAACAAGAAGTGAAATTACATATGCAACTACCGTAATTGCAGATAAAAACCAATGTTTAGGATTGATGACATTACAAGATGATGACAAAGTGTAGGACAGGGTTCGACACTTATGCTCTTTTGTTTATGGTGATAAGCAAACCTAACAAAAAAGTATCAAACTGAAGAATGATCTGATGTACAATGAGTAGTTGTTGTGTGAATTGTTTGGGTGTTTTTTGAGGGGATGTAGACGAGGAATGTTGTGTCTGGTAAAACTTTTTTTTGTGACTGTGTAGGTTTTTTGTTACAGTTCTGGTAGGAATGCTATCTTTTGTGTTCTAGTGAGAACAAGTGGAGTTTCTGTACATTATATGGTTGGTGGTATTAGGGCATGCGTTATGGACTCAAAATGCGGTCTACGGTAAGTGGTTTAAGTTAGCAAAAAGGGTTGTTATTATGAATTGGTGTTAGGCTCACTTTTGTTTGTTGGGGTTACAATATTGTGAAATGTGATGTGCAAATCTAAGTTCTATGTAAAATAGTGTTCATTTGTAACATGTTGTTTTTGATGTTTGTCTCAGTGTTCGTCCAACATCATGTTAACATGATGTGTGTAATACGTCACAACATCACATGGAACACAAACACAAAATTTCTGAAATCCTTAGGAAACATATTTCCATAAACAAGAAGGACTACGTAAAATTCTTGATACCTCTAACAGTAGAGGAGAACCAGGCCAAAATCTTAGTAATGCTTGCTCAACATCAGGACAGCCATTTGGAAAAATATGCCAACATCTGCAAGATTGAAGCACTCGTTTGTTTGTGGTGGTTGGGAGGCCTCTACCCATGATACAAGGATATATATGAATTCAGTTAATGATGTTATCCTTAAATATCCCCTTCCTCGTTCAAGTAAATTTGTACTACACCGGTTGTTGTCTTCACAGGGCATACGTTGATTGCAAAACTGTTGAATGACTCTAATCTAACTGTTTGATATGTTGCTGCCATATGTAAGTATTATCTAGGGGACAAGGGATACCTGAACAATTTTGGACTGATGACACCGTATAGTAGAGTGAAGTACCATCAATTGAGTTCAATGTTGATAATTCTTCAGGGCAAAAAGATTTGTTCAAGTAAGGAAATTAGATTATCATGTTTCCGATGAATAGATGAATTTCAACAAAATATTTTTCCACATTTTGTTTACTTAATAAATTATAGTTATACAAAATATAGGAAATACATAAAAATAGCTTCTTTCAAGTAAGAGCGAACCCGAGAAGTTACAAAAATTGTAACAAAGAAAATTTAAAAAAGAAAATTCTTGGAATGATTATGTAATTAATACTAAATATTAATTGTATTAAAAACACAAGATAAACAAAACAAATATTGGATAATGGAAAAAAGTTAGATAGATCTTAACATACCTCATTATTAATTATTTGAATTTACTACTTTATAAATTAAAATAATATTGCACATACTATGTCATGGATCAGATTATGATTTCATTCTTCATTATTGGGTATGTTTTAATGTATGTTTAGATAAAATGTAGAAAAACACATAAGATAAATAAAGAAATTAAATTAGTTGTTTTCACTAAATTGGTAAATTTCAACAAAATATTTTTTTCCATATAGCTTTTTCAAGTATACATATTTTCAAAAGTAGGAGAGAGAAGTTACCAAAAATAATAATTTAAATAAGTATACACATTATATAATTATAGCAATTAAAACTAAAATATAAAAAGATAAAGAAGATGTCATTGTTCACTATGCATGAGTTTTATTATGAAATTAAACTAGTTGGAAGTTTTTTTAAATAATAACTACCCTTATTACTTAATAAAAAGCTGCAATAAAAAGACCATCCTCCATTTCTTTAAATTTAAGTTCATGATAGAATCAAATCCCACGCCCACAAAACCTGTAGATTCGGGTCGCTCCTCTCTGCTAATGTTGAGTTACACTACACACCCATCTTAGGCTCAATAACTAGAACGGCTAAAGTTTGACTTAACTAGAAAATTCATCTGAATTCGATTGAAAGCTGAAACTATTAAATATATTAAATTCAAAATTTGAATGAGTTAAACCTGAAACTGACTATAACTCAAGATAAAGTGATCTGATATTGATCTGAACTCGAATGAGTTGAATTAATTGTGACACAAAATTGCAATAATATGAAATAATAGTGAATGAGTGCAAAAAAATGAAATAATAGTGAATTGAAATTGTATCAAAACGTAGTGACCCAAAATAGAGATGGCCAAAAACTTGATTTAACTTGAGTAAACTCAGATAAAAATCAAAATAGACATCGTATTAAAATTGAGTATAACTGGAAAGTGGAACCTAGTTATGGGCACACTACCAACTTTTGTAAGATGTTGATACAGTAGTGGAACATGAGAATCTGATGTTGATCAGTTACCACTGAAGTTAAAACTTTAGATGTTGCTTAATAGTGTTTCTATGAAATTCGAGTTCAATTTTGGTGGTCCTATTAATCAGCAATTTGGAGTTCAAAGTGTTGTTCATAAGGATAGCATCCACCAAGCAGGCGATTTCTAATTAGAATTTAATCATCCAGTAACACACATGCATAAAATATTGAGGAATAACATATGTTTCAAGTGTAAAGCAACCACCCAAAAGTGGTTTTGTATCTTTTCTTTAGAGAATTATCTTCTCCCTTTATCTTCCAAATCTGAATTAGATATGGGTGTAGTTGTTCTCTTCCCGAAACACTGTATAAAATCTCATCAGCCGCCACGGAGCAGCGTACTATCTGCTCCCAACTCAAAACCCAGACGCGGCCTGGATTCCAAACACCTAACTCCAATAGATCCGCCCTCCGCTGGAACCATCCAGTACCCAATTCCCTCTTGCTTTCTGTTACAAGATCCTAAATCGACCGTATGGGAGGTTGGTGTGTGATTGATATAGGACTATGAGCTCTCCATTCCTTGAGCTAGCTTATGGAATGGCTCTCTCGCGGTCTTGTATGCTCTGGTTGTTGTGGAGTTTGTAACGGATGGGTTGTTGTTTTAAAAACATTAGCTCTTTCTGTACCAGTGGTATCAGAGCGAGCTAATGTTCTTAAAACAATAACCCATCCGTTACGGACTCCGAGTTAATGTCCTTTAAACAACCAGAGCATACAAGACTGTGAGAGAGCCATTTCAAAAGCTATCTCAAGGAATAGAGAGCTCATAGTCCTATCTGTTACAGGATCTCACATCAACCGTATGGGAGGTAGATGTGTGATTCATATAGGACTATGGGCTCTTCATTCCTTGTGCTAGCTTTTGGAATGGCTCTCTCACGGTCTTGTATGCTCTGGTTGTTGTTTAAAGGACATTAACTCGGAGTCTGTAACGGATGGGTTGTTATTTTAAGAACATTAGCTCGTTCTGTGGTATCAGGGCGAGCTAATGTTCTTAAAACAACAACCCATCTGTTATCCCATAGTCCTATATGAATCACACACCAACCTCCCATACAGTCAATGTGGGATCCTGTAACACTTTCTTCACCTCTCTCCTCGAAGCAGCAAGAAAACTCAACCGATATAGTGAAGGTTTACTGGGCTAAATCCTTAGATTCCCCACTGATGGCGGAGGTACGGATCTTTAAATGCGGTGAGATTCTGACTATCCCTACCCCACAGAAAAGTCATCAGCCAACATCTCCTCCTCCGGTTGCAGCTGCCGAGAAATTACCTACCAGAGACTCTACACCAGTAAAGTTGAAAAAGGTTCAGGCTTCTATTGGGCTCAAAGCCCAAAAATTATAGTGAAGCAGTACAAATCTACGTTGGATCCGGTTTCTTCATTTCTCCTCCTCTTAGTTCGGTTCCTGTCCCAGCCTTCGGAAGGAAGACTTTGTCTGATGAAGCTGCTTCTTGTTTGTGTCGGATTCTATAGCTTGAATAGCTGTTTGTTTGAGGGGGGGTTTGGTTTCCTTACTTTGTCTCGTCAATACAGTTTAGTTGACGTGTAGGGTAAGGTATATACATAGTTCTTTCGATGACCTTTTATTGAAGAACATGGTAAAATGGTCTGATAAAATTTATACTTTTAAGTTTAGGATCTTCGATTTGAGAGGTAAATTTATTTAGGGTTTCATTTGTGTTTTGGAGGTTGTGTGTAAATGATCCTATACCCTTATCGTGTTCGACCCGATCCTCTATTTTTTCAAAATGATATCGGGTCGGGCTTTTAAAGGTGTGGGGGTGTGTTTATGTCGGTTTCCAGAACTAGGTTGTCTTTTTAATTATGGATTAGGGTTCTTGGCTTGGCTTAGAGGATGGTGTACATATATCACCTAGACATTTCCAATTTCCTGGTGTGTTGGCTGTATAACTCAAGCTTAAAGACATCAGTAGTAGCGATGTTTATTTGTTTGGTCAAAAAAGTGTAAAGCAACAATAAGAATAGGTTAAGGATCAAGAGAACCTAGGGGTGTGTTTATGTCGGTTTCCAGAACTAGGTTGTTTTTTTAATTATGGATTAGGGTTCTTGGCTTAGAGGATGGTGTACATACATCACCTAGACACTACAATTTCCTGGTGTGTTGGCTGCATAACTCAAGCTTAAAGACATAGTGTGGAGGGTGATTTTTCGGTATGAGGGGGGGGGTCTATCTAAATGGTTATGACTAAAAAGCCTAGATGGGAGAAATGAGATATTTTGGTCTGTGAGACGCTAGGGTCTATGAGACATTTGAATCTTGATATGGTGGAGCGGTTGAGATGTTCGAGTCTGTGGGGCACTCGGGCCTATGAGACTATAAAAGTTTAGAAGAAGTCGGGATTCAGGAGATGTTTTAGGTTTGGAATGATTTGAGTTTGAATAATGATTTAAGTGTGAGATAATTGATGTTTGGATAATGATTTGAGTGTGTGAGACAACTGAAGTTTGGGTAGAGATCTCGGGTTTTTTTGGGTTCGAGACTCTGAAAGGGTTGAGGTTTTGGGATATTTCAAATTTGGAGTGAGCTGATGATGGGCTGAATTGTTTGGAGGAATGATAGTCAAAATCGTCTCTCTTTTATTTCAAACCATAATTTGTTTTATTTTGAAATGGGCGGATGATCCCGAGGGATCACCCTGTGTACCCCCTCGAACGCGATACAAAATTAATGGTAAGTGCCGAGGCTCGAAGAATGGGGCAATGTATTTATGTCGAAAACTAAGGTTTAGAGAGAAACACCATGAATGAGATGTTCTCGGTCAAACCCTAATAACATCCTTAACTCCCGAGTTTTAAAACGTTAAAACCAAAAACATTGAAATCTAGTTGAAGGGAGTTAGACGATTCTAAAATCCCGACTGCAACTAGGAAGGCAGTTACATCCCTAGCACCCCGCCTTGTAAATATCTAGGTTGCAATTAGGGGAGGTTTGTCACCCTAATGCCCCGCCTAAGAAAATCTAGACTACGACAAGGGATGTTACTGCCCTAGTGCCCTACCTCAGATTATAATTGGAGAGAGAGACAAGTGATGTCTAACTAGGAAAAATTGTTTTGAAAGTGTTAGACATTTCCTGTTCCCCGAAAACGGCTTTTTTCAAGTTTGAAAGCTAAGTTGAAAACTTTGAATTTGTTCGGAATTCTCGATGAAGAAACAGATTTTGAGAAATGTTTTTAGGAGAAAACTTTCTGTATATGTGAGAAGAACTTTCTACGTTTTGAGACAAGTTTTCTGTGATGTGAGAAGAGTTTTTCCTTTAAAATTCCACAAAATAGTTTCTTTGAAAACTTGATGAAATTTGAATAAAGTGATTGTTTGAAATTTGAGAAAGGAGATTTTTGGATTTTGGAGTTTGAACGGAATTTACAAGTTGAGTTTGAATTGGATGAATTGAGTCTGGATTTGATTTGAATTGGATGGAATTGGGTTTGAATTTGATTGGGCTGAATGAATTGGGTTTGAATTGGATTAGACATAATGAATTGAGTTTGAATCGAATTTGGTATGAATTGAATTTGGGTTGAGGTTGGAAAGCGGTCGGGTCAAAGTTAGACAGGGTCAAAGTAAGATCGAGTCAAAGTTGGGTCAAGGTCAATCTTGAGCTAGTTAAAGTTGGGCCAGGTCAAAGTTCGGATTGGTCAAAGTTTGGATTGGTCAAAGTTTGGATTGGTCAAACTTGGGTCAAAGTCAACATTCAGTCAAGGTCAAAGTGGGTCGATCAAAGTTCAGGTCAAAGTTGGATTGGTCAATGTTTGGGTCAAAGTTGGATTGGTCAATGTTCGAATCGAAGTTGGGCTTGATGGGCCGAGTGGGCTTAATGGGTCGAGTGGGCTTGATGGGCCGAGTGGGATTGGGCCAGAATGGGTTTAGGCCAAATGTTGGCTTGAAAGTTGGGCTGAAATGGGTCTTGGGAGTTGCATTGAAATGAGCTTTGTTTGAGATTGGGCTGAAGTTGAGATTGGGCCGAATTAAGATTGGCCTTTTGGGCCAGATGGTGTTTTGGGACACATTAGAGATTTGGGCCAGGTTAAGATTTTGCAAATTAGGCCAACTTTGAAATAATGGGTTGATTTCAAATTGGGCTGGGTTTAGATTTGGGGCCTGATTCAAATTGAGACTTATTTGGAATCTGGGCCTGATTTAGGCCTTACTTGTGGATTGAATTTAGACATTGGAAATTGGGCCACACTTTTGTTTTGTGTTGAAAGTGAAATTGAATTTGTATTTGGATTTGAGTTTATTCTTTTTTTTTTGGTAAAAGTTTTTTATGAAATTAGGGATGGTTTGGGATAGGCTTTAGAGTTTGGAAGATATTATTCCCCATAAAGAAAATAGAAATGAGCTAGCCGTGGGGTACCTTCAAAGGCTGAAAATAGATCCTCAAAGTTTGGAGGGGGTTATTTCCCACAAAGCAAATAGAAATAAGCTAGCTGTGGGGTACCCCAAGACTTATCATAATAAATGGGTGACCTAGAAGGTAGTCTAGGGGTTTAAAAGTTAGAAGCAAATAATACTAAAATAACAATAAATTGCAATGAAATGAATGTAAACATCAGATACATAATGAAGAAATAAGCCAAATAATCATTCAAGAAAATTTGGGCAGAAAACAAAATTCGAGCCCTAGGAATCATTTTTTTATTTTTATTTATTTTGGTTTTTGAAACTGAACCATACCAAACGTAAATCAACATGTGTGTATGTGCAAAATCAACAAACATTTTCTTTTCTTTTTGAATATTAAACCATAATCAACAACAAAACTGTTACGTCAATAATGTCCAAGTCTCATGTATTACCAACCAGTTAGACGTGGACCGAATCACTAATCTATTTTACTTGTCTTATTTTCTGCTTATCTTGCCTCCTAGTCATGCAAAATCGAGTTGTATAGAAAAATGGTTCCACACTCGCTTTGAAATACTATCACAAAAATTAGATAAAAGAAACCACACATGGATTAACCTGAGGTTGCAACAAAAAGTATTTAATTACATGCTGGTCAAAGAGATTTCTTCAGATTCATGAAACTCGGTATGCAGATAACCAAAAAAAAACCATTGCTAAATCAGAGGAGAGAGCACGCTAGACACGGGTAATAGGCAAATAGATCAAACGCTACAACATATTTATCAACAGACTTCACAAATGTTTGGGGTGCAGATTAAATACCCGAATAGAGACAACAAGGTTTCCGTGTGAGAAGATTTAGTGTCACCAACACAAAATAAGCAGATAAATTTGCATTAGCTCACAGTTTGGAAATGGTCAGACAATGAAACAGAAGGAGAAATTGTCACAATAAGAATAACAAGAACTTAAGCGTAACATGGTGATTCCACAATAGCCACAAATCTGTTTCTCATAAGGGGTTAGGAACGACACCATTAGTGGCCAGACATTCTTCCGAAGAGTATAGTTCCTGTAGGGTTAGCTTCGAACGATAATAAACATGCAGATAGAGATTGCACTGAACATAAAATAAACTAGGGGCTATGAACAGAAAACGAACCATGAATTCCAAACCAGAAAACTGTAAGCTTGATATTTATTGTCTACTCACGTTTTTTTAGCCTAGTTATGAACCAGAAACCCAAAATGATGAACAAGGATGATGAATGGTAAACTGATAAAACGAAAGAATGAAATCAAGCGCAGAGGAAGGATGTGAGCACAAACAAAATCGGAAGAGATAAGGGGTGAAGAGTAGGTTCAGTATTTCATATAAATGGATAGTACGACCCTTCTTCGAATGCTTTTTGCATGGGATATGTCTCGAATGTAATATGGGCAATCAACAAACAATCTCTGGAATAAATTTTGTGATCTGATTCACTTGAACCAAAGGGAAACCCCGCAAACAAGAAGGGAAAAACAAGCAAAGGGATTTGACTATCACATTAAAGTAACCAATTCCCAACTGTGTGCTCAATGATTCGGGGAGAATCTACATCCATCATGGGTTGAGCCAGCCTACATAAATAACCAGGAGTAAGAACAAAAATTCGATTCAGTCTGAAAGAAGAGAAATTCTAAGGCAACGTGCAACGTATAAGCTAGTTCATACAAAATTTCTGAAATGGAGCAAGGGATGAAATGGAAAACATAGCCAAAGAAAAACGTATCCCCAGTTTTGAATTCGTATGCTCTCTGTAAACCCGAATACCCATGTTGGGTATGGCATTTATCAGGATACATGTATACGGGAAGTAACGGTACAATACAAAAGCAACCATGGCATCGCGGAGCTGTTAAAATGTAATTCAAGCCACCTCAGATAAGTCAAGTTAGTTTCAGATAAGTCAAGTTAGTTAGCTGTTTTTTAGGAGACTGATTTTATTATTTCAGTAATTTAGTTTGTTTTGATTTATTAGATACTGATCCACAATTTCAGGCATGTGGTTAGATGTGGATTAGTGCAGTCTGTTTCTGTTTTCAGTTTATTTATTCGTATGTTTCTGCTATCAGATTAATCAAGTTAATTGAAGAGTTGTTTACCTCTGTATATTTGCTCTCCCTCTAGTGCTGTTTCTCTTCTTCCTCTACAGTAAACCAACAGATTTGGTATCAGAGCTACCATTGTTAAACCAGGTTAGTATCCAGGGAATTTAGGGTAGATTTAAGTGTAAAACACAAGGGAAACACGGGATAAGAGAGATCGTTGTTCATAATGCAGAACAATGGAGGAAACAGCAATGGGTCTTCTCAATTGCCCATTTTCAAGGGAGAGAAATATCATTTCTGGAGTTTGAAGATGAAGACACTATTCAAATCTCAAGAACTATGGAGCTTTGTAGAAGAAGGTTTTGAGGATAATCAACCTGAAAATCCTGATCAACAACTCAGAGAAAAGAGGAAGAAAGACTCTAAGGCTTTGTTCAAAATTCAGCAAGCCTTAGATGATGAGATATTTCCTCGTATCGCATCAGCAACAACATCAAAACAAGCTTGGGATATTCTAAAGCAAGAATATCTTGGTGACAAGAAAGTAATCACAGTGAGATTGCAATCACTAAGGAGGGAGTTCAAAACAACTCTCATGAAGGACAAAGAATCTGTCCAAGACTACTTGTCACGAGTGTCTGGTGTGGTGCAACAGATGCGGTCATATGGAGAGACTTTGACCAATGAGCATGTAGTTGGAAAAGTCTTGAGAAGTCTCACAAGCAAATTTGATCATGTTGTAACATCGATAGAGGAATCAAAGGATATGTCAACTTATACCTTTGATGAGTTGATGGGATCTCTTCAGGCTCATGAGGAAAGGCTTAACAGATCCACTGAAAAGAAGGAGGAGAAAGCCTTTCCAATTAAAGATGACGTGTCCAAGAACAAATCAAATCAGTATAATAAAAGAGGAAGAGGTGGTTTCAGAGGTAGAGGTCGTGGCTGAGGAGGACAAGCACATGATGACAAAACTTATTCTGGTCAGTCTTACAAGAGCTCAATTAAGTGTTATTATTGCAAAAAGTTTGGCCATAAGGAGGCGAGTTGCTGGAAAAAAGAAAGTGACCAAGCTGAGCAAAAGAATGAGCAGAAATCCAACTTTGTTGAGCAGGAACAGAAGCTGTTCATGACAAAAACTGAGTCTCAAGACAACGAATTTGGCGTGTGGTACATTGACAGCGGCTGTTCAAATCACATGTCAAGCAAAAGGTCGATGTTCAGGGAACTTGATGAATCAAAAAAGGGGAAAGTGAGGCTTGGTGATGATAAGCAACTTGTAGTTGAAGGAATTGGCACAGTTGCAATCAAATCTGTGCACGACAATACAATACTGCTTCACAATGTGCAGTATGTACCTTCATTAGCTTACAATCTGCTGAGTGTTGGACAACTATTGTGTAATGGTTTTTCTTTGCTATTTGAGGATGAATCGTGTGTGGTTAAAGATAAGAAAACAAATGAAGTTGTTGTTACAATCTTCATGAGAAACAGGTTGTTTCCGTTGGATTTGCTCAAGAAGGTGAGCAAAGCTTTGATAGTGAAAGGAGATGAAGATGCAAAATTATGGCATCTGCGGTATGGACATTTGAATGTACAAGGTTTGAGGCTGTTAAGTACCAAGAAAATGGTGAATGGTCTGCCACAGATCGGTGAGATTAAGCTATGTGAAGGATGTGTATATGGAAAACAGTCTAGAGGCTCTTTTCCAAGTGGTAAAGCCTGGAGAGCAAGTAGTTCTCTTGAGTTACTTCATGCTGATTTGTGTGGTCCAATGCAAACTGAATCACTTGGAGGCAGTAAGTACTTCTTCCTAATAACCGATGATTACAGCAGAATGAGTTGGGTGTATTTTCAGAAGGAAAAATCTGAAACGTTTGAGAATTTCAAGAAGTTCAAGGCCTTAGTAGAGAAGCAAAGTGGCAACCTAGTGAAAGCCTTGAGAACTGATCGAGGTGGAGAATTCTTGTCAAAGGAATTCACTGAATTTTGCGATAATCAGGGAATAAAGAGAGAACTAACAGCACCATACACTCCACAGCAGAACGGTGTTGCGGAAAGAAAGAATAGAACGGTAGTTGAGATGGCGAGAAGTGCTGAAGGCAAAAGGAATGCCAAATGAGCTATGGGGTGAAGCTGTCGCAACAGCGGTGTACATCCTTAATATCTCACCAACCAAGGCTGTTATGAACAAGACTCCATATGAAGCTTGGAGAGGAAAGAAACCGCAAGTAAGTCATTTGAGAATTTTCGGTTGCATTGCATATGCTTTAGCTAATCTAAGGGCTAAACTTGATGAGAGGTCAGTGAAATGTGTATTCATTGGCTATGCAACTCAGTCTAAAGCATACAAGCTCTATGATCCTCTCAGTGGAAAAATATTTGTAAGCAGAAATGTGGTATTTAATGAGGATGGAGAATGGGAGTGGAAACAAGGAGAAAATGTTATGAGTAATCAGAAAACGTTCACTTTTGATTGCTCAGAAGAATTATCATCAGAAGAAGTAGAAGAGCTTGAAACACCTACACCACATCAAGACCACTTAACTCCTAGCTCACCGGTGACCTCGAGTTCATCAAGTGGCACTCCACCAAGGAGATTCAGCTCCTTAACAGAAATTTATGAAAGATGTGAGTTTGCTTTGATTGTCACTGAACCAACAAGTTTTGATGAAGCTGTAGTTAAAACTGAATGGAAAGCTGCCATGGAAGAGGAAATAAAGTCTATCCATAAGAACAAGACTTGGGATTTGGTTGATCTTCCTGTGGGAAAGAATGTAATCGGATTGAAGTGGGTTTTCAGAACCAAATATAATACCGATGACAGCATACAAAAGCACAAACAAGGTTAGTGGCGAAGGGGTATGCTCAGCTTGAAGGAATAGACTTTGAAGAGACTTTCTCTCCGGTCGCCAGGTTTGAAACAGTAAGAATTATTCTAGCTTTGGCTGCGCAACTTAAGCTGCCGGTGTATCAATTTGATGTCAAGTCAGCTTTTCTGAATGGCGAACTGCAAGAAGAAGTTTTTGTTGAGCAACCTCAAGGCTTTGTCAAGAAAGGAGAAGACCACAAAGTGTATAGACTACACAAAGCCCTTTATGGGCTGAAACAGGCACCTAGGGCCTGGTACAGCAAGATAGATGCTTTCTTTTGCAAGGAAAGCTTTGTAAGAAGCGAGAATGAGCCCACTCTGTACACCAAAAGACAGGGTAACTCTGAGTTTATAGTGGTTTGTCTCTATGTTGATGATATTATATATTTCAGCTCTTCAAAGAGACTACTGAATGAGTTTAAAGAGAATATGACGAGAGAGTATGAGATGACAGATCTGGGTATGATGTAGTATTTTCTGGGTTTAGAGGCTCAGCAAAGTGAAAATGGAATTTTCGTAAGTCAAAGGAAATATGCGCATGATATGCTTAATAAATTCAAGATGGAGAGGTGTGACACAGCAACTACTCCTATGAATACTAATGAGAAGTTGCAGAGAAATGATGGAACAGAGAATGCTGATGAGAAATTATACAGAAGCATGGTTGGAGGCTTGAACTATCTTACACACACTAGGCCTGATATTGCTTATTGTGTGAGTGTGGTGTCAAGGTATATGCATCATCCCACAAAACAACATCTTGGAGCAGCAAAGAGAATATTGAGATATATAGCTGGTACTGCAGAATTCGGAATTTGGTATGAGAAGACAAGCAACTTCAAACTGATTGGCCACATAGACAGTGATTGGGCAGGCTGTGTGGATGACAGAAAAAGCACGTCTGGGTCTGTGTTCAGCCTTGGTTCAGGTGCTGTCACTTGGAGTTCAAAGAAGCAAGAGACTGTTGCATTGTCCTCTCTGAAGCTGAGTATGTTGCAGCGGGGTCAGGAAGACAAGTTATGTGGTTAAGGAAGTTGCTGGTTGATTTGGGGAATGCTCAAGAAGGAGCAACTGAGCTATGGTGTGACAACAGATCAGCAATTGCCATGACAAAGAATCCAGCCTTTCATTCTAGAACAAAGCATATTGAAGTGCAGCATCATTTTATCAGACATCAAGTACGAGAGGGCACGATGGTGTTGAAATTTTGTGGCACTAATGAGCAAGAAGCAGATCTGTTCACTAAGGCGTTAAGTCCAGCAAAGCATCATTTCTTCATGGAGAAGATTGGTATGCGAAGTGGTTTGAATTAAGGGGTGGTGTTAAAATGTAATTCAAGCCACCTCAGATAAGTCAAGTTAGTTTCAGATAAGTCAAGTTAGTTAGCTATTTTTTAGGAGACTGGTTTTATTATTTCAGTAATTTAGTTTGTTTTGATTTATTAGATACTGATCCACAATTTCAGGCATGTGGTTAGATGTGGATTAGTGCAATCTGTTTCTGTTTTCAGTCTATTTATTCGTATGTTTCTGCTATCAGATTAATCATGTTAATTGAAGAGTTGTTTACCTCTGTATATTTGCTCTCCCTCTAGTGTTGTTTCTCTTCTTCCTCTAACAGTAAACCAACAGGAGCCACATTTTCCTCTTTGAAACCATTCAGTTTGTTGTTTATTTTTTTGGCACGAAAGCAAGATAGTAGTGAATAACGACAGACAGAATGAAAGAGAAATTTGAGACAAGAACCAAACAAGGTAAACAGAGGGATCGACACTAGCATCGGAAGTTTCCGATGAAGTCGAAAGCGTAAGTCATCCCTCGTTCATTGAGTTCATTTGGCACAATGAAGTAGTGGAGAAAAACACAGCGGATTAGAGGAGATGATTACAGGAGAGATTTGAGGCAAATCTGGGTAAAATGCAGCCCAGTCTTACCGTGTCGAGTGAGAAGCGAAAATCACGAGGAGACGAAGAAGAAGAGGTTCAGGAGTGAGCTTTGAAGTTTCTGGCCAACTGGTGATGTTGATGGTGGCGTTTTTTTTCTTCGAGCGTGAGTGAAGAGAAGAAGGTTCAAAAGGCTTTTTCTCCTTTGGGGATTTCACAGAAGTGAGTGAAGAGAGTAGACGATTTTTGAGAGCGGAGTGAGTAATAGCCGTCCCATGAGGATGCTACTGTAGGGTTTATATTAGTCTGTTTATAATAAAATGCTAGAGTTTTTAAGGGAATGTCTGATAATTGTGATGGGCTAACTGTATAATGGGCTTTCGTAAGGACATGTAACACCCCAACCCGAAATCCAATAAACTGAACGGCGATCATTCCCAAATAAAATACAACTGCAGCGGAAATAAATACAACAACCGGGCGGTATTACAATGCCGTCGGCCACCCTTGTGACCAACAAGGCTAAATCCAATTACAATCTCCAAAAGTCACGGTCTGAATACGAATACAATCCGAGATACTAGGAATCAAACTCAAATGTAAAATACTTAAATAAAAACAAATGTCTAGAAGAAGACTCCCATAGCTTGAATCTACCCCACCTACACTCGGTGCGGTAACCTCCTCAACTTCAGGTACCTGGAATTGTTTAGCCATGAAATGGCTCAGCAAAATAATTTGCCGGTATGAAAACGTGCAGCCCATCGGCTACTGGGCCACAACAACTAATTGTCGATTACATGCAGTTCATTTATAAGCTGTAAATAAGCATAGCATGGTAATATCAAGTAACCACACAAGGACAATAATGTCACATAGAACAAGACTGCAGAAGGTCAAGTTAGCTGAACTGAATTCCTTTAATGATAGTCGGTCCACACAATGGGACTGACAGGTATAACTGAATAACTCAAATAGTGAAGGTATAGTGACCTCGTTATAGAGAAAGAGTTGGGTATAAAAACCCCAGGAGATAACGTAGTTAAACCCTGAACTGAGAGGCGTGGGAAATAGAATCCCACTAGGGAATGAAGTCTTCCTCAAACTGAAGGGCATTTGAATCCCGGGAGGAATAGAGTCTTCCTCCCAACTGAAATGTTCCGTCGCGACGTAGATAGGAGACGACCTGAGACAGGTACAACTCCTGTTGCATGCATGGCCAGTTCCAACTGGGCTCCTCGTTCTCGTAGTATAGATTTGTTAAGTGTCATATAAAGACGTTAAACAAGAACACAATGTGTATTGTCAATTATCACGTTTAGGATAATGACGTTGTATAACTGAAGTTAGTGAAAGACTTGATACAAGTCCTCGGTATACTGAAACGCAGGTATTTAATCCACTGGTATAGTAGTGTTTGTATGCGTGGGACATACCACGTTGTAGTCAGCATCATTCAGCACATAAAAAATACAACAGTGCACAAGGGTAAAAACAACATCTTACAATAATTATCTTGGTCGTTAATTCAATCAACAGATAACACACAAGCCGGTGTAATCCGGTAGCAAACAGGTTGCAAGAATTCCATACCGTTCACCGTAGACTGTACTTGTTTAACTCCCGGTCAACGTCTGGTCAAACAAAGTCCTAGAATAGGATTAACTGAGAGGGTTAATTTATGTTACCCTTATATAATGATTCTATTGAATCTTTTAACAAATCTCGCATTTGTTATTTCATGTGAGGTTTATTCCTTTTAACTACCTCATGATTTTATGTATAACTTATTTGTTATTCCTTCTGATTTATTTATAAATCCTTTAATGTACATAAATGTGTTTATTTATTCATGTACTATACTTGTTATTATTTTCTTTTGTCTAGTTGACATAACAACTTATAATTCCTTAACTATTTTTATATGTCATACAGGGACATAAGATTCTTATAGTTTTCATTATTCCTCCTTTAACCAAAAGTAATAATTATTGGTTACCTTTAAATTCCTTATAACTATATAAGTCATAGTTTAAACTTCATAATTCCTTTAATCAAAATTCTTTCTTTCTAATTCCTCCAAATATCCATATAGGACCTATATTTATCTTAATCTAAATTCTTACCCTTAAATTTCGGTTATTCACAAAACAACCACATAAATTCATAAACTTTATATTAAATTCTAATCTCATTATATTATAGAGTTTTAACTTCTTATTTAGTTAAATTACAAAGCCACCTCTAATATTTTGGTACATAGCTTTTGAATATTATAACTTTCTAAAATTACAACTTAGCCCCTTAAATTCTCGGCTTTAATAATTTATTTCTTATAATTACAATCTAACCACAAAATTTTATAACCTTTACATAGTGTCATGTAAACTATAGTTTTAATTTAAATTCTCCATAAATACCGAATATATATATAAATTCTTAAATTACCAAACTAACCCCAAAGTAATTCGGCATGGTCATTTATTTTTCCTTTATTACATTTTCATCCCAAAACTTTATAATAGTTTCTTAATAACTTATAAACTATAGTCTAAATATTTAATTCCTTAAAATTTCGAAAGTGAACCTAATAATTCTCTTAATTATGAATTTGCCCACTAATAAATTCTAAACTTTCATAACAACTTTTATAAATTACATAATAGCCCAAAACTTTATAAAAAGTTATTTTAAAGCTTGTTTAAATTATCTAAAATTCTTAAACTTAATTCCTAACCTTATATTATATTATAATTACACCAAATACACTCTCAACTCACGGTTTTCACATTAAACTCACCAAACTTTATAAAAATTGCATTTAAGCCACTTAGCTTAATTAATTAGCCATTTAAGCACTGATAGAATATTTTTAACTCACCAAACTTTATGATATAAGTTTATATACATAAGTAGCTCATAAAAATATATTTTTCACTTAGGCAATTCGGCCATAATTAAATAGTGACCATATAGTATATAGAAGTGGATTTATATGTCATAATAAATGTACATAAATTCATATGAGTCATATAACTCATGTAAAAATTATTGTAATGTCTTATATTGATTCTTAGCTCAAAAATAAGCATTTTTGCCCTAGACATTTCGGCCTTAATTAATTTGTAACATAAATAAATTCTATGACGCAAAAATGTGTCTTAAGGTAAATATTTTCTATATATGTTATAGATTATATTTTTGGCATATAAAACCATATAGTTTCGGTATTAATTAACCTAGGAGATGTACATAATTTTTATATAATTTTTAGAAGCTTAACAAAGCTTATAACATAAGGATTTACTTAGTAAACTTACTTCTTAACAAAGGTGGTTAAGTGCTTGAACTCTTCTTGAATCTCCAAGCTTTCTCCAAGGTAATATTGATGCTCCACTTCGGTTATATGCAAGTGGTGAAGGAGTTTTAGGAGTTAGATCTTGAATAAAGATCTTAAGTAGATTTGTAAGTAGTTTTACAAGAATTTACCTTAGGCTTTTCTCCTTATTTTTCGGCTCACTAATGGTGGATGAAGAACAAGTTTTCCTTCATGAAAATAAGGAACAAAAGAGCCTTAGAATAAGAAGAACTTGGTTACACATAAAAATGTGCTTTAAGGATTTACAAGCATTAAAACTACCTTAAGATAACCTTGAGATGCTCCTTGGTTTAATGTTGGTTTGGACAACCTCCTAGGAGAACTAATTGATGTTGAACACTTGTTGTTAAGCTAGGAAGAGTTTTGCTTCAAGTCTTGACAAGAATTGCTAGGAAATTACCTTAAAGATGAAGATAGAAGTTAAATCTCCATTAATGGACTTAAGAGCTTCAAAGGAAGAAGATGAAGCTAGAAGAGAGGGTTTAGAAACTCACCAATTTCGGCAATACAATGGGCAAGGGAAGAATGAAGGCAACCGAATTGTATAAGGTAAGAATGCCTTTAGAATTTGATTTTTGTTTTGTTAATTTTTAATGTCATTTGACTATTCTTTTTCCTTAGTTTATTACATGGGTTATTGGCTCAATAAATGCCCATGTTCTCTGCATAAAACCGGCCATGTGGTGTGTGACAAGGCAAGAGTTGGAAAGAAAAGGTTA
Organism: Limonium bicolor; assembly: GCA_023374045.1. Lineage (NCBI taxonomy): Eukaryota > Viridiplantae > Streptophyta > Magnoliopsida > Caryophyllales > Plumbaginaceae > Limonium > Limonium bicolor. The sequence goes on along the minus strand of CM041777.1, from coordinate 255,881,232 downwards.
TGAGCTAGAAGACAAGGTAAGAAAAGTAAGGTATATTCTCTTGATTTTTCAATGTTGTAACTTGTCTTCTTCCTCTCTTGTATATGCACGGTTTAGGGTCTGAATGGAGCTCATTTGGGAGGTCTCCACCGGTCATGAAGAGCCAAGGAAGAGCTAAGGAAGGTCACATGCTTAAGAAATCAAAAGGCAAAAAGAAAAGGAATCTACTTTTTGCTTTTAGTATTTGTTTTGTATCTAGCTCACATGGCCTTATTCCATGACCTAATTTCGACAGATCTCTGGTCAAATGAGACCTACATACTTTGACATTAAGTAATACAACACATGGGATGATGAGTCATTATGTTTTAAGCCTTTTATAAACTTTTAAAGCAAATTTTATACTAGTTTTTGCTCTCAAAATAGGCCCCTATAGAGCACCTTGTTGACTAGTCACACCAACTTATTTATAAGGTCATTTTAACCCTATTTAAGATTACCAATTCGTGGCATGTCAAAAACTACAAGGCAATTGCGTAAAACGCATTTTCGTGACACCCGAAGGTGTGTTTTTGTGCTCTAAGGAACTTTTTGGGAAACCAATTGTTTTTATGAGTTACAAGTGTTTTTAAACACTTATTATAGTAAATAAACATATAATAAGATGTTACATTGAGTTATATGGGGTTATATCAACCCGTGACATAATTTACGGGCCATCGGGACACTCCCGGGCCAAAAAGGAGCGCTAAGAAATACTCCTGAGGTTTTTGCTGAATTTTGAGAAACCACTTCGTGGGTTCTCTTTAGAATGATAAATAATGATGTTAGGAACTCTAGGAATTAATTTTATAGGAGTTCGTGCCACCTCGGCACTCCTCCGGATTTTCGTGCTTTAAGGAGCGGGCGTGAGCACTCCCGAGCATTTTGCGTATTGACTGAATATAGCTTAGGGAATATATTATATATTCATATAATGAGCGTATGACCATTTGGTTTGAGTTTTAGAAGGTCATACAAGGTCATGCTTGATCACATGTTTCTAAGGCGTTTTAGCGTTTATGGTGAAACGACTATTTTTACGTAACGTTTTCATGCATGGGTTGCATGCGTACGTGAAATGATTTATATTTGGATTATATTCCATTAAATAATGATTTAATAATATTATTTAGATTTGGGGTATTTCAATCTACCCCCCTTAAAAAAGGACTTCGCCCCGAAGTCTCATATCTAAATTATAAGGTGTGGGGAATCAAGTTCCACTAAGTATCCACAACTCAATCTAGTTTTTAGGGATCAAGTCCAAAGTCTCTATATTCCTAAGTTCACAGTGTACATCAAACACAACAGGAATACTTTGGAACAATATAGTGTATGTAATAACACAGTCACTTTTCATATCTAATAGTGCAGCGTAGTGCACATAGACTTTTATTGTAGTGTAACTAAGTACGCACCAAGCAGTAGAAGTACAAAGTACATTCAAATACAGTGTTACACACGAACACATACAAGACAAAGTGTCGCTGAAATATACTGAACAGTGTTACATAAGAACACATACAAGACAAAGTGTCACTGAAATGCACCAAAGTGCAACAAAATGCATACTAAACTCACAAATGAAAAAGGCTCTACCCCCCAAAAAAAGAGGGGTACGCCCCCGTACCCTAGACTAAAGTGTCTAGTCGGTAAATAATGAGGGAAATTTCGCTCGCATATCTGCTTCTAATTCCCATGTGGCCTCTTCCACATCGTGGTTCGACCAAAGAACCTTTACGAGGCTCACAGATTTATTTTGAGTATCTCTCGTCTTTCTATCTAAGATTCGTTGTGGTGTTTCCACATACCGCAATGTTGGTTCTAATGAGAGTGTCTCTGGTTGTAGAACATGAGAAGGATGAGGCATGTATTTCTTAAGTTGAGACACGTGAAAAACATTGTGTACTTTGTCCACTTCGGCTGGCAAATCAAGTCGATATGCCACAAGACCAACCCGCTCTGTGATAGCGTAGGGTCCTACAAATTTCGGGCTTAGCTTGCCTTTTTGCCCAAATCTGAATACACCCTTCATGGGTGATACTCGTAGAAATACCTGGTCGCCAACCGTGAACTCAAGGTCTCGCCGCCTCTCATCAGCATATGATTTTTGTCTGTCTTGTGCTGCTTTCATGTTACTTCTGATTTGTTGCACTTCTGCCTGGACTTGTTCTAAGTACTCCTGCCCAATGATGACGGTCTCACTAGACTCGTCCCAGCACAATGGTGTACGACATGGTCTGCCATATAAGGCTTGGAAAGGTGACATCTGTATAGAGGTGTGATAGCTGTTATTGTATGCAAACTCGATGAGAATGTAATCTATCTATCCAGCTGCCCCTGGAAATCCAAGGCACATGCTCGTAGCATGTCCTCTAAGGTCTGAATAGTCCTCTCTGACTGACCATCTGTCTGAGGATGAAATGCTGTGCTAAGCTTCAATTCAGTGCCAAGTGCTTCGCGAGTAGCTCGCCAGTATCGTGAGAGAAATCTAGTATCTCGATCTGAAACAATAGTCTTTGGTACTCCATGATGTCTGATAATCTCTTTCTCAAATAGTTCTGCTAACTTTGGCACTTTCCAAGTGTCTTTCATCGGAATAAACCTAGCAACTTTAGTCAGTCGGTCAACAACAACCCAAATCATATTAAGGCCTCCTCTCGTAGGTGGTAGTCCCACCACAAAGTCCATGGAGATATCATAAAACTTCCACTCTGGGACTGGCATAGACTGTACCATACCTCCAGGTCGTCTATGTTCGAATTTCACTTTCTGACAAGTGAGACATCGAATCACATACTCTGTCACGTCGCCCTTCATACCACTCCACCAGAAATACCTCTTTAGATCTTTGTACATCTTAGAGGCTCCTGGATGGACAGATGTGGAAGAAGTGTGGGACTCTCGAAGAATATGCTCCTTTATATCTGTGCTGTCTCTGGGAATACACAATCTTCCCTTCAATCTGATTAGTCCATCATCATGTAGCTGAAACTCATATTTTCCACCCTCAAATGTACCGTCAGACAACTTCTGACTGATCTCCATCATTCGCTGATCACTCTGCTGTGCTCTACGTATGTCGTCCATAAGACTCGAGCTAGCCACAATGGCATTTAGGGAATGTGCTCGTCGACTCAGTGCGTCTGCTACAACATTAGCTTTCCCTTCTTTGTACTGCAAATCAATGTCATAGTCCTTAAGAAATTCAACCATCTTCTTTGTCTCATGTTTAACTCCTTTTGGGTGAATACATACTTCAAACTCTTGTGATCCGAATACACGGTCATCTGGACACCATACAGGTAGTGGCGCCAGATCTTCAAAGCAAAAACAATAGCTCCAAGCTCCAAGTCATGTGTGGGATAGTTTTCCTCATGTTTCTTCAGCTGTCGGGAAGCGTAGGCGACTACCTTCCCATTCTGCATGAGTACACACCCTAGTCCTATGCCTGATGCATCACAGTAAACTTCATAACCCTCTGTGCCTTCAGGTATAGTTAAAACTGGTGCTGATGTCAAAGCATTATTCAAAAGCTCGAATGAGGTCTCACATTCAGTAGTCCATGTGAAAGGTGCGTCCTTCTTCATTAAGCTGGTCATAGGTTTGGCTATTTTGGAGAAGTCTCTGACAAACCTTCTGTAGTATCCTGCTAAACCAAGGAAACTCCTGATGTCAGTCACTGTCTTTGGCCTAGGCCAGGTGCGAACTGCTTCTATCTTTGCTGGATCCACTGCGATCCCAGCATCTGAGATGACATGTCCTAAAAAGGAAACTCTGTCCAACCAAAACTCACATTTGGAGAACTTAGCATAAAGCTGGTTCTCCCTTAAGATCTCAAGTACATGTCGGAGGTGACTCTCATGCTCTCCTTAGACTTTGAGTAAATTAGGATATCATCGATGAAAACAACCACGGTCTTATCCAACTGCTCTCTGAATAATCTGTTCATCAAATCCATGAAGACTGCAGGTGCATTTGACAAGCCAAAAGGCATAACTGTAAACTCATAGTGGCCATACCGTGTTCTGAATGCTGTCTTTTCTATGTCTTGCTCCCTGATGGGTATCTGATGGTAGCCTGATCTCAAATCGATCTTCGAAAATACTTTTGCTCCTCTCAACTGATCAAAAAATCATCAATCCGTGGTAGTGGATATTTGTTCTTCACCGACTGCATTAAGCTCTCTGTAATCGATGCAACGAAGGCTTCCATCCTTCTTTTTCACAAAAAGCACTGGTGCTCCCCAAGGAGATACGCTAGGTCGTATGTATCCCTTGTCCTAAATCTTTCAGCTGCTCCTTCAGCTCAGCCATCTCTGCTGGTGCCATACGGTACGGTGCCTTAGCTATGGGACCGGTACCTGGTAGTAATTCGATGGAGAACTCTACCTCTCTGGATGGCGGTAAGCCTGGAAGTTCCTTTGGAAAAATATCAGGAAATTCGACACCACTGGCATAGCTGGATCAAAGTCAGGGTCGTGCTCTACATCCTGAACATAGCATAAGTATACTTCCTTCTGCTTCCTGACGTGCTTGTACATGGACATAGCAGATATAACTTTTATCGATGGTGCCCTAGGGCTCTGACGGTAAGATACTGTCACTCCTGATGGGCTCTTAAGCAACAGTCTGCGCTCTGCACAAAGAATGCGGCCTCTGTGCCGCCCCAGCCAGTCCATCCCGGCTATAACATCGAATCCTAGACCTCTGAACTCAATAAGGTCAATAGGAAATTCCTCCTCCTTAATACTGATAGTGGCTCCTCTATAAAGACGAGTGCAACTGATCTTCTCCTTAGACGGGAGTGCCACCTTAAAATCAGGTAACTCTACAGCGTCTAGCCCCAACTTCCCCGCAAGCGAAGGCGAAACGAAAGTATGTGAGGCTCCGGAGTCGAACAGTACTAATGCATCCACTCCATTAACAGGAAAGGTACCAGTGAGGATCGCGCCGCCCTTGCTGGCCTCCTCCTCAGTAAGAATACTTAAGGCACCTTCCGTCTCCTTAGCACAACCTAATAACAGAATCTGAGTAAGTACTTTGATACATGATGGGGTCTAAAGACATTCACTTTCATAACAATAATGCTTCACTGATGAGATGATCTCTTTTCAGATGTCCAAACAATTACAACACTAATACTTTCTAAAAGTCAAACTTAATCTTCCTGGTCTCATGTGAGTGGTGTTTATCACTGTCGAAGGTGCTGTGTTTAGTTTAATCCTTTTAATTCCATGGTATAGCAACCTTGACTTTCCACCCATTATTAAAACATCTCCTGAACTCAATATGATTTTCTTTGCAAGGTCCACACGCTTCTGCTCGCCATAAAGGAACTCTGCGTCATCTCCAATTGACAAAGACAATACTGGTATCCCCTGTTCGAGGGACCCTTGTGTCTCATCATTGTCCTGTGTAGTCCTAAACGGCCTCCTTCTTCATAGAAGTTGATGATACATAGATCAGCCCTTAGATTGGGAACTGGATCTTCTTCTAGCTGTTGAGCTGTATTAACTGCTTGTTCCACAATTGGTAAAAATTCTTCTGGGATTTTTGGTACTTGTGCTCCATCTCCATTTCTTGTATCTTGGTAGGTCTTTGAGTAAGGATTCCAATCCTTTCCTAAGCACATCATTTTCAGCTTCATTTTTGATCCTCCTGGAAATTCTGGAGTGTAGAACCCTCCTGGTCCTGCTCCCAATTCTTGACATTTTCTGATGATTGCAATTTGTGTCTCCGGTGTTAGGTATCCTTTGAGTAATATCAAACCTGGTTGGATAACCTTACATTGTTCGTTCCCTGGTTCTTGTTTTGATAATGTTTTCTTCCAGGGAGGGCGGTGAGGGGATAGGAAAGCATATCTTATAGCTTCCTACGTGGTTTAAATTTTACTAGTGAGTCTTACTAATTCTTTCCTACTCAATTAGGCAATCAAGGCATGCAAGCACTCATTCACATCATCCATTGCTCAATAATAGGTTCACGTGGTTTAGAATACCTGGGTTGGTAGAAGGACCAGCCTCATCTGAGCGGTCCATGACATGTAGGGCGGGTCCCGATGCTGGGCCCTTGCCCTTATACCCCTGAGCTGGTTTGTTGGTGGAGGGCGAGTATCGCTAGCTCCATTCTTTTGGCCTGGGTTTGCTTTGCTCCGGGCGGTAGTTCCTGCTCTCCGGGTTTCGGATACACTCGAAGGCACGATGCCGAGTATCTGACAGTAGCGGCACATGACTTTCCCCCTGGCAGTCACGCCGGGGTGATCCTTTCCGCACTGTTTACAGTTGAAACGGCGGACATACTTCTGGCCCGTGTTTGAGCCATGTCCAGAACCTAATACAATCAAGGTCAATTATACATTCCAACGGTACTGAAGTAATCACAAAGTTCCAAATTTAACTGTTCGTTTAGAGTGCCTACCCTTAGGTGGGTAGGTTTTCTGTGAGTTGCCGCTCCGTAGGTTCCTGACTGGGGGTTCCCAGTAGTTTGGTTCCCCTTCCCTTGGTAGGACCCCTGTTTTTGATAGGGTTGTTCCTTTTGTTGGAGTTCCCCTGTTGGCATCCTCACTGCCAGGTCCGTCCTTCTTTTTGGGAGCTCAAAGCATCCCTTCTTTACAAGTGATCTCCACTACGGAGGCAGCATGATAGCATTCCTGAAATCTCAAGGTATAATCTCCAAATCTCCCATGATGGGGTATAGGTAATAAAATTTTCAACTGTTTATGTCTCTCCTGTTTTACCTGCAAACTGGTAGGGATGATTGGTCCCATCCCAAACTGAAGTCGAGGGCTCAGTCCCCCGTAGAATCGGTCGACCAACACCTGGTCCGAGTACCTATACCCTACGGGTAGGTAGTAGTCGAAGTAGCGAAGTGAAACTTCGCATAGTACTCATCACTGACATCTTTCCCGTCTGCTCCAAGGCGTCAAACTCCCAAGTCTTCACCATCTGGTGTGGGCCGGGTAGTATTTGCCCCTAAGTAGTGCAGTGTAATGTCCCCAGTAAAAGCTGGGTCATCCAGGTGGTCGGCTTCACCATGTTCCACCAATCTCTAGCTGCATCCTTCAGATAAAAGGCAGCAAGTCTTACTTTTTCCCTAGCTGGGGACTGCAAGCGTCTCGAACGCTGTCTCCATCTCCATGATGTAGGTCTCTAAGTGAGCAGGGTCAGTCTGCCCCTTGAATGCAGTCGGCCTCAGATCAGCCAAACTCTTCACCCAGTCTCTCTCCCTGGGTGGTGGTGGTGGAGGTAGCTGCTGCTGCTGTGCAACCCCGCCTGTGCAAATGCCTGAGCAATTAAGGTAGCAATGTCTGCCAGCCTGATGTTTGGCTCCTCATCGGCCTGTCCACGTCGTCCTCCTCTTCCTGACTCTGCAGGATGTTGAGGTATATTAGGCACTGTGGTCAAAATCTTGGTCTTGGATAGTAGTCTAAGTAAAACTAACTTAAACTTTTCAATACTATCTCAACCCTTAACCTAAAGTCTTAGATATCCTAATCTCGGTGTATCCTTGTATCCAGAGCGTAACTACGCTCTGATACCACTTTTTGTAACACCCCAACCCGAAATCCAATAAACTGAACGGCGATCATTCCCAAATAAAATACAACTGCAGCGGAAATAAATACAACAACCGGGCGGTATTACAATGCCGTTGGCACCCTTGTGACCAACAAGGCTAAATCCAAATACAATCTCCAAAAGTCACGGTCTGAATACGAATCAATCCGAGATACTAGGAATCAAACTCAAATGTAAATACTTAATAAAAACAAATGTCTAGAAGAAGACTCCCATAGCTGAATCTACCCCACCTACACTCGGTGTGGTAATCCTCAACTTCAGGTACCTGGAATTGTTTAGCCATGAAATGGCTCAGCAAAATAATTTGCCGGTATGAAAACGTGCAGCCCATCGGCTACTGGGCCACAACAACTAATTGTCGATTACATGCAGTTCATTTATAAAGCTGTAAATAAGCATAGCATGGTAATATCAAGTAACCACACAAGGACAATAATGTCACATAGAACAAGACTGCAGAAGGTCAAGTTAGCTGAACTGAATTCCTTTAATGATAGTCGGTCCACACAATGGGACTGACAGGTATAACTGAATAACTCAAATAGTGAAGGTATAGTGACCTCGTTATAGAGAAAGGTTGGGTATAAAAACCCCAGGAGATAACGTAGTTAAACCCTGAACTGAGAGGCGTGGAAATAGAATCCCACTAGAGGAATGAAGTCTTCCTCAAACTGAAGGGCATTTGAACCCGGGAGGAATAGAGTCTTCCTCAACTGAAGTTCCGTCGCGACGTAGTAGGAGACGACTGAGACAGGTACAATCCTGTAGCATGCATGGCCAGTTCAAACTGGGCTCCTCGTTCTCGTAGTATAGATTGTAAGTGTCATATAAAGACGTTAAACAAGAACACAATGTGTATTGTCAATTATCAGTTTAGGATAATGACGTTTGTTATAAATGAAGTTAGTGAGAGACTTGAGTACAAGTCCCGGTATACTGAAACGCAGGGTTTAATCCACTGGTATAGTAGGTTTGGTATGTGTGGACTAATACAGTTGTGTCAGCAACATTCACGCAAATAAAATAATACAACAGTGCACAAGAGTAAAAACAACATCTTACAATAATTATCTTGGTCGTTAATTCAACAACAGATAGCACACAAGCCGGTGTAATCCGGTAGCAAACAGGTTGCAAGAATTCCATACCGTTCACCGTAGACTGTACTTGTTTAACTCCTCAACGTCTGGTCAAACAAAGTCCTAGAATAGGATTAACTGAGAGGGTTAATTTATGTTACCCTTATATAATGATTCTATTGAATCTTTTAACAAATCTCGCATTTGTTATTTCATGTGAGGTTTATTTCCTTTTAATACCTCATGATTTTATGTATAACTTATTTGTTATTCCTTTGATTTATTTATAAATCCTTTAATGTACATAATGTGTTTATTTATTCATGTACTATACTTGTTATTATTTTCTTTTGTCTAGTTGACATAACAACTTATAATTCCTTAACTATTTTATATGTCATACAGACATAAATTCTTATAGTTTTCATTATTCCTCCTTTAACCAAAAGTAATAATTATTGGTTACCTTTAAATTCCTTATAACTATATAAGTCATAGTTTAAACTTCATAATTCCTTTAATCAAAATTCTTTCTTTAATTCCTCCGAATATCCATATAGGACCTATATTTATTAATCTAAATTCTTACCCTTAAATTTCGGTTATTCACAAAACAACCACATAAATTCATAAACTTTATATTAAATTCTAATCTCATTATATTATAGAGTTTTAACTTCTTATTTAGTTAAATTACAAGCCACCTCTAATATTTTGGTACATAGCTTTTGAAATTATAACTTTCTAAAATTACAACTTAGCCCCTTAAATTCTCGGCTTTAATAATTTATTTCTTATTATTACAATCTAACCACAAAATCTTATAACCTTTACATAGTGTCATGTAAACTATAGTTTTAATTTAATTCTCCATAAATGCCGAATATATATATAAATTCTTAAATTACCAAACTAACCCCAAAGTAATTCGGCTGGTCATTTATTTTTCCTTATTACATTTTCATCCCAAAACTTTATAATAGTTTCTTAATAACTTATAAACTATAGTCTAAATATTTAATTCCTTAAAATTCCGAAAGTGAACCTAATAATTCTCTTAATTATGAATTTGCCCACTAATAAATTCTAAACTTTCATAACAACTTTTATAAATTACATAATAGCCCAAAACTTTATAAAAGTTATTTTAAAGCTTGTTTAAATTATCTAAAATTCAAACTTAATTCCTAACCTTATATTATATTATAATTACACCAAATACACTCTTAACTCACGGTTTTCACATTAAACTCACCAAACTTTATAAAAATTGCATTTAAGCCACTTAGCTTAATTAATTAGCCATTTAAGCACTGATATAATATTTTTAACTCACCAAACTTTATGATATAAGTTTTATACATAAGTAGCTCATAAAAATATTTTACTTAGGCAATTCGGCCATAATTAAATAGTGACCATATAGTATATAGAAGTGGATTTATATGTCATAATAAATGTACATAAATTCATATGAGTCATATAACTCATGTAAAAATTATTGTAATGTCTTATATTGATTCTTAGCTCAAAAATAAGCATTTTTGCCCTAGACATTTCGGCCTTAATTAATTTGTAACATAAATAAATTCTATGACGCAAAAATGTGTCTTAAGGTAAATTTTCTATATATGTTATAGATTATATTTTTGGCATATAAAACCATATAGTTTCGGTATTAATTAACCTAGGAGATGTACATAATTTTTATAATTTTTAGAAGCTTAACAAAGCTTATAATAAGATTTACTTAGTAAACTTACTCCTTAACAAAGGTGGTTAAGTGCTTGAACTCTTCTTGAATCTCCAAGCTTTCTCCAAGGTAATATTGATGCTCCACTTCGGTTATATGCAAGTGGTGAAGGAGTTTTAGGAGTTAGATCTTGAATAAAGATCTTAAGTAGATTTGTAAGTAGTTTTACAAGAATTTACCTTAGGCTTTTCTCCTTATATTTTCGGCTCACTAATGGTGGATGAAGAACAAGTTTTCCTTCATGAAAATAAGGAAGAAAAGAGCCTTAGAATAAGAAGAACTTGGTTACACATAAAAATGTGCTTTAAGGATTTACAAGCATTAAAACTACCTTAAGATAACCTTGAGATGCTCCTTGGTTTAATGTTGGTTTGGACAACCTCCTTGGAGAACTAATTGATGTTGAACACTTGTTGTTAAGCTAGGAAGAGTTTTGCTTCAAGTCTTGACAAGAATTGCTAGGAAATTACCTTAAAGATGAAGATAGAAGTTAAATCTCCATTAATGGACTTAAGAGCTTCAAAGGAAGAAGATGAAGCTAGAAGAGAGGGTTTAGAAACTCACCAATTTCGGCAATACAATGGGCAAGGAAGAATGAAGGCAACCGAATTGTATAAGGTAAGAATGCCTTTGAATTTGATTTTTGTTTTGTTAATTTTTAATGTCATTTGACTATTCTTTTTCCTTAGTTTATTACATGGGTTATTGGCTCAATAAATGCCCATGTTCTCTGCATAAAACCGGCCATGTGGTGTGTGACAAGGCAAGAGTTGGAAAGAAAAGGTTATGAGCTAGAAGACAAGGTAAGAAGTAAGGTATATCTCTTGATTTTTCAATGTTGTAACTTGTCTTCTTCCTCTCTTGTATATGCACGGTTTAGGGTCGAATGGAGCTCATTTGGGAGGTCTCCACCGGTCATGAAGAGCCAAGGAAGAGCTAAGGAAGGTCACATGCTTAAGAAATCAAAAGGCAAAAAGAAAAGGAATCTACTTTTTGCTTTTAGTATTTGTTTTGTATCTAGCTCACATGGCCTTATTCCATGACCTAGTTTCGACAGCTCTCTGGTCAAATGAGACCTACATACTTTGACATTAAGTAATACAACACATGGGATGATGAGTCATTATGTTTTAAGCCTTTTATAAACTTTAAAAGCAAATTTTATACTAGTTTTTGCTCTCAAAATCGGCCCCTATAGAGCACCTTGTTGACTAGTCACACCAACTGATTTAGAAGGTCATTTTAACCCTATTTAAGATTACCAATTCGTGGCATGTCAAAAACTACAAGGCAATTGCGTAAAACGCATTTTCGTGACACCCGAAGGTGTGTTTTTGTGCTCTAAGGAACTTTTTGGGAAACCAATTGTTTTTATGAGTTCCAAGTGTTTTTAAACACTTATTATAGTAAATAAACATATACTAAGATGTTACATTGAGTTATATGGGGTTATATCAACCCGTGACATAATTTACGGGCCATCGGGACACTCCCGGGCCAAAAAGGAGCGCTAAGAAATACTCCTGAGGTTTTTGCTGAATTTTGAGAAACCACTTCGTGGGTTCTCTTTAGAATGATAAATAATGATGTTAGGAACTCTAGGAATTAATTTTATAGGAGTTCGTGCCACCTCGGCACTCCTCCGGACTTTTCGTGCTTTAAGGAGCGGGCGTGAGCACTCCCGAGCATTTTGCGTATTTGACTGAATATAGCTTAGGGAATATATTTATATATTCACATAATGAGCGTATGGCCATTTGGTTTGAGTTTTAGAAGGTCATACAAGGTCATGCTTGATCACATGTTTCTAAGGCGTTTTAGCGTTTGGTGAAACGACTATTTTTACGTAACGTTTTCATGCATGGGTTTGCATGCGTACGTGAAATGATTTATATTTGGATTATATTCCACTAAATAATGATTTAATAATATTATTTAGATTTGGGGTATTTCAGGACAGGAAGTTAGAATTTGACCCAGATTTGAGACATAGGTCGCGTTTGGGCCCGGACAGAGGTCAAGGCCTCGTTTGGCAGGAGGTTATACACAGGAAAAATAAAATACAACTTCGGTGTTCTCCTCGAGACCTCCGGTCTTTCCCTTGCATGCCTTAACCAACTGAGCCACAATGAAATTTAGTTTATAACAGTAGATAATAAAACTAAAGTTCTGTTGCGAGCTAAACAGAATAAAAACGCTTCAGCTCAGAGTTGACTAAGATTGTTGGGTTACATAAAGAGTATGCTGACCGGTTATACTGAGTCGAAATTCAATATGTACATGAGAAAATAATACAATAGCTTTATAATTCCTATGAAATGTTTGTTATTTTAAAAGAAAGTATACAATAAAATGGAAGAGTTAATCTAATGCCATGAAATTATGGGATATAACTAAAATAAAGTACAAATCATAATGAGGTATACATGAATGAAATGGTATAATGATATGTACATGAAATAATAATAAAATAGCACTAGTACAATGGTGATAAAAATACAAGTGAATGTAACAAAATGGAAACTGGGTTAGATATATACGGATAGCGAATAAAGGCACTACTAACAATAAAATACATGTAAAATAACAATGAAATAAGATAAGCTAAGCAAGTAAGGAAATAGCATAAGGTAAGGACAATGTCAAACAACTAGACGAATAAATAAATGAATACAAAATAGAATAAAATAACATAGTAAAATAAGTAAGTAAACAAAAAGGGATGGGTTTGAAATCGGACTGTCGTTGGAAATTAATTTTTGAAGAATTATGTTTTTGTTAAAAATATGCTTTGGAAATTGGTTTGAGAAATTTGTCATAAAATGATGGTTTCGTGTTGGCACGCCGTGAACAAGTTTTGAAAAGAAAGGCGACGACCCTCTTTTTTATTTATTTGTCTGAATTTTACTTTTATGGGATGAGAATTTTTGGTGTCTACATATAGTAGTAGCGATGTTTATTTGTTTGGTAAAGAAAGTGTAAAGCAACAATAAGCAGATTAAGGATCAAGAGAACCTAGGGGTCGTTCTGGCAATAGCTTTTTACTATGGGGCCCGCAAAGATGAAGATTATCAAAATCAAACGCGACAACGTTTTATTTATGTGGACCCAGTACAAACATGAGTTTCATCTAACTAAATAAGCTACCACCGGAATGAATGAGAATGGGGCCTAGATAAGCACAAGCACGATGGTAACAAAGATAAAGAGTAAAGTTACATTTTTTTATAATTAGTGCATTTATTAATGGAAAAACAAAAATCTCATCGAATTACGTTGGTCACCCCACAGTCTACTCCTCGTACTATTTGCACCAGATCGACATTCAAGGTCCCAATCTAACCATTTGTTTAGGGGTGAAATTTTTTACCCAAACCTGAAAACCCGATCCATACTCAACCCGTAAATTATGGGTATGGGTTAAGATTATTGATCCATTCAATTTTTGGATCGCGTATGAGTTACCTATTAAATATATATGTTGAGTATGGGGTTATAAGTCCTAACCCGAATTCTACCCGACCCGTTTAATTAATTTAATTAAAAAGAAATAAATTGATAAATATGAACATATGTTACTTGGATATGTATTATACCATAACTATTAGTATAATAGCAATAAAAAATACTATCACTTCTTTAGGCCCACACAAATAATTTTTTTATAAATCCAAATACATTCTCTAGGCCATCTATATCCACCATTCACTCTTCGTTTGAAAACCTAAGTATTATGTCATTCATTAGTCTAACAAACTCCACTGTTCACACCATTTCATCTGCACAAATAACGACTATGGGTTAAGGTTATTTACCCATTTAACAGAATGTTGACATTTGGAAAAAAGACACACACTGATTTGAATTAAATGACCATCATGTGCATGTTTTTAGGGACGAACGATCATTCTGCAGAAAAAACAAGAGTATTAATATTTAAATGGGTTAAACGGGTCGGTTTTGAGTTCAATGATTTTATATGGGTTGGGTATGGGTTGAAATTTTGTAACCCGATTGTATATGGGTCAAGTATGGGTCAATAAAATTTAATCGGATTGGGTATGGGTGAACTTCAACCCGACCCATCAAAATCTGCATCCTTAAGACTACTGAACTCTTTGCCGCTAAATCCTCCATTTGATTTCCATTCGCCAATCGACCACCGTCCTCCCTCAGACGAGTTCGAAGACACATTGTTGTCATCGATCGATCGTTCTCCTACCGCGCTAGTAGAAAGATAGGTTGTCGTTGGAAGAAATAACATAGAGTAGAGAAGGAAGTAGGGAATATGAGGCATCACAGGTCCAAGAATTCTACCATGTCGGGTGAAGGATTTGTGCCCAGGATGGAAAAACAAGAAATGCACCTAAATGAGTTGAAGAAAAAAAGTGACTACTCCATATGGGGTTACGAGATTTTTTGATCTAGATCAAGTTGACAATGAACGTTTTAAATTTGCTTTCTTCACAATTTGGAGGTGTTATGGCCAACAACCTTGACCATGCAACTCGTATCGTTTATGGTGCGACTAAAGAGTTTACGCGTGCTGCTACTAGGAATGGAGAGTTATTTGATAAACCTGGACCCATGGCTGGTGGAGGAAGTAAGCCACACTTATTATATCTCCTGAATGTGAAGCCCTAGATACTGATATCTTGGCAGCATTTCGAGTAATTCCTCACGCTGAAGTTCCACCAAAGGAAGCAGGGGCTACAATAGCTGCCGAATCTTCTACTAGTACATGGACAATTGTGTGGACTGATGGACTTACCAACCTTGATCGTTACAAAGGAAGATGTTACCACATCGAGCCTATTGCTAGAGAAGAAAATCAATTTATTGCTTATGTAGCTTACCCATTAGACCTTTTTGAAGAAGGTTTTGTGACTAATATGTTTACTTCCATTGTGGGGTAATGTATTTAGGTTCAAAGCTCTGCGTGCTCTACGTTTGGAAGATTTGAGAATGTGTTAGCCTTGAGCAAAAAATATTTTACCAATCTGTCCAAGTCCAGCTGAACTATAAAACCTTTAGAGATATCAATCTTCATGTTAATCAAACAATGACTCAACCAGCTATGCATATCAAACAATTATTTGAGAGTTTTAAACTTCACATCTTATTTGTTTAGTTTAACTCAACCACTTCTACAATTGCTGATGTGAAGATAACTACTTTAGTATGTTGTTTTTTGTTAATGATATATGTTTTTGGTTTGTGTAAATGATACAACACGACTAATATGTTTATATGATGTAGAAGGATGAATAAAAGTACAAAAGTAGGAGATATATATTGTGAATGATATTATACTACATGATAATTATAGTACTTTATGTTTATTAAGTTATAAAAAGCTACTGTATTTTGAAAAGTGATTTATTAAACGCTATCCATGGGATGTGATTATATCAATTAAATATGTTATGTAATGCTATCCAACGGTGTGAAAAGTGGCTTCTTTACTTTGAAAAGTAGTCTATCAAAGTAGCTATTGGACTAAATGTAAACAATTTGATCTTATATAATATGATATTGTTTTGTTAAGTAATACTAGACATTAGTAATTGCTTTAAAAACGGGTTGGAAAGATTGGTTAAGGTTAAAAGGTTTTAAACAAATTGGGTTAAAGTCATAATTTTTCAATCTATCTTTTTCTTATTGAATTAATTATATTTTAAATGAATTAGACTTATATCACCGGACCCAACTACCCAAATTTGAGGGATACCGCACCGGTGGTGAAATTTCCCAACAAAAAAAGTTTCGAGCCGAACCGAATCGAGTCGCTCGACTCTCCTTGCGTACTTTTCTCCGTTCGGCTCATCGTGGCCTGTTTCAGGGCACCAGCTTTCGATTCGCTGCAAGTTTCTCCAAACATCCGGCGGCAGCTGCGCCCGCGTTTCTCACCGTTTGTCGTGCGAAGAAGTTTCTACATTGCAGTCCTCCACCTCCGTTGGAAGATTGGTGCGTTTTCATTACATATTCATGTTGATTTCCGCATCTGTTTGGATCCATTCCTTCCGTGCTTAGACGGGGAACTAATTTACGAATTCGGCGATGGCTACGCTGTATCTACGAGTAAATTTGTTGAAATCTCGACGACCGAATCATATTTTGCTTCACCATAAGCTAGCAAAATCCCTGATGTATAGTATTAGTATTTTCCCATTCGCCTTTCATCTGCCGATCCCTCGTGCCTATCTTCTCCGATCGTCATCGTAATCATCGGCTCTGTCTCTGTTCTCCACTCTTCCTCGCGAACCAGGAAACCATTGAACCTCAGCAGCCCCTAACTCTTCTCTGGGGTCGTCAATCCTATTTGTGGCCAAACTACCCCAGGGCATCGTCATGTGATAGTTTCGATTTCTTCTTATCAATGACCTGAGATAATTTTGTGCTATTCAGTGTGCTGTTCTGAGGCCAGTGGTTAACTTGACCGTAATCTGAATCTGGTGATATATTCGCATGTTGTGCTGTTTTCGGACATATTAGGTGGATGCCACAATTAACTTGTGTAATTTTCTATTTCAAGGCTGGTTGATTCGTAGGATTTAAGAGACTAGTTGGCTGCAGGTACATAAGTTTCAAAGGTGTTTGAGTGACTGGTTGGCAGTCAGTGATTTTTGTGTGATGCATGATACAGCCTAGTATGAGGGTACATTTATTTCTAGGCTAGATGTAGATTTGTGGGATTTCGGATTGGTTGCAGGTACATAAGTTTCAGAGGAATTTGAGGGACTGGCTGACAGAGAGTCATTACCTAGTAGTGAGTGATCTTTGGGAAATTTTGATCAGAATTATGTTCAGACATCCTTTATTGCGTTCGATTTGAGAAGAAGTTTGTTCTTGGCAACTATAGGAATGCCATGTTAAAACCGTGTGATTTTAATTTGATATTTGAGCTCCAATAATTTTTTAAGACGTTGGATTTCTGAAAGAATTAAATTCTGCACTATCATTCCTGATAAAATTAGGCCCTGGGTATTTACTTTTCATGCCAGATTAATCTAGCTATATTTGTCACATGCCATTATCTTATTTGTTACTTTTTTGTTGTTGGGCTCACCTCCCTCTCACAGTCAACATTTATCCAAACTTAGTCCGTTCAAAAAATATGGGAGATTAATCCTGTGAGAGAACGGAGCCTAGTTTCAATAAGTAATAAGTGGTAGCTGTGTCACTGGTAACATTCTTATAAGATAAGTACCAATTTGAAGCGAAAGATTTTTTTTAATGCATCGTCAAAACCTATCATATGCCAATGGCTATGCTTATTTGTTGAGCCTTGAGTGAAGTTAGCATAATAATGTAGAGTAATAGTAGGAGTAACATATCTCTAGCATGCAGGAATATGCGTTGGCTCTGTCATAGCAACTTATATCTTGTCAATAGGCTCTAAGAATGCCTACAAATAAGGCACATAGAGAAAGAAAGGGATTGTAAGGAAAAATTTATAATCATTTGGCTGTTGAGCTCATGTACAGCAGAGGCCGGCAGGGGAGCCTAGTTCTGGGATCTGTATCAACCATTGTCGTTCTTTTCTATCTTTCCATGTTACATATCTTTTCCCAAACTAGTAATATTGAGATTTTGTTGGTCTGTTCAACTGTATTATGATAGTTTTGCCTCTTCTATGAGCCCCATTAAGTGCCAGTTTCACAAGTCAGGCAAGGCTCATAGTGGACGATAGGCAGGGTGTTGGTAATTTAATTAATTACCCTGTCACTATAGAATTCAAGTTAGCGGTTGAAGTTGATATTGGCTTTGCAGTCTACTAGGGAGGGGAATTGGGTAGCAATTGGGGAAGTAATTTCACCGAGTATTTTCGTATGCTCTGGAAATAGGCAACGAGGGTCCCTGAGTACTTTCCTACTTGTGATCATAGTCTCCTCATTATGCTTGCGGATTTTCTGTAATTTTTGAGGTTCTAGCTGTTGGATTGGCTAATGGAGTAATACAAAGCTCAACTGTTTGGTTTCACACTGTCTGGGTTGGGTTATATCATCTATCAAGTTCTTAACGCTATTAAAGTCACAAGTTTTCTAATGAAGATAAGCATACATCCCTAAAAACAATCTTGCCGCATGATGTGGGATATTGAGCAGCATCAAGCCAAAGATTGTGCCCTGAATACCACATTGAGTGCGTTTGTTCTCAACGTTCGGGGTTATGTTTACTTTCACTTTTGTGGTGTGCATCCCACCTTTTCTCCTATGCTTTATTTTGGCAGCTGGTCTTGCAACTAGTCTGGCAGCTAGTATGACAACTAGTCTGACAGCTGACATCAAACGGATCCATTATTACAGCTTTTTGCACGGTTTGTCTAAACAATGTCGACATCTATGGCATCTTTTTGTGGGTTACCAGATTTGCTTTGAGATTCTGCAAGAGAACATATTATACATGATTGTGCCCTGAATACCACATTGCGTGCGTTTGTTCACAACGTTCGGGATTACGTTCACTTCCACTTTTGTGGCATGATCCCACCTTTTCGCTCTTGCTTTATTTTGGTAGCTGGTCTGGGAGCTAGTCTGGCAGCTGGTATGACCGCTAGTCTGGCAGCTGACATCAAACGGACCCATTGTTGCAGCTTTTTGTATGGTTTGTCTAAACAGTATCGACATTCATGACATCTTTATGTGGGATACAGGATTTGCTTTAAGATTCTGCGAGAGAACATATTATACATGCATGTCTAGCCTCTCTGTTGGATTCATCAGATAAAGCTGGCTTTCATCTTTTGCTCAAAAAGGATGTCATCAATGATGATTTTTAGTGTCAAAGAAGGTTGAGTGGAGATATTCATACAAGTATCTGCAGAGAGCTATCTCAAACGGCATAAGTTTTTTATTGTATTGTGGCAGTCTTCATGTATTTAATTATCATAGGTTAGGGAATCCTGTTAGAAATCCAAATGTATAGATTGACAGACATGCTACTTCATAATATACCTACTATTTCCTCCGTCCAAGTAACGTAATGATAGCAGAAGATTGACAGACATGCATTCTGAGCCGATTGTCCTCTTATTTTCTGTTGTCTTGCATAATGCTCACGGTATGGCAAAATAGTTTTGCATTTGGGTAATCGTTATTTATTGCATTGGGTAGGCTAGTTTCTTCTTTCATCTAAACTCTCTAAGATGTTTGTATCCACAGAGCTACATGTTAGGAAAAAATATTTGCTTCTTTATATATCTACATTTTATGAACTCTGATGGGCTATCTTCCTCGATTACTTTTCAGGTTGATATCTATAAAAATGGGGGAAGCCTTTACCATTCAGATCAGCACCAGCCTCATTAACAGGCTAACACAGGATGGTGACAAATCAAAGAAGAAAACTAGGAAGTTGAAACCAAAACTACCTCAAGAATCTCACCACCAGGTTCAATCTAACCAGAAGAATCTGCAGCAGCATGCTGATGGTGGCCACATGTCTTCTACTGCTCCCGCTTCCTTGTGGCCACTGCCTCAGCCTTTCCTCCCTGTAACCCCTTCTTCTCAACATGTAAAACCAGAGCTAGAAGCAATTCAAGCTACTCTAAGAGAGAGTGAGAGGGTGGTAGATCGGCTAGAGAAGCACGAAGAGGATATGTTGAAGCAAGTAACACAGAGGGCCAAGGAGCTCCATGAGAAGGAGTTCAAGCTTCCTAATCACCGACCTATGGCTTGTCTATCTGAGAAAGATGCCTGCTTGGCTTGCTACAAGGAGAATCTTAAGGACCCGTTGAAGTGTGCTGATGCGGTTAGAAGCTTTCAAAATTGTGCACGACGAGTCAGGCAGGAGAAGAGATCGTGAGAGAAAGGTAATAGCATACTTGGTACATACTCTCACCATCTGTAGAGAGACTGATATCAATTAATGATCTTCCTGTGAGAATAAGGACTAGCGGAGAAGACTTGCTCTGTCCTGAGAAAATGCTGCATTTGAGCGGTTGAAATTTTATTGAAGTATACCTGGCTGTAGTGGTATTTGATCATGACCCTCTTTCAGTTTTAGCTGCCAGTAAGGTTAAGGTGTAATACTTATCCCGTCCCGTTCTTCAAATGACGATTGCAGGTGGATTTCTCAAGCTGATATCTTTTGTTATGTTGCTTGATTCGAAACGCTTTTCTGGCCGCATCTCTGTCTGGCGTGTCTGCCACGATTTCCTGATCATTTACCTTTCCTATGATCTTTTAGGCTTAATTCATCTTGGCATTTTTGTTACATATTATAACATAAAGTGGTGGTCTCTGCAAGGGTTTTATTTGGATCCCATATGTGTTTTTCGCTCTTCTCCAATATCTATCTATCCATCCTTTCTCTTCTGACGATCTTGCATTGGTTCACGTAGCCTGAAGAGAAGGAAATATTTTGCAAAGAGCAAACTGCAAACTCAGGACTTTTTGAGTGTGATTAAACTAAACGCAACAATTTCAACGTCTGGGTTAATGTGATTGTAAGTATGATGGTGACCCCGACTAAGAAACAAAGAACAAATTGAGAAATGACATGTGTCACTTAAAAGACTCATTGTTCTTCTGTTAAAAACATAGACTCACAAATCTCATGAGGATATGGTGGATTTTTTCTGCTATTTCCCCTCTTATTGTGGGGAGACCGTGAGTAGTAGAGGAAGAAGTGGTGGGTTAGCTCTAATGTGGAGAGTGGGCATTGGTGTTAAAAGTATTAACTATTCTCCTCATCATATGGTAGTGGAGGTTACTCTTCCTGGAGGCAGTTGTTTCCACTTGACTGGTTTTTTATGGATGGGCAGATTGGTGATTCAAATATTTATCATGGAAACTTCTAGAGACTCTTAGAAGTCAAGTCACTTTACATTGGATTGTAGTTGGAGATTTTAATCAAATCATGTATAATTATGAAAAATCTGGTGGTAGAAGAAGACATGAAAATCAGATGGAGCCCTTCAGGAAAGTAATACAGTTTTGTCAGTTAGAGGACCTGGGCTTCTTTGGGGAAGATGGTGCTTATTCAAATTGCCAGTTGAATGAGCGTCACTCTTTGAGTAGATTGGATAGGGCTTTTAGTTGTCCTTTGGCAACCATTATGTTTCCAAACATCTCAGTGGAACATCTCCCTAGGGAACATTCTGATCATTGTCCTATCCTTATACGTTTCTTTGGCTTGCAAAGAATACCAAAGAGAATATTCAGATTTGAAAATGGTTGGTGTCTGGAAGAGAAGTGCAGAGAGATCATTATAGAGGTGTGGGGAAATTGTCATCTGGATCTGGGTCAAAAGCTTAGTGAATGTGCTAAGAAATTATCCTGTTGGAAGGGATGGACTCTTAAGAAAATCAAATGGAAGATTAAGAAGAAGATGGCTGAATTAGAAAGTCTGACTAAAAAGGTGCCTTCTTTGGGATCAGATAATAATAGAAAGAGGTTATTGATGGAGATTAAATTATTGGCTGTGAAAGAAGAGGTTTGGTGGAAGCAGAGGTCTAGGGACTCGTGGGTGAAATAAGGAGACAAGAATACTAGCTACTTCCATTCTAAAGCTTCCTATAACCAAAGAGCTAATAGTATATTCGGGCTCAAAGACTCTAACCAAGTGATGTGTTACAAATGGGCTGAATCTAAAAAAATCTCGAGAGACTACTTTCAGAAAATCTTCACATCTTCCTCTCCTAAAGAGGATCCGAGATTTGAGGAAGCAGTCAGAGGAAGATTGACTAGTGACTTCATTTATGAGTTGAATTCACCTTACACAATGTCAGAGGTGGTGGAGGCAGCCAAGCTTCTTGGGGCAGACAAATCTCCTGGTCCAGATGGCTTCAATGGAAAATTTTTCAAAACATATTGGCAAATTGTAGGCTCTCAAGTATCAGATTCGGTGTTAGCTATTCTCAGAGGAGGATCTATACCTAATGGATTCAATGACTACTTCATCACTCTTATTCCAAAAATTAAAGGTGCGGTGGATATGAGTAATTTTAGACCAATTGCTTTGTGTAACTTCACATACAAAATTATCTCTAAAGTCTTGGCTAGAAGACTCCAAAAGATGCTTCAGTCTATTATTTCAGAGAATCAATCTGGTTTTGTTAAGGGTCGGTTGATCACGGATAATATCATTCTAGCTGGGGAATTACTTCACTTCATGAGGAGAAGTCAAGCTACTAAAAAAGGATTTTTCGCCCTGAAAACAGACTTGAGTAAAGCATATGACAGGTTAGAATGGAATTTTATCCACAAGATTTTGATTGCTATGGGTTTTCCGCCCTATTGGCTCTTACCTGTTATGAATTGCATCTCTTCAGTCAGATGTGCTATCCTTCTTAATGGGTCTCCTGGTCATCTATTCCGGCAGAAGAGGGGTATTAGACAGGGAGATCCTTTGTCTCCTCTTCTGTTTATTCTTGTTCAGGAAGCCTTAACTAGTTTCCTTAATCACTTTGACATTAAAGAAGAGTACAAAGGTATTAAAATGAAGTCAGGAGGTCCTTCTATTTCTCATTTAGCTTTTGCGGATGATATCATTTTCTTTGGGGTGGCCTCATCGAGAAATATTAACTTCTTGAACGACAGTGTGAATAAGTTTCTTCTTGCATCAGGTCACCAAGTGAACTTGGAGAAATCTGAGATTGTCTTTAGTAAGAAATTGCTGCCGCTTCTAAAAGTGCAGTTCTCAAACGCTTTGGGGGTTGCTGAAGTTCCTTTCTTCTCTAGATATTTGGGACCCCCCTTGAAGGTTGGGAGGAACAAATCTCAGATTTATGAGTATATCATTACAGCAGTCCAGAAGAGAATCTCTTCTTGGATTAAGCCTATATCTCAAGCTGTCCGATCAATTATGGTGATGAGTGTTCTACAAGCCATTCCCTGTTATACGATGTCTTTATTTCTTCTCCCCAAAACCATTATCAATAAGCTTAACTCCATCATCTCTGGTTTCTGGTGGGGAGGCACTAAGAGTACTAAATCAATGCACTGGTTGAAATGGAGGAAGGTATGCAAAGAGAATGATATGGGAGGATTAGGATTCAAAGCTTTGGAGGACTTTAATAAAGCTCTTCTCACTAAGCAGTTATGGCGGGTTCTGGCGCAGCCTAGCTCTATGTTGGCTGCTACATTGAAAAGTCTGTACTTCCCTAATAGTTGTATCATCCAAGCTTGTCCATCTTATAAGGATAGTCCAATTTGGAAATCATTGGTGACGAACATACCTCTTCTCAAGTCTGGTATCACTCTTCAAGATAATCACTGGATTTGGCGTTTGTCAAAGGACAAATCTTACAATGTTAAATCGGGGTTACAATTACTTCAACAATTCCAGACTCAGGGGCAGTCTTCATCTGACAATCAGTGCTCCTTAATAAAAAGGAAAATCCTGAACTCTATTTGTCCTCCGAGAGCAAGGTTAGTTCTTTGGAAATTTTTAAATGGTATAACTCCTTGTCAAGGTAATATTTTGAGGCGTATTCAGGGCCCTACTGAATGTTTCTTTTGTGGTGATAGAGATTCCTAAGTTCACTGTTTCTTTACATGTTGTGCTGTTGTCTCATTGTGGAATAATGTTCTTGATATTCAAGATATCTCTTCTGCTGATAATGAAGCCATCATCGATTGGTTCATTATGAAAGCAAAAAAGTGGGGAAAAAGAAAGATGTCCGAAGTGACCAATATCATGTGGGTGATATATGATGCAAGGAACAGGTGTAGACATGAGTCTACCCTAGCTTGGTGGACTATCATTGAGCACAATCAAACGTTCATTGCAGCGTACATTGACTCCTCTTCCCTGAAGCAACCTTGTTTGATGAATTTGTCTCCCTGGCGGCCTCCTCTGACAGGTACTACCTCTATTTGTATTGAAGTCTTTAATAGGAAAGATTTTCCGATACATATTGGTGGTCTCCTGAGAAACTCGTTAGGAACTCCAGTGTTAGCTTTCAACAAGACTTTAAGTAGCACCTGTAAGGTGTATCTGGCGGTGATAAAAGCAGCTCGAATTGCAGTAGAACTTGCACTTAGTGAAGATATCTATTGCATCTGCTTTGACAATATCCGTGAAGAGATGAAGGAAATAATCTTTGGGAATGGGATGATTGACGAAGGTGGGAGGAAGGATCTGCTAGTCTTCAAAAATCTTTGTCATTTCTTAGATAACCATAGTTGGTATCCAAATCATGGAACATTTAATTTCCTTACCTTTCTAGTTGCTAAGATGTATAATAGTGCTTTTGATAAGATTCAGATTTGGAAAGGAATTCATGTTCCTTACCGTGTCCAGGTTGCGTGTAACTTGGACAAGGAAACATAGAATATTTGTGTCTTCGGAATTTACTAGTAATATATAAAGTTTCAATTCTTCTAAAAAAAAACATAGGCCGCGTTCGTTCAGTGCGATTAGAACATTAATGTTATTTTGTAAAGAGTATAATATATTTGTCACTTTCTAATTGGAGTTCAACA
Source organism: Limonium bicolor (assembly GCA_023374045.1). NCBI lineage: Eukaryota > Viridiplantae > Streptophyta > Magnoliopsida > Caryophyllales > Plumbaginaceae > Limonium > Limonium bicolor. Next base: position 255,856,365 of record CM041777.1, on the reverse strand, counting down.
CTGTAAAAACTTTACTATGGTATAGCTGGCAATTTGCAGTTGGTTAACCACACCAACGATTTCTAAAATGCAGGAAAACCTGCTTTTGGTTTTTTGAGTCGCCGCCAGCCAACTGGCTCATAACCTCGGCAGCGAACAGGTCTCAAAAAGCTATTATCAAAAGCTGACTATTTTACATAAGCCTAGTATCAAAGATTGTTACCAAAATCCATTTTTTAAAGCAGATTTTAAAATTCATTCATAAAACCAAATCAAAATTAATCTTTCTAAAAACTAAATGCATTTCATGTACTTTAAACTATGATTACACACGTGCAATTGTAAGAAAGCGGATCATGTTTTTTTTTGTGGAGCTATTAGCGTAAAAATTGGGTAATTAAGTTTGGGTCAGTCTTGATTGCAGGTCCAGAAAAAGGTCTGTCTTACCATGTCGATGTGTATATGGGTTGGGCATGTGCTCAATCCATTTTCAACCATCAGATTTTATTTTATTTTTTAATGTCTTAATGTCAATTGTAAATGATTTTATTTATTTTAAGGAAAATTACGTTCCTCACCCATGATATTTGGTGAATTTAAACACTAGGTTTCAAAAATTACTGTCCGGGTGGTTTCCCTCAAATTACATTCGGTAACTATTCTATTTTTTGTTCAACTTCAAAGATGCATAAACGTTTTTCAAAATTGATGAAAATTTATATGGACGATGCTAAAGTTTTATATTTTGACCCAGGGCAAAATCTAAAACTTTTTAAGCTCATATATGATCTGTGGGACCCAATGAAACATGTGACATATGAACATATTTTCATTGGGGTCCTATAAGTCATATATGAGCTTAAAACATTTGAATTTTGTATTTGGACAAACCTTAGTATTGTCCATGTAAAGTTTCATCAATTTCAGACAATATGTTAAGCATCTTTTAAGTTGAACAACAATAGTTGTCAGATGTAAAAACAGATGAAACCACATGGGTGAAGAAAGTAATTTAAAAAACCTCATGGGTGAGATGTGTAATTTGACCAAACATCATGGGTGAGGGATGTCATTTTCTCGCTATTTTATTTTTGGTATTGTAAAATAGAAAACAATCAAATAATTATAAAAGGGTATAATACACTTTTACAATTATGATTTTACTAATTATTCCACCAATAACTTCTCTGAATATACAACAAGGAGATTGTGGAAGTAATTAGGATTTTAATAATTATTCCACCAATAACTTCCCTAAATATACGACATGAACATTGTGGAAGTTTCTTTCTCACATCCATTAATGCTACATAGATTATGTCAAAATATTTTTTAATTTGCTATTTTTTAAAGTAAAGTAGATTGCTTAAAATGTGGGATATTTATTAGTATTGATGGTTTATCATTTTCTTTACAAATTAGATATTTAATTAAAATGATACAATTTTCAAAATACAAATGTATATTTGTTTAGATTGGATTTTTATTGATTCATCATTTAAGTAAAATTTTCCAAAATGAAGGTGTAGATTTGTTTGATAAAAGTGTAAATATTTAGATAAAATGATAGATTTTACAAATTGAAGGGGTGGATTTGTTTGATAGAAGTGTAGATTTTTAGTAATTCTTCATTTAAGTATAAGCGTAGATATTTAAGTAAAATGATAGATTTTGTAAAATGTAGGTGTAGATTTGTTTGATAAAAGTCTATATTTTTAGTAATTCTTCATTTAAGTAAAAGTGTAGATATTTAAGTAAAATGATAGATTTTGTAAAATGTAGGTCTAGATTTGTTTGATAAAAATGTAGATTTTAAATTTAAACAATACAATTTTAAAATGAACGAGTGGAAATATTTTAGTGAGTAATAAATAAATACAACCTAGCAATTTCACTTGTGATCTTATATATATATATATTAAAGGGTTCATGTCAAATTATTTTCTAATTGCTTATTTTAAAACAATTTGTTTAAAATGTGGATCTTTATTTCTTTTTTTTTCTAACTAGATCGGCTACATTCCCATTTTAAAAAATATTGATGGTTTATAATTTTTTGAGAAAATTATATCGCCCACCCATGACGTTTGGCGAAATTACACAGCCCACCCACGAGGTTTCATAAATTACTTTGCCCACCCATGTGGTTTCCATAATTTTACATCCAACAACTTTTCTAATATTTGATCAACTTAAAAGATGGTTAAATGATATCCAAATTTGATGAAACTTTACATGGACGATATTAAAATTACTTCCTTATTTAGATATTTTAGTAAACTGTTAGGTTTTATAATACAAATGATTTGTGTGTAGAAGTATAGATTTTAATTAATTCCTAATTTAAGTAAAAGTGTAGATATTTAGGTAAAATAATAAATGTTTCAAAATGTAAATCTTTGATAATAGTGTAGATTTTAAATTTAGACAATATTACCCCCGTCCTGTCATAAGTGTCCCTTTTATTATTTGGACATGTTGTTTGACTTTAAATTTAACCTATAAAATAAAATAATTTTATAAATGTAAGTTTACTAATATATAATTAATCTAATAAGGAATCTACTACAAAAAATAGATTTATAAAATTATTTTATCTTAAACCTTAAATGTTAAGATGAAAAAACATATCATAAAATAAATGAGACAATTAAAATGAGATAGAAAAAGTATGATTTATAAAATAAAAGACTGAATTTATTTTTATTTAATTATAATATTTTATTAAGTAATAAATAAATTCAACCCTATTCTTAAAATTAAATCCACACGGGGACCTAGAGTATCAAATCCTAATCTAAATCCGTTTTCCACAGCTTCGTGTAGTGTGCACATTTGTGGATTTATTTGTTTTTTCTTTTTCTGAATAAGAGAAAACTGGTTGGTGTGAGGTGTGAGGTGCGGGTGAGCTGGTGGGCGCGGCACATAATTTATCGCTTTGACGACAAGCAGCAACAACAGCCCTGTAATTCCAGTATTCAGTGTTCAATGAACGTAGTAGGCTAGCGTACGCAAGAATTTGAGCTGTGCGTATGAGGAAAGGAACGGGGCGGGACACACGCAAGAAAACATTGGTGGTCTTCCGGTGCAAGTAACATTCATTAGTCCGGCAGATATTATTGATAATATTCCTGTTTTTTTAAAAAGCTGACTTATGTTTCCAAAAAAGAAAAAACTGACTTGGCGCCTCGTGTCCATTTAAACTAAAGTGACAGCGCGTGTGTTCACGAGCACCCCGGCCCGGCCCTGGCCTGCCTAGTAGTAGTGCCATCCCTCTACTACTTTCTCTTTCCAACTTTCAAATTAGAGCGAAAGCAGAAATACGAACAAAAGATTGAGGGGAATAGTTCCGAACAGTTCGAGCTAACTGCTTTACAAAAGTATGGATGTCTAGAGTGAGGGGGAATGAGAGAGATAGAGGACACAGGCCACGCCACGCCACTTGATATTGAGTTTATTTTCGATCGAGATCTGACATTCCGACAGTTACAGACCGCTACACTTCCCTCGGCGCGAACAAGTCTCTCTGACTGAATTATCCAGATCAAAATCCGACTTTTCAGGTGACGAGAAATAACCGTACCGTATATAGCTTTCTTAACTCGTAATTGGAGGAAGACGGGTTGCGGCGCCGTTATTTTGCTTCTCCCCAAACTCTTTGTTGTTCGTACATCCTGTACCAGTGGGGGTCGGGATTTCGCCGTCGTTTTCTTGACTCTGACTGTTTCACATTTGTTCTCACTTCTTCATCCAGTCGGAGGTTATGAAGTCTTATCTTCAATATTGATGTAATGCTAATCATATAATCGGAACTGAGATATTTGATCGGTAACTTCGATAACAATCTTCTTCGGCTCTGTGGTTACGAAAGTACACAGAAGAGATTTTTGTTACACAGAACAGAAGAGATTTTTGTTCTTTGTAAAATGATGACGCTGAAAGAATATGCTGATTTCACATTCCGTGCTGTGCTCTGACTGTGTGTTTGTCATTTATATGTGCGTTTATGTTTTGTTTTGTTTATCAGGTTCTCAGATTTGTAGCTGGTTGAGCGATGGAGATAAATGCCGAAGATGCTCTACTAGACTATGTTGAATTTCACATTTCGTCTCCAAACAAGTACGTATGGGTAAATTTGTTATGTACTTTTTATAAAAAAAAAATCAGTACTCCAAGAAATAGGCATCCTGTCCTAGAACCGCAAGTAGAACGAAGACCAGGACTTTATAGGGATCTGAGGAATCACGTGGGAACGAGAATGGATTATTTACTTATTGATTTACTTGTTAAACATATCGGGTATATATATGATCTACGAATCTAAGCAATCGCATTCAATCTCACGTCGTCACTCGCCACTTTCAGTGAGAGAATGAGAACAATTGACTGAATGATTTAGATCAAACATGAGACAGTGTTCGTCTTTTTTTAGGACTGCAATTATCTTCGATGACTACCAAGCCTGCAATGAGACATCTCTTGGCAATTACTACCTCCGTCCCTAATTGACTTTCCTGTTTGCTTTTTGGCACGTTTTTCCACTTCAATATTAAACATATAAGATAATATAATTTTAAAAATAAATTCTAAAATATAGTTTTTCACATAAGGATTCCATTGCAATACTTAGATTTATAAAATTATGTTATCTTACATATTAAATATTGAAGTCAAATGACATGCCCAAATAAGAAAGGGGAAGGTCAATTGGGGACGAGGGAGTATATTATTTGGCCTTCTCGGTTGAAGTTAACATGTTACTGGGTTCTGTTAATTTTTCCAACACTTCTAGCTATAAAATAGTAGGAGTTTCTTTTTATCTTTACGGGAGTTCAGTCTGTGAATCATATGATAATTCCTTTTCGTGCTGCTTTTTCCTCGTTTCAGCTATTATGATGTATTCATATGCTGCCATGGAGTGGAGGAGAGGATTGGGCGTGCTCCTGTTGATCAACTATCAGCAAACTTGCCAGAAGAAGGCGGCTGTCATGCTAAATTTAAATTGCACTTACCTGAGGATATTGAGTGTGGTTCTTGGTTCTCTAAGGCTACGGTCTTGAGGTATTTATTCCCCTCTAGATTTTAATTCACCTTTTATTGTTGCACATAATGCTCCTCAACATGCTGCTCCAGTTTTGTGGTACACTTGGGGACATGGTATGCCAATCCGATTTGTATATCTGAATCCTGAATCTGATTAGTACAAATACACCATGGCGTTTGGTGGTACTCTGATTATCATATCAACTTCGGCTCTGATGATCTTTTTTTCTCTTCCATCTTTAGGTTTCTTAAAATAACTGAGTCACAAGATGCGCTCAACACAATCGTTGCCCTTGCAAATGAGATGTCTCAGTTGGAGGAAACAAGAAAATTCCATGTCTCTCTGTATGGTCAGGTAGAGAAGCCTTTAGACTGACTTGATAGCTAGCCATACGTCCATAACATATAGAACACTTGTCAAGCTCCGCTTTTCTATTTTGCCACCATTTCGTCACCAACCTATTCTGTTGCTTGTCAGCAGGCTAAAAACGTGGCAATATCTTCAGAGGACACGAAGTACGTTTTTAATGTCCAATTGCGTTTCTTTCCCGTATTTGAACTCAGACATAACTAACTTGCACGGTTTTTAAATCTAATAGGAATGAGCTTCTCCGAGCAATGGACTCGAGGCTTGCAGCGCTGAGAGAGGAACTTACTACAGCCTTCAATCGAGTAGCTGGAGAAGCGTGTTCTCAGATTGAGATAGAGAATTTGGACAAGTTCTGTGACCACTTGGGGTGCACATCTCTCAGGTAATACTAGTACCGAGTCAACAAATTACTTAACAATAATTTCTTGTCAGTGAATTCTAGTCCTCAAGTGTTGATTTTCCTGGAATTAGAGTAAACAATGTTATTTTTAACCTTCCATCTTTTCCTCTTTGATTTTACCTTACTTTGGCAGGAATACTTTATGCAAGCTGTCAGAATCAAGCCGAAATATAATTGTTAACAGTACTTTGGACCAGAGCAAGACTCAAATCACAAGAGGTCCTCAACTAAACTTGAATGATAGTATCCAGACCTCAAGGCCATTAATCACGGACCACCCTGTAGAATACGATGCATCTCCAGCAAAAGCAAACCACATAGAAGAACACCAGAGCTCAACAGAGCGCAATGAGAATTCATCCAACTACTCAAGTGAGGAGGAAGATGGAGGAGCAACCACTGAAAGAAGTCGAACCCGTACAAGATCTGCAACAACTCCTAGGAGATCAGCTTCTCCAATGAGGAGGATACAGATTGGAAAATCTGGGTCACGTCGAACCCCTGCTATAGCCGTCAAAAGCCTTAGTTATTTCCCAGGGAGAGAGAGAGGTTTCTCTTCTAAAGACACCCCCCAAAACGATGATGGTCATGAAGAAAGTGGGTTTGAACAGGTTCCAGTGAGCAACGTGAGAAGGATGAGTGTTCAAGATGCTATCAGTCTCTTTGAGAGGAAACAGAGAGATCAAACGACTGATATTCACAGGAAGACCCAACAAATTGATAATCCTCCTCTCAAGTCTGTAGTGCAGAGAAGATGGAGCTCAGGGATGGGTGAACCATCTAGTGCGAAGTTAGGAGATCAAAGGATTCCAAATATCAAGGTAGAAGAAAGCGATAATAGGTTGGTAGAAGAACAAGACACTTTGGATGTTGCAACAGTACAGTCAGAAACTTTTCCTGACGTTAGTAGTCTACCTGAATCAGGGAGAGGTGTCGAGACTGTTACAGAACTGAAAAGGGATGACGATTGTGATTTCCTACCGTTGGATCACGCTGATCGGAAGAATGTTGTTGGAGAGAATGAAAGAATGGATTCAGTTGAATGGAACCGACAGAAGGAAGAAGAGTTGAAGCAGTTGCTGATGAGCTTTGCACTCACCCAGCCAAAAAGCAAGGATCAGAAAATAGACAAACCATCTGGCATGGGGAAAGCAGAAGAAGCATTATATGACCAGAAGAAGAATAAGAGGAACCAAAGGCTGCAAGTAGAGAAAGCTGAGACGAAAATGGTCAGACAAGCTTTGAAGAAAACAATAGAGAAGCAAGCACCATCTAGAGAGGAGAGGAAATCGATTGGAAAGACAACAACAAAGCTTAACCTGTCTTCTCCTACAAATGGTGGAGATCTGAAAAAGAAACAAGTTGCAAGCAGAACCATCCAGAATGAGAAAACACCTGAGCGACTGCCTTTGTCATCAAATGTGAAACGGGAACCTGCAAGAACTCATGTGGCTCAAAACCCACCTCTAAATAAATCTTCCGCTACGAAGAAGTCATGGTCATCAACACCATCTTCAAGAGGAAACGGGAAAATTGTTGCTGCTAAAACTTCACCACCGGGCACGACAACAGCCTCAGGAGGCTCCAAATCATTGCGCCACAAATCCCAATTATCAGCTGCTTCACTTACGAATTCAACCCCAAGGGTGGTCGAGAATCTCAAGCCTCATAGAAAAGAAGCAAGGATACCCCAGGTGGTTGATAACAGCAACCGCTCAAAAACTGTGAACGGAGCTAGCCCACAAGTGCGTCCAAAAAGCGTGAGAAGTGTAAAACAAGACGTGTTGTCTGTGACTGAGGAGAAAGCCTCCAAATTGAAGCAGGGGCTGAGAAGCAAAGTTACTAAAAAGAGCAGTGTAGTAGTCCCATTGGAGTCGAAGTCTTACAACGAGACCCAAAAAATCCATTCAGCAAGCGCTGCCAAGAGCCATACCCCGGCTAAATGGATAGGAAGTTCTCCAGTCAAAAAGCCATTAAGCGAGAGTCCAACGTCCGTCAAAGAAAAAGAGCCTTTGACAAGGAATGAAACTCCACTTATTGACGAAGATGAGGTGACTATTTCCAGTGCTTTTGAACCAACTGATCAAAAGGTGGAGGGAAAACCAGAAGCATATGAAACAAATCATGTTGATTTGGAATCAGAAGCACCAGTGGAGCCCTTTATAGCTTGTGGAGATCTGGAAGAGATTCCTAGTGAAACCACCCCTGAAAATGATCAGGAGGATAGTACTGGAAGAAAGACTGGGTCTTCCGCCAACCATGAAGAGGTACCAATTATCTCACCGACTGTCTGGGTGGTGGAAAATGGAGAAAAGGATATTGCAACATTAAGCAACAGCGAAAGTGCTTCTCAGGCGGATTCTTCAAACCATGATGATGAAGCAGGCTTCCGGGTTCGTCATTCACTGTCCCAGATGCTTCTTCTGGAGGAAATGAGCGAACCTGATGACACTGCAGAGTGGGGACAGGCAGAGAACCCTCCAATATCAGTCCAAAAAGAAGCTCCCAAAGGGCTGAAGAAGCTGTTGACTTTTGGAAGAAAAAACAAGGGAGAGGCAAATGTAGCAGATTGGTCTTCTTCTTCAGGCCCGCACACATTTGAAGGAGAAAATGCTGGTGAGAATGGAAAAGGCTTCGGTATGTCATCATCTGTGTGCTTGTCTTTTTTTTTTGGCAGTTCAATTGATGATTTGTATATTATGCGTACCGACATTTGACGTGAAGGTTGCAGTAACTGTTACTTTACTATTCATGCAGTGAGATCAAATCGAAGTAACGTCTCTTTTCAGAGTTCAAGTTCTGTTACCTCAAAAGGTTGATCATCTTCCACTCTGGATCCTCCAATCTTCAAAAGTGCACTCTCTGAGATTGACATGTTTCTTTTTTATTCCAGCATCAAGGTCTTTCTTCTCTCTTTCTGCGTTCAGAGGCACCAAGGCTACAGATTCAAAGATTCACTGACATGTTGAGAAGTACTCATATAACTTTTAGAATAGAAGCTGAAAGTTGACTTGCGTGTGGTGATACTATTTGTGAGGGATGATGAGCAAAGGTCTAGCCTATCTCTGCAGCAGGGACAAGGTCTGCTGTTGTGTATCAGTAGGCACAGAGAATATATATGAGAATCATAGTTCACCATGATTTGTATGGCAGAAATACATTTGTTCTATCTATGTAATGGACATAAAATATCTTCATTCTTCCTTTTCTACTCCTGGGAAAGTAGAGAAGAATCATTTGTCAAAAGCGACCATATATTTTTGTTCTCTGCAGTTAAGATGGACATTTTAACCATAAAATGAACATACTGAAATATACATCAAAAGATTCTGGCCATGGATAGAACTTGTGGACAGCATATAGGGATTTAACAAAGCTACAGAATACTGTTTTGTTGAATTCCCCAAATTAAATTGAAGATTCCAAGGCGAACTTGGAAATAATTTTTAAATTTGTGCAACTGACATCAACATGAGAAGACATCATTAGAGACTCAGCATTCTGAGAGTAAACCTCTCTGGCAGTTGTACACAACAAGGCACAAGGACATGATCAAACATGAATCATGGATAGCAGCTCTATGTCGCAAGAGGTGACAGAGAGGGTAACATTCTTCAGCTCAATGATATTTTTGGACAATGTTTCTACCCGGCAATCAAGTTGCCTTATCATAGGTCATTGCATTCTGAGATTCTCAAAAAAAGCTGCCAACTGATATAGATACAGAGCAGAAATTCACAGCAGAGTATTCTACACAATTTCATAGATTGTTCTAAAATTATCTGGCCGTATCTCACAGATTGGGGACTCAGTGGTATCCTTTCTTCAATTATCATCAACTCATTTACTCAGGCCCACCCTCAGTGTCATGAATGTATCAGACGGTGGACATAGGTTCCTTCCACCAGACAATTTCATTTCTTCATAACTAGGCTTATGAGATCTCCTGAGCTGAGAAGATGGTTTAGTAACTCTTTGTCAACTCAAACTGTGCTAAAGAGAACTAACCAAAATTGTGCAGTGTGAGCTGTCGAGAATTCGCCCATTTTATTTGTACTTTCACACGGACAACTGATTATAGTTCAAGTAGACAAATCCTTGGAATAGGGATAAAGTATCTCAACCACTTTGTTCGGATCCTTTTACAGCTTTGCTGCCCAAAAGTGCTGCCTGATTTGCGAGTAGGGAGATCATCTTGAAATCCCTCTCTCTTAGTACTTTCTTGTCAAAGATGGCGTCTGATAGGACAACACCGCATGCTCCTCGAGCAATGTATTCCCCTATCACTTCTTTAGTTTTAAGTAAAATAGAACAAGTTAGTTACCTTGTCTAAGGTGAAGTAAAAGAAAAAAAAAGAAGAGAAGTAAAAATACGAGAGAGAGAAATATCAATCAGGATGAATATAGAACTGATGTCTGAATTCTGATGACTATTTTATGCCCCCACCTATTGTTATGCCTTGAGAAGCAATCATCGGAATATGAGGAAACGGTTTCTTCAGTGCCCCTATGTACTGCACACCACCAAGTGCAGAGACAGGATACACCTGCAGCAATCAAATATAAGAATAAGTTGTATAATTTTAGGGGAAGTTGGGTCACTTTTGCTGTATCTAATTTCCTGGAATACAAGAGTTAAGCATCTTGTCTTCGACAAATTCCAGTTCAAATATATGAGAATACAAAAATCGATCTACAAGGATCTAACCTTAACCATTTCAGCACCAGCATTGTAAGCAAAGAATATCTGCAGATGAACCAGGGAAAAGAGGGTGGGTATAACTATCAGACAGAGGAAAAAAAGCAACCAAACTTGAGACCATTCATAGCACTGGGAAGAATGAGTAAGAAGTGCATATACTTCAGAGGGAGTCATTGCACCCGGAATGTATAGGACTTCACCAGCATGAATGTCATCAAACATCCTGATTGCAACCATCAACAAACATGTTCAAACAAGTAAAATCAACCATGGACAAACTTCATGTATCTGGCAAGGGCCTACATTCACAGCCCAAACATCAATGAAGATTCATACTATTGCATTCCGTACACAGAATACCAAAGACAAGATAAATAGAGTTCACTGTCTTGGAGTATGGTTTTGAGGAATCACTTAAGTGACACGAAAGGAAAAGTGGATACATTGATCATGGCTGGACTCATGAGAAACTTTGCGCCAGCTTCTATTGCACGTCGGGCATCATGAGCATTCAGAACAGTGCCAACCTACATGCATTAACAATCCGAGGTTCTTGTAAGGATGAGAAACATGTTCAACACTGGAGAATTTAGTCATGAGAAATTGTGTTGAACATCAAGATAACGTCGCTAACACGCTAAGGTAACGAGAAGAAGAGTGACAAGATAAGATGTAGGTGATTACCCCAATTGTGCAGTTGGGAAATTCTCGAACTAGCTCGCTTATAACCTGAAACACAAAAGAAGCTATATCTGGAGTCAAGTTTGGCTCATGCCTTCAGGGCAAAATCAAAGACGAGATGCAAATCAAACAACCTCGAAGACGCCAGGAGAGGATGTCACGACCTCAAGCTGTAACACAAGGTTCAAAGTCATGGAAAGGGCACGGGTAAGTTCCTCATCTCAGATTTTCTATAAGTCAGAAAGTGCAAGCGGTCGGAGAACAATGATGCAGTAAAACAGCTCTTTATACCAATGTAAATAGAAATTTATTAACGCAAATGAAGAGAGTACAATAAATCGAGAATCTTACAACGGAGATGCCCCCGTAAAGCGCAGCCCGTGCAGCTCCCGTAGCCAGTTGTTTGCTATAGGAATATTGAATTGAAGACTGTTAAGTACTGGAAAATAAATATTTTAGTGGTTATAGAAATCCAAAGCCTGTAAATTACAAAATAATTAATCACCCAAATTTTGGAATCATCTTCCTGAGTTCAAATTTATTCATCAGGAAAAGAAGGCCAATAAGCTCTGGTCTGCTAGATCATCTTATCAGGAATGTCAGAATCATATTGTTTCCGACAAGTTATGGCTTATGGATAATTGTTTGCGACATTCAATGTTGTCCGATTGTAATTGGGAGTACATTTTGTATAATTTTGTGAGAAAAGCAGATTCTTACGATTTGGCGGCTTGGTGACAAGCAAACACAGAGCTAGATTACCTGGGAGCGCGAAGGCACGCAATGACGCCAGAGGCTTGGATGTCATAGATGGATTGGGCTTTGGCCGAGAGGGAAAGCGTAGAAGGAATAGAACATGAGATGCGCGAAGTAGAAGATGGTATAAAATTGGGACCGTAAGGCGAAGAATAAGGGTGCGTGCAGAGGTTTAGTGGGCGGAAACTCGCCATCGCTCGATAGCACCGTAATGGAATAGAACATGAGGAGATGCGCGAAGAAGTATATGGTAAAAAGTTGGGCAGGAGCGACGCTTTGAGTCTATGGTGAGCATTTTTTTGTAGTAAAAAAATAAATATGCGGTGAACGTGGATCGAACACGTGACCTTCAGATCTTCAGTCTGACGCTCTCCCAACTGAGCTATCCCCGCTTGATGTTACAAGTTACTTTGTCCTTATGAATACATTACTAGTTGGCTCATTGGAAAAGCAAAAGCCGGGTGTGCGTGTACGTAGTTAACCATTTCATTGAAATTGACTTTTTTTGTATTTTTTGAAAAAATGCATTGTATTTAATCATTCGTTACATAACCTAAGAGTAAACTCCGGAATATTATCCGTTGTCCATTGCCAGCATTGTTGTGAAACACGACCACTGTTTGCTAAGCAATGTGCTGACATATTGTTAGATCGTGATATGTAAAATCAAGCTACATCATTGAGATTGCTAAGATTGGCAAGTAGACGGTTGAGAATATCTTTTACCGATTGGTGTAGAGCGGGCGCATAGCCTATGTTTAGATAATCAATAAGAGGCTTGCAGTCGGACATAAAACGCATGGAGGTAGCTACTGTGCAAAACGGTGGTGAAACTATCTTGCTAACTATGGGCAGTGAACCCAATCATTGTAGTACAACAAGGTCGTATCCACAAGGACTTCGTATCTATCTAGTTAATTATAAGCTTAGTAAATGTGCAAGAAGATAAATAAAAGTTCATAAACTTAAATTGGGGGTTTTGGGGTTTTTGGTTGTAATTGGAGAAATAAAATGAAAGCAATAAAATTAATCTAACTAAACTAGGATAGGTGTACTCCGGGATGGAGGGAATCACCCAAATATGCCTAAATGTACTCATAAACTTACCTCACTTTAGTTGTCTATTATAGCTAATGTAATGATTCTCCAAATCTTGGACTAATCAAATCTTACCTAATTAATCACACCCCTTAATTCAAAGAAGGTTAGAGTCACTAGATAGCATTAATTTCAAGCTCCTAACAATAGTCCTAAGGTTCCACTCCCTAATTTAGAGAAATGAAATTTCAGGTTTGTCCCCAATTTGTCTAGTTCCAAGCTCAAGACATAATTTTGCAAGGAACCACAACAAATGCAATACAAGGCATTCATTAAGCATTTAAGAGACAAAATCAACTATTATAAAGAGGTAAGTATTACAGACAACATTTACGGATTTGGAGTCAAACCCCCATCCTAGAGCACATATGAAAGTACACAACCATTAGAGAGTAGATGAGGGAGAAAGAGAAAGAAATAGCCATGGGAGGAGCTTGGAAGCTTCAATGGAGGTGGGCCTTCTCCTCCTTATCTTCTTCTTCTTCCTTTCCTTTCTTCTTCTTCTTCTTCTTCTTCTTCTTCTTCTTCTTCTTCTTCTTCTTCTTCTTCTTCTTCTTCTCTTTCTTCTCTTCTTCTTCTTCTTCTTCTCTTCTTCTTCTTCTTCTTCTTTCTTCTTCTTCTTTCTTCTTTCTCTTTCTTCTTCTTCTTCTTCTTTCTTCTTCTTCTTGTTCTTTCTCTTCTCTTCTTCTTCTCTCTTTCTTCTCTTCTTCTGCTTCTTTCTTCTTCTTCTTTCTTCCTTTTCTTCTTTCTGTCTTCTTTCTTCTTATTTCTTTCTTCTTCTTCTTCTCTTCTTCTTCTTTCTTCTTTTCTTCCTATCTCTTCTTTCCCCTCTCTCTTTCTTCTTCTATCTTCTTTCTTCTTCTTCCTTCTTTCTTCTTTTCTTTCTTCTCTTCTTCTTCTTCCCTTCTTTTCTTCTTCTCCTTCTTTATTCCTTCTCCTTTTTTGTCTTTTCTTTTCCTTACTTTTTGCCTTGCTAACATAAGTAATTTAACCTAGCTAAATGGGCAAGTGCACCCAATTCGTTGCAATATAACAAGTGTCGTATCCACAAGGAAATTGGTTTCTAAATCCCAAGCTTCGGTACTTTAGTAAAACACAAATAAAAATAGTAAACGGGGGTTTAGCCGGAGGCAAGCTTAGTTGTTTGTAAATGGAAAAGCAATAAAACAGTAAATTGGTTGTTTAATGGAATGGGTGGAAGAGTACCCTAGGATATAGTGGAGAATCACCTAATTCACTCAAAGAATCTCAAAACCATAACTCATTAACTCACTGTCCATTAGAGCTCAACTCATGAATCCCTAAATCATGGGAAATCTAATTCTTACCTAATTAGCCAAACCCCTTAATTAAAGGAGGTTTAAGTCACTAAGTAGCATTAAGCAAACACTCTTAAATAATAGCCCTAAGATTTTACCCCCAAAAGCAAGAGAGAAAAAGTTAGGGTTTATCCCCCTTTTAGTCAAATTCCAAACTCAAACTCAAATGTAGAATGGAACCACCATAAATGCAATAAGAGAGCAATTTAAAGCATTAATTGATATTGAAGGGGATAAAACAAGAGTATTAAATGAGTTAGGTTTCTAGGATTAAATGAGCAAAAATAGGGTCAAACCCCATCCTAGGATACAAGTGAAACTACTCAGCCATTAATAAAGGAAAGAGAAGGGAAGAGGGAGAGTTAGCCATGGGAGGAGCTCTTGAGCTTCAATGGAGGTTGAATCTTCAATCTATTCTTCCTCCTTTTCTCCTCTTCTTTTCTCCCTTTTTTCTTTTCACACTCTCTCTCTCTCTCTTTCTAGCTGGTATCATGGGTGGTAATGAATGAGGAAGGAAGCCCCAAAATTCAGCATTTTAAAACATCAATTTGGGCAGATTTTCCGTCTGACTGACCTTGGCAAGGTCGGTCCCGTGGGTTGGTCGGACCCTTTGAAAAAGGAAGCACGTGACATTTTAAGTTCGACCGACCCTACCTAAGGTCGGTCCCAGGGTCGGTGACTCCATTGTGTTGCAGAAGATTTGGACAAGCTAGGACCGACCCTCCCAGGGTCGGTCCCAAGGTCGGTCGAGTCCAGAAAGTTCTTTTTTGTGCTAGAATTCTCCCGGTGCTTCCCGTTGGCTTGGCATCCTTCCCGAAGTGCTCGAACATTGATGCATCCTCAATTTAAGTTTTCAAAATGTACTCACATGAGTATTTACCTATTCAAATACGTCAAAAGTATAAGCTCACTAATAATCACAAAAGTAATCCATAAAGTGATGAAATAAGTTATACACCAAATAAAATGAAGGTAAATAAAGACCTTAAAATAGCACTATTTCACCACTTATCAACTCCCCACACTTATCTATTTGCTCGTCCTCAAGCAAAATTAGCTAAGAACCCACAAGAAGAAGGAACATTTAAAGCAAACAAGTGGTCAGATGAATTCTTGAATTCAAGTGAGCAAAATTTGTGACAAATCTCAAGAGGAGTGCAACCAACCTTCTCATGGTGACATGGGTGTGCATAGGGCAAATAAAAATATAGAGTTTAGGGGTATGATCTAGAGTGCTTCCAAGTTCTTACAGATTATGGAACTTGAAGAACCTTTACCATGGTCAACTTCTCTCCATAATGGGCATTGAGGAAAAACAAAAGGAAAAATAGAGATTTGCATTTGATTCACTTTTGCAACAAGAGATGAGGAGAGATAATTTGGCATTTTGCCTTGCTTTAATGAACACTCAACTCTCATTTGTTGGTTACCAATGGTGTCTCTCAAGTTCCTTTTTTTTAAATTTTTTCACGAGGAAGCACCCCTTAGCAATCCCTATATGGGAAGATAAAAAGAACCCCTAAGCAATAAAAATTCACCAAGATATGGATTTATGATTGCACCACACATAAATGCTCCTCAAGAGAGAACTTTTGAAAAAATTCGGTGGAAAATTCCAAGAATTCATGGAAAAACTTGCTTACTATAAATGTAACTCCTACATGGAAGCTATAGACCTACATAAGGAAATTGAGCAGTGCACCAAAAAGAAAAGGTCGTTTCCCCCACACTTGAATGGAACAATGTCCTCATTGTTCAAAGCAAAGCTCAAGGAAAAACAAATAGAAGACCTTTTCAAAGCACTAAGCATGTAGGCAAAAAGTGTTATGCATTGTATAAATGTTAAAAGGTTAGAGAACTAGTACTCCCCTGATAAAGATGAGTTGTTGGCGGGGTTCCCCCATACTTGCTGGTGTCCGGGGACATTGTAGTGCTAGCTCCGATAGGAAGAGTCGAAGATCCTAGGAAAAATTTGGCAAGAGTTTCTCTTGAATTTCTCCTAACTCAACTTTCGGGTGTTCTTGAGTTCAGTTGATATATATCTACAATGCAAAGCCAAAAAGAAACTAGGCGTAAAATGGATTCTGAAGAATTCGTAAAAATGCCATAGTTAGATAACCAAAAGGGGACTCATAAATGAGTCCCATAGCAGAGTAGTCAAAAAGGTATTAAAAACACCGTAGGGTGGAATGTAAGTACGACAATGCGAAAGTAAATGAAGTTTAAAGGACAAACATAACAAAATATCCAAACTGAATAAATAAGTCTAAAAGAGAGTCAAGAGAGATGAAACTACAGAAAAACAATGGTGCACTGGTCTGATGATCAGGGGATGGCTACTGAGGAGGGGGACCACCACACGCCACCTGCTCGCGGAGGAACTGCATGTGGGCCTCCATCTGACGCTGATGCTCCATCATGAGGCGCTGGTGCTCAACCATCTGGCGCTGAAATGCCTCTAGATGCTCCGGGGTCACGACGCTGGTCAGCGGTGGAGGGGGAAAGGCAAGGAATGGACCGGGCGTAGCGCTGGAAGTGAAGGGACCGGAAGAGGAGGGTGCACCACTACTTTGGCTCTGTGCAGCGTCGTTCTTCTGCCACCCAATGTCAGTACGGGTAAAGCCCAGCTTTCGTAGAGAGGTGGCAGAGATAGGGTCCATAGGTAGGCTGGCCACCTCACCCTCTCTGGGATGGACTCTGAAGCGAGCAAATTGCCTCTGCAAAAAGTAAGGAAAACCCAAGTGATGGGTATCCTTCTTCTCAATGATGTGGCAGAGGTGGCTTATAATAAGATCCAAGAAGGAAAGCGGCTTCTCCGGGTCCGGTGCGACCAGATAATCCATGAGGTAGCAGTCCGTTGAGTTGAGATCCTTGCTATCTCGGAGCAAGATGTTATGGCATAAAAGCGTGAGCATGATCCTCTTCACCGGATCGCTCACCATGTTCAGGGTCATAGTGACCCTGGCGTCCGTCCCGGCTTGGTTTTTTCTTCACGTATCGACCGAGAGGGTGGCGAGGTAGTGGTGTCGGTGGGCGATCAGGTCTCCAGGGTGGATGTATGAGTAGTGCTGGAGGTCATCGCGAGGGAGCTCAAAGAATCTGTTAACATCTAACCTCCGGATGGTGATGGCCCGACCACTGAAAAACGAGGTGACCTCCCCCCGCTTCTTGTCTACTGACGCATTGACATAGAATTCCTTGATTAAGCGGGGGTGGTATTGACCACCCATGGAGAGCACACAGCTCTAGCCCAGATAGTCGAAGTATGGTCGGAGCTGCAGGTCCTCGACGAGAGTCGGATCCACGGTTCGCTCCCTAACAATCTCCCTGCGTCGGGGAGAGTTGAACCAGTTCTGTGCATCTTCGTTGACGAATATGCCATCTATGAGGCCGTTGGGGTGGCCTAGATCTTGGTTAGGTGCAATAGTGTTCCTCCTGGCGTGACGTTGTCGGTGTGCCATTGATCTGCAAAACAGAGAAAGAAAAAGAAACGCAAGACAGAAGAAAGGAAAAATAGCAAAATGTGAAACGTTAGAGCATAAATAGGATGACAAGAAGCAATTGGCCAAAGGATTAAGCATTAAGCACATTGGAGATCAAAAGAAATGAAACATGTCCAGCAATTTTTTTGAAGAATCTCCCCTGTTTTTCTATCCTTTCCCGGTTCTAAGAACCTCTACATTTGCACTCCGAATAATACCATTTCAGCTCACCAAGCACACGAACAAAAAATGCAGCCCAAAATGTTGCCAAGCTCGCCAACCACCCGAACAATTCACCAAGTTTTTTCACATTGTAAGCTACCCCACCCCAACACGTTAGTGCACTGCCTTGAGGCATGTCAAGACTCGATTATGCGCATGAACACCCAGAAGCATCTGTAATTCAGCAACAAACTCTCAAACACAATTTAATGATTTTAGACAAAGTATCATGCAATTAGGGCTCAATGAGGAAAATGATACTAAACGCACCACAATGCCACGTTTTTCATTTCATTGCACACAGACCCTATAACTAACCAGTGGAAACAATTCCCATTACCAAATTTTCAAAATTCACAATGTTTCAAGTAAGGCTACGTTTGGCTCGGACTTGAATCTGTCCAAAGTGTAACTTCAACAGAAAGTCATCAAATTGACACATTAGGATAGGAATTCCATACTTGGGTGTTTGCTGAAGTATTTGAGCACAAAATTGACAAAAATGGGGTGAGATTTCGGACATGACGAATTTGGGGGAAAAGTTAGGAAATTAGGGATTTTGAGATTGAAATCGGGGCTAGCTGATGGGCGTTTGCTGCGGCTGGCGCATGAATCGGGGCTTGGTGGCGTGTGTGGGTCTGGTGCAAATGATCGGAAACGGAGGTGCAAGCTCAGGTGGAGTAACGATGGTTGGCTGGGTGCAGGAGGTTGCAAAGTCGGGCGCGAGGGAGATTTGGTGAGATTGGTTTGGGGTTGAGAGTTAGGGGCATCGGGAGGTTAGGAAAGGGGGAAAACCGATTTTTACTGAAACTCGTCGTTTTTGCCTTCTTTTTTTTCAAATTTCTGACCCGACCGACCTTGCTAAGATCAGTCGTAAGGTCGGTCGAAGTCAGTAGGTGATGGTTCTGAAAAATTTTACCCGACCGACCTTGCCAAGATCGGTCGCAAGGTCGGTCAAAGTCAGAAGCGTTTGGTTTTGCAAAATTGAGCCGACCGACCCTCCCAAGATCGGTCCTAGGGTCGGTCTAAACCAGAATCTCCCCAAAATTAAAGTTTTCTTGCCCAAAACACTTATCATCATTCACAAACAGATCCAACACACAAAAATAACTAGAAACACACAATAATGAAAGCATGGAACACATGAGAAGAATAAATGCTCCACTTTGATGATAACATCCTCAACCACTCCATTTGGGTAGACCGTCAACCCATCCGCTAGTTGAAGGACCATCTTGCTTTTCTTCATTTCACCAATCCCTAGCCTCTTGAAGGTGAAGAGAGGCATCAAGTTGATGGAAGCACCTAGATCACATAGAGAGTATTGAAAGAAGGTGCTACCAATCGTGACTGGGATGGTGAAGCTGCCTGGATCACTGCATTTTCGACGGTAATGGTTGTTTGAGAATAGCAGAGCAAGCCTCATTTAGTTGGATGGTGCAAACTTTAGTCAATTTTGTTTTGTTGGAGATGAGGTGCTTAAGGAATTTAGCATAGTTTGGCATCTTGGCAATGAGGTCTACAAATAGAATGTTGACATTTAATTGCTTCAGCATCGCCAGAAACTTCCGATACTCCGCATTAAGTTTTTGTTTCTTGATTCGGTTTGGAAAGGGTAAGGGGGGTTCATACAGAGAGGGTTTTTGAGTGGAAAGATCTGCGGGAATGTCTTGAGAGGTTCCCTCTGTTGGGAGCTCAACCCTTTCTTCGTTACCCTCTCCGGAGTTGCTTGACTCATGTGGGACTTGGACATCTTGTGTTTTCCTTCCACTTCTCAAGGTGATCGTCTTGGCCTCTTTATCTCCTCTTCCGACTTCATCTTTTCATTCTCATAACCGGCCAACAGTGTTCCAAGGAAATTCCTCTCGGTTTGAATGAGATGTTCACATTTTGTGGCCGAGGTTTCGAGTTGAGATATTTTTTTCTTGGAAGCTTCAATAGCCATAGCCCACTCCTGGAGGTAAGGATGAAGGTCGGAAATCTCAACGGCTCTAACCACTTCTGTCTCCCTCCCTCAGTCCCTTTCACAAAGACGGTGTTGAGCTGCTCTTTTGGGTTAGGCTTAGGTTGTCTTGGGAATGTGCTCGGAGGCCTTTGAGCAAGTTGTCGAGAAATTTGCTCAAGGCTTGCTCAAGCTGTTCCTCAACTCTCTTGTTGGTGGCCTCTTGACTAGCCTTTAATGAGTCAAACTTTGCTGCCTTAGTGTGGACTACTAAGTCAAGACTCTTCATCATGTCTCTCAACTCAGTATTTGGATCTATAGGGAGAGAAGGGGGTTGTTATTGCTGAAAGCCCAGAGGTGCTTCTTGTGGTCGGTAACCCATTTGTGGGTTGGACATTTGAGACGACTCTTGTGACCGGTATCCCGTGGGATTGTTGGAAGCATTGCTTGATCCCCCTTGGGTTTGGTCATTACTTCTCCATGAGAAGTTTGGATGGTTCCTCCATGAGGCGTTTTGTTGGTTGTAGTTATATCCGAGGTAGGCCTGTCAAATCGTATTTTCGTATCGTGTAAGTGATAGAAACGATACACGACACGAAATTTACATGAAGGTACACGATACACGACACGAAAATATTTTTGTGTATGGAATTCTATATACGAATACGAAATTCAAAATACCTGTAAACGAAACGAAATATACGAAATTTATCCGTGTATACACGAATTACATGTGTACACGAATTAATGAAATAAATAATTAACACATATAAAAAGAAATACTAAAACATTATATTTACACGAATTAATGAAATAAATAAGTAACACGAAATTTATTCGTCTATACACGAATTACATGTGTACACGAATTATACGTCTACATGAATTATTTACAGGTATTTTGTGAATACATGATATGTATACAATTAGATACGGTACATGACACGTTAATAAATCATGTATATACGATACACGACACGAAATTAATTTCGTGTATAAAATTAAATACCTATACCTGCTAATATCGTGTCGTGTTTCAAGTCGTATATTCGTTTTCATTCATTTTTTGCCAGGCCTAATCCGAGGCGGTTGCCTACAAAGTTACATCCTCATGTGGATCGGCGTAAGCTTTGCCTTCGCAAAAATGGGTATAGTGAGAACCTGCACAAATTGCACACCCCTCTTGGATTGAAGTAGAAGCTGAAGCAGATGATGAAGAAGCTATAGATTTTGTTGTTTCTTTTTTAGCCATAGCTAGCTTCTCCACCATTTTTGTGAGTGAAGATAATTGAGCAGAAAGATGGTCGGTGGGTTTGACTTGAAGGAGGCCCGCTACTCTTGGAGTTCTTCCCTTGGGCTTAGACCATTGCCTTGTGTTACTAGTCATCACCTCTAGGAGTTCCATCCCCTCTTGAGGTGACTTAGTCATGAAGCTCCCTCCAGCTGAGGAGTTCACAAGGAGTCTATTTGCATCGTCAAGACCGTTGAAGAAGGATAGACATAAGGATTGGTCATCCAAGCCATGGTGGGAGCAATTCATCAACATGTCTTTGAATCGATCCCAAGAGTCGTATAGTGTCTCCCCCGGTTCTTGGCAAAAGGTATTGATCTCTCCAATCAATTGCCTAGTTCTACTTGTGGGGTAATACTTGGCAAGAAAATTTTGAGCCATTTGTGCCCAATTGTGGATTGACTTTGACTGTAAGCTCCTATACCATTTCGATGCAGCGTCTGACAGTGAATGAGGGAAGAGCTGCAAGCGTATTCTCTTGTTGATTCTACCAGCTTTACCAAATGAGTTACAAAAGTCAAGGAAGAGACTTAGGTGATTGGGAGCTTCATCGGGATTTGCTCCGCTGAATTTTCCTAAGTCACGGACAGCAGTGATGTAGTGGGTCGTGAATACCCATTGTCCGGCCTCTTGAAGCGCCAACTCCGGTAGGACTATGGCTGAAGGTCTCCCTTCAGTGTCCGGCTGGTTGTAGTCTTTGAGAGCCATTTGTTGTGGGGTCTCATTATCTTCTATCCCTGGTTCTTGATCAGCCATGATTGGATTTTTTAAACTCTGGATGGCTCGCAACAAAGAACGCTCGAGTTTGGGTCTCGGACTAACAAGCGGAGATCCCTTGGCTCGGGTGTTTGGCATACACCGAGGAAACAAAAGGTACCTAAACCACACCAACACCAATTGCTCTTAAGTAGTAAAAAAGGTAAGAATATATACAAAAAACTAAACACACAAATAACGAAAAGAAAATAAACAAGATAAAAGTACTAAATACACAAAAACTAAAATATCAAAACTGGGGAAATGATAGAAACTATCAATTTCCCCGGCAACGGCGCCATAAACTTGTGAGAAAATTACTAACATAAATTATTAAACCTAGCTAAACGGGAAAGTGCACCCAATTCGTTGCAATATAATAAGTATCGTATCCACATGGAAATTGGTTTCTAAATCCCAAGCTTCGGTACTTTAGTAAAATGCAAATAAAAACAGTAAACGGGGGTTTAGCCGGAGGCAAGCTTAGTTGTTTTTAAAAGCAATAAAACAGTAAATTGGTTGTTTAATGGAATGGGTGGAAGAGTACCCTAGGATAGTGGGGAATCACCTAATTCACTCAAAGAATCTCAAAACCTTAACTCATTAACTCATTGTCCATTAGAGCTCAACTCATGAATCCCCAAATCATGGGAAATCCAATTCTTACCTAATTAGACAAACTCCTTAATTAAAGGAGGTTTAAGTCACTAAGCAGCATTAAGCAAACACTCTTAAATAATAGCCCTAAGATTTTACACCTAAAATCAAGAGAGCAAAAGTTAGGGTTTATCCTCATTGTAGTCAAATTCCAAACTCAAACTCAAGTGTAGAATGAAACCACCATAAATGCAATAAGAGATCAATTTAATGCATTAATTGATATTAAAGGGGATAAAACAAGAGTATTAAATGAGTTAGGTTTCTAGCATTCAATGAGCAAAAATAGTGTCAAACCCCATCCTAGGATACAAGTGAAACTACTCAGCCATTAATAAAGGAAAGAGAAGGGAAGAGGGAGAGTTAGCCATGGGAGGGGCTCTTGAGCTTCAATGGAGGTTGAATCTTCAATCTATTCTTCCTCCTTTTCTCTTCTTCTTTTTTCCTCCTTTTTTTTGCCACTCTCTCTCTTCTTTCTAGCTGGTATCGTGGGTGGTAATGAATGAGGAAAGAAGCCCCCAAATCCAGCATTTTAAAACATCAATTTGGGCAGATTTTCCATCCGACCGACCTTGTCAAGGTCAGTCGGACCCTTTGAAGAGGGAAACACGTGACATTTTATGTTCAACCGACCTTACCTAAGGTTTGTCCTAGGGTCGGTCAACTCCTGTGTGTTGCGGAAGATTTGGACAAGGCAGGACCGACCCTCCCAGGGTCGGTCCCAAGGTCGGTCGAGTCCAGAAAGTTCTTCTTTGTGCTGGAATTCTCCCGGTGCTTCCCGTTGGCTTGGCATCCTTCCCGAAGTGCTCGAACATTGATGCATCCTGAATTTAATTTTTCAAAAAGTACTCACATGAGTATTTACCTATTCAAATGCGTCAAAAGTATAAGCTCACTAATAATCATAATACTACTCCATAAAGTGGTGAAATAAGTTATACACCAAATAAAATGAAGGTGAATAAAGACCTTGAAATAACACTATTTCACCACTTATCAGCAGCACCGATGGTCTGCGCAGCTTGTACATCATATTCTAGGGCAAGTGGTTCGACCTCCGAAGGAATGAACGTGCCAGTGTGACCAAGCTGGCCTACTATAATAATATTTCCTGAAAGACGACCAAGATATGCGCATCCCATATGGTCATATGGGTCCATACTACTGTCAACAAAAACTTCAAGGCAAGTTGGATGAAGTTGGCGATGTTGTAGCAAGCTTTGAGGTGTGAAAAATGAGCTGGGTTGTGCATGGTATAAATAACTATCAGCTTGGCACCATCCCTTGGCAAAAGAACTCACATGAGAATGATTAAGTTGGCATCTCTGTTTCTTCTCTCCCTCTTAACCTCAAACTATACAAAGACTTTGGTTCCACTTTAGAAAACCATACTATCTATAGGTGTTTGGAAGGAAAATTAAACTTTCCCACCTACCTCATAACATCTAAAAGCTGCCTACCACACTCTTTCTTACGTCAAAGGAACATCCAACTACGGTCTACACTTTAATAAAACACCAAACTTTGACTTACAAGCTTACTATGACTCCGATTACCTCTTGCCCCATCACACATAAATCTGTATCTGGCTACTACATCCTCTTACGAAATTCCCCTATAAGTTGGAAATAAAAAAAAAACATACATCACCTTGTCTTCTGCAGAAGCAGAATACAAGGCTATGCGTCAAGTAATAGGAGAACTGAGTTGGTTAAGCAATCTGTTAAATGAAATTAGAGTCACAAACATAACACTCATACCACTTAAGTGTGACAATATTGCGGCAATACACATCGCCAGGAACTTACTTTTCCACGAACGTACTAAACATATCGAACTAGATTGCCATTTTGTCGTGAGAAACTGCAAGGAGGACTTATTCAAGTCCAATATATATGTTCCAAGCACACGGCAGTTGGCCGATTTGATGACCAAACTACTCACAGGGAAGAGTTACCATAACTCTTTTCAACCACTGGGACTTTAGAAGCAAGCTACCAAGTGACGCTCTTCTTCAGCAATATAGACAAAGAGCACACTTTCTTTAACTTTGCAGCAGCATAAAGTGTACTCTTTAAGGGGGGATGTTAGTATATCGATTGTATTTAGGCTTCCTCTACGTTTCTAGTCTGTATTATAGGTTATATTATGTAATAAACAAGTACATAAACAAGTATGTCAAAGTATGGGTTGGGTATAGTAGTTCTTAGACATGTATTATCTAAAAAAAATGCATATGGCTACTATTTTAAAATAATAATAATTATTATTATAGTTTTTATACAACCCAACACGATCGCTTAGGCTATCACATACGATCTATCCGAACACACCTTTTAATACTCTTATGTGATGTGTGACTTAGTGAAACAACTGACTGAAAAATAGTCGGAACAAGTGGTTATCAGACTTACATTATATGATTGGATTGTATAATAAATCTTTTAAGAAGCATGTTATAATTACAAATTTTAGAATAAAGACTCTATTTGCTATGGTTTTTTATTTTTTTATAACCTTTATGTATCCTTTATGTGAGGTATCTACATGGATTATGCATGAACCTTGCTTTCTTATTGAATAATATGATACCATATATAAACAACTTAAAAAAATGACACAAAAAGCTATAAAAGGACTAACCAGAACAAAGCCGTAATTGGCTTTATTCCTGTTGAAATATTTGTGACTTTTTTACATATGGTTCCTACCTAGGTTACACATAAATATCATGTAGGTCATATATTTTTCTACATTAACTTATTACATATCAAATCAATACAATTACAAATACATCAAAACGAGAGACATCTTTTCAAAATCAATTTACATATAAATTAGAATGATATAACAAGTAACACTGACAGAAAATGAAAACTGAGAGCAAGACTGAACAAAAACTACAATGAAAACTCCATTGATAGTGCAAAAAAAAACCGACAGTACGATACACTCGAAGAAAAAGGTGTATGTACTTTTTACTAATACTACTTACTTAGAGAAAAGAAAAGGAAGGAACAACTATATAAAATGTGAACTGAACGGACAAAATATGACCGACTAATAGACAGAAGGGCAAGAAGGGAAAAGACTAGAAAAGGATAAAATGGGTACTACACCATCTATCCTAATACCCCCTCAACCCATAGCATCTAAAAGATGTGCAGGTTTGTGAATTTGTGACAAAAGGGCAGCAGAAGCGGAAGCAAAAGGTTGCAGACTAAGATGCTTGACCATAGAATCATATTGACTTCTAGTTAAGATCTTAGTGAATGGGTCTGCTAATTGATGCTAAGCCGAGATATGCTGCACTTATGAGCCCATCTCTTATATTCTCACAGACAAAGTGACAATCAACTTCTATATGCTTGGTCCATTCGTCAAGCACAAGATTCCTTGCAATATGAACAGTAGCCTTATTATCGCAGTTAACAGGAACATGAACAATTTTGTCGACAAAAAGTTCATTGAGAAGCCGTGTTAACCAAGCGATTTCAGTTGTAACTCTACGGATGGATCTGTACTCTGCTTCAACGGAAGAAAGAGCAACTGTCATTTGTTTCTTGGACTTCCAAGAAAGAGGTGCACCACCAAGAGTAATGAAATAGCTACTAACAAATCTTCTTGAATTTGGGCAGCCCGTCTGATTAGAATCCTTGTACCCTGCAAGATTGAGATCAGAAGAATTATTGATCAACAAACCATAATCTAAAGTTTCCCTCAAATATCGAAGAGTGTAAACAAAAGCTTTAAATGAATATCACTTGGTTTACTCAAATACTTACTTAGATATTGGACTGAAAAACAGATATCCGGCCTAGTGTTTGTTAGATAATTGAGCTTTCCAACTATTTGCCGATAAGGGTTAGGGTCAATAAGTGGTTCCCCTATATCTTGGAGCAATTTGAGACTAGAAGGCAAGGGAGCAACAAAAGTTTTGTCCTCTTGCCGACCAAAGGTAGATAATAGTTCTCTAGTGAACTTTTGTTGGCTGATGACAAGGCCTTTGTTGGTTCTTGTAAACTCCAAACCCAAGAAGTAGTTGAGCTGGCCAAGATGCTTAATGCTGAAGCGAGAATCAAGCTGCTGTATAATGAACTCTATCTCCTCATAATCATCCCTAGTGATTAAGATGTCATCAACATACACTGCTATAAAAGTATATAGGTGAGCAGTCCTCTTGACAAACAAAGAGTAATTATTAAGGGACTGAGCATAAGAATTCTCCTTAAGAAATTCAGACAATTTTACCATAAAGGGACTTTTTGAGGCGACAAACCTAACCTTCAATAGAAGAAGGATAACCTGGAGGCAATTTCATATATACCTCCTCGTGCAGATCTCCATGAAGAAAAGCATTGTTTATGTCCAGTTGTCGTATGTTCTAGTGTCATTTAGTAGCAACAATGAGTAGAGCTCTTATAGTAGTCTAACGAACAACGGGAGAGAAGGTTTCATGATAGTCTAAACCTGGTTTTTTAGTGTAGCCCTTGGCAACAAGGCGGGTTTTGTACCGCTCCACGATTCCATCAGCTTTGTATTTGATCTTAAACACCCATTTACAGCCAATACTTTTCTTGTGCTTAGGGAGAGAAACTACTTCCCATGTACCATTGCTTCAATGGCTCTTATCTCATTGTCCATAGCAGACTGCCATCTAGCATCACAAGATGCCTCCTTGAAAGTCTCGGGCTCTTTATCACTGAGAAGAACTTTAATCAAACCATTGTGAGTTGTAAATGTTGAGCAAAATAGTGTTGAAACTATCTTACTAACTATGGGCAGTGAACCCAGTCGTTGTAGCTCAACAAGGTCGTATCCACAGGGACTTCGTAATTATCTAGCTAATTACAAAAGTGCATAAATGTAAATTAGGGGTTTTGGGTTTTTGGGTTGTAACTGGAGAAATAAAGGAAAGCAATAAACACTAAACTATCTAATCTAGGATAGGTGTAGCCCGGGATAGATATTTGCACCCGTCCTCCCCTTACTACCAATTGTCGAACCTCGAACTCATAGCCAAACAACGGGAACACTTAATTAATTAGCAACCTAATCAAGGCCTACTAATCCTAACCAATTTAACCGAAACTTCTCAATCAGCTAAGCTCCGGGTAAATCGACAGCTCTGAGCTCAAGTTCCACTAAAGTTGCAATGTAGTATAATCTCAAAATCATCGAAATTAGAGTACACCGTTTTAGTTTCTAACAGTCTAGGTTTCTATCTCAGAATATCATTTTGATAGAATCCCACAATAATGCTAAACTAATCAGTAGGTCAAACCAACCAATTTAATACATAATTGACAATTTGGGTAAAACCCTAAACTAATCCTCAAATCATGAGCAACAAGTTTAAGAATCATAAATACCCAATAATCATCTTCATTAAGCTCAAAGACTAAAATAAAGCATAAAAATAAGTTCAAGATTCAACAATGGAGGTTTTAGGGATTTTGGGGCAAAATCCCCATCCCAAGCTACAAGGAAACTACACAGCCATTAAAGCACAAAAGAGAGAGAAGGGAGAAGAAATAGCCATGGGAGGTTGAGGAAGAGCTTCAATGGAGGTGAGCCTTCTCCTCCTTCTTCTCTTCTTCTTCTTCCTTTCCTTTCTTCTTCTTCTTCCCTCTTTTCTCTTCTTTTCCCGTCGTTTTTGTGTTCTGTGTGGCTTCCCCTCTCTCTCCTCTTTTTCTCCTTTTAAAAAGGCAGATTTGGGCAAAATCTGCGACCGACCGACCCACCCTGGGTCGGTCCCGTGGGTCGGTCGAGTCCAGAAGCAATTTTGGGGGCCGGAAATCGCGTTTTTAAGTCCGACCGACCCACCTTGGGTCGGTCCTAGGGTCGGTCGGGTCCAGAAGCACTTTCGGCTCCTGGAACGAGCATTTCTGGGCTCGGAATCATCCGACCGACCCACCCTGGGTCGGTCATGTGGGTCGGTCCTGTGGGCAGACTAACTTCAAAATGCTGTATCTTCTTCATTTTAGCTCCGATTTTGGATCCGTTTGCGCCCACGCATTTGTCTTTTCGTCTACTTTATTTCTAGCTATGTTGTTCCTCCTGTTTCAACAATAGTTGTGTAAAACACCAATAAACACAAAACTAGAGGAAAACTAGCTAGAGTGGATAAATGAGCATGAAAAGTGTGGATAAAACATATGAAATACACCTCTAAAACATGCTCATTTGGACACTCATCAGTAAACAAGGCTAAAATTGAAATCTGGTGAGCAGGTGTAATGTCTATAAGAGAAAACAAGACAATTATGGGAGAGGAATGCTCACTTAAGAATTCAATAGATTTATTCTCAGCAGAAGAGGAAGAAAAACCCCCTGAAAGGTTACCAGTAAGAGTATAATTCTGTTGTAGGTAAAGAGGTATCTTGAAGTTCTAGTCGAACTCCTTAACCCTTGTGTTTCCTCTACTGTAGACGAATCATAAATGATAGCTTGAGAAGGAATGCCCTCCAAAATGGGCGCTGGAGAAGAACTTGATGTTCTTTAAGAGCTTGAGTTGTAGACAATGCTTGTAATGAATTTACAGGACCCAAATCTGCAACACCATGCTGAGAAGAAATGTCATAGCTTCATCATCGATAAAATGGAAAGAAGAGTTACATGAATGTGCTGACGAATTGCATTCCTCAGATGGTAAGAAGTGTTGTAGCAATGGATCCAAGTCAGCACATAAAAAAGAGAAAGGGATAGACTTGAAAGGAAAGATCCCTTCATGAACCACATCTCTAGAGACAAACACTTTATGTGTTTCCAAATTCAACAGTTTGTAGCCCTTATGATAAGGAACAAAACCCAAGAAAATACAAGAAACCCCACAGAAGGAGAACTTGTCATGAGATTTTCTTAAAACAGTGGCATAGCAAAGACACCTAAAGCTCTTCAGCTGATCATAATCATACTTGCTACCATTAAGCACTTCGAAAGGTGTCTTGTTTTTCATTGCCTTTGATGGCAATCGATTAATAAATATGTGGCATGTAAGACACATTCACCCCAATAGGTAATAGGAACCTTGGAATGAAAATAAAGAGCATGTGCTGTTTCAAGGAGATAACAATTTTTTCTCTCGACCACAACCGTTCTGCTGGGGTGTATAAGGACATGTTAACTCATGTATAATCCCATTATGAAAAAAAATGTTTTCCTTCAATGCTGGTTCCTAGTTTTAGGGCATTGCCAGATCGAACCCTTTTAATTTTCTTCCCATATTGTTTCTCACAGAAAACAATGAATGCTCTCAGAATTTTTAAACCTTCAAATTTAAATCTAATTAGATGAATCCATGTGGCCCGACTGTAATCATCTACAATGGTGAGAAAGTAGCAAAAGTTATCATGTAGGTGTATGTAAAGGGCCCTAAATATCCATATGAACCATTTGCAAACAATCATCAGATTTTATTTCACTATTTTCAAAATGTAACTTGTGAGCTTTAGCACAAGAACAGGCATCACAAACAAAATCACTCCTCAAATCTCTACTATTAATCACACATATGGCTTGAAGCTAGGCAATAGGAGGATGTCCAAGCCTAAAATGCCATTTATCTATAGCAGGAAGGTTAACAGAGAGAGCAACATAATTCCTATCAACAATATGGTCATGAAACAGACTGTTATTTCAAGTAGCAGAAACAACAGTACTCTGAACACCAAAAGATCCCTCAACCTTTCTTCTGTAAGCAAGTAAAGGCCATCGATGTGCTTGCAAATAAGCCTACTTATTTTCAGGGTAGGGGCCTGTAACATACAATCAAAAGCACATAAGCAAGCATACCCATTAACATACGTTGCTAATTTTTGAACACGGAGAAGATTGAATTGAACACCTGGAACAAACAAGACATTGTGGAGACAAAATTCAGAAGTAAACACCTATGTCTCCAACAATAGTAACATCCTTAAAGTGGACATCATGCATTTTGATTTGCATACGTCTATTCATGATCCTATAATTGGTAAACAACTCCAAATTACAAGCAATATGATCAGAAGCTCTACTGTCAATAATCCATGTTTTTCTGAATTTAACATCAGTAGTGCGACTATTTAAACAAAAGAGTAGTCCACAGAGTTAGGAATAATACCAGCAAAGCTACAATAAGATGTGGAAGGTTCGGGTTTATTTATTTGAGCAAAGAAGACTACCAACTGGTTCATTGCTCTGTTAAAAAGCCAATAGTTTGAGACAAATTCTGCTCTTCGGTCTCCTCTTCTATTAACAGATTCCTCAACGCAGGCATTAGAAGAACCACTGCTAATTTTCTTGTTCTTTCCAAACTTATAACCATTTGGATAACCAATTAGTTGTAGCATTTCTCACGAGAGTGCCCAGGTTTGTCACAATATGTGCAAACAACCTTCTGTATGTGCCGATTGTTGTCACTCCCACCATTTCCACTGCTGCCCATTCTAGCATAGTTGTTGTTCTGCCATCTCGGATTTGATTGAGCATTTCCACTAGCAGCAAAAACAATTGCCTCATTGGTTGCCTTCTGGTTAGCAGTGAGTTCCCTGCTTCTTTGCTTGAATAAGCAAAGCGTATGCACGCTCAATGGTGGGTAACAGGTCAATTACTAGCAAATTTCCACGATTATAGGGTTCACCTAGACCCATAAGGAACTCAACAAGACGCTCATTCTCCCTCAACTTTGTCAACTCCTTTCCCTTCTTTACAATTGCACGACCCGACATTGAACATAAGGGAAAATTCATCACACAACTTCTTAATTCGGGTAAAATATACAACAATGGAGTCACCGTTTTGATAGGTATGAGAAATTTCCCTTTTAATAGAAAGCAGTTGAATCCCATTAGTATTGTCATACCTGTTGCACAAATTCTTCCATAAATCTGCAAAGCTAGCGTTGAGACTTGAGAAGAAGACTATCTCCAATGCACTGGTCCAAAGAGTTAACGATCCAAGCCGATACCATGGAATGGACGCGCTCCTGGTAGGAAATTTTTCCATCTCCCACTTCTGGTTTCCTTACGGTTCCATCGATGAAACTTAACTTTGTTTCGCATGAAGGAGAGGAAAATGTTACGTTCCCACGTAGCACAATTCTGTCCACAAAATTTTGAAGCAATTACCATCCCCGGGTGGTTAAAAGGATGGAGATAGAGTGGATCGGAGTAATCGATTCTTCAACTGCTAGTTGAAGACCCAATTATCTCTGGTTCTTGATTTTTTTGGCTGTTATCGTCTCCCATGGTGAAAGCTCCGAAAAGAGAAAAAAATCAAGAGAGGAATGAAATGGTAAACAGGTTGTTTCCGTGCTCTGATGTCATGACTGAAAATGAAAACTGAGAGCAACACTGGACAGAAAGGAAGGAAAAGGTTTATGTATTTTTACAACTACTACAATGAAAACTCCATTGATAGTGCGAGAAAACCGAGAGTACGATACACTCAAAGAAAAAGGTTTATATACTTTTTACTAATACTACTTAGGCCCCATTCTTTTGTCACGAGTTTATTTGATGAGCTAGTTTATTCTCTAGTAAAGTATAAGAGCGGAATATCCTCTTCTTAGGGCTACAGTAAATTATCGTTCTCTTTGAGACAATTTGGAGGCGATTCCCTAGTCCCTCTTCTCCATATCCTTCCAGGTGTGGCTTTAGCAGTGTGAGGATCCCCTTAATTGAGATTTAGTGCGGATTTGTCATAAACAAGGAGAATCGCATTCACCCCTCTTCCTCTGCGGTGGTGTTTTGACTCAGTGATTGCAGATTTGAAATTGGAGTCCCTCTATCGGTTTGGATTCTTTGATCAGGTGATTGTTTAGAGTACTATTTTTCCGTCGCTGGTTTTATTCATCTGGTTTATAAGGTTAAGGCATTGGAGTATTTTAATTCGAATCAGGAGCAGCGATATTCCTGTTTGAGTGAAGTAGCCCTTGTCGGCCATAGGTTATTGGTTCTTTCTTTTGTTCTTTGGGGCTGAGATTTCAGTGGTGCTGTGTTGTGTGTCTCCATAAGTGCTTATTGGTTGCAGGGAAGAGGGTACTTCTGACTGGTTCCCATCTCAGTGTGGTCATCCTTGTGAATTTGGAACAAATTTTCTTTTCTGATTCAGAGTAGTTGAGGGCTGTATTTTGGTTCCGTTGCAGATAGAGTACCTCAATGTCTGGATGTAGTGGGAGATTTTGTCTGCTTGGCTGTTTGGATATTACAGTCTCACTCTGATCATTCTGATGAGCTGCTTATCACTTAACTGCAGAGGCTTGGGGCATCCCAAGGCAATCTCTTGGGTTAAGAGTATGATCATTAAACTCAAACCGGATATTATTTTCTTCAGTGAAACCCATAAATCCTTAATAGATATGGAGAAATTTTTCGACAAATTTCCACATATCTGAGTATAGCTGTTGCTAGTAGAGGTAGGAGTGGTGGACTTTGTCTTATGTGGAAGAAATTCATAGGGTGTTCCCTTATATCTCAGTCACCTCACCACATGGCAGCGGTAATCACTCTCCCAGGAGATCTCCAATTTGCCGTTACAGGATTTTATGGGTGGTCCAATTGGAACCTAAACACATCTCTCTTGGAAATTGATGCTTATCCTTAGTAAGCAAATCTATTTGCCATGGGTGATTGCTGATGACTTTAATCAAATTATATTTGCCTCTGAAAAGATTGGGGCAGAGTTAGACAGGAGGCGCATATGTCCCCTTTCAGAAATGCTATAGTAGAATGTGATCTACATGATATAGGCTTCTTTGGAGAAAGCTATACCTATACTAATTGTCGGGAAGGCGATTTTAATTCCCATAGTAGATTGGACAGAGTCTTCTGCTCCTCCGATGGCTTGAATTTCTTCCCTAATATCTCGATGGAGCATTTGCCACGAGAAGATTCGGACCATTGCCCTCTGTATATCAGATTTTTTGGTAAGCATAAAATTCCAGCGAAAGTCTTCAGATTTGAGAATGGTTGGTATTTGGATTTCAAATGTGCCGAGATAGTGGATGATGTGTGGAGTACTTAGAACTCAAATATCACCACTAGCCTAAGTCAGTGTGCTAGAAAGCTCAATGAGTGGAAGGGTTGGTCTATATCCAAAATAAAATGGAAGATCAATTCTAAGAAAAAAGAACTTGGAAGTATTTCGATCAGTAACAGTTCCATGGGAGCTATAAATAACAGAAAGAGATTACTAATGGAGATTGAGATGCTTGCTTTCCGTGAAGAAATCTGGTGGAAACAAAGATCAAGAGACATTTGGATTAAAGAAGGAGACAAGAACACTGGTTACTTTCACGCTAGGGCTTCTTCTATTAAAAGATCCAAAGA
The DNA here is from genome assembly GCA_023374045.1 of Limonium bicolor. Taxonomy (NCBI): domain Eukaryota; kingdom Viridiplantae; phylum Streptophyta; class Magnoliopsida; order Caryophyllales; family Plumbaginaceae; genus Limonium; species Limonium bicolor. The sequence continues at coordinate 255,822,356 of CM041777.1, read as the reverse complement.
AATTTTTGACCTTATGGGACCAGGGCAGATTATGCACTATTCTTGGCACAGTATTGAATCGATTGCTAGAGAGTATTTTCAAGATCTGTTCACCTCTACTCGACCTCAGACTGATATGAATTTCATCTCGGCAGTGGAAGCGCGTCTAAATGCTAGATTTATACCTGAGCTTTCTAGTCCGTATACTAAAGATGAAATCTTATCAATTGTCAAACAGCATGGCTCTGATAAAGCCCCTAGACCAGATGGTTTCAATGGCAAATTCTACATCACCTTTTGGCATATCATCGACAACCAGATTATTGAAGTTGTCTTGCCTATCCTTAAAGGACAGCCCCTCCCGGACACTCTTAATGATTACTTCATCACTCTCATTCCAAAGTTGACGGGAGCAATTGATATTGACAAATTTAAACCAATTGCTCTTTGCAATTTTGTGTATAAGATAGCCTCAAAGACCTTGGTGAACAGAATCCAGCATATTATTCCACACCTCATTTCGCATAGTCAATCTGGCTTTGTGAAAGGTAGGGGTGTTGAAATACCCCAAACTAATAAAACATGGATTAAACATCTAATCACATTAATTAAGGCCTAAACATGCCTTAAAAGTCAATTGAGAACAACAATGGTCAACACAAAGCAAGATATTGCACCCTTTGACTGTTTAGGGTAAATACATACCCAAATGAACTTCTTAGGACCTAAAACTTTGTCCTAAGCATATTAACACATAACTAAACATACTACAATCATTGTACAACACTCCAACATAAAGAACAAGCATTTACATGCTTCAAGGTCAAGTAGGGCAAAAATGTGCTCTAAGAAACCTTAAAGGTCTTATGACCTATATTTGATATAAAATTGGGTTCCTAAGATCAATTATCATGTAAGGAAACAACAAAACTGTTCTCAAAGAAAACTAAGCTCAGAAACACCTTGTGACACAAAATGTGCGCTAAAACACCCTAAAGCACGTTTTTGTGTATGAGCTCTAAGATAATGACTTTTTGTCACTTTAAAGACTAGATTACATTCTTTATATCATTTATGTGACATGATAGACTATATTATAAAGTCTAAATCAAAGTTTAAAAATAAAATCAAAATGGGTGATTTTGGGTGAATAATACCCAAAATAACATTTAATTACTTAACTTAAACTATGGTCAAATGTCATCCATTGACCAAGCTACCCATTGCCGCCTCATTTAGGCTGTCATACCCACCCTTAAGCAACATAAATATCTAGCCAATCTAATGAATCATCATTTACTATTTCATAAAGTAACATTAATTAACATAAAAAGCAAAACTAGTTTTCTTACCTCATTTGCTTTCTTCCCAGCCGACACCAAGCATCTTCATCCTCTCTTTTGCTTCTCCAAAACCGTAGGAACATATCAAATTCAGAAGAGAACACCAATTGACATAGGTAAGCTTATTAAGCCATTTTATGTTCATTCTCTTCACATTTCTTTCCTCTTTCCATGGAGTTAAGCATCAACCATTTCTGTAACACCCCTCTCAATAATCACGATATAATCTCTCACGTAGCAGTAAATAAAACGTCTCGCAGCGGAAAAATAAATAACCATTACAAAACTCACTCGGGTGTCACCGGCCGTTACTCGCCCATGCGAGCAACGCAGCCAAACTACATCCAACTTCCAATACAAATGAACTGCTAACCGCAGTGATAACGAGAAACTCCTATACATCACACTAAGTCCATAAATCATAAACATCGACAAGTGAGCATCTACCCAATCCTGAATACACAACCTTACCATAATACAATTCACCATCTTCATTGCTATACAACATCTCCAAGTGTGGTGACAAAAGTAACACTCCAATTACCCTGTTCCTGCTCTTCAACTCCGACAATGATCAACAACCTGTAATGGTGTAGTATCAGCGATAGACGCTGAGTATGCCGGGCCTGGACCCTAATGGTCACTTGTCATTTTAACCATCTTATTATTAGATTGGTTTCATGCTTTTCCTTTTTACAGTTATAATCAAAACTGAAGCATAAATGTATTATATATATTATCAACCATCCAAATATCCATAATCATTTAACCGTCCATCCAATCCAAACATTCATTTAATATTCCATACAACATTTATATATCGAACGTATCGAGAAATAACAATATGATGTACAATGTACATTCGTCGTAGCGTACATTTTCATATTTAATTTACCTTAGCCTTGTAGGCTCCATCCAACCCTCAACACACAATAAAATAACCACAAGTATAACCAATGAACAACAAAGCGAAACAACGAGAATAATAAACAAGTATTAAGTCTCGTCCATAGTATTGTTCGCCACTGTATAAGTCTCAATTGTTTTAGTTGTTCAGTTATACCTAGTGACAATGTCTCGTTAAACGACATGTCTCTAGTTACCCATATATTATGGCGGGTCACCCACGGCAGTAGCCACTCGAACAGTAGAGTCTCCGACCAACGAGCCATTCTAGCTCACGGGAATTTTCTTGATACTTACGGACCCGTACGCGGACATCCTGGTATCGTTTTTGTGATCACAGCGCGCACCAAGAGCCACATCCTCTTGGCTTTACTTCCATTCCATTAATTAATTAATTATACCATCGCATCGCATTACCAAATTTTCTAACACAGCAGACTAAGGTCATTAGTCCAATCCGGAGTCTGTAAACTCGGGATCCAGTGTTAGATACGAGAGCGGCGTATAGAAAGGCCAATGCTCCGTATAAAAGTCTCAGATAATATGTATATGTTATTATCATAGTGCTACAACGTTTTACTTACGTTCCTATGTTTCATATAAGATAGCACCATAGCCGCTAGTTCGTTTTATATATATAGGTTCATATATACGAACCAATACTGTTAACTCGACAACAGTAAATAATAAGCAGCTATAAATATACAATTCATGCATATTAATTATCACATTCAGACAAGCAATCTTATCACAGATCACACAGAAGTCTGAACTGAGGAAGCCCTTAGAGACAATCAGAGACTCATAACAACATACAAGTTATATCAACCAAATCCGAGCCCAAGGAGCAACCTTAGGACAACTCGGATCAAACCCCTTTACATACCGTTCACCCTGATTGTATTACGGTGGAGTATGAATCAGCAAGATCCTATGCTCCGTGTAGTCCGCTAGCTCGTCGAGCGTCTTGTCAGAAGTACAATCTAAACGGCAATAAACTATAAGTCAGTCTCCATGACTAACTACATCCGGTATTTCCGAATAATAGGTAACCCCGACAGTTCACCCCTGTTTTCTACAGTTGTTCGTTACGGGTTTCTCTAAAACAGTCGGTTTTGTTACTTAAACGCGTACGTCATAACATTTCAACTGTTAAGTTTAATTTGGTGTATTTCTTTTTAATCTTGTCCACCATCTAGCTTAGGTACATATCCTATAGTTGCATGTATTCATGCATGATTGTAGTATATTATTATTTTTTTGTATTGTATCCAAAACTCATAACTTATAGTTCATGACTATATATATTTTTTTTTAAAATAACCACCACCATTAAATCATATGGTTTCCAACCAAAAGATATATCCACCTTATATACATTATCCTTGTGTATGTATATATTTACCACGTAGGTAACTCCCATGAGTTTAATAAACTCTTATATCATATGTTACATTTTATCATCTTATGTTAGATGATTATTCCCATTAGTTGTATTATATTATACAACTTATATTAAGATTATTATCCTAATATCATGTAACATCTTATGTTGTATAATTACAACTCCTAAGGTTTATTCCATAAACACCTTAGTTTATAAATCTCATTTATTTATAGTTTGTCATATTATTTTATGTGAGTACCCTTCCTTATATTAATTCCATCTAAACCATATCATAGTCATAACATTTATAACATTATAGACCTTAGTCTAAAATTCATCTCTCAACTCTTATTAACTCAGTATAGCCCTTAACTTAATTTAAATTCCGTTTTGACCACATAACATTATGTAATGTTATACCATATACTAATACCATACTATGTGATATTTTTATTCCCTTTAACTTATAACCTATAGTATCTATACAAAACTATTTATTATTGCCTCTTAGGCACCATAAGAAAATCTTATTTTTTTCCATAAACCATAGTTTCCTTTATTTACAAAATCACCCCTTTCTTTTTACCATGTTATATATACCATTTAATATAACATTTCTAACTTATAAAAGAGTATAACCTATGGTTATTTTTTTGTAATTTCCGAACAGCCCTTGTGCTATTCTATAATTGTCATTTGGCCCTATTTATAACATATAGTTCTTCCCATATCATTAAAACCATATTTCATACACATATCTTAATAAATTCTCTTAATAATTCTAAAAAATCACCAAATTCCACCAAATAAATTCCTAAAAATTCCTAATAGCCCATGGGTGTTTAAAATACCATTTTACACCCTTAATTTTCGGTAATAACATATTCACCACATATGTTATAAAAATATTACCATAAGATTCTTATCTTATTATACAACCTTAAATAAGTTATTTAACTTATCTTTTGGTCAAAACCTAGCATATGGTCACGGTTGACCACCTTAATATTTCCTTGACCACCAATTCCTTATAATTACGGTTTAGTACCCAAACTTTCTAAAATTCACCATTTAACCCCCCAAAACTTTATAAAATCTTATAAGCTTTATTTTAACTCCTTTTAACTCTAATTTTCGGCTTTATTTTTCTAAAGTCCCTAAATTTAATTTAATTACACCTAATACCCCATTTATTTTCGGTAATGCATTTATACTACTTAAACTTAATTAAAAGCTTGTAAATGCATAAATAAAATGGCCTAAAATACATGGCCTTATTACAAACATTGGCTTGCAAAATAAATTACACATAAATGTCCCAAAATACATATAAATTTTGGCCTCACCACACACTTTCCATTTAATTACCAAACTTCCACATAATGTCTTAAATTTGACATTTATGTTACTTAACCACTTAGATAAATTTACTAAGCCATTTCTTTAAACATTTTAAGGTCAAAAATGACCTTATTACCATGTTCTCTCACGACAATTAATATAGAATTAGCTTAGAACATTTTAACTTAGCAAAGTTAATGTTTAAGTGATTTATACCTTGATTTAGCCTAGATAGAACCTTGTTTGGTTCGGCCACCTTAAGTAGAAATTCTCCACAGCTTGTTTTACATGTTTTTCAAACAGAAACCAAGGCATAGTTAGTCTCCAAGAAAGATCTAACTATAAGAAGTAATTTGATGTAAGATTTAAGGCAAAAATCACCTTAAGAATGCAAGGAGAGTTCAAGATGGTTTCGACCTGAATCAAGCACACCACAAGGTGTTAGATCTACCATATTGACATAGGAAATAGCTAGATCTCAACAAGCTACCTTGTTATTAGGTTTTACCTTGGAAAAATGCCTTAAAAGAGGGTTTTCCTTTGGATCTCGGCCACCCTTGCTCCAAATGGCTAACCAACTGATTACACATGAAAAGGAGAAGAAAATAAGGCTAGTAACAAAGTTTCACAGCCGAACTTGAAGGGAATCAAAAGTTATGAGCTTAAAGCACATTTTTACCTTAAATGGTCAAGACTTGAACTTTCCTCCTTAGATCTGGTTATGTACGAAACCAATACTTCCTATAACCTCCAAATCACTCTACATAGATGTATAGAAAAGGTTGGAGTGTAGATCAATCGAAAAAGGAAGAAAAGATGAAGAAAATGGGCATTTTTATGCCTTAAGAGCTTACCTAGAGCTTGAAACCTCATCAATGGTGCTTGGAACTCTTACCTACGATGGAGAGGAGCCAAAGGGAGCTCAAGGACAGAGCAACCTCGGCTGAAGAGAAGAAATGAAGGGGAAAGACCTAATATTGCCTAAAAGCACCTTTTTGCATTTTTTATGATTTCCTTGCTTTGATGACTCATCAAGTCTGATTGGGGTTGGATATTGGAGATCAATCAGTGGAGACAAGAGGAGGAGGCAGCCGTCCAAGATAAGGGAAGGTAGGGTAGTGTTTGATTCAAATTTTGATTGAAAATGGAGTAAATATGTTACTTTAACTCATTTAATGAATGTGTGACTCATCTCTTGTCTTGTACCAGCTTGGAGCACCGAAATGCAAGGAGGAAGAGGAGCAAGTGGAGGCTCCAATTCGGCTGGCTCACATGGGTAAGGTAAGTGGAGCCCACTTTTTTTTTTTTATAAGGTAAAGTTTGTCTTTTTTTGTTATTTTATGTAAAAGTAAGAGCATATATTTAATTGTCACATGTCTCTTGTCTCTTGGTCTGTTAAGAGACTTAATTATCTGATTTCATGTAGTCCATTTCGTGGTCAATGGTCAACATTGACCAACTTAGTCAATGTTGACCCAAACGGGCCCCACATTAGGGTTTTATTAATATTTTAATATTAAATTGTAAAAATTCGTAAATTTCTGGAATTAAATTCCTAATATCATATATATGATATTTTATTATATTTAAAGGTAATTATAACCTTTTAGCCCATTTAAAACCAATTTAAAAGGCGATTACACAAAAACGTGCTTTAAGGAGTTCTAGTGCACATTTTGTGTCGCCAGGTGTTTCTGAGCTCTGTTTCCTTTGACAACGGTTTTTGTTGTCTTCCTTACATGATATTTGATCATGGTATTCAATTTTATATCATTTAGAGGTCATTTGATTTTTAAGGTTTTCCTAGAGCACCTTTTGCTCTTTTTGACCTTGAAGCATGTAAATGTTTTTTTCTTTGTGTTGGAGTGTTGTCCAACGGTTATAATATGTTTAGTAATGTGTTAATATGCTTAGGACAAATTTTTAGGTCCTAAGTAGTTCATTTGGGTATTTGTTTACCCTAAACAGTCAAAGGGTGCAACATCTTAATTTATGTTGACCACTGTTGTTCTCAGTTGACTTTTAAGGCATGTTTAGGCCTTAATTAATGTGATTAAATATTTAATCCATGTTTTATTAATTTGGGGTATTTCAATTTCCATCCATGGTCTTAGGTTGTTTTGGAGGTTAAAATAAGGGCAATTCTCGGCTGTAACAAGGGAAGGAGGTGGAGAATTCTAATCTTGTTCTTAAGGTATAAAAATGTGCTTTAAGCACTTATATCTTGTTTCCTTTCATTACCGGTTGTAAAACCTGTTCTCTTAGGCTTATAATCTTCTTCTTAACATGCTTATTCAGTTGGTATATCAAGAGCTTCAAGGAATAGCCAAATTCATGCCAAAAACACCATTTTTGGCATTTTAATCAAGGTGAAAATTAGCCATCTTCTAATCTAAGTTATTCCGGTTTTAAGCTTGGTTTTAGTAGCTCTTTTGATGCTCTTTATCTTCTGTAAAAATAGGCCGAAGACTAACCTTTCTTACCTTGGTATTCTAAGGTAAATTTTACCTTGAAAATATACATTAAATACTTCTTATGGTTAGCTCTTTTGTGGAGACTAATCATGCCTTAATTGCTGCTTGAAAACATGTAAATAAAGCTGTGGAAAATTTATCTCCAAAAGCCGAGGCCAAACAAGGCCTAAACTTGGCAAAGATAAGGTATAAATCACTTAAACCTTCACTTGGTATATTAATATGTGCTTATACATATGTGTATAATATGCCGTGAGTGAACAAGGTATAAAGGTCTTATTTTGACCTTCGGTGATTAAGGAATGGTTTAATAAATTTATATAAGTAATTAACTAACATAAATGTCAAATTTAAGACATTATGTGGAAATTGTTAAATATGGAAAACATATGGGAGAGGCCGAGATTTTAAGGCATTTTTGAGCATTTATGTGTAATTTATTTTATAAGCTAATGTTTGTAATAAGGCCATGTACTTTAGGCCATTTTATTTATGTATTTATAAGGTTTTAATTAAGTTTAAGTAGCAAATATACATTACCGCGAGGAATTGGGGTATAAAGTGTAATTAAATTAAATTTGGGGGCTATATAATAATAAAGCCGAAAATTAGAGGTTTAAATGAGTTTAAATAAAAATTATAAGATTTTATAAAGTTTTGGGGTTAAATGGTAATTTCTAGAAAATATGGGTACAAACCGTAATATATGGAAATTAATGGTCAAGGCAATATTAAGGAGGTCAACCTTGACCATATGGTAGGTTTTGACCAAATTAGATAAGTTAAATAACTTATTTAAGGTTTTATAATAAGATAAGTATTTAATTGTAACAATTTTATAACATATGTGGTAAATATGTTATTACCGAAAATAAAGGGTGTAAAATGGTATTATAAACACCCATGGGCTATTAGGAATTTTTAGGAATTTATTTGGTTGGTTTTGGAATTAAAATAAACTATATATGTATAATATATAGTTATTATGTCATTATGACACTTTGGAATAGTAGATGGGGTGGAATAGTAATAACCGAGTATATATGGGTTAGTAATGTAAATTATAACCCTGGGGTAAAATTTGGTGATTTTTAGAATTATATAAGAGTATTTATTAAGATATATGTATAATATATAGTTTTAATGATATTGTAAAACTATATGTTAAAAATTGGGCCAATTGGCAATTATAGAAACTTGGCGGGTTAGAAAAATAATATAGAACAGCTAGGGTCTGTTCGCAATTTTTAATATATATATATATATAACCATAGGTTATATTTGTATTAAGGTTTAAAATGCTATAATATATGATATATATTACATAACATTATATATGTGGTCAATTTATAAATTTGGAAAGTTAAAGGGTTGGAAATTAATTTATAATCAGACAAGGTCTGTTCGGAAATTTTACAAAGATAAACCATATATTATACCTTTTATAAGTTAAAATGTTATGTTATATGTATATATATATATATATATATATATATAACATGGTATAAATAATGGGGTGATTTTGTAAATAAAGAAAACTATGGGATATGAAAAGAAATAAGGTTATAACATTGTTGCCTATGCAGCAATATAATATAGTTTTGTATAAAAACTATAGGTTATAAATTAAAGGAAATAAAATATCATATTATGATATTAGTATATGGTATAACATTACAAAATGTTATGTGGTCAAAATGAAATTTAAATAAAGAAGAGGGCTGTACCGAATTATAAGAGATGGAAAATGAATTTTAGACTATGGTCTACAATGTTATAAATGTTATAACAATTATATGTATTAATGTGGTTTAAATGGAATTAATACAAGTAAGGATATTCACATTAAATAATGTGACAAACTATAAATAAATAGGATTTATAAACTAAGGTATTTATTGAATAAACCTTAGGAGTTGTAATTATACAACATAAAATGTTACATAATATTAGGATAATAATCTTAATATAAGTTGTATAAATATAATACAAATAATGGGAATAATCATCTAATATAAGATGATAAAATGTAACATATAATATAAGAGTTTTACAACTCATGGAACTTACCTATAAGGTAAATATATACATATGCAAGAATAATGTATATAAGGATGGATATATATTATGGTTGGAAACCAATATATAATATAATGGTGGTGGTTATTACATGGAAATAGTATACAACTATAAGTTATAAGGTTTCTTTGAATGGAAAATTCTAGTTACTAAGATAAAATAATGGATTATATTACAATGTATTATAATGGATGTGGACAAAATAATACAATATAATAAATAATGCGGCATCATACTGCAACTATGGTTATATACCTAAATAAATGATGGATAAGATTAAAGAACTATGACTATACGAATTAAATTAACAGTCGAAACATTAAAGACATACGAGTTTTACAACAAAAGCCGACCGGTTTTAGAGAAACCCGTAACAAATAACTGTATAAAATCCGGGGATGAACTGTCGGGGTTACTTGTTGTTCGGAAATACCGGATGTAGTTAGTCATGGCGACTGACTTACTTAGTTTTATTACCGTTTAGATCATACTTCAGACGAAGGCGCTTGACGAGCTAGTGGTCTACACTACGCATCCTTGGTCTAAGGTGTACGGTATGTAAAGGGGTTTGATCCGGGTTGTCCTAAGGATTTCCTTGGGCTCGGATTTGGTTGTTATCACTTGTGTGTTATGTGTTTTGGATACGTGTATGTGATTATGTGTTACTGCATTAATTATTTATGCACGAGCGTCCTACGGGACTAACACTACGTCGACTATAGATCGGCTTATATAAACATACATATGCATTTATTGTGATGACATGACGGTTACTTAATATAATACCATTAGTATTAATATTAAGTATATGGTAACCTAAGTAAAACACTTAGGGACGAGTCACATTGTCGGTCTCTAGAGCATGGATCTCAAACATGAATATAACCTAGATTACTTCTAGGTATGCGTGAGACCCATTGGGCAGCTAACTAATAATTATATTCTCCATAAGACTAAGAGCATATCTTAAACATTATGAGAGAGAGATGGTGTGAGTTGAGGTGAGGAATCCAGAGTAGTTTACGAACTACCTGGTTGCGCATTTGTGATCACTGAGGGGTTCCCGATCGGGTTCCGCTCCAGGTTTATACCCAACGAGCCCTATTTGGATCGTGGGTCAGGTGGCTACGGCCTTTATATGGACGCCTTACGAGGCAAAGTGAAAAGTCAGGGGCCTCCGGACCTCTGGTGAAATGAGCACCTTTGTGTGTACGGGAGGACTACTGTCCATGGTGAGGTTATCGGGTTGTCCTAACATGACACCAAACTGGTATTTAATTAACATGGTTTGGATGGATGGGGCCTTGAAGGCCAAATTAAATTAAAAGGATGGTGTTCGCCACGGCGTTTATTAGTATTATTATTGATATGTTCGATATACAAATGTTGTTTGTGATATTTATGACTGTTTGAATTGGATGGATTGATGGTGTTTATGACTGTTTGAATTGGATGGATGATGATGAATTATGCATGTTTATTACAGTGCTGATTATAGCTGTAAAATGGTAAAGCATGAAACCAATCTAATAATAAGATGGTTAAAATGACTAAGTGACCATTAGGGTCCAGGCCCGACATACTTAGCGTCTATCGCTGAGACTACACTCATTGTGCAGGTTGATGATCATTGTCGAAGCCGAAGTGCGGGAACAGGGTAGTTAGAGTTTATTTTAATTACCGCACATGGAGTTTATTTGTATAACGATGATGTCAGACTGGAATTGTATTATGGTACGGTTATGTATATTCGGGATTGGGTAGATGCTCACTTGTCGAAGTTTATGGTGTATGGACTTAGTATGATGTATAGGAGTTATCTCGTTATCACAGCGGTTAGCAGTTTGTTTATGTTGGTTGTTGGATATAGTTTGGCTTCGTTACTCGCATGGGCGGGTAATGGCCGGTGACACCCGAGTGAGTATTGTTGTCGTTATTATTTCTTCCGCTGTAAGACGTTTTATTTATTACTACAAGAGAGATTATTACGAGTTTAAGGAGAGGGGTGTTACAGGTGTTCATGGAAAACCGGAATCGCCAAACCGGAAACGGAAACGGTGGTGAAACCGACACCGGAAACCCGGTTAACCGAAGTTGTTTGCCGGTTAACCAACCCGTTTAGTTTCCCGGTTCCGGTTCCGGTTACGGTTATTGATTTTGATGAATCCGGTTAACCGAAAAACTGTTTAAGCATTTATTTATTATTTTTTTGAGTATAAGTATAAAACTATATGGTTAATTATTAGATTTATCATAAATAAATATACAATTATATAGTTAATGGTTAGAATTATACCAAAAACCAATAAAATCTTATCAAAATCGGCGGTTAACCGGTTTAACATCGTACCAAAACCGGTAAAACCGCACAATGTTTACTAATTATAAGAAAAAAACACATAAATCTACATCATTACGGTTAACCATTAAACCAGTTACGGTTATCAAATTTGACTAACCGACAATCCGTTTAAACGGTTTCCGGTTAACCGAAAAGCCGGTTAACCGGTTATGAACACCTTAGTGAAAGGTAGACTTATCACGGATAATATTATCTTAGTTGGTGAGCTCCAGCATTTTTTAGAGAAGAATCAAGCCACTAAGAGAGGTTTCTTTGCTCTCAAATTGGACCTTAGCAAGGTCTATGACAGATTAGAGTGGTTTTCCTCCAAGAGGTGCTCATCTCGATAAGGATTTCCTTCAAACTGGATTAATCCAGTCATGAATTGTGTTCGATCAGTTAGATGCTCCATCCTCATCAATGGCAAACCAGGTATGTCCTTTACTCAATCTAGAGGAATAAGACAAGGTGATCCTCTCTCTCCCTTCTTATTTATCCTGGGGCAATGGGTCGGGTTTGGGTCGGGTGGACCATCACCCGTACCCGTCACCCGACTTCACCCGCTCCACCCGTACCCGACCCGTCACCCGTTATGTATCACCCATCACCCGTTTCACCCGTCACCCGCGGGTGAAGCGGGTGAACCCGTTTACCCATTTTTTTTCTTTTCCTTGTTCGCCAGTTAGGTTTGCAAATTACTGTGAGTGGAGAGAAAATATAGACGCAAAGCATGTATGTTCTATGTTCGCGGTTAGGGTTCCAAAATTTACTTCAGAGAAAATAATGATGCATTGAGCATGTATATTCCATGTTCGTCAATTATGGTTGCAAAATTACCATGAGTGAAGAGAGAAAATAGAGGCGCAGAGCATGTATGCTCAATTTTCACCTATTAGGATCGCAAAATTACCTTCAGTGAAGAGAATGAAAAACTTCGCAGAGAATGTAAGTTATTTGTTTTACAGTTAGGGTTTCAAAATTACCGAGAGTGAAGAAAGAAGATAGAGGCACATAGCATCTTTGTTCCATGTTTGCCAGTTAGGGTTGCGATTACCTTCAGTGAAGAGAATTAAAAACTGCGCAACAAGTATGTTAGGGTTGTAAAATTAACGAGAGTGGTGAGAATAAAGAATGGCGCAGTCACCCAGAGCATGAATGTTCCTTGTTCACTAGTTAGGGTTACAAAAAATGTGAGTGAAGGAGAATGAATAATAAGTAACAATTTAACATGTAATATATTATATATAATCTATGCGGGTGAGCGGGTCGGGTGATGGGTGAAAAATGTTCACTCGTCACCCGACCCGCACCCGCACCCGTTCCACCCGTCACCCGTTTTTCACCCGTTTATGCGGGTTTTTCACCCAGTTTAGCGGGTCGGGTGACCGGGTGAAATGGGTACCCGCGGACCCATTGCCATCCCTATCAGGAAGCTTTATCCAGTTTCCTCAATAAAGTTGACATTAGAGGAGACTACCATGGTATCAAACTCACCCTTAATGTCCTTCTATTCCCATCTAGCTTTGCGGATGATATCCTACTCTTTGGTAAGGCTAGCCCTACAAACATATCGTCTCTAAACCAAATACTTCTCAAATTCCTCAAAGCCTCAGGTCACAAAATTAACCTCCACAAATATGAACTTGTTTTAGTAAAAAACTTTCTCCCTCCATTAAAGACAACCTAGCCAACATGTTCAATGTCCAAGAGGTTCCCTCCTTTACCAAATACCTCGGTCTTCCTCTAAAAAATTGGTAGGAAGAAATACGATCTCTTCACCTATCTTTGGATTCAGTGCATAAAAGGATCTCTAGCTGGACAAAACCATGGCCCAGGCAGCTAGATCTATCATGGTCTTCAGTGTTCTATAGTCTATCCCCAATTATACCATGTCCCTTTCTTTCTCCCAAAGGGCATCATCGCCAAACTCAGTTCAGCTTTCTCCTCCTTCTAGTGAGTGGTAAAGTGGATAAAAAGGCTCTCCATTGGATAAAATGGTCAAAGATTTGTGATATAAAGTAGACAAATGTGGTTTAGGCTTCAGAGAAGTGGAAGATTTTAATAAATCTCTCTTGTTAATAGCTATGGAGACTGCTCACTGAGCCTGATTCCCTGGTGGCACAAGTTATGAAACAAACCTATTATCCTAATTCAAGCATAAGAGAGTGCCAACCAAATAGTAAAGGAAGCGCTATTTGGAAGTCTATTTCCTCGGTGTTGGATATACTCAGGGATGGTACCCTATTGCAGCATGACCCAGGAGCAAGCTTTCCCTCAATTAATGGAGATGTTGGTAGGGATACGTGGAGCTGGACCCACTTCAAAGATAAAAAGTTTTCGGTCAAGTCGGCTTACAACTTTATTGTGAATGATCCAGCAGCTGAGAGCACTTCGAATCCTTCTCATTATGCTAGCAGAGTGCATAATAAAATCATCACCTCCATTTGCTACCCCAGAGTGAAGCTTAATCTCTGGAAATTCTTAGTTAATATCATCCCATGCCAGGACAATCTTGCGAGGCGAATTGGTGGTGGAGAGTCAAATTGCTTCTTTTGTGGGGCAAAGGATAATCTTGCCCACTGTTTTTACCATTGTTGTGCAGTCACTGAGACATGGAAGGACCTGATTGATGTTAATGGTGTTCCTACTAATGTGGAAGGTCTTATCGATTGGTTCTATCGAAAGGCAAACGATTGGAATGCCAAGAAGCTCTCCTATATTGCTACTAACCTTTGGGTTATTTATGCTACTAGGAACAAAGTAAAGCATAATTTGGAGCTCTCTTGGTGGAAAGTAGTTGATGAGAATAAAGCCTTTATTGATGCCTATATCCAGGTGATGAAGAACACTAAATCTCTTATAGCTAAGAGACATTGGTCTCCTCCCCCTGTTAGCTTCTCCAATATTTGCACACGTATGCATAAAAGTCTCTATGGAGACTGGGTTATAGCGGGGCTGATTCGCAATGAGTTTGGCACCCTTATTGTAGCTTTCAATCGAAGAATCTCTAGCACTATTAAGGTGCAATGTGCTGATTTCCAAGCAAAAAGAATTGCTATGGAACTTGCCATCTCGGTGGGTAGCCATAACATTTGTTTTGATTCAGTACAAAAATATTTTAAAGATGCTCTCAGGATGAGAGATTGAAGATGGGATAACGCTAGCTGGGAAGAAAGTACAAAAGTTAGAAATTCTGTGTCCTTTTTTAAAAAAAAATTGTATGTGGGAGTGCTACTTTGTATGAGAATTATCTGGTTAGGCTTATATGCAATTTAGGAAACCCACAGACGCATAGTACTAAGATCTGGTTGGGGGATGATGTTCCTCCGACTGTTAAAGCTGCGTGTATGTTGGATTTGGATCTTGCAGATTGAGAGGGCCTTAGCTCTTTCATGCTGCCTTTTGATGTAGTATTCTATTATACGGTGATATCAAGTTTCTATAAAAAAAAAATTATCATGTCAACTATTTTTTCTCTCTACTTTTTCTGATTTCAGCTGACAACTAACATCAGCTACATGTTTCTGCTGAGAAAAGGATGGGGCCTACTTAGAGAAAAAAAGGAAGGAAAACCTATATAAAATTTGAACTACACTCTGACAAAATATGACCGACTAATTGGCTCAAGGGCAAGAAAGGAAAAGACTAAAATAGATAATACTCCATCTACCCTAATAAACACGTGAAATAATATATTATTAAATGAGTGTCATATTAAATTAAATAATTGTATATAAAATTAAATAAATAATATATATAATTTAAATCTCAATCTATTAATTTTTTTTTTGAAACAAAAAAAATATTAACTAACCTCAAAAACAAATTATTAACTAACCTCAAAAACAAATTTCAAATTAACCTAAACAAAAAAGTAACGTAATACTATCAAATTATCATATTATGTTTGCCATTTGGAGGGTACCACTTTTGTGCTTTGGCTGCTATTCTCTGGCGTCGTGTCGTTATTTTGTGGCACCGCAACCAGGCATTTTCGACATCAATTTACTTTTTCTGTTTATACGATGAGATATCTTTCCCCACATTCTCAAATCCTTTTATTTTCTAATGAAACCCTAATTATTAATTAGTTTTGGTTATCCACTGCGATCTGTTTGTTCCGCTCCGATTTGATTGTGTGCTTTCTGAAACAACCTGCAATTAGTCCTACATGTTAGTCGTCGACTGCAAGGATCTGAGATAACGCCATGAGGAAAAAGCTTGATACTCGCTTTCCTGCTGTAAGTTCTCGTTAATTTCGTTGTTTTAAACATACTCATTTCATGTATGATTATTTTTGTTTGATCCGATGTATTTGCTGTTTGGATTAACTACCTTATGTGACCTTAATTATTCGATAGATCCGAATCACCATGGTTTGATTGTTGTTGCTCAGTGAATATCTGGATTTTTTATGCTGGTACTTTCGGCGGGATAGCTTTTTCCCCGATCTGCTGTGAATTATTTCTGGGTTTATATGTCTGTACATCTATTTACTTGTGTAATTGCTCGGGAGAGTCGGGTTTGGGTGTTTAATATGGGTCTTGGTTGAGGTTACTCCTGTTATTAATTGGTTGAAGCCTGAAGGCACCATCGATTCCTAGGAGGTGGATCTGATGGTTGGGCGATACGACGATGTTTCACTTGTATCTGTTAACAGTGAAAAGGTAACAATTGCAGGGGCGGACCCAGAAAATTCAGACAGGGTTGTCAAAACAGAAAAAGTTAGTCAAGGACCTAAACCCCTAACCCTAGTATACTTTAGGGTTGTTAATCCACCAGTAAATTTGTGTTGATTTAATTCAATAATTTGATAATATTCCGATTTTCATGGGTATCATGACACCCTTGAACATAGTTTGGTCAACTCATGATTAATTGCATCCCGTTTCACCAAGGGATGAACTAATTGTATGGTTTATCGATACGATGATGTTTTACGTGTGTTTCTCTGCTATCTATGAATATGTGCGAATCCATATACTCACAGACACACAAATGTACAATTTCCTATCAGTTGCTGCCATTGGCTATGCAGGGTTACCAATGGTGTTTTCTTTTTTGTTTCCAGGCTCGAATAAAGAAGATTATGCAAGCTGATGAAGATGTAGGAAAGATAGCAATGGCTGTGCTGTTTTAGTGTGTGAGTTGTTTTACACCTTTGGCATCTCCTGGAGTGGATCACAGTGTAGACATTTAAATAGGACCAATGGTGTTTCTTTCTCACTGATAATGTATATTGTCTCACACACAGTTAGTCAATATTGTTTTCTTATGCAGCTAAAGCTTTAGAGTTGTTTTTTACAAGACCTTTGTGACCGTACATATGACATAACAGTCCAAAGAGGAGCTAAAACTGTGAGTTCACTGCACTTGTAAGTTAGCCTGATTCATCTGGGTGGTATTTTATGTTGTTGCCAATCTACGCATTGTTTACTGAGTTTGCTCTCCTCTTTCCTGTTTCTAAATCTGACTGTATTTCATTTCTAAAATTCCATGGCTCTGTTATTTACCCTGTACACTAGGTTTACTTATATGGGGTTCAAGAAAACACCCACATATGATTTTCTGTAGGTGATCTGCTTGACATAGTTTATTGTAGATATCTAACTTTTGCGTACAGCTGGTCTCTCTTTTATCATACTGTCACTTCAGACTATCCTCCATTTCTGAAAATCGTTATAATAAACAGCTGTAAAAGAATTCATTGTGAGTGAATCTGTTCATGTAGGGATACGATTCATCAAATAGATGTGAAAAGGTATGTCATTATTTCCTAGGTAGTAGTAGATCTGGGTATGTCTTTATTTATTAGATTAATTGGCCGTTCAATGTGTAGATCTGGGTATGTCTTTATTTATTAGATTAGTTGGCCGTTCAATGTGTAGATCTGGTAATCTGCCTGCTAAAAATCATTACGTTCAAAAGTCTTGATAGATGCTTGGATGGCAATTTTTTCATCCTCATAGCTGATATCCTGCTGATAGGTTGGATGCTTGAAGACTTTTTTCCTTTATCAGATTGCAAGTTAGATCAATCTTCGCTTTTAACCTGCCTCGGAAGAAAGAGAAAATTATGTAGTTTGCCTTCCGTTAAATAGTACATATGACAGAATAATTTAATTAGTTTCCTGCTTGGAGCTTCTCACAAGATCATATCAACAATCATGTAATGCTGTTTTCTAAAATGCTGGTTTGATTTGGGTTAGGTCATGGGAAAAGCTAACAAAAGCTATGTGTTCTCTTGGCAAAGTGCAGGAAACATTGTATTCATAGCTATGGGTATTTGATTTCTGAAAGATGTTGGTCGGAAGGTTCCTGATTACAGTAACTTTGATGGTGGGACAGACGATGGAGCCCCTTCCAAGAGAAGGTAGGCAATATCGAGCTGCTGTTTTTGTTTTGCTTCACCCCGTCGTCTTTTGAGTCGTCTAATGTGATAATTGATATGTTTCTCAGGAGAGCTGCTCCTGGTGAATGCAATGATAGTGATGAAGAATTAAAGAAAAGCAGGATGGTAAGATCTGTTCTCTTCACCTGTCTTTTTTTATAGTGAAATTAGAAGTGTATCTTCTGAATCCATTTTTAGCTTTGTGCACTAAACCTATCAGAGGTTGGATGGACACTGCTCTTACATAATGGAATGAAAAGGTGAAGTTTGTTGAAAAGTTTAAATATTACACTAGGAGGTCAAGATCAGAAAGGATCTTGTCATGATAAATCTTTTGTTTTACCACTGATGTATATTACTGAGACCATGATAAATGTTTCGTTTTCCTCAATGAAGCCTTCAGTTTTTTAATCAAAAAACTTGTGATAAGTAGAAGTAGAAGTGCATTACAGTTACAGGAATGATGCACGAATCACTTTAGTGTTTTAAATTCCTTGACTGGCAACCCTGACATCTCTAGAATTTAAAGCCAGGCAATTTTGCCTATTGTAGTCTCTGATTCCGTATAAATATTACCTTAAATCCATAAGTGATCTACCTGATTGTCCCTGGGCAACCTTCATCCTCCTCCGTTACATTATACTAGGAAGTTATTTTGTGCTGCTTAATATTTTGCAATCCCTATATCTTACCAATTATTGAAATTTATGTCTATGCAGCAGCACGAGATGGGCCATTTATCCACCAGCAGTGTAAGAGGTAGAGCAGGGGCAGAGGGAGAGGTCGTGGCCGAGGGCGTCCTCCTCTGCACCTGCATGAGGCCCATATCGAAACATCCACCTCCTTCACTCTCACCACCATCCCCAGGCATGATCCATCACCATCATTGGGTGCGGAAACTCTTCAGGCGAAGGGGCCTGCTCCTGCGGTTGACGTAAGCCATGCTACTGATGGTGATGGTGGCATGGGAGGAGGTGACCACCCAATAGTCAGAAACATCATTGATCTTAATGCTGATGTAGCAGCTACGGCGGAAAATTTGAATATGGCAAACAATAGTAATGCTGCAGTTGATGTGGCTGCCACAACTCCTGTCCAAGGTGCCTTGGTGGCGGCGAACCCTGTTGTACAGTCTAGAGAGGGACAGTTTGTTTCCGAGGTTGATGGGATGGCCATCGATGCACATCAGCTCGCGCAGGCTCAGTTCAGTTCAAAGATTGAGGACAACGATGACTATGATGAGGAGTAAGCTGCTGCGATATCGATCCCGTTAGTAACCATAGGTAGCATAAAACAATGGGGGGACCATAGGTTGTGTTAACAATATGGGTGACACATCCGCTGGCATGCGATGTGGTGCCCTTGTCGATCTTTGTATAATTCTAGAAGTTGTACTAGGAGCTTTACGCTACGCTAACAGTAGTAGTAGTAGTTTAGAACAGCTTTTAGTTCGACAAACTCTGTTTAAGTCGTCACGCTAAATTGGGGTTCTTTCTTCCAATAATGCCCGCCTTTTTATTCTTCTCCATATCCCTCTCTGGGTCATCCTATTTAAGTCTCGTTTAGGATGACTGTTGCTTTAGCATTTCTTCTCACAAATTTGATGGCTGATAGCTAATTGAATATGGGTTAATATGCCGAAAGCCACAACTGACACAGTAGTTGACAGCTTATATTTGGGACATGTTTGAAAAGTAGCTCTACTAACTGCATAGCTTTTCCACAAGCTGCTCGGCGCTCGCCCATAAGGAAGCAATTACTCTTTCAGTTGTCACCTTACAGGTTGAGGCCCACTCGGTGGCGTGACACCAATTCTATGCAGAACATGAACAAATCTGACTGATGACCGTTCACTATGCCTATCCGTACCAACCATCAAGCCAACACAATGGTCAAATGAACCGATCCTTCATCAACCTTTTATCAACTGAAGTAGAGAGTCTCGTTTCTCTATGCGCCTCCTCTTCAATTCTTCCTGACCATCTACTTTCTCCTCGTCGTCCACCATAGGGAATAGACAATGATTTTGGTCGGTTATGCACGGTTAATTTATCAGACCCCATTCTTTTGTATAAAAGAATTGATTCAAAACTAGATGATTGATAAATTATTCTTTTCGTATTAGATTTTTTGAACTTAATATGCGTAAATGATTAACCAACTAATAATGCAATTTTAAATGTTAGATGCTACCGACCCATAATACACCTAAAAGAATGACCCATAATACACCTAAAAGAATAAGTTGAGCTGATCATAGGACCCAAATTACCCTCCTTCCCTATATACCGTTACCCAATTAATCACAAAGCGGATACTCTATTATTATTATTATTATTATTTTTGCTATAATTGTTCCGACTGATGACCAGGGCGGAAATACTCATTATTTGATATGAAGTACTTGATTTTTCCTTGCTTTTGATATATTGTCCGGGATAAATTCACTGTCTATACTCGACTTTTACTATCATTTTATAAAAGAACAATACCTCTTTCTAGTTTGAACAAGGAGGCAAAGATAAATCCCTTAGTTTGAAAGGATCTTACTCGAGCTTTTGATGATGAATGTTGTAGGTCGCTTTGCAAGACGTACAGACTTATCAATCTGAATTCCCGAGTAGAAAGAAAGGATATGCATAAGCTCAACAAGTTGCATGTTACTAAGTGGGACTTCCCTTATCCAAAAGTACAATGGTAAACTAAAGATTCTTGACAGCACTGCAGTGACTCATAATATATTTGATTTGTCACAATGGCCAGTATGCCACTCGTGATTATACCTCTGATGAGGAATAGCAGACCAACACAGAGACTGCAGGAAGAAGAAAGTGCTGAACAACCAAGATAACATTTCCCAAGGGAGGACAAAATACAGATGCATACAGATATATATACATGCACTGGGGGGCAAACATTCATAAGAAGTCTGATTTACCAAACCCCCAGAGCAGACACAAACATTTTCACAAAGGTTTTACAGACTTCAACTAGGCGAAGCATAACACTGACAACAGCGTCTCGCAACAGACACATTACACATTGGTGAACCAATTATTAAGTGTTGTATCAAAGTAAGCACATAATTCAACCCATCTTGTTCAGGTGAAAGTTGCCATCTTCCTTCTTGTGGACTTCCACATTGTAGTTTTCCTCTTTGTCACCCCTCTTCACCCTAAGGCCCAAGTGGAACTTGGCATGATCATCCAACATCTGCATATATTGTCCAATATTGGTGAAAAACATTATAGGCAATAGAACATGAGATTATGCCAAAAACTTCTTCCAAATGATCTCGTGAGGGTGTGATCACTTATTACCACACAGAAGGCACCTCAATGACAAAAACTTTCTCAGCAGCCTCTTCAGAAGAGGATGGGGGTGGGGATGTCTACTAAAGGAGATAGCTAGCTAAGCTTACCAATAATTACTTTGACCACAGTTAGATTTGTAAGATTAAAGAAAAAAACCCTCGAACAGGGGAACCAACCTCAGCCTTTGCGTGAGTGACTTCTTGAAGTTCATATGGGAGTAACGAGTTCGACCTTTGTTGGATGGTCTTCAGAGCGTGATTTGCAGCATTCTGTACCTCAGGGTCATGAACAGGAACTTCCATCGCCCCCTGCGGTGGATCTCCTAAGACATAAGAAATCAAATCTCAGCATCACAATTGTCCATTAACTGACATGAGACTAAAAAGAAATTTTGAGGATATAGCCTTGCCATGCTGTTTTCCAATTGTTTTGACATACGAAATCACTTCTCAAACACGATAACATTATCTGATTTCGTTTTTGAGCCCAGAAATGCTATAACAAACTTGAGAGCTATTGATTAAGCATATTTCATTGTTTAAAGATGAAAAAACATTAGTGACACGGCACACACCAACCATGAACAACCATACTGTCTCCTTAAGAATCAAGGATGAACCTCAACAGATCCTGTTCAACTTCACCCAGTTCAGTTTATGTATTTGAGAAAACCCAGAAGCGAGAGCAGAGTCGGGTAAAATAATTCTCAACTAGGAGAGAAAAGCCACACTAAGGAACAGACCTCTAGAAATAACACACCCTCTAGAAAACAACTCATACTTAATGAAAAATCCTATTGAAGGGCCTCACTTTTTTCTCAGCTGCGAACACCTCCCTTTTTTCCAGGGGTTCACTCCAACGCTTAATCAGTAGCTTGCTTCAGACTATGGCTAGCTGAATGGAATGCTGATGCATAAGCCAATGACTTCGATTTTTATAGCCAAGAAACCAAGCTAACTCATCCCAAGTTTCACCGCTCTACTTAATTAGTAAGCAAGTCAAGAAGCAACACGTTGTTGCCATCCATGCAACACGTGTAAGATGAGCAAGCAAGCAAAGTACGACAGAGCATAAGTAGATTTTCATCGTCACTTAGCACGTGCAAGGCACTAAAATGACTTCGGCGTATTTAACAAAAAGATCCCAAAAGATGTAGCAGCTTCACAAACTTTCACCCAAAAAGAAAATCTCAAAATACAGTAGTGCAGCGTCAGTGCCCCAACACTGTAAATTTACCTCTCATGGCACCAAGATCTGAAGCGGATAAAGAAGGGACATCGCCAGCATGCTTAAACTCCTGGAGTTCTTTGAAGTTCATCCATGGCTTCTCCCATACTTTTGCCTCATATAGCTTTTTCTTCCCACCTTCTGTGACCTCAATCGTGAGATGGTGCAAGGTCCCAGCACAACCCTGGTCTTGAGCTTTAACAACCCTTCCGAATTCCAACAGTGCATTCTTCAATATTTGGTACGAACAGAAGTAGAAAGAGAAACAAAAGTGATTATACAAGGCGAGATTGAACAGATCTTCATCGCAACAACAGAAAAATATATGTGGGCACTGAACGAATCGGAAGGAATCAGGAGCACAGTAATTCGTTGGAATTTGTAAGCCCAAATATGGTGCTTGCACGAGAAATGTACCGTAACCCAAAGTAGTGAAAACAGAAGATATTCAATACTAAGAAGTATACAATTAAAACCCCAACATCAAATAGACGACGAGCAACTCAAAGGGCGGAGTGGAACTAAACGAAAAGGAACAGTGAAGGGAGAAGTAAGGGGGAAACAAAAAAATCGCGGAAAGCAGACCTCTTTTTTGTTGTGTTCATCAACGGCGAAGCGGCCAAGGCTTTCAATCTCAAGACTGTTCTCAGCAGCACCTCCGCCAACGGAATCACGCAACCCACCGAGAGTACTAGTCATCTCCGGATCGTAGAAATCGTTGGAACAGGACCCCTTTCCTTTGTGATGACCGAGAGAATCAGACGGTGAGGCTGATCTGAGTAGGAAGAGATATAAGGTAACCAGAACCAAACAGTTGACAGAGAGCAAGTTCTTCAATTTCATGGAGCACCTTATCAACACAACACGTACCGATTCGATTACTTTTCCAGTATCCCTCGATCAACAAATGTCGATGATATTTTCTACTCCAGCTAGGCTGTAGCGCATACCTTTATTCCGCCGAATAAAAGCGTAGTGTTCGAATTCGAATATCGAGGATTACGCGTGTCAACACGATCCCGTGATTGTTATTCTGTGGGTGGTCACTTTGCTTAGTAAGGCATGAATGGATCTCGATTTCGCAAGTCGGATTGGGGAGGTTGGGCCTGAGTTTTGTAGTGGAAGTGGACCGATGTTTGTTTAAGATTGTGGATTGGGCTTAAGAGTTTATAGTACAACCCACGATGGTAAAAAAGGTATAAACTGCAACCCACGAAAATGGTCTACGTGCAAAAAGAAAAAAGATCTTTATCTGGTGTCTTTTTTCCTTTTTGGAAATTTACATCCATTTTAGTGAGGTATGGTTAAGTTATAAAATGTACTTATATTGTCTTTACAAAAACCCAATCATTATATTAACTTAAAATATTACATTCCTAAGGTCAAGCTTAAACTTGAGACATAGCATATCATAGAAACACACATACAAAAACACAAAAAGTGAGCGACATCCCCCATATATCCAATGTAAAAGGTCAAACCCAGTACATGTCATGGATATAGTGGCATTTAAGGCCGAAATCATTTTCAACACGATAACTTGAACGCCTATACAAGATGTTTCGGAGTCATCCCTGCTTCTTGAGCATGTTTCTTTTGCCAGTAAGTAATCATAAGCGCTACATAAAGCTGCTCACTCTGTCCAAAACAGATTTGGAACAGAACCCGAGTAGTCTTCTTGATTACAACACCTGCTTCAGAAATTGCATTTGCATGTGCTTCCCTTCAATTTGTGACATCCATAACCACTAACCACATCATTATCAGATGTCATCAACTCCAACAACTTCATCTTTGATCATGGCGCAAGGGACTAGACCACGTTCTTGAGAGTATACTTGCATGTTGCAATGAAAATCGACTTCCTAAGCTCTCCTTGGGGTGCTCTAACTCCTGCCACTGGACTTGGCCAAGAAAAGGAGTATTGGAGCTCCGACGTTAATTGCATCTTCACCAGCAAGGTGTGGTGCAATGGATGATGGGCATGCAACTATTCTTAATTCTTCACTTCATTAGACCTATCGTCATCTCACCAAGTTTACAATCCTCCGTCATTACCCACATCAGCATCATGTGAATCGGTATTGTGCACTGTAAAGAACTACAAACAAAGATACCTCTACCTGAAAATAGTATTATACATAAACAGATACAAACATATATACCCAATCAAAAGAAGAAACACAAGGTCCACATAGTTTAAAGAAACATCACATGCAACACAAAAACCTCCACTCCAAACTCCCAAATTCTCTCAATAAACTCCCGAAACGATTACCCCCTCTGCCTCAACACCTCCTTTTCAAACCTCGTGACATGGCAACCCCAAAAACAGTTCCTGGTGCAACAGTATTCATTGATAACATCATCCAATCTTCAATAGTAGGAACTATATGGAAAGTCTTCGACAAGTATGAACACATTGTAGGTAATCGGCTGCCGAAGAACCCGAGGATTCGTACTAAAACGAGATACAACTTTGTTGAGTATAAATCAAAAGAGGAAGCATACGAATCCATAAGGGGCAATGGAATGTTAGTGGATGGTAGCCAACTTCAAACCCAGACAGCCATAACCTGGAAACCTGTCGCAAGCACCCCACCTCCAAACTTCCGTTGGGAACAGAAAAACCCAAGCTTCTCACGGCAGGAACAAAGACAGGAGCAGCGTCAACGTACCCTTGCCGCCACCGCAACAAACTCCTCTCCCACGCCCACCCTTGCGCACTGAAGGCCACATAAGCCTAGAATTCCCACTACATATGAAGGAAAAGCTAAATAGAAGTATAGTAATCAATTCCCCTGCGGCAACAAGTTTCAAAGGGATCAGAGGCTTGATGGGAGAATGGACACATGATTATGAAAATATTATATGCCTATCCCAGACGAGTTTCCTAGTAACTTTAGAACTCATGAGAAGGCCGAGAGGTTCAAATCTTCTGAAGCTGGGACCGAACAAGGCTGGAGGAAGAGCCTCTGGCACCCTACAGATCAACTAACAAGACGGTGCACCTATATAGCCATTAGAGGCATACCGGTGCAGGCATGGTCAGAGTCTGCCGCCCATACCATCACTCGGCACCTAGGCGACATCATAGCAGTTAACACAGACATGCGTCGGTACCTAAATTCTTGGAGGCGCACGCAACAATAGAAACAAAAAAGATTTCAATCATTAATGAAGAGCAAACGGTAGAGATTGAAGGGGTGATCTATAACGTGGGGATAATTGAGTTTTGGTCGGAAGAACTTTCAGACCACGGTCAAGAAAACAACCAAGACTCGGCACGTCAAACGGCGGAGCAGACGACAGTCGTAAACCACCAGGGGGTGGCAGAAGAAAACCTCACGACCAAACGACATCGTCCTCAGAGATACAAGTCTCACTTGCTCAAACGTCATCGTTTCCAAAATACCAGCAACGAAAGAGAAAAAACGGTAAATGTGTTTTGGAAACGACACAATTCACTACCGGTAGCATTGAAATTTTCCCAAACTTTGCCATCCATGTCGGTTACGACAAGGAAAATTCAAACGCGCTCATTCTGGCAAGGGGAGCAAAGTTTTGCTTCCCGAGGAAATTCCTCTTCCCATCAGACCCTTCCTATCCAAAGATTTAATTATGAGTGTAACGGTTGGAATGCATCCAAATACAGCCGTGTTCGGAGGCCCGGATCCCAACTATCCACGTGATAAAGAAGTGTTCCCAGCTTCCAAAAATTCCATCTCTACAAACCAATTATTCTCAAGGGGGACACATCACCTCAACCAAGAATACGAGGTAACAGTATACTCCCTAGAATCTCAATCAGCACTCCTCTCTGCAGAGCCTTCTCTCTCAAACATGTCTCCCCAGCTACCCCTCCCTCTCGAATCTCCAACCGGCCCTCCCTCATTTACCACCTCTTTGTTTTCCAACACATACCAGACAAATATTGCCGCCCACTCCCCCTGTCCCCCGAGTCCTCCTCTCTGATTTTGTTTCACAAGATTCAATCAGTTCCCAATCCCTTTCAGAGGTTGGAAGTGGGCAGGTTGAGCCCGGCGGCCCAAACTATCTCCATGGGTCTAATTCCCAACCCAAATAAGGGGCGGCCCACTCCAGTGGTTGGGAATACGCCTACAGAGATTAATTTGCAGGTAGTAATCTCACTAGATAATACCATAAAACCAGATAAGACGAGCAAGCTTAGATTCCGTGAACCGAATAGAAGATTTGCAAAACATTTCTGCGGAGGCCCGTGAATGCTTTAAATATGGCCAGCGGTTGCGTATTCACTATCTATACCCACGGAAATCTTTGGCGAATATTGATCGCATCCCTGAGGAGAAGCAGGGTGAAAAAAATAAACCCCATTGATTTCAATAGCATCCGGGGAGTAACATTAACGTTCTTCAAAAGTCTTAAGCTCTCGACATACTCTTCTGTAGGGAATGTTTCAACAAATTAAGAATGGTTGACGATCAGAGGTAGAATGGTCATGGAGATAGAAGTGATGGAAGGGATTATAAGATTTAAGCGTTGGTGGACAGATGAGCTTGATCATAAGTTTAGAAATCCTGAAGTTTTTTTAAGTACCAATGCTTGTAGATGTCGTCTCGGTGTCTTTTGTTGTTTTTCTTGTTTAGTTTCTGGCTAAGGAAATTCCTAAGCTATTTAGACCGGTCCTCAGTCAATGTACTGCTACATCTGTAGCCTCATTATAAAAAAAACATCACATGCAACACAAATTTTGACAAAAGATTGTTTGTGAGATAGAAAGTAGAGAAAGTGGGATCGTAAAAGTAAGATCAGAGGAAATTACTAAAGAAAGTGAAAGAAAAACCAGCTCAATGAACAACACCAATAAATGGACAAAACAAAACTCAAACTACCCAACTCAAATCCAAAAGAAAAAGCTTCGTCGAAGGGGGGAAGGAAGACAGTTTTGCAGCACGCTTATGGCTTTGCAGAAAGAATAAAATAAGGAAGAAGAGAGCACCGCTAGAGAGCTACATTTTTACTTAGTCTAACAGCTCCATTTTTTATAATTTACTGTTAGGCGGGGCACTAATTATTCTCTGGTTAATATCGGTCATTTTTTATGCTGGATTCGTGTACGATAATAAGAGAGGGAATCAAAGAAAACAAACAGATATGGGAAATGGATTTGTGTATGTGAGATCGGGAAGGAAGCGGACAAATAGTGACTGGTTTTAGCCTAGGTGGAGGAAAACGTTTCCAAACTTAATGGTGAATTGAAAAAATGTAACGGTAGTAAAATTGCAGTAAATGTCGTGGATGAGAAATTTTAATTACACAGATGTTGTAGGAAGCAAAATATAACAAACGTAAAAGAAAATGCTGACTTGTACAATAATTGTATTCCCAATAATATTCTGTTATATTGATTAGTTGTATTTTGTTACAATGTATTCAATTTGACAAACTGTTAAACCATTATAAGTACATGTACAAACAGAAATGAAATACAGTACATGAGATTCATTCTTCTATCTTTTCCTTCCTACATCACTTCCCTTCTGTCTCTTCTATATGTTTCTTCTCTGCCTCCTGTGCGTGGCTGCAATTCCTCAACCTAGGCAGCTTACAAGGTGAGCCATGAGTTATTGTTCTCTGTAACATTAGCTCAATACTCATTTCCACTTCCCAGCCTCGCATCAAGTTACTAAACTGTAAACTGTGTGTAGATTATAGAAATCTAAATAGTCTCACAGTCAAAGATCACTTCCCTATTCCTTTAATTGAGGATCTAATGGATGAATTGGGCGGTTCAAATATTACTCTAAGATTGATCTTAGAGTTGGGTATCATCAAGTGAGGATGAAAGCTGAAGATATTTATAAAACAACTTTCAAGACTCATACAGGCCATTATGAATATCTAGTTGTGCCTTTCGGTTAACGAATGCACCTGTAACTTTCCAGGGCCTGATGAACTCAATTTTCAGTGAGTTTCTGTGAAAGTTTGTGCTCATTTTTATTGATGATCTTATCCTCTATAGGGACACATTGGAAGATCATATATCATCTTAACATGGTATTTCAGTTGATGTGTGCGCACAAGCTGTTTGCCGAGATGAGCAAATGCTCATTTTCCCAAGATAGTTGAGTACTTGGGACATTTTATATCTGCGTCAAGAATCTTTACTGATCTTAAAAAGATCAGAGCAGTTTCTAATTGGCCACTCCAAGAACCTTAAGCAGCTAAGAGGCCTTTTTAGGTTAACTGGATACTATAGAAGGTTCATGAGGAACTTTGGCACCATTGCCCGGCCACTAACTCCACTAACTAAGAAAGACTCCTTTAATTAGAGTGGAGAAGCTGCAGCAGCATTCAACCAGCTAAAACTGGCATTATGCGAGGCTCCAGTTTTAGCTCTACCCTAGTTTGATAAGCCCTTTGTGGTAGAAATAGATGCTAGCGGCCTGGGGATAGGAGCAGTCCTTATGCAAAAGGGTCACCCTTTAGCTTATATCAATCTGACATTTGCAGGGAAAGCAACTGTTGTTGTCCATATATGAGAAAGAGTTGTTGGCCGTGGTGTTTGATGTACAAAAGTGGAGACATTATCTACTGTATGCTCACTTTACCATTCGAACTGACCAAAGAAGTCTCAATACATGTTAGAGCAGCATCTCAACACTCCCATTCAGCAACACTAGCTTCCCAAACTCCTTGAGTTTGACTATGAAATCCAGTATAAGCATGGCAAAGAGAATCTGGTGGCTGATTCTCTATCTCGAATGGAGGGATCTGAGGTTTTGAATATGTCCTTATCAGTCATTACAAGTGATCTGCTACAACAGATCCAAGAGGCATATCAACTGGATCCACATGTTACTGCTATAATAGCATATCTCAAGAAGGATAAAACCAGTCACATGCATTTCACTTGGAACTCTGATATACTCAGAAGGAAATGTAAGTTGGTTAACCCTAATAATAGCCGTAACAAGGAAACTATATTGCAGTGGCTACATTCTTCAAGTACGGGTGGTCATTCAAGAAGAGATGCAACCCACCAGAGGATCAAAGCCTTATTCTATTGACGGGGATAAGTAAAGATATCTAAGCTTTTGTTAGAGCTTATGATCAATGCCATCGATGCAAGTATGATTCATCCGCATACCTGGGTATGTTACAACCTCTACCTATTCTTGATAAGGTATGGTTTGCCCTTATCTTTTGGAAAAGTCAGTTATCTTAGTAATGGTGGACAAAATGAGTAAGGAAGCTCACTTTGTGGCCCTCAAACATCCATACAATGCACCATCTGTTGCTCATTACCTCGACAATATCTTTAAGCTACATGGATTTCCTAGGTCTATTACTAGTGACAAAGACACTATATATCTTGGGTGACTTTTGGAAGAACTATTCTCTAGTAAGGGAGTAGATTTGAACTTCTCTACAGCCTATGACTCTTAAAAGGATGGCTAGACAGAGGTGGTTAACAATGTTTAGAAACTTACCCTAGCATGTGTAGTGACATACCAACCTCTAGAGCAATCTGCCCTTAATAGAATTCTGCTACACACTTCATTCATTCTGCTATCCAGATGACACCCTTTGAAGTAGTTTATGGCCAAAACACCCCCCAACACTTACCTACCTCCCTGGTGAATCTAAAGTGGCTATGGTCGCCAAATTTTTACAAGACAGGAAAAACATGATACAAGTTTTAAAGTTTCATCTATTAAGAGCTCAACACCGAATGGAACAACAAGCTAACAGCATAATCAGAGAGATCTTTCGAGATTGGTGATATGACTTTTGTCAAATTGCAGCCATACCGTCAACACTCTGTGGTTTGTTGTTCTAACCACAAGCTAGCACCTAAGTATTTTGGCCCCTTTCGTGTGATTGATAAGTATGGCATTCGAGCACACAAGTTGGACCTACCTGTTTCTTCTTTAGTCCACCTTGTTTTTCATGTTTCTCAATGAAACATCAAATTAGGAATGCTACTTACTCTACCCAACTTTCTTCATCTACCTCTAATTTTTACTCACGAACCATAATGTATTTAGAAAGAAAGATGATGAAGCACCAGGTAAAGCAGCTACTCTAGTTCTGGTTAAATAGACGGATCTCTCGGCAGAGAATCAACTTGGGAATTCTTTCATGATCTAATGCGGAGGTTTCCTAACTTTCAAACTTGAGGACAAGTTTCTCAGGAGGAGGGAGATGTGTTGTAGAAAGCAAAATATAACAAACGTAACAAAAAATGATGACTTGTAGAACAGCTGTATTCCCATTAATATTCTGTTACATTGATTAGTTGTATTATGTTACAATGTATTCAGTTTAACAAACTGTTAAACCACTATATATACTTGTACAAACAAAATGAAATACAACATGAGATTCATTCTTCTATCTTCTCCTTCCTGCGTCACTTCCTTCTGTCTTCTTCTATCTGTTTCTTCTCTGCCTCCTGTGTGTGGCTGCAATTTTTCAACCAAGACAGCTGCAAGGTAAGCCATGAGTTGTTCTCTGTAACATTAGCTCAATACACACTTCCACTTCTCATCCTCGTATCAAGTTACTAAACTATAACAACAGATGTGTTGGGAAATTTTGTCATAGATTATGGGTATTGAGGTACATATCTCTCTCTTTTTGTATAAACAACCATAACATATTGTAACATGCTATTAAATATGTGAATTATAATTACAGGTGAGAAGGTAACTCACTAATTCTCCTACTATGATAAAGGTACTAGGGTTATAGGTGGAATATCCACTATATTTATCAAGGTATATTGTGTTCTTTTGTTGATAAATCAAGATACTTGTTATATATACAAACTACGATTTTCTTTCTTTTTCTTTTCATTGGGATATAACGGGCATAGCAAGGCAACTTTTTTAAAGGGGATTGAAATATTACTTTTAAATAATATTAATTAATATTTAAAAATTAAAAACAAAATTATTATTTGAAATCAAAAACAATATTTAAGTTTTAAAAATTAACATAAGGTAACATATTTATAATTATATTTACAAGTTAAAATTAAACACTAATTTGATATTAAAAATTAAATATGTAGATTAATATATAAAAAGTTATTAATTTAAAATTAAATTACAGTCTACCCCTCTTATTTAAAACGTAGTTGTGTTTTTATCTTTTTCATTATAAGTTTTAAAAATTGTGCAGCATAATTATATGTTGGTGCTCATAATGCTTGATATAGAATAATAGTTCTAATTAGTAACAATGCTAAAAGTTATTTAGGGCTAATCTAATTTTAAATCATTTTGTATCTTGTAACAAACAAATGGTAATAATACTTGAATTTGGAGTAAATTATTCAGAACCCCTTGAGGATTTGGGATATTACAGTTAACCCCCTTGTGTTAATCATAATTTTTGGTAACCACCTCAAGGTTAAGGTATCTTTGACTACGAGCCCCCAAACTATAACTCTGTGATAAAAAAGTTAACTATGTGTTGACCTATCCGCTTAATCACATTAATAATGTTAGGCTGGACAACAAAACTGCTTAATCAACATCGTCTAACTCTCTCTCATCCCACTTTAGATGCATTTTCAAGGAAGAGTTAACATTTTTTAGGAAAATACAATGCAGATTAAGTAGTGTTTTTTGTCCAGTATGGCCTTATTATATGATTAAGTTGATAGATTAACACGTAGTTAACTTCCTGATAACAAAGTTATAGTTCGGGGGCTCGTAGTCAAAGATACCTTAACCTCGAGGTGGTTACCAGTAATTATGATAAACACAAGGGGTCAATTGTAATATCCTAAATCCTCAAGGGGTCCTGAGTAATTTACTCTATTACCAAAAGTGTTAAGAATTTTTTTAATCCAAAATACACTAAAAAGTGTTACATATTAATAGTAAAAAAATTCATAACAATTACCTGATAGTATTTTACAAAACATTTGAGGGCGAACAAAAATCCATGAAAATAAATAAACTATATAATAAAACCTTGAAACCAAATACATATGGACCCGGGAGTTGGGGCGCGACCACCAGCCCCATTTTGTCCCTTGTGTATAACTGAATGATACTCCATTGTCTTAATTTAATTTATTTGTTTATGTGTTCATGCACTACTTTCCTCTTAATATTTATGATATTCAGTTAATTTATATATATAGCAAACATTGGAAAAAAACGCATCATTCAACTCTACACAAGTTAAATGGAAAAGTTAGGAGTTGTTTTTGTTCTCTTTGTTTCTTGGTTCAAACGAAAATGGTTCTATGCGACAACAAAAATGGAGAAATTCATAATATACCCTAAAATCGTTCGTAATTCACAATATATATCTTTTTGAAATCTTGTCACAAGATACTCTTAAATCTTAAGAAATTCACAAAATGTTCTTTTTCGTAACATCCGTCATAAGTCGACCTGGAAATGACATTTTTGCTCTTGTCTCTTTTTAAAAAAAAATCATGATATACCCCTAAAATCTTTCATAATTCACAATATATCCCTTTTTAAATATGTTCACAAGATACCCCTAAAATGTTTTGAAACACAAAATCCTCTAATCCGTGAAATGACCTTAAAAAAAGACTATTGTACCACTTACATTGTATATCATGTTTCAAGGTCACAACATGTCTCTTTTTTATTTAGGTTATTTTATGTAATTTTACAAAAATATATTTAAATACTACAAAAATAAATAATTACTAAAATAATTTGTAAAAAATTAATAATTCTTAAATATTAATCATACACAAAACTTAAATCCATTATTTTTTCTTCTCATTTTTTATCTTGCTTGACTACTTATCCATCTTCTTTTGCATTAAAATATTACATTATAGTTAAATAATGATTAAATATTATATATACGCATATATTATATATATTTGATTTATAAACAAAATTAATCCATTATAAGATGTGGTAACTAAAACTATATACCATTACCTCATATTATATTGGATTTAATTTATTTATAAGTTGAAAATATATGATTAATATAATATTTAATCATTATCTAACCATAACTTCAATATTTTAATGAAGATTAAAGACTGATAATATCAAGAAAGGTTAAAAAATAATGAGAAGAAAATAATAATTTGTTTGAAGTTTTGTTTATGTTTAATGTTCAAGAATTATTAATCTTACTTCACTTTTTTTTTATATTTTAATTTATACTTTTTTAAAATATTTTTGTATTATATAATATATTATATATATATATATATATATATATATATTGTAGTATTTTAAAATATATCTTGTAAAATTTCATAAAATGTCCTAAACAAAAAAAGGGTATATTGTGAACTTGAAACACCTGAAATGTAAGGGATACAATAATCATTATTCAATCATTTCAGGGATTAGGATATTTTTGTGAATTTTGAAACTTTTTAGGGATATTTTGTGAATGTTATGTGTCAATGGGGTATATTGTAAATTGTGTAAGTTTTTAGGGATAATCGTAATTTTTAAAAGAAAATGCGTGGGGATGTCATTTTCCGGGTGAGGTTTATGGTGATGTTGACAGAAGCTATGAAAAAAGTGCATTTTCTGAATTTCAAAACATTTTAGGGATATCTTATAACAAGATTTCAAAAAAAGGGTATATTATGAATTACAAAAGATTTTAGGGTTATGTTGTGAATTTCTTTATTTTTTTGGTTGCAAAGAACCATTTTCATCTGAACCAAGAAACAAAGAAAACAGAAACTTTTCCATTTAACTTGTGTAGAGTTAAGAACGAATAAGCAACAGCTCATTGCTCATACGGAATGTTTCAATGACGACATATGATAATATAACATATATATATATATGTCATGAAATTCCTTATGAAAGAAACATAAACAAGACATTGCAATATTATAAACAATCTACTACCAATCACTTTGATTGAAGAATTCAAGATTACGATCTATGGGTTGTTCCAACTTCCAACCCCAAAAGAGACCAAAATAATAATAGGCGCTGGGGGTTATAGAACAGGCTTCAACGTCTTACAACAGACAGCTAAGATAAACCCGCCAACAACACGTACTCTATCGTGCTTTCATTCTCCTCCTCCCTCCTCTTTCTTTTTCTTCTTCCTCCATTTGCTTCTTCAGACTTGATCAAAGGTCAACTCAGAGATCATCTGATCTCCTGTATCCCATCCGCTCCATTTTCACCTCCCATTCTGTATCTCTAGCTATCTACAGAGATCAAAATCACGATTACATTCAAATCAATACTTAAAAAGAAAAGATCCTTGAAAAGAGTTCCTTGCAGCTGTGTAATAGAAACAGAAGTTGAGGCCAGTCATGGCACGGTTCATACGATCATTCTCTAGGAAGTTGTCACCTGATCGCGTCCTTGAAATCTCCGACCGAGTTTATGGTACTACCACATGCTGAATAATACTTACTTCCTCATGATCACTGCTCTTCTCCTCTTACTTCGCTTTGTTGGCTGCAATTTAAACAAGATGTATAAAAAATCTGTCAGAAGCCATTTCAATTTATGATGTTCTTTGAGCTTGTATGCCAATTATATAACTTTCTTTCGAAATATAGTATATCCCATCTCCTGCTAGCAGTTTATCATGATCAATGATGAGATTCTCATCTTATAAGTAATTACTTTCAATCTCAGCGACCAATCTATGTTTGCATCCCTAAGTCTTCTGTAGTATCAATTTGAGATTATGATAGATCAGAACACATAGGATAAAATCTCACAGGAATTCATGGTCTGACCCCAGCATCTACACACTCGTACATATACCAAGATTATGTCCCCCTCCATGGGTACACCACCAGGGGCTAAGTTGATGTTAATATATATATCCGATTACTCTACATAATCATAATAAGAATGAACATCATATGCATATCGATTGCAGTGCTTGATTGTTGTGTGTCAACCAATCCACCAACCGCGGAGAGAGACTACAAGACATACCTCTCAACAGTAGTCACCAACGTCAACACCCTCCACCCAGGAGCATCCTTCATGGTGTTCAACTTTGGCGAAGAAGGAAGTCAGATCAGCAACCTTCTATCCGAAACCTTAGCCCAGTACGAGATGACGGTTGTCAACTTCCCTCTCCATGACCACAATGGAAACCCGATCCTCCCGCTGGAAGTTATCCACTACTTCCTGCGGTCAGGTGACAGCTGGCTCTCGTTAGAGGGTCAGAGGAACATCATCCTCATGCACTGTGAGAAGGGCGGGTGGCCTGTCCTGGGGTTCATGCTTGCGGGACTGCTATTGTACAGCAACAGGTGTAGTGGAGGGGAGCAGAAGGCAATGGAGATGGCATATAAGCACACGCCCAAGGACTTGTTGGGGCAGCTGTGTGTGATTGATCCAAGACCATCACAGCTCCGGTATCTACATTATGTTACTATGCGTAATAATAGGCAGGGTTTGGATTGGCCTCCAGCAGATGTAAAGAAAGTGATTGATTGTGTTCTTGTTATGAATGTGCCGCTTGTTGATGGCGGGAGAGGGTGTAGGCCTATGTTGAGAGTTTATGGTCAGGACCCGAAAGGGAATAAGGGAAGGAATCCGCAGGTTTTGTTCAATTCATTGGTTCGAGAAGGATCAGCTCCCTATTATAGGAAGGTAATTCATTATTATGCAGTATGACAATCTTTTATCTGTTTGATGGTTTGTAGATCTGTATCTTGTTTCTTGAAAGTTGCCTGGAACAAACTGTACGTGTAGGAGGATTGTGCTTTGGTGAAGATGGATATTAGGCGAGTAGTTCAAGGAGATGTGTTGATAGAGTTTGCGCATCAGTGCCACGACCTGGTGTCTGAGGAAATCATATTTAAGATTGTCTTCCATACAGCTTTTGCTCAATCAAATATACTGCATCTCAGCTATGATGATGTCGACCTGCAGTGGGGTATAAAGAGCAAGATTTCAAAGGACTTCCAAGCAGAGGTAATTAAACACATAACATGTTTTTTGCTACTTGATTCTGCAATAAAACTTTTAGTTTCAATGCACTGGTTCTATATGATCAGGTACTGTTTCTGACTACGAAGAAGAGGCGGAAAAAGATCAGATGAAAATGCCAACCAAGGTAGACAACAAAGAAGGGTATCAAGAAGAACGGATGGAATTGCAAACGACGGTAGCCAGCAAAAAAGGGTATGATGAAGAACCATGAAAATGGCAACTGAAGTAGTCAGCAAAGAAGAAGAACATATGAAAGTGCAAACAGAAGTAGTCAGCAAAGAAGGGTATGATGAGGCAGAACAGATGAAAGTGCCAACAGATGTAGTCAGCAAGAAGGGTATGCTGTTGTAGAACAGACGAAAGTGCCAACAGATGTAGTCAGCGAAGAAGGGTATGCTGTTGCAGAAACAGATGAAAGTGCCAACAGACGTAGTCAGCAAAGAAGGGTATGTTATTGCAGAACCAATGAAAGTGCCAGACGTAGTCAGCAAAGAAGGGTATGTTATTGCAGAACCAATGAAAGTGCCAATAGATGTTAGTCAGTAGAAAGGGTAGTTGCAGAGCAGATAAAACTGCCACGCAAGGAGGTAGCCAGAACAGACGAGTATGATGATGTCCGAATGAAATTACCCAGCAAGGTACCCAACAAACACAAAGGGTATAATGATGAATTGATGGAAGTGCCAACCATGGTAGCCAGCAAAGAAGGGTATGATGAGAAACAGATGAAACAGCCAAGCAACGAGGTTGCCAGAAAAGAAGAGTATGATGAACAACGGGTGAAACTGTCTACCCAATTATCCAGCATACAAGAAATGTATGATGAAGAGTTGAAATACCAAGCGACGTGGTAGCCAGAAAAGATGAGTGCGATGATCAACGGAAGAAACTACCCACCCAAGTATCCAGCATAGAAGAAGAGTACGTTGAACAGATGAAGTCGCCAAGCGACGAGTTATCCCACAAAGGAGAAGGGTTTGATGAAGAACAGATCAAAGTGCAAAGTGAGGTAACTACAAAGAAAGGCGTGATGAAGAACAAATGAAAGGGCCAAGAGAGGTAACCAGTGCAGAAGAAGAAGAAGGTCGTGACCATGAATCAGACAGTGAATTCTTTGAAGCTGAAGAGTTTGACATGAATGATATGTATGATCACAGCAGTGGTTACAACCAAACTGGTCCTTTCATCTTAGAGCTACCTGATTACGATGGTGACGATGATGGCAGCGTCCATACACAAAATCCAGATGTTATGGTAACTACTGACTCCTTCAAAGACATGCAGCTGGATGAAGATGATCTTGAACAGGCATCACATTCTGATTCTGATGCCAGTACGGCTGAAAACATTGTCATGTCTGATGATAGCCAGAAGAAGCTAGAGTCTGAAGACCGATTGCCGCCAGATGACTGTGGCACAACTAATGGGTCAGGTAGGCATGTTGTAGTGGTTGCTGTGAGCATGGAAGAAAGTGATCT
The DNA here is from genome assembly GCA_023374045.1 of Limonium bicolor. Lineage (NCBI taxonomy): Eukaryota > Viridiplantae > Streptophyta > Magnoliopsida > Caryophyllales > Plumbaginaceae > Limonium > Limonium bicolor. The sequence continues at coordinate 255,784,157 of CM041777.1, read as the reverse complement.
TGAACACGATGGCAAGGTAGCTCTAGTAGCTGCGAGTGATGAAGAGAGTGAACTCGAACAAGATGGCAAGGTAGCTTTTAGTCCTGAAGCAAACAAACATGTTAAATCAAGGAAGGCTCACACATATGAATATGATCTAGAGGTAAACTCCGAACCCAAGGATAACCATGGCAATCTTGTGAGTGGCGGAACTGGAGAACTAGGTTTAGAAGACAAATCTGATGTCAGTAATACCAGAAGCATTCTGACAGTTGAAGAAAGAAGTAAATCAGATTCTATGGAAGATCTAAAAGTTCAATTCAACAGCAATGCTCAGAGACAAAGCACTCCTGGTGCTGAGGAAATCGAGTTTGAAGATTCTCAAGAAGATTTTAAAGTGGATTCTGAGCAGAGTGCTAAGGGAAGCACGCTTGTGGTTGATAGAGCATCTCAACAACAAGCAGAATGCCATCCTGAAGAATTATATTGGGCTGAGATTACTACCACTGCATTGGATGATCTAGAATCTACTGTCAGCGAAAGCATACTCACTCCAGTTGGTGAATCAGAAGTTAGGCAAGAAGCTTCAAAGACCAGTTCAATACCCATTGGCGATAAAAGTCTTTCTCCAGGGACAAATGAAGAAGCCGAGTCTTATGTCTTTGCTGCAGTTAATCGTCAACCTTATGCTAATGAAAGCCATCTCATTGCAGATTTGGAAACAGACACTAATCTGCAAGAAGCTCTGGTGAATAGTTCAGAGCCTGTCTTCGATAAAAGCCTTCAGTTGACAGATGGAGATTGGAAGTATGATGCGGAGAAGGACTCAAAGCACAGTTATGATATCAGAGTATCAGCTGATGCTGATTCGCAAGCTAATGAGAGAACTCTCATTTTAGATGGAAAACTAAAAGATGAAGCACAGCAAGCTTCAAACATCAGTTCACAGCTAATGGCTAATGAAAGCCTTCTTCTGTCAAATGTAAAATCGGTGCTTGATCTGGAAAAGGATTCGAAACTCAATCCAGATGTCGTTGCATTAATTAATCCTCAAGGTAATGCTAATGAAAGCAATCTCTTAATAGATTGGGACATAGAAGTTCCTTGGAAAGCTGCAAAGAACAATACAGAGCCTATTCCTGATAGAAGCCTTCTTGCCACTGATGGAAATTTGCAGCATGACCTGGGAAAGGATTCAGAATTCAACCCTGATGTTCTTGCTTGGGTTGGGCCTGAAGCTAAGACTAATGAAGAAGCTTATTATAGACTGGGACAAGGAAGGAATTACATGGCCAGTCAGTTCAGAACCCATCCACCTCCCAACTTTGGTTGGTCCTCATTCTGACACTAGCGGAAGTAATCTCACTATAGATTGGGAAAAAGAAGGAATTACGTGGCAAGCTTCAAAGATCACTACAGAGTCAGAAGCAGATAACAGCCTTCTTAAGATTCAGGAACGTATTGCTCACATGGATTCAGATAACAAACTGAAGCTGAATCCAGCTAACAGTTCACGCATAGAAAATCATGAAATTGATTTTGAACAAGATTCTATCAAAAATCATCTCACTGTGGGTACAAAAATAGAAGAAGAAAAGCAACAAGTTTCAAATATCAACTCTAAGCCCAATGTTTTTGAAAAAAGTGCACTAGCGGGATGTGGAAATTTGGAGCGGGAACTGGAGGATGTTTCAAAATTCAGTTCAAGTTCCACTATTGATGAAGTACTCTACCTGGATGAAACCCAGGAATCAACACGTGAAATCGACTCAAATGATGCAGTTGAAGGGGGCATGAAGGAACAGACCGAAGTAGGAAAGGAGTCAAAGTCAGCTAGCAAGCCAAGTTCATCAAGGAGGAGGAGGAGAAAGCCAAAGCTGGCTGATGCTATTGCAAAGGTAACTCTGCAAAGAAAAGTGGTATCAATGTGGGTTCCCAAGAGCAAAGAGCCTGCTCAAGAGACTAATAAGGAAAAAGTACCAATTTATCGTTGGGTTCCCAAGGGTTCCACTTCTGGTGAGTCTTAAAAGAACAGGTTTTCTACCGGTAGAGAAAGTTCTCTCTTTCGTCAACCAGGTTTGGAGTCAATAAAGAGGATAGAAATACTCATTCTACTAACATTTCGAGCATAGATAGATATCACACACAATTACAATTTTCCTTTTGAGTTTTGTTTGTGCTATGATTTTGCTGTTTCAGCACCTTTTTTGTTTCAAGATTTTGAGTCTTTAGGATATTGCTACAGGTATACATTTCTATCTCTGAATCAGAGGATCCGACTAATCCATGATGTGGTCCCTTATATTTAATATGTACGTGGAGATGATCAAGCATTTGCAGTTGCATGGCTGAGCTATATATTCATGACGGGTTTTTTTGTATCGGAGTGTGAATCTTAAATAATCATGCGTTGATCTGTACCAAAAAAAAAAGGGATAAGTGGGCATTGGGCCTAACAAAGAACGATTTCTTTTCTTGTCTTCCCCATAACCCTACAAATTCTTTGTTAGCAAACGACCCAACATGCAATGATTTTATGCTAGTACCAAAAACATGCAATTTAATTTACAAGTTTGGCGCTTAGTCTATCAGAGGCGCAGAATGAAAAAGAACCACATACAGAGACAGAGTTTAATCATGAATCATATAGGTATTTCACTTGGCCATCACCTTACCCTCAAGCCTTCTGCTACAAAAGACTCCCGCGAACCAGAATCAGTAATTGGTCGTGTATCCCCCCAGTAGAGGAAGTTGACAATGGAATAGAAGAGTTGGCCATTGAAGAACTGAAACCAGAAGAAGTGATGAACCATGTTGCCATGGAAGTTGTGACTAATCAGAGATTTGAAGGCAATGAAAGGATGGCGAACGAGAAAAATTGAAGTTGGAGAAAAATCAAAGGAATATCCGCGTAGTCGTAGAAAGTTCGGGGAATCAGGGAAAAGAGAGTCATGAGAAACCAAAACGCAAGAAGAGGGTACTATTAGGAGTTTTGTGCAAGAGAAAGATGATCTTTGAACAGAACGTTGAGAGGTTCGGGCATCTACAAAGGCTGCAGCAAGAGAGAATATAAGGTTGGAGGAATCCACAAAACGGTCGACACAGAGAATAAGCGTTCAAAGGAAAAAGGAGAAGAGGAAGCGAGATAGAAGAACACAGAGAGAGAAGAAAACAATCATGAAGATTAAGGTAATCCCTATCCCTAAATCTTCCAATTGTTCTTCAAGAACTTCCAAGATCAAAGCAAAGAAAATGAAAAAGGGAAACGGAAGAAGAGAAGGAAAAGGGAAGAACTTATCGGCGGATGTAGCTTCAAAGCTTGCTGACTTAGAGACTCCCACCACCATGGTGAACATAACGATTCAGAATTCAAAGGCTAGAAGAAGTGGGAAAGAATGTAAAAGGAAAGTGGAAAGGAATCTTTGGCAACAAGAGAAGACAACTCAATGTTACCACCCATGTCTTGAATCTCTGGAAACTGAAAGAAGACTGGCCAGAGAGAGATCGATTGAAGGAAGAAGAAGAGAAATCCACACAAATACCAGTGGGTTTACTTAGAGTGCGCTCGGAGTAAATTCTCGGATGATGCAATAGCCTGCAAACCAAGCCAACCAGGCCATACAAGATGACAGGTTCAGCGAGTAGGGTGGGTTTGAAGGATTTGAACTCAGGACCTCTAGCTTCCCTACTCCACCAACTCAACAATCCCATGGGTTTACTTAGAAGTCTTATGCATGATGTGATTATGTGCCAGGAGGTGGTGAAGTTCTATCAAAGGAAAGGGATTTCCCCAAGGTGTACAATGAAGGTGGATATAGACAAGGCTTATGATTCGGTGAGTTGGGATTTTCTAGAGGATGTTCTTAGAGGGCTTTAGTTCATGAGAAATTCATTTCTTGGGTTATTAAGTGCATTACCACTGCCACATAGTCCATTATGATTGATGGTACCCTATTGGATTCTTTAGAGGGGAGAAGAGGCTTAGACAGGGGATCCATTATCTTCTATGTTGTTTGTGATTTGTATGGAGTATACTAGTAGACAGTTAATTCTGCTAAAGAAGAACAAAGGGTTCAAATTTCATCCGAAGTGTAAGGCTATTGGTCTGATAAATATGTCTGTTGCAGATGACTTGCTTCTATTCTGTCATGAAGATGTTGATTCAGTCGGAATCTTAAAAGATCAATTGAATATGTTTTCTGATAGCTCTGGATAACATCTGAATGTGAGCAAATGCTCATTATATACTGGAGGAATTGATGAAAATCAGGTGGAGCAGATGGGTAAACTGTTGCAATTTGAGAAGGGTTGCTTGCCTGTGAGATATCTTGGAGCCCCTTTATCAGCTAGTAGATCGACTGCTCATGATTATGCACCTCATATTATGCAAATTACTAAGATTATTATTCATGGGGTGCTAGAAATTTATCATATGCAGGTAGGAAGAGGCTGATCAGTAGTGTTTTGTTTGGGATCCATAATTTTTGGGCTCAATTGTTTATTCTGCCTAAGGTGGTTATTCAAAAGGTGGAGAGTGTGTGCAGGAGGAAGTATCTTTGGAGAGGCAATAATAATGCATGGAAGTTTCGGCCAATTGCTTGGCATGATGTTTGCAAGCCTAAGGACTGAAGTGGTTTGGGATAACAAAGAGATCCTCAGCTGGAACACAGGGGGGTAGCCAAGTTGATTGCATAGATGCTAGGTAGCTATAATTCAGCTTGGAAGAGATGATATGACATTCAGCTAAGTGGTGGAATCTCTTTCTGGTTGATTCGGCATAAAACTACAGACTCATGGTTCTGGAAAAAGATACTGAATTTGAGGGATGAAATGGTAAGGGTCTGAAAGGGAAATTATTGAGATGCTTGAGAATGGAAACTTCACCATGAAAGATTTTTGTGATTTGTATCAAAGATCTGAAAATCTGGGGTGGAAGAATCTTATTTGGAACAAGGTGGTGGTGCCTAAAACTAGATATATCTGGTGGATGGCTATGAGCAATAGAATGAGCATGATGGAAGGTTAATGAAATGGGATTAGTGCAGTCTAATGTGTGCTGTTTTTGTGGGATGGAAGAGTCAAGAAATCGCTTGGTTTTTGTATGTTACTTCTCTGATCAGGTGTTCAGAAGTTTGATGAAACTCTGGGAAGCTAAGTGCAGTTGTGAATTCGAAGTTTGCACGAGGAATATGTTCAGTTGGAAGGGCAAAAAAAAGCTGATTACCAAGTTAGAGCTACTGTTGTTGGGAGTTGCATTGATCATATATGGAAAGCTAGAAATCATAGATTGTATAGGAAGGAATATGTGGAAGTGAAAGATTGTATTCTTTGAATCCATATTGAGATGAAAATGAGAGTTGGAAAGTTTCTTAAGGGTGTGTCTAGAGAGGAGGTATATATAGAGAGACAGTTAGTGGTTAGTTAGTAAGTATGTTATTCTGTTTTGTTGGAGTTAATAAAATGAAATCTACTTACACTGTTTGAAAAAAAAATGTTAAAGATGTTAGGTGAATAATGATAGAACCATGAGAGAGTCTTCCCAAAAGCTAGCTCAAGGGAAGAAGAGCCCATAGTCCTATATAAACCACATACCAACCCCTCATAAGGTTGATGTGGGATCCTGGGATCAGTCCATAACATTCGCTCCCCCACATAAGGACCAACGTCCTCATTGGTCGCGGCTACGTTTGTCACGGCCACTATGTGGTTTATATAGGACTATGGGCTCTCCTTCCCTTGAGCTAGCTTTTGGGAAGGCTCTCTCATGGTTCTATCAAATAATAGAAGTGTTATTACTCTGTCTGATAGGGGGAGACTAGTCTTTCTAAATGTTAGAAGTTGAGTTAGTACCCTAATGCTAGTGTACTTAAGGAGATGGGGGGCTACGGGTTACGGATCTAGCCATTTTGTATGAGATTAGCCTTGGCCTCGATGAGGATTTAGGAGGGCGTACTCCTCAACTTGAATCAAGGACAGATTCAAGTAACAAAGACTAACGGACAGTTGCTCCACACTGAATATAGACTAGAATAGCTGCAATGGGGTGCAACTAGATGCAGAAAGAAAACAGAATAGCAGCAAGGGGTTCAACTAGATGCAGACAAAATGAAGAAAAATATATAATGTCCACAATAAGGTTATCCATACAATGAAAGAAGATAAATTAGCTCTCCCGCACTACAGACAACATGTAACTAGAACCCAACCCCAACCACTAACGATGAGCCATCAATGCAAACACATGTGAACTTTAAAAAGGCTTTTCCTTAAATTCCCGTACTACCAAACCAGAGGCAGCTAAGAAACGTGAATCTGAAAACAAGGTGATTATGTAGCTAAAAAGAGAATTGTTTAGCTAGAGATGTAGCTTTCTGGTCATCATCCTTGCAATGGTTATTGCAGCATTTATTAAAGCAAAGCTATTGTAGTGGTAAGAATATACCACCAAAGAGGGACTTCAAGACCAAGGCAAGGGGCGTTGGACGATGGAAGCACGAAGTGTCATCCCAGAAGGTTGGCCCAGAAGGAGGCCCCCGGGCCTGGCCTCGGTAGAAGAGTCCCAGATCAAAGAGGCAAAAGCATTAGCCCGGGTGATAGAAGGCAAAACCGAGTAAGCGGCTCGGGCAGAATTAGTGAAGAGACGGTCCAGGCAAGGCAAGGAAAGTGACACTCAAGGCATAATTTAGGCGGCCCGAGCAAGATCAGGAAAGAGATGGCCCGGGCACACTAGTTAAAGAGACATTTAAGATATGTGAAGTGATGTGTTTTATTTAAAATGTGACAGCCTGGCATGTAAAGAAAGCATTGTAAAAAGTCTATAAATAGAGAAGTAGGATTCCATTTGTAGGGACACATTAGAAGAGAGAGAAATATCCTAAATGCTCTCTGGGATTGTATTAGTAAAATATAAGAGAGTGAATAAAAATACTGTATGAGCAAGTGGACGAAGGCCGATTTTTGGCCGAACCACTATAATTCTTGGTGTTCAGTTCATTGGATCTAAGGTAGTCAAGTGGTGATTGTAGTCCTTCGGGTTGGCGTGTAGAGTACCAAATCACACGTTAACAACTATCATTTTCAATATCTCCAAATTACAGAAAGCTTACTTTCAAGTACTGGGATAAAAGAAAGAAATTCTGTGACAGTTTCTCACAAGATAAAAGCATCAAATTCACAAGTTTAACAGCTGAAACGCATGTGAAGCCGTTTTAATTATGGAGCGAACTTTATAATGAAAGGAAACTATGAAACAAACCTATATTCTATTGATGCTGCTGATGACAACCATAAATTCATAGCAATCATCAGTCAATGGAGACGTATAATGCAAAACTTACATTAGTCAGGTTAATAGCATAATTGCAAGTTTGTCCATACCTAAGTTTTTGAAATATATGATCAAGGTCTGACTTTACTGTTTTTAAAAGGCGTGTGTTCTTTGCAAACTCAGCTGATACTTCGGAAAGCAGTTCTCTGAGAAATCATTGAAATGTGATAAGACTGCATTGCTATCCTGTAACCTTCCCAATCTACATGTCACAGGAAGATCAAACTAACAATCAGCAAGTATCATATTTTAGATACTAATCCATATTGCAATGCTTGTAAACAATCAACATAAGATAGATAGACACAACTGAATGAAAGGACATTTTATCCAAGATTAACTTCCAAACACATAAGTACGACTTTAGGAAGAAAACTAATGGAAATCTGATCACTTTTCAATCCATGCGATAAAATATGAATCCATCATAAAAGATTCTAGGATTCCTACCTTGCAAAATACAAGCGTTATGGATAAGCACGATTACATGAAGGAGGACATAGAAAATCAAAATTAAATGAAGAGTCTACCAACAAAAAGTCAAGAGCAAAAAGAAATCAATCTTTTAATAATACAACACTAAGGGCATCCACAGTAGTGGTTCTTGACATGATTTCATAGGTAGAGGTTAAAATAGAAAATATTAATTGTGAAGTGGAAGAGAGAGAGAGAAAGAGAGAGTTTCTTAGTTAAGAACCTTGGATAGAGAGGGTTCTTGCTGAAACATAAAGAGAGAGTGTGAGAGAGGAGATTATAATAATATTTTTTAGTGGTGAAATTCACTTTCCTTATTGAAGATGCCCTACGGTATCACAGTTTTTCTTATCAATGAAAAGAAGCCATGGTTTCTAGTATTATTTCTATGGACTATCACTGCCTAAGGAGATTATAATGGAAGATTTTGGTCTTATATTATCAACAAAATGCGGGGTCACTCTGACTTAGTCGTCTTTTAACAGGTGATAAAACACCTGCATTTTGTGCCTTACACCTTTGAGAAGGAATATACAAGGCATGGACAATATTCAGCATACCAACTGCCTTGAAAGATCTATCATTGGTCTAGTTAGATCCCACGTCACCATTCTTATTTTAGCTTTAGATAGGCCTCGTACCTTTCTAAATTCTTCTTTAATCTTTATTTCCTTTACATTGCTTAAAATGTTCCATGCTTTTCCATGGAGCACCGCCAACCACTCCCCCCCCCCCCCCCCCAATATTTGAACTATAACAATCATCGTTCCCTGAAACACTGCCCCTAAAGTTGCATACAATTATCCAGTCAAAACTCCAATATATCTTATTTAAGAGAATGAATCTGTTATTCCTGCTTTCGTATTTGGTTCAAGGTTTGCAACACTAAAAGCCATGAGAGAGAAAAAAGAAAAAAGAAAAAGCAAACTCTAAACATTAGCTCTAGAATCCAATCGATGGACAAGAATCCCTATACCAAAGAAATGAATTGAAATTGAGAGGGAAGAAGAAGGGAAGTTTACATGAGGTGTTGCATTTGATTCAAAGATTCCAAATCCTCTTCTTTGATTAGGGTCTTAATTTCACGAGATACCTCTTCGGAAGCCACTCTAATTGTGACCTTTTCTGGTTCATCCATGGCTGAATTATCAATTTCAGACGAAGCTAAGAAACCTTGATTCCTGCAACAGAAAGAGGACAGAAACTAGTGACCAAGAAGGATATTAATTACCCCAACAAAAGGGAAAGACTAATATAAGGCTAGCTTGCACAAAAAGGGCAATCGTTAAACATTTCCCCTCCCTACCCGCACTGAATAATTAAACCACAGGCATGTACAAGTGTATATGTGTAGGTCATTGTTGGGCAGACAACAATATTAGAGTAGGCGATGCCAGATATAGACATCCCCACGAGTTCACAGACAACACTAATTAAACCAGTAGCTACCTACAGTTGAGAGTGAAATACAGGATGAAAAGTAGAACTATCAAGTTATTTCAGCATAAACAGGAAATACGATGGGATGTGTGTGAGAGTAAACAATAAAGTTTTGATGCCACGCTTAATATAGAACTGACTTTGGCCGAAGATTCGCATGCGACTCCAGTGCAAATCGCTCATGTAGTGGATTTTGAAATCGTTCTCTGGGCATTCTTTCTGAAAGATTTGGCAGTACCATCGAAGCTGATTGAGACCCCTAGCCTTGATTCGCTTTGCAATCTCCTTTCGGGGTAGTTCGGAGGATTTATATAAAGACCTTCTGTTCTACTCCCTCGAAAAAAATTCTGAAATAACACTATTGGATAAAAAATATACCCATATTAACCTCTGTTTGAAACTTATTTTGTGAAATAACATTCCCGGGTGAAATCGTCTCTTGAATTATTAAAGAAGAAATCGTCTCTTCAAGAGACGATTTCAACGTTTTCCCGCGCCACGTTGGCGCTGACTCATCGGGACCGGGGGAGGGTGAAATCGTCTCTTAAAAAGACGATTTAACGAAATCGTCTCTTAAACAGACGATTTCACCCTTTGTAATATACGCCGCGGCAAAACGCGAGAGTTACAAATTTTACTAATGAAATCGTCTTCTGCAAGGACGATTTCTCTATTAAGGAAGAAATCGTCTTTAGAAAAGACGATTTCACGGGTTATAGAATACTTACCCGATTTTTCCCTTCCCTTCCTCGTTCATTCCTTATTTCCCTCTTTCAATTACCCTCCGAGCAGAAGCGAAGAACGCCGCAAGTGCCGCCCCACCTCCGTCCTGCTCCACCTGCCGGAAGCCCCCGCCTCCGACGCCGTCACCGGCCACCATCACCGGCCACGAGCTCCACCTCCGCACCTGCAACAAATACTAGTTGTGTAGGTAATTTTCAAAACCCTAAATTAGTTAGAAAGTGTTAGAAATTAAGGGTGTTAGTAAAATTGGGATTGTGAGAGTGGGAGCTGATTATGTGTGTTTGTGTTTTAAATTGCAGTGGTTACTGATTATTTGCTAATTGAAGTGATAATTTGTTGTGGGTTTTTGAATTATAGTCAAAATTAATTGTTTGTGTATTTGGTAATATTGGGATGTAGTAACATTTGGGAAATTTTGATATATGTGAAATTGAAAACACAATTAATTGTTGAAGTAGAAGTATTACATAATTATAGGCAATTGATATGGTTGAATTGTAGAATTAGTTGTTGAATGGTAGTGTATTACAACATTATAGTGTTTGTTTGTTTTTTTTTCGGTTTGTTTGTTTCCAATCAGTCAAAGGTTGAACGGTTGACGGTTTGATTATGAATTTGTGAATTAGATGGTTGTTTGCAAATAGGTGGATATGTCCCCCGTTATCCAGTTCTTATGTCGTATTATGGCAAATTGTTTATGGGCCAAACGGAGCTGATTACGAGGGTGGGAAAGAAGAGCTCCTCATGGTTAGTGGCTACCCAATTATGAGCATGCTTATTGCTGAGATTGGTAGTCGTTTTCGGTATCGACTTGTGCACCCATGAAGTGACGGTGTCACAAAGGATGGGTAAGAACAAAGAATGACGGAACCACAAAGTGGACAGTGATACTCATCGATGATGATGGGGATCTAAAAAATGCCATGTTCTATTGTCAACATGATGGGCACAAGATATATCTTCTTGAATTGTACGCTGAAGTACATGAAAACCGACAAACACAAACACTTCTCATTTCCTCATCTTATCACCACCAAGCTCCTCCAAGCTTCACACCACCTGAAAACCTAACCCCTTTGCCTTCTTCATATCCCATACATCAAACACAAAACATCACAAACACTTCTCTTATACTTAATGCTCCTCAGATGAAACCTACTTACATACACAAGAACATTCATCAACCCAACAACACCCGTTGTAGATCCTCTCGAACATGATGGGTGGTGATGAACTTGGACACTTTGATGAGATGGCGACTTGCGGGAAGACTTCGAGGAGGACGAGATGGAAGGGTTTGGAGGTGGCTCATCCAATGATGATGATGATGATGATGATGGTGATGACAATGATGGTGCCTGATGATGCCACAACCGACTGATGTGGCTACTGGCTTTGGTCACTACCACCAACCGTGGGAGGGGGAGTGATGCTGCTCTCTAGTCCATCCATACCCATTCTACAACGCCGGTGGTGGTAGTGGTATTATGAGTGGGAAGGAAGAGGACAAGAACTGGAACTGGGAGATTGGAGCTACACGCGATGAGTTCAAGAAGGGTATGCTGTTCCGGAGCAAAGAGGCGCTGATACATGTTGTGAAGAGGCACCACATTATTCATCATCGATCGTTTGTGGTGAAACCGGTCAACCACAAAGTTGTGGGACATCTTACTGCTCATCCGAAAACGAGTGTGGATGAGATTGCGTGGTGTGTGGTAACGAAGAAGCACCCTAGTTTCTTTATGATCACCATTGCTAAAGGCCCGCACATCTGTCTGAACTCGATCTTGAGTCAAGAGCATCCACATCTTGACCTAAGATTCATGGCATGCATATTCACCAAGTATGTCAAAGAGAATCCTTACATCAGAGTTGGTGACCTTCAGACAGTGATAGCTGATCAGTTCCAGCATTCTGTCAAGAGGAAGAATGTTTGGGCGGCAAAGGTGAGAGCTATTGAGATGGTGTATGGTGATTGGGATGATTCTTACAGCACGTTACCACACTTGTTACGGGCAATTCAGCATACAAACCATGGCACGAAGGTTGAAATTGATTGGCACGACACTGATCCCGGTACGTATATTCAAGAGGGTTTTCTTGGGCGTTCGGCCATGCATTGATGCATTCAGACATGCAGACCCGTGATATGTATTGACGGTACTTTCTTGTACGGAAAAAGACTAGATGCAGTAGGTGTGCGCAAGAGGGTCATAAACAAGAGGAGATGTCCTAGTAGTAGTTCTACTTATTGTTTGTTTGTTTTGTACTATTCGATTACGTTTGTACTTGAATTTTGTTATTCGTAGAATATTAATGCATGTTTCTTATGTTTTGAAAATTGCATATTCTTTTCTAAGATACGAGCTTTTGATATGGTTGAATCTCTGTTATTTAATATTCAGTTACACATGGATCCCGGTCCCCCCCGTGGTTCATACTTCGACATCAGCGTCATCATAGGTCTACATCTGTTTGGGATGGGAACGAGTATCAGGTATTACACTGTCGCCGCTTCGAGGCTAGTGTACGACGTGGCGGGCATGTACGTTACGATGAGAGGATGCGCCCCTATTTGGAGCTTCTGGATTCATTGGGATGGCTAGTCTAAGTTCATCTCCTTGGACTGGCATCTGATCACTGCACTGGTAGAGAGATGGCGTCGAGAGACCCATACTTTTCACATGCCGACAGGAGAGATGACCGTCACATTGGAGGATGTTGCTCTGCTTACCGCCTACCTATAGATGGACTACCAGTCACGGGTACCACAATCAGAGATTGGGGAGCGTTGTGCGACGACCTCCTAGCGCTAGGCCGGCCGATCTAGGACGACATAGTAGGATCAAGCTCAGTTGGCTGGGTTCTACTTTTGGACAGTTACCTGAGCATGCAGATGAGGTGACGGTCATGAGGCACACCCGTGCTTACATACTGATGCTACTGGGTGGGACCATTTTTTGTTGATCGGTCGGGGAACCAGGTCCATCTGATGTTCTTGCTTGCACTTTTGAGGATTTCGACCCAGGCCGGACATTACAGCTGGGGTTCTGCATGTCTGGCATGGTTGTACAGACAGCTGTGTCTAGCGTGTGATGCTGGGACAGTGGCATCGCTGGGCGCTGGTCGTCCTACAGATTTGGGCGTGGGAGAGATTTCCTATATAGCTCCCATCCGTCGACATGCCCATCATGCTGGCCCACTTCCTTTACTTCCGCTTGCACATCGCTGGCATGTCGACTTCGATGTGACCGGGACACGCCACACATGTGCTCACTCACTACAGAGAGGCATTTGACAGGCAGACACCGCATCAGGTGAGTCTTGTTTTTTGTATGTTGCATTGGTTTTCTTTACACGAACATTATGTCTTTAACTTTTAATGTCTATTATTTCAGATTGTCTGGGAGCCTACACGGATGAGTGTTACAGTCTCTTCCTCCGTATTGCTTGGTTGGTCTCCACATTGCACGAGCTCGAGTGCCACTTATCTGCTTTCATATAGTGGGAGTTGCATCTCCCGGATCGTGTGATGCGACAGTTTGGCGGGAGGCAGTTTCCACCGGATGATCCTAGGACAGACGGGGATGATGCACGGGTTGATCTGCACAACATCGACTTGAGAGGCCGCACCGAATGGAATTGGCAAACGCACCATTCAGAGTACATTGCCCTGTGAACCTGCGTGCTGAGAGAGTGGTCGATCTACAGTTGGATGATCCTGGTCCTGCGTACGAAGAGTGGTACGGGCGCAACACGAGGAGATACATTGGCCGTACGGGAGCTCTATTGGGATATATGGTGAGTAAAACTGATTTTACTTGTTTTAATTAGTCTTATGACATATTATTTTGTTATATTCATATTTCGAATTGTGGTGTAGGGGAGACCACAAATGAGGTCATCGGCATGCTAGAGGAAATGCGTGTCGATGATGCTCTCACTAGTCTACGTTGATGAGAGACGAGTACAACAACACGTACTAACGTCCTTCCACGGCCACATCATGTCCCAGTAGCTGCCCCAGACGAGGAAGATGCTGATGCCGCTGCGGATCAGGGTAGGAGACAAGGGCGTGGTCGTCGTCCTCGTGGGGTCGATGTAGAGGAAGAGGACGTGCACGTGGTGAAGCTCCTGAGGCTGTGGATCATCAGGAGGCGTTCGACATCGCTGGTAGTATGACCCTATCTCAGATCGTTGATCCTACGCAGCAGGTCGACACTACTGGATTTGCATATTTTGGGAGCAGCTCAGGCTTTCCCGGGGCGTCATCCTCCAGTGCTGGGACGAGCATGGACATCACGACGCCGGCTGCAGACCTTGCATTAGCCTCTACATCTACTCCTGGAGCACCACTTAGGAATAGAGATTCCCGAGATTGTCATGATGTAGGGGATCTAAGTGGTCGTGACCTTGATCCTACTCTTGCATCAGCAGTGAGGATCCTACACCTAGAGTGACTAGGACGTATGTACGACGTAGTAGACGTATATGATTTAGGTTGTTACATTTTGTAAACAACTTGATTTTGAGATTGTATTACTTTCTATCTTATAAACTATTACATTTGGTTCGCATTTTGATTTCTTATGTTTCTTTTGACGTTACAAATGATTTGAATTTGTTCTGAGCACAGTGAATGTGGGAGAGATGTTAATATGAACAGGTTGTTTGTTATGAATTTTGTGTGTTAACAGCCCTTGGAAGATGTTCCAAGTGGATGTGTTGTTGAATTGTGGTGTTCCAACACTTAAAAAATTGCCTAAGTGCTGTGAACAGGTGAAATCGTCTGTTGAAAAGACGATTTCGTACTTCTGTCAGTAGAATCGTCTCTTCAAGAGACGATTTCATGTGTAGCCGCGGCTTAAATGACAAGGGATAAATCGTCGGTTCTAAAGACGATTTCGGGAAATCGTCGCTTCAGAAGACGACTTCTCCTTTGCTCGATTCCAGCCAAATCAGCGCCAACGTGGCGCGGAGAATAAGAGAAATCGTCTCTTGAAGAGACGATTTCTTCTTTGATAATTAATGAAATCGTCTCTTGAAAGACGATTTCACCCGGGAATGTTATTTCAGGAATTACTCCCTCCGTCCTGAATTGACCGTCCTGTTTGCTTTATGGCACGTTTTTCCACTTCAATATTAAGCATATAAGATAAAATAGTTTTATAAAACTAATTTTTGTAACATATAGTTTATAATGTAAGGAATCATATGCAAACTTAAATTTTCAAAATTAATTTATCTTATATGTTAAAAATTGAAGTCAAACGACATGTGAAAATAGTAAACAGGACGGTCAATTCAGGACGGAGGGAGTATTGGCTATACATTGAGTGAGCGTACGGGTGAATTTTTATTTTTTTTTCTTTTTCTTTCTTTATCATAAAAACTTTATATTATTATAACTTTTAATATATAAGTCCAAAATAAAAAAAATTATATCATTGTTCATCCAAATTCAAGCTCTTCAAAATAAGACCAGTCATGGATATTTTTACGACGTTTTAAAAAACTTTTTTACATGTATACGATAATGCACTAAATTGATAATATGATTCATTAATTTTGTATTACGAATCATTAAATTAATATTATGTTCATTAAGTAATAAGTGGTGAATTCTATTTTTTACTTTCCTAGGGTGGGTTTGGGGTGTTTTGGGGTAGGGTAATCTATTTGGAATTTGTTTTGTACTTTATATTGTAGCAACTAAGTCGGTAGGTTTTTAGGGTTTGTGGTGGCGGGTCGTAGACCCTAAACCCGCCACCACAAACCCTAAAAATGCCTTCGACGTTTTTAGCTTTCCTAGGGTGCGTTTTGGGGTGTTTTGGGGTAGGTAATCTATTTGGAATTTGTTCTGTACTTTATATTGTAGCAACTACTCGACAGGTTTTAAGGGTTTGTGGTAGCGGTTTAGGGTCGTTAGACCCTAAACCCGCCACTATAAACCCTAAAAATGCCTTCGACGTTTTTAGCTTTCCTAGGTGGGTTTTGGGTGTTTTGGGGGTAGGGTATCTATTTGGAATTTGTTCTGTACTTTATATTGTAGCAACTAAGTCGACAGGTTTTTAGGGTTTGTGATAGCGGTTTATGGCCCGCCACTATAAGCCCTAAAAATGTCTTCGACGTTTTTAGCTTTCCTATGGTGGGTTTTGGGGTGTTTTGGGGTAGGGTAATCTATTTGGAATTAATGAGTGTTCTAATCACAAAAACCATTCAAATAAATCAAAGTGATTCTAATGAGCAATATTTAAGCCTTTGTATAAAGCTTTTGTTTGTCCTTTATAGGATCCGCGCCCGTTCCCTCGGTGGTGGAATTGGAATGCCCACTTGTATAAAGGCTCACTATTTGCCTTTATCTAAAGGCATCAATATGAGCCCTTAGATTTAAATGACTTAATCCTATCCATTAATTAAATTCCTTCTTCTAACCATCATCCCATAATTACTCATTGCTTTGAAAAATATATGCCATGTATTTACTAATATATGTGCCATACACGTATGAAATATGTTCCACGAGTGTATATCGTTGATAGACAAAAACTACTCAATATTCATTGCTTAATTCTAACAGATTAATTGTATTTAATGACGCTATGTGATATTGAACTTATATTGTACATGTACTGCTATTAGCTGAAGTTTAGATAGGGACAAATGTTAGCCATAGACATTAAAAAATATATATCATGTGTGTACAAATATATATGCCACATACCTATGAAATATTTGTCACGCATGTATATTGTAAATATACAAAAGTACTCAATATTCATTGCTCAATTCTAACAGATCAATTGTATTTAATGAAACTAATATATATGCCACAAACCTATGAAATATTTGCCATAGACATTAAGATATGTAAGCCATGTGTATATAAATATGTATGCCATAGCTAAATAAAATATTGGCCACGGTTGTATATCATTAATATTCCATTGCTTGTATAAAGGGTTTACGGTTTAGGGTCTTACAATGCTTGTATTACAAACCCTAAAAATGTTTTCGGCATTTTTTAATTGATCATATAGTGGTTTTATGGTTTGTGGTATAGGTAATGTTGGTGTAGAGTAATCTTAAAAAAAATCGTTTTTGAGGCTGGCTACTGAGCCTGTAGCTTATATTCTGTCGCCAACAGCCTATGAGTGCATTTAGTAATTTTGTAACTACAAATAATGACTTCTTTAAAATATTATTATTAGTTATCTGGTGGCTATCAATTTTCATATACATGGCTAATATTATCCTATAAAAATGGCTAACATTTTTTTCTCTGTATGGCTGACATTAATGCCTTTATGTAAAGGCAATTTGGTGTCCTTTAGCTTAACCACACTCGTCCGCTTCGCACAGAGGGGTGAAGAGAACAATTCAAAGATAAGTATATGTGGTCGATTGAGCATGTATATGTGAAAGTCAAATTCTTAGCTACATACATGTGTGATGTGTCCTATCTCTGCTACACTAGGACAGTTTTGTAATTATTGTCGTGTGATGGGATAAAAACAGAAGAAAAAGAAAATTCGCCAGTCCAGTGATTTACCGCAGAATCATTTCTGCATTTTTTTATTAGTTGTATTTTTTAATATAAGTCCAAAATAAAAAAGCATATCATTGTTTATCTAAATTTAAGCTCTTTAAAACAAGACCAGTAATAAATATATTTTGACAACATTGAAAAAATATATTTTTACATGTATAAACCGTTTTTATACTTTAATGTGAGGATGTATGTACATATTTTAATGTAAGAATGTACATATTTTATGTGACGATGTACATGTTCAAATGTGATAATGTACATATTTTTTAATGAAAATATGTACATGTTTGTATGACCATCTGTATAAGTTTTCTCTCTTATATGTACAGAATTTATCTAAGAATGTACATATTTAATTATTCATACAGGTTTATGTGACCATCTATATGTTTTTAATGTGAAGATATACATGTTTTTACGTGAGAATGTACATGTTTTAGTGAACATTTGTACAGGTTTGTATGACCATCTGTACAAGTTTTCTTTTACGTTCTGTGCACTATACATGTAAAAATATTTTTTAAAAAAAGGTGTCAAAATATATCCATGACTAGTCTTGTTTGAAAAGCTTGAATTTAGATGAACAATGATATAATTTTTTTCATTTTAGACTTATATATTAAAAGTTACATTAATTTAAAGTTTTTGTTAAAAAAAAATCTTAAAAGAAAAAATACTCGCGCAGGAGGTATGTAACCAAGATGACTACAATAACCTTTAGCCAAGACAATTTCTATGTAAAATATAGTTGCAATAACAAATTATTTTAGAAAATGGTCTAGTCGCTAATGGCTTCTTGATATGTGTAATCCATTTGTATCATTTTACTGACATCCAAGCCTTTTCTTGATAGGTTCTTAGGGCATCCACAGTGGTGTGGATTCCACCCACATTTGTCAGTAAGAAATTAAAAATACATCTACAATGGTGTGGAATCCACCCAATTTCTCTTTCATCGTTTCTTAGATAGGGAACGTACGGAAAAAGAAATTGATTGATTACATTTTTGCGTTATCTGACACTTCCAATAAAAAAATATTTATTGCTTTCTAAAATAGTTTTAGATGTAAAGTAAAAAGAAATAGTGAGAGGTGAAAGAAACAAATTAGTGGGAGGAGTGAGAAGGTTAAGAAACTCGTTATTGTAGGGATGAACAATTGCATGGAGTTGGTTAGACAATAAAAAATATTTTCTGGTGACATGTCACCCAGGAATCTGTTAAGAACCATATAACCATTGTGGATGCCCTTATGCACGAGGCTGGACATCTTCCACGTGGAAGGAATTACCTTGACTATCAGCCTATCAAACTCGAGTTTAGGCCTACTTTTGTGGTGGAATCAAGTGCTTTCGGTTTGAAAATTATTGTGCCAGAGATAATGACTATCTTGCATTGGTGCAAAGGGTGTGGAACGGTGGTGAAGGCGATTTCCAAGATAAGGTTGACAGATTTGGGGTCGAGCTCAAGAGTTGGGGTAAGCAGAAGCTGGCTAGTGAGCGCAGAGCCATTAAACTGGTGAAGAAGGATCTTGATATTGTTGCTTCAGCCAATCCAACTGATCTTGCCATGAAGGAGTTTGGGTGGCAATGGCCCGTCACTCGTTTTTATCCGCTCCACCAGAAACTGACCTGTCATCCATTAAGGTTCGCCCGAACTTGACCCGAACTCACAGGTAAAATAGGTGAATTAGGTGATAAACGAGTAAGATTTTTATTGTATGTTTTTATAATTTTAAGAAAATATTAGAGGTTGATTGTAAATTTTTTGTAACTTTTGGGACCAAAATGTAATTTATCGAGTATGGACAACCTCTTCACATGAATAAGGCTCCCCCATGGCCAACATTTCCTACAAACACGACCTTCAACACAAGCGAGCAAATGCATGTTCGAATCAGGATTAATGGACGCAAATAGAGATTCAAAATACCCCCTAGCAACACTTTCAATCTCACCCTAATCAGAGATACTAACCCCCATCATGTCTAACCAAAACATAAATCATATTTCATCTAGGTAATTTCTTGGCTACATCTAAATGTAGCTATAGATGGCTGCATACATGTACATTTGTTCAATAAAAATTATACAGTTAGTAAATAAAAACAGTACTGATGTATATGTAAAGTTATACATTGAATTCTGATATTATTGAAATTGAACTAGATGTAGATACTAACTTTTTAAACTGTACAATAAACTTACAAAACTTGTACTTCTACACTATACAAATTGTACTATTGTAAATGTAGCCAAAGATAGCTATATATGCTTGTTGCCAAGAATGATTGTTTCATCTATTCCAGAGCCCTAAATCTGCTAAAGAAAACACTTGAGTGTCTATCACCTTTAATTAACCATTGCTGGTAGGACTTTGGTGCCACCATACCCCTTCCTTCAATAACAGCCAATCCAGCTCGAAAGACAGCCGACTCCACTAGGGGTGGCAATACCCATCAGGTACCCGATCCATATAAATGGGTGAAAACTCGAAATAAACGGGTGAAAAATGGGTGACGGGTGAAACAGAGGATGGGTCGGGTCGGGTGATGGGTGAGATTTTTTCACCCATCGCCTGACCCATCACCTGGTTCTCACCCAACCCATCACCCTTCATAGTTTTACCCAAATATTTTTGATAATACCCTTTGAATTTCACTAAAAATTACAGTCAAACTCACAAAATTTGTATATCAAAGGTATGCATCCATGCAAAGCTCCTGACCTCGATGGAGTTAATGGTACATTTCTAAATACTTATTGGCCTATTATAAGTGATTTTATTTTCACATCACTTCAGTTTCTCAATTCGGATGCTTTGCCTGAGGGAATTAATCGTACACATATTGTCTTGGTGCCTAAGAAGAAGGGGACTAATGTTATGCCTGATTTTTGTCCTATTTCACTATGCAATACCATTTATCATGTTTTATCTAGGGTTTTAGTCAATCGAGTTAAGTCGGCCATGCCTTTCGCTTTCGTTATATCAAATTGTAAAGCTGCTTCTATATCCAGAAGGCACATTGGTGATAAGATAGTCATATTATAATCACATATGAGCTCTTGCATATGATAAGACATTCTATATCAGTTCACATAGGTAATTTGCATATAAGATTGACACGTCAAAGGCCTTTGATAGGTGTAATAATCTTTCATAATTGATGTCTTAACTAGTGTGGGATTTCATTCTAGATTGGTGAGTTTGGTGCGTAAATGTCTAACGACGGCTTCTGTGTCTGTTTTAATAAATGGGTACCCAGGGGAGACCTTCAAACCAAAACATGGGCTTGGGCAGGGGGATCCTTTGTCGCCATATCTATTTATTAGTTGTATGCAGGTGTTGACATCCAGTTTTCTTTTGGCAAGTGATGTAGGACTTTATAAGTGGTTTCATATTCGGGGACTGGAGGTACTGACAACTTATTTGTTTCTTGCGGATGATTGTGTTTTATTTCGTGAGGCTAATGTAAGTAATGTTGGGGAGCTTCATGGATTACTATTGGACTTTAGTCTAGCGTCGGGTCAGTGCATAAATGATCATAAGTCTGGCATTATGTTTTCTCGTGGGGTGCGACCATCTTTGAGGTGTGACATAGTTAATCGGTTAGGGGCGTGTGTTGGGAAAATTACATACATAGTAATTAAACCTGGCTAAAATGGGCAAGTGCACCCAATTCGTTGTAATAAAACAAGTGTCGTATCCACAAGGAAATTGGTTTCTAAATCCCGAGCTTCGGTATAATAGTTAAGTGCGAATAAACAGTAAAATGGGGGTTTAGCCAGAGGCAAGCTGGGTTGTTTGTTAATTGAAATGCAACAAAAACAGTAAAATGTTTGTGTATGGAATGGATGGGGAGAGTACCCTAGGATAGTGGGAATCACCCAATTCACTCAAAGAACTTCAAAACCATAACTCATCATCTTAGTGCCCATTAAAGTTTAGCACATGAAACCCCAAATCATGGGAAATCCAATTATTACCTAAATAGTCAAACCCCTTAATTAAAGGAGATTCAAGTCATCGAATAACATTAAGCAAGCACTCTTAATCAATAGCCCCAAGCATTCACTTCCAAATCAAGAAAGCAAAAGTTAGGGTTTACTCCCTTCTTGGTCTAGCTCCAAACTCAAGCTCAAGTATTGAATGGAACCACCATAAATGCAATAAGAGATCAATTGAGTGCATTAATTGATATTAAAGGGAATAAAACGAGAGTAACAAATGAGTTAGGTTTCTAGCATTCAATGAGCAAAATGGGTTCAAACCCTCATCCTAGGATACAAATGGAACTACTCAGACATAGCTAAAGGAAAGAGCAAAGAGAAGGAAGAATTAGCCATTAGAGGAGCTCCCAAGCTTCAATGGAGGTAGAAATCTTCACTCTTCTTCCTCCTTTCTTCTCTTCTTTTCTCCTCTTCTTTTCTCCTCTATTTTCGTCTCTCTCTCGTTTGTTTAGGGTTGAAGTCGTGTGTGTTTGATAATCATATAAGAGTCCCCAAAATCAGCTTTTAAAAACGCAGATCTGGGCAAATTTTCTGTCCGACCGACCCAGACTGGGTCGGTCCCGTGGGTCGGTCGGTCTCCGAAGAAGAACGCACGTGAGTCATTTTAAGTATGACCGACCCAGGTCCGACCCAGGCTTATGGGTCGGTCGATTCCAGTAGCTTGGCATCCGGAAAAACCAATCCGACTGACCCAGAGTGGGTCGGTCCTGTGGGTCGGTCCTGCTCCAGATATTTGCTCTAACTTGCGATGAGCCCAGAATCTTCATTATGGCTCAGAATTGCTCCCCGTTTGCGGCGTGGAAAGCTTGAGAGATGAGGAATCTGTTGATGCATTCCACTAGCTCAAAGAGAACCCAAAATTATGCTCAAAATGAGCTTTTACCTATCAAGAGATCAAACTCTATAAGTTCACTATTAATCACTAAAACACTATATTAAGTGGTGAAACAAGTTATGCATCCAATAGAATGAAGGTGAATGAAGCTCTTAAAATAGCATTATTTCACCACTTATCAGCGCGAGAGGTAGATGACTTTGGTATGTATTTGGGTCTTCCAAATCACATGGATATGAGTATAGGCCAAGTGTTTGAGTATCTTAAGAATCAGATGGCGGAGAAAATCCAAGGATGGACTAGGTTAGTGTCATAGGCAGGGAGAAGTATGTTAATTAAATCGGCGTTATGAGTGTTATCTGATTGCCTATAGATGTGATCTTAAGTCAATGCAAAAGATGATTGCAAGGTTTTGGTGGGGAGGCAGGTTAAGAACAAGAAGTATGCATTGTCAAAAGTGGTCAGATATGTGCCATAGTCTTTAGCATGAAGGGTTAGGGTTTAGGGATTTGGAATGCATGAATACAGCTCTTCTAGCTCATCAATGCTGGCATGTGTTGATTGATTCATCTTTGCTACTATCAAAGGTTTTGAAAGCATGATATTTTCTGCACAATGGGTTGCTATATGCAAGTTTGGTAGTAATTCAAGCTTGATTTGAAGGTCTTGCATGAGGTTTTTGGCTTGGTACGCAAAGGAGTTGTCCGAAGGATAGATGATGGTAATAGTACAAAGATTGTTGACAATTGGATCCAGGGTAAGGTTGGCGGCAAGCCCTTGTTATGGTCTTTGCCGCACTTGCTCAATAGAAGGGGTTGGTTCTTGGCTCATTGATCCTAAGCAACAAGTTTTGGTGCGTTGGGATGATTAACCAATGGTTTTATCCATTTGATGCAGTCTTGATCTTGAACATGTCTTTGGAAAATGATGAGGGTCAACAGTTGGCAATTGAGCCTTGACTCTAGGGTGACTTTTTTTTAAATCAGCATATGATGAGGCTTTGCATTTGAAAAATGACAGAAAGGCTACTAAGAGTGGTAGCTCTATGGGAGTGGCAGTGAAGCGCATGTGGAAGTGTCATGTTCCTCTAAGGGAAGTATCGTTGTGGAAGTACTATGTGTCCTATGTGTTTTGTGGAGGATATGAATCCACGACACATGTTTTTCTTCATTTTGTTAAAGTGGCTGAACTTTGGAATAATGCAGGCATATGCATTCCTACTTCTGTATTTACTAATGGTGCATTGAGAGATTGGTTTTACCAATCTTACTTGACTTTGCCCTTGTGTGACATAACTAATGTTTTAACCTTATAGTGAAAATTATGGTATGCTCATTGTTAGGTTATGCCTGGTAGGGTGCGTGAGCTCGTATGAGGGTGGTTGCAGGCTGTAACATTTTTACAGGTGGCGGGGAAAGTGATGGTTGGTGTTGCATGAGCACCCTTGCATGGCCCTTGTGATATGGGAGTGTTTAATGTGTAACGACCCCAAACACCACCCTAGGAGTTAGGGACGTTACACGCCGCGTATCTATTACCTAATAACGCAAGGCTCTAACATACGATACCCAAAACAAAACAAAGTACACTTTTATAACTGAAAATAGATTACAAGGTCTATCTGACATTACATACAGAAGCCAAACTACATTACGTCACATAATCAAATTACAAAGGGCCTTAAGCCACAACTACAAATACAAAGCGAAGGACGATGCAGAAAGCATAGCGGAGTTCAAAGGAAACTTAAACCTGCAATCAGACGGAAATAGGGGTGAGCCAAACTATAGCTCAGCAGGTGATAAACTTCATCAGCTGAGCATGCTCAAAACATATACTGAACATAATCATATACTAATACATAAGCTTAGCAAATCAGACTGGAAGTTGTAACATAAATCAGATAGAGAATGAAGCTTTCTCAAATCAGAGGAGTGACAAGCCAGAACCGAAATAGAAGTTTGTCAGATCAGAGCAAAGAAGCAGGAATTGAGCAAACCGAACAGAAGTCTTAAATCAGAACAAAGCAAACCACAAACTCAGAAGTTCATAACAGAAGCTCAATCAAAACAGAGGTGGGACACTAGACACCAGCTGACACATCAGAAGGACTCACATAACGTCCTATGGATCCGAAGATCCCACAACAGAAGCCGTAGAGACAGCTATGGACCCGTCGGTCACTAAACATCCAAGGGACCCTGAGAGATAGAACAGAAGGGAACCCAAGGGAATAACAGAAGGAATTCCTGCGTAGCATGCTACGGGACAGCCAGACCCGACTATCCAAGGCTCAGAAGCTAAACATCTAGGTCCCAAAACAGAGGCTTTACAAAACAACACAGAAGCCTTAACATAACAGAACGGAGGGCCGAAGCACATCATACAGATCATAAGCCCTTATCAAAACAAAAGTCATACACTGACTATCAAACCGAAAACAAAACAGAAGCGTAGAAGCTCGAACACTCTTCTAGAGCAAATTAGAGTTCCAAGGCTTGTTGAGAACTTTCAAATTAAAGTACACATATACATGTGCTAAAACATATTAGATCAGATAGTACTCAAAGAGGAATCCAACGCCGCAAACGGCACTCAAAACGGAGCTCAAACGAAGAAGTTATGCTAAAACAAAGGCCGGTCCGAACATGAGTCCGACCTTGCATGTTCGGACCTAATTCGAGAGTCTGAAAATCCTCCGGTGTATGATGTCCGAACTTCAATGTTCGGACACATGTTAGGACATACCGAAAACTGCAAAATCACTTACGGAAATCAGCCAGAACCAAGCCACAAATCCCCCACAAAACATACATAACTTATTGTAGCAAATTAACCAATCGAAAACACATTTCCATGGGGTTTTAACGCATCAAACGCACATCAAAATCAACCAAAAACATCACCAAATCAAAAAGTTAAAACAATCATATACGAAGAACAAACAAAATCAGAAATCCCCATGGACGAACACACACAACCGAATCCATTCACCACCTACCTCACATCCGACGCAAAGCCATCTCTGCGGACCCGACAACAATCTCTACTCGAATTCCATCACGAAATCACAAACACTCGCACAAATCGAAAAGGACCAACACCGAGGGAGAAGCAAGGAACTTGACTGATGAACAGCAACGCACACTCCGACTCTACGGATTGGAATCCTCGATGCTGAACTTAGCCACTAGACTAATTAATTTGCAGGATGGAAGAATTGTGAAGAAGAGAGGAATTGAGGAAGAGGAAGAGGAAAACTTTGCAGAGCGGAAGTTTCTTCTTTGGGTGAGAAGAAACTGACGTGAAATGTCGTCAGGAAAGAAGGAGAGAGGAAATTAAATTAGATTTGGAATTTCCTTCCTTTATGAATAATAGCATAACGTAAAAAGAAGGAAAAGGAGGTTAGTAGTCCTTTTACTAACCAAAGAATAAATAACAAAAAGGAATAAAGAGTTATTAATAACTATTCTCTTACTAATAATTAAGTAACGAAAGGAAGAAAAGAACAATGTAAATCTCCTTTTCAAAATGAATACTAAAGACCGGAATAAATCATAGACGAATCAACTCAAGATTCAAAACATGATTAGTCTCCCTTTGCAAAACCGAAACAAAATAGAAGCAAGATGAAAAAAAAAAAAAAAAACTGGGGCATAACATAATGTGTCGGTTGATGGCAGTTTGGATGGGTGTGGCTGTTATGGCCTGGGGTTTTTCTACTTTGGGGGTCTGAGGATGGGCGGCTGAAGGCAGCAGGAATCAAGGAGGAGTTGGTGGTTTCACGTCGGTGGCGATAGAGGTTTTGAGTTTGATTGTGTGATTATATTGGATTGTATGAAATTTAATATTCACACGAATTGTTTAGGTTTAGTTAACTATCTAGATAACAAATAAAGAGTTGTGTCGGATGCTAGAGATTTGTTAGATTGGTTTTGACAAATTTATCTCATTTGGAATTTGTAAGTTGTAACTATGTTGCACGGGATGCTGATGTAGCTGCACATATGGTAGCAAATATGGGGAGGGGGTCTAAGGATGAATGGTTTTGGTCGGATGATGTTCCTTCATGGATTTGTAACTTATGTGCATAATGATTATAACATGATTTATTTCCAAAAAACATAAATACTAATTGTCTCCTACTCAAAAGAGAACGGTTTGAAAAGGATATGAAAATGATTAACCGATCTAGGCCAAGCCAATGAACACTCAAATAGAAGCTATGAAGATTAATAATGGTGAGCATCGATGTTGTATAAGTGAAAGAATATAGAGCTCTTAGTATTTGAGCAAAGGATTTTCATGTGTTACCGGCGTCCTCGACTCTCGCCAGAGAAAACGATATAAGATATATGATCAAAAAGTTTACTAAGTTTCGGTCATTGATTCATTGCTTAGTTGGTTCAACTAAGAATTAGGAAAGAATGTGGTTGAGATAATAATAGAAGATATTTGATCTAGTTATACAAACACTGAAGCTAAAATATAAAGTACGATGAACGTTACACAATACATAAATGTAATATACATGCTAAGGATCTAGAGATTGTTATAGGTGATGTGTAAGTCTGTTAAGGTAAGCTACATCAAGGGGTTGTGTGGTTTTGGCATATGAATCATAATGAAATCAGAAAAAGATAATGTAAAACAAAGAAGAGAAAATTCATACTATACCCTTAAAAAATTTTTATAATTTTCTATGTACCCGGTTTCAAAAATCACGCTCCATGTGCTCCTAAAAACTTTCAAAATTCATGATGTATCCTACTTTGTGAAATAATCGTGAATAATGACTATTTTATTCCTCACACTGCACATCATGATTATAATTCACAATAAGCCAGGTTTATTATTCGGAGGGATTTTATGAAATTTTCCAAAAAATATTGAAATAATACAAAAATACAAATAATTACAAAAGCTATTTGAAAGAGTAATAAAATTATAAAAAATAACTTAAACAGTATGCATATACAAAACTTTCTTCTCATTGTTTTTTTTACCTTAATTGGCTATTTATTAGTCATCTTCTTCATTAAAAATTTACAATCATGGCTAGATAAATTAAATATTATATAATAAGGATATATATGTCATTTATAAAACAAAACTAATCCAATATATGAAAAGGCAGTTGTATATTATTTTAATTAGAAAATTCAACCCACCATGCGACACATTCATTTCTTTTTAATAAATTAATTTGAATTGTGTTTTCTATTTAATTTTTAATATGAAAAAAGAAATAATACAAGAAATAAATCATTATCAGTTTGTTGCTTCCCATAAAGTTATAATCTCTATATTTATCAATTTGTCGAGTGGTTTTAGCTATAATTAATGTTTTAAACGATATTTGTGAGTCACATGATGGGTTAAATTTCTAATTAAAATCATGTACAACTACCTCATCTTATATGGGATTAGTATTTGTTTATTAATGGACATATATACGCTTATTATATAATCTTTAATCATTATGTAACCATATATGCACATATTTCAAAAGATAAGATTCATAAACAATCAAGGAAGTAAAAAACAATCAAATTAAAATAAATTCTTTTTTTGAAGTTTTGTGTATATTTGATATTTAGGATTATTAAGTTTATTTGGATTTTATATCTTTAGTTAATTTTTATAATTTTATTACTCTTTTGAATATTTTTGTAATTATTATTTTTTATAGAATTTTTAAATTCTTTTTGGAAAATTCATAAAATGCTCCCTGTTATAACCTGGATTTTATATTAAGTCGGATTTCATATCTATCTTGTCTTAAGGGGCTTTATGACATTTATGTGGCTTTGTGGTTCTGAGTAGAAAGGAGGACGAGTTGGTCTTTTTGCAAGGTATAATTTTAAGGTAATGAGCCTAAGGAAAAAATAAGATTCTTTTCCTTTCTTTCTTTCCTGACAGTTCATCGGTTTGAGCGTTCTTTCTCCCTTCTCCTTCTCAGTCATTTCCAGTCTTCTTGTTGGTTTGAGTTGCTACTGCGTTGTGTGGTTTCGGGTCTCCGCTGATGTGTTGTTTCCTCATCTACGTTCAGGTTTGTTTTTTCCGAGTTTGATTATGGTTTTTTTTCTCGATTTGGAGTTTGGGTTTCTAATTTTGTTTTGGTCTTCAGTTGTCGTTCATTGTGTGCTTTGGTCCAATTTGGTCTGTGGGTTTGCTGGTTTGCGTTCCGCTTCAGTCTGGGACTTCTACACTTTGATTGGGTAGAGGTGGGTGAACGGATTTGACGGAGGATGTTCAACTATGGGGAGTTTAGAAATGGGGTTATTTATGGGTGAAATGCGATGCGTTTTCTAAATTGTTTTCCTTGATGTTTTTGCTTTTATTTAACTCTCCAACCCCCTGGGTTCTCTAGTATTTGCTCTGATTTGTTTGGGGTGATTTTGGCATGTTTGTGAGTTGTTTATGCAAATCTCGTCTCCGTTTTTACCGTGTCCGAAACTTGTATGTCTGGACAGGGCTCCGGATGTTTTTTGCAGTTTTTGAACATGTTTGGACGGGGTGTGAGGACGAGTTCTGAGTTTCAAGTCTCGGCATATGTCCAAACTTGCAAGCCCGGTCGCAAGTCCGAACAACACCCTATTGTGCCTCTGTTTTAACTCTCGCCATGTGTTTGGACTTCCAAGCCTGAACACATGTCTGAACTTCACCCAGTACATTTTGTCGGAAGTACGTCCAGACTTCTCTGATTATGCTCTCGACATGTTCCGGACTTGTAAGCCCAGACACATGTCTGGACAGGCTACTGATTTTGTCTCGCTAGAGCTCCGTTTTGGCTTCATTTGTAGGGTTATGATCCCCTAAGTCTGTATAAGTGTTTACTCATATGTTATGCATGTTTATTCACTTTTGTTCAGTTAGTTTAAGTATTTCATTTTGGGACCTAGCTACATAGCTTCTGATTTGTGGATGGTCGGGTCTGACTATCCCGTAGCATGTTGCGCAGGATGTCCTTCAGTTTTTTGTTCCTTGAGTTTCTTGGGATGATTAGCGATCGACGGGTCCAACTAATGGTCTTTACCATTTCTGATGTAGGATCTCTGCTCTGAGGGCTTTTGCCCTTCTGTTTGTGTTAGCTTGGTATAGTATCCCACCCGCATTTCTGATTCAGAAAGCTTTGCTTTGAGTGTTTAATGACGCTTCCCTTTCATTTGACCTTACTAGCTTCTGATGTTAAATCTACTTGTATAATTATTTATAACCCGGTTTTATTTTCGTACGTCAATTACATTTATTCTATATTTTTTGTTTTGTAACATTTAGGACATCCTAGGTTTGAGAAGAAGAGAGGGTCAAGGAGGTCATTTTCTCTCTTCTTATTGGTAAGGAATTGATAAGGAAAAGAATTATGTATTTCCCTTTTCTTCCGTTCAGTTTTTTCACAACAGTTTATTCTTGAGTGTAGTGTTTCCCTTTTCTTCTTCCTCTAGACTTCTCTGCTTTGTGGATTGGTTGCTGCGGCTGCATTATTGTGGAATTTCTCCTCAGCTGCGTGGTGTGTTCCTCTTCGTCGTTTCATGTTTGGTTGTGTGGATTTTGGTTTGGTTTTGTGTTGTTTAAGGAGTTCTTCGATTTCTGATTTTTGGGTTTTGATGCTTTACAATTCAGTGGTTGTTGCTCCCCTCTCCGGTCTGCTTGTGGTTACACAATATGCTCTCGGTTTTGGTTTTGGATTTGCTGCGCGTCTGATCGATGTAAGTGAGGATGGTTTGGTGATTTGTGTACATCCATGGGGGTTTGAACAAGGGTTAGATTTCTGAATTGTTTCAATGTGTTTTAAGTTTGTTGAATTCCTCTGTTTGGTCTGTTTAAATTACTAGAAACCCCCCATGGAACTTGCTGGTTTGGTTATGATCTAATTGGGAAGAATTATCATCCTGCCGTGTTAATTTCTGTCAAATCCGCCCTCCTTTGTCACGTCTGAACTTCTGTCCGAACATGTAGTTTGAACATTAATGTCTGAACGTATGTTCAGACATTGTGATTTCTCTGCTTTCTGGACTCTCGGCGTGTGTCCGAACTTGCAAGGTTGGATGCAAGTTCGGACACGACGGATTTCTAAACTATCTGATTCTCGACCTACGTCCGAACATGCAAGTTCAGACGTATATTCGGACAGGGCCTCTGATTTTGCATAACTTGCCCGTTTGAGTTCCATTTTGACTTCCGTTTGCGGGGTTATGCCCCTAATTGTGTACAAGCTATTTATTTGTATGTTTATGCATTTTTATGCACTTCTGTTCTATAATTATAAGTATTTGTTTTAGGGACCTAGTTACTTAGCTTCTGAGCCTTGGATAGTCAGGTTGGGCTATCCCGTAGCATGCTGCGCAGGAATTCCTTATGTATTGTCCCTTAGGTTTTCCTAGGATATTAGTGCCGACGGGTCCAATAGTGCTCTTCTAGTGCTTCTATGTGGGATCTACAGATCCATATGGACTTAGAGATGGCCCTTCTGATGTGTTAGCTGGTTGCTAGGGTCCCACCTATGATGTGTTTCTGAAAGTCCGACCTATACGTTTTGATATGTGTGTTCCGCTCTGGTTTGAGCTTGTTGGTCTATCTAATCACTCTAATTGTGAAATTACACTTTGCTCCCTTTCTGATTTCGTTCACATTCTATTTTAATGTATTGAGCATACTTCATCTTACTAAGCGTGTGGTTGCTCACCCCTTTATATATACACATTGTAGAGTGACCGAGTAAAGGGTCTCTTTGTTCTTTTGGAGTTTAGCATATGTTTTGTTTTCCGTATGTATTAGCGCTGAACGCTTTTGTTCTTTGTAGCCTTCGGACCTTTATTCAGATGTATAGTTTCCGGATATTTACACTCTTTTGTAAACCTTTAATTTATTAATGCAAGTGATATTATTTTTAGATATTGAGTTCTTCGCTTAGAGTCTTGTGTTATTAAGTAGTATATACGCGGCGTGTAATGACCTTAGAACTAACCGGTTTTGGGTCGTTATAAATCCTGTTTCGTTTTGTTTCCGTTCGTCTTTCATAATATGTTTTAAAATTTTTGAACGTGCTTTGTTGATGAAGTCTATTGTCTACAGAGCTGTGGTTGCTCACCCCTTTATATAATATGTTGCAGATTGATTAGCGATGGTTCTCGTTTCAGTTTCGAAGACTATAGTTACTTTGCTTTAAAAGACTTATATCTAGCGCTAGACGCTTTGTGACTCTTGTGGCCTTCGGGCATTTCTGGTTATGACTTTGATTATGTTTTGGGGCTTTGTAAACTTTAACTATCCTTTTACTTAATACAAGTATTCTTCTGTGATCTTTCGGATTTGATAGTGGCCTTGCGCATCTTAAGTAGTAAGTGTGTGGCGTGTGCGGAACTAGCCCGGTTTGGGGGTCGTTACACTCCCAAATAAAAAAGTTACATATTGTGAACTTAATACACTATCTGTGTGTCAGAGCAAGGGTAAAATAGTTATTGTTCATTTTTCATGAAGTAGGGGTACATTGTGAATCTTAAAACTTTTAGGAACATAGAGAGCACGAGTTTTGAAATCAGAGTACATAACGAATTATGAAACTTTTTAGGGGTATTGTGTGAAAGGATCGCTTGTTAACAGTGCTAGTTAACGGCCACCAATCATTGATCAATAGTTATTGGTATCGGTCACTAGTCAATGACAACCGATTACCATTCAAAGAGTATTGGAGAAATAGAATCTCATTCCCTAGTGAGATGTGAATAATAAGTTGGATATATGGTAATCACATACATCTTTCTCTTTTCTGAAAATGAAGAAAATGACTAAACAAACAACCAACAAAAAGAAATCCTGATTCCATTTCTAGATTTCTCAAAACAAATGACCGCTAAACTATCTCACAATAAAATTGCTTACATCAAGGACTTCAACTTATCCCAAATACTACTAAACTTTGACACATATTATAGAAATTAAAAGCATAACAATTAATGATATCATCAAAACATATGAGCAATGAGGTAGCCCCAATCATATGGTTACCATGAATTAGCATCCTTCTACGAGGTAGATTATGTAGTTTTGATTTATTTAAAAAACTCTTATAAATCGAAGGTGGAAAGGTACCACAGGTAGCAACTCTCCCTAATCTATCCCAATAATCTAGTTTATAAGGGGGCCTTAATTCGCTAACAATAATTGCGATTGGTTTCACAGATTGTAAATACCATGGCTCTCCATTTGTTTGCCCACCTGTCATCCAAGCCCCATCTCTCCTATTAAATCCAGTTGACCAGCTGACTATTTAATGCGACAAGGAGGACTGGACTACAAGTATATGGGAAAGGATATTCCTCGTGTTGTCCGACTCCGGACAGAGACCAATGCCGTTTACATGGCCGCGAATCCTGCGGTACTACGAGATATGAGGATATTGTCAGTAGACATCGCGATAGTCTCTTCTCTGTAATTCTTTCTTTTTCCATCATCCAAATTTCCATTGCTCATGGGATTGGGCGCTGCTGTGCAAACAAGGCGAGTAAGAATGTGGAAGTGCCCGACGGCCATGAATCGCCGTTGTAAGATCTCCCTTACCCTTCTCAATCCACTTTTTTGAAATTACTCACTTGTTTTTGGTTCGGTGAGATGGGTATGAAGGTCAAAGACTGAGTTTTCTCATTTTGAATAAATGAGTCGGATTGACTTCCTTTTCTATGATGAATCTCCGGGAGATGTTCTTATATTTGTCACCATGGCATCTTTGATCAGTGTCAGTTAATCGAGAACAGCCCCCCCCCCCCCCCCCCCCCCCCCCCCCCCCACACCACACACACCACACACCCCCCCAAATTTGTGGGATTTTCAATTTATCCACAGAAACACCTCTAAAGGAAGAGAACATTGAGCCGATAAAGGGGAAAATTTTCTCTGTTTCTGAGAAGGTACAGATAGTACAGGAAAGAATTGGTATACTGGTATTCAAATATAGGATTATGCAGTGATATTTTTAGATTGGTAGGTTACTATATGTAACTTATTGATCATCTCGCGGTTCAGTCATTGGTCATTGATGTAGCTAATTGACCAATCAGTGCGTAATTGCTATATAATTAGTTTGCTTATGGTCCTGTTTGCGGGAATATTCTGGCTATAGTTTAAAAATTGATTCAGCAGAACTGGGAGATGCTTATCGAGATGAAAAGCAGCGCAAAGCAAGAGCTTTCGAGTTCCATTCCTATTTATCATATTTCCACAACTGAGTCATCTTTTTTTTTTATTTCCCATTTTCCGAATTTGTAGGTGCAATTCTCCCTCTTGCTCTCTCGTTGCTCCTAGTACTTGTGCTGCCAGGCCCTTATATCCACTTCCCAGCGAAGCGGCAACATCAGAAAACAGCCATTACAGACGTTTTAGACCATATAACATTGCACACAGAGGCTCCAATGGGGAAATTCCTGAAGAAACTGCACCGGCTTACAGGGTTCGTATCGTAGTATTTTTTTTTTTTCAAAAGGAAACATTTCCTGCTCATTTCAAGATAAAATTTTTATTAAAATATGCTATGGTGCGATGAATATTACAATTTCCTGCTCTATCTTTACTCCAAACAACTATCAACTTCTTCTGGATTACCTTTTTTTTTTTTCACTGTTTTACTGAGATTTACTGGTGATATATAAGATTTTAACATTTCTATATGATTTTGTCACAATGGTGGCAGAGAGCAATTGTGGAGGGAGCTGATTTTATAGAAACCGATATATTATCAACCAAAGACGGAGTCCTAATTTGTTTCCATGATGTAAACTCTGGTGCTACAACTGATGTCAGGTCATACAAACAGTTTGCAAACCGTAAAAACTTATCAAGTGGAAGGTGCCAATAAAACTGGTTCTTCTTCCCAGTTTGTGCATGCTATTATTAATTCTGCGTCAGAGCTAGCATTTCCTGCTTCTTTTAAGAGATATGTTGCTTGTTACCTATTTCTTGATAACAACAAGCAAAAAATCTATTAAGCTGTTTGCTTAGTAAAGGAGTCTGGTTGTGTTTGGGCAGTTGATTTTACATGGAGGAACTTCAAACGCTGAGAGTTAGGCAGAGATACCCTTTTCGAGATCAGCAGTATAACGGTACGTTAGTTTATCTTATTTCTAGGACTCAACTTTTTTTTGTATATTTGGAATTGTAGATCTCTCTCTGTTCTAGTGTGTTGACAATGCTTGGTGTTGCAGTAAGTAAAAGTTAACGAGGATATATAGTATATGTTATGGTACCTTGCAGGAAAGTTTGGTATAATTACATTCGAGGAGTTCATCTCCATAGCACTTGATGCCTCAAGAGTTGTTGGGATTTATCCAGAGATCAAAAACCCTGTTTTTATTAACCAACATGTGAGTAAAATGTATCCATGTCAAATCCATAAGATCAATTCCATGGAAGTTTTATATGAGTAGTACATCTAATGACCTGTCAAATTGATACGATGAAACCTGTCTGAAACTCTATTGCCTCCAATTTTTCCTTTTCCATGCTTCAAGGCGGTCATTCTGGAAGCAAAGGATTTTCTTTCAGTTATAATAAAATATTTCATTTTCTAAATTAGACATCGACGTCTTATGCAAGTCTTTCTTCTCTGCAGGTGAAGTGGCCCAACGGCAAGAGATTGAGGACATGTTTGTGGAGACACTCAAGAAGTATGGGTATAAAGGTTCGTACTTATCTGGAGATTGGCTGAAACAGCCCGTTTTCATTCAGTCCTTTGCTCCAACATCACTTGTCTACGTATCAAACCAGACAGACTTGCCTAAGGTCTTATTGATTGATGATGTAACTGTGTCAACTCAAGATACCACCAGGCAAGATATTCAACTATCTTCTTATTCTCACTGCAAAAAGGAAAGTAACTGGAAGAGTCAACAGTTTGAAGAAACGAGACTGGTTTTTCTTTGTTGCAGTCATATTGGGAAATCACCTCAGATGCTTACTTTGACTACATCAAAGACTATGTTGTTGGAATTGGACCATGGAAGGACACTGTAGTGCCGGTGGTAAACAATTACCTGGAAGAGCCAACTGATCTTGTTTCAAGAGCACACGTTCATGATCTACAGGTGTGTGAAGTCTTCTTACTTTAGTCCGTGCTTCGTGCGTGTCAACACAATTATTACATTCTTTTGTTTGTATCATTGACACGTTTATTGTTGCATGCCCCTTTAATTATCTTATGGCGTTATCCACTTTCAGGTGCATCCTTACACTTATAGGAATGAGAACCAGTTCCTGCACTTCAATTTCCACCAGGATCCTTACAGCGAGTATGATACTGGTTTAAACGTTATAGGAGTAGATGGCTTGTTCACTGACTTCACAGGTAGCTTACATAACTACCAAGAATGGACATCTCCACGCCATCATGGTGACGGTGATTATAGAAAGGCAACCAGGGCGCTGCATAAGATTGCAGGACTTGCAAGCAATTACTGACGAATTTAGCATCTGTTTCCGTTTGGTGAGAGTGTGAATGATCACATGCCTGTATTCATCTAGTTCCATTTGTAGAGAGGAAGGTAATATGGTGTATATTGTCGCTGCGACATTAGAAGATTGATATTATTGTAAAGTGGAATAAAATGGAAATGAAATCTATCATTTTGAAGCTTTTGTCGATCGTTTGATTTGAACTCATTAGTGTCTGTCACACCCATTTGTCTTAATAAGATAGCCCTCTTGGTCACTGCGACATGAGTATTACATTGATTTGAAGTTAACGAAAATGAACTGTCTTACTAAGTGAAAATGAATTGAAATAGTTTTCATTGGGTTCATATGACAATCAGATATAGTAGCTGCTAGACTAGGAAAAAGATGAGAAATTGTCATAAAGCTGTCTAATACTCTTAGAAACTAGGATCATCAACAGTACAAATGAAATTGGCTATACTGAAGGGTGAATCGGGTGGGTTAGGTGGTGGGTGATGATTTCTCTTTATTACCCGATTTATCATCTGATTATAATTTTTTTACCAAATTATAACTATGCCCTTAAAATCTTTGATGAAGTATATTAGATTTCAGATAAACTTTAAAAAAATAACTTTTAATTTATTATAAACCCCGCTATGATGGAATCAACCATCAACATTGTGGTTCTATTGTGTAGTCTGTTTTCAGTTCACAATCACATTTTTATCGATCTCTTTATAATTCTATTGTTTTAACAACCGGGTCTGGACTAGCCATTGTCGCTTAGGCTAGTAGAAAACTGCCCAATTCAGATGTAGATGTTCCAATAAAACTTGCCGGCCAAAACAACTAGTCCGATAAAAGAAAAAGGAAAGCTTTTTTTAGACGACCAATTCTTGCTTTCTGCCCCTCCGGAGTCCGGACTGAGATTACCGCAGACGCAGACGGAGGGGCGACATATGCTGCATTTGGCTCTGAGCCGGCTTCTGTCCTGGCTATTGTGAAAAGAAGAACAAGTAGTAGCCCGCTAGCTGAGAATCCCTAGTACCCAACTCGCTACACGGAGGAGGGTATGTAATAACGGTGGCGAAAGTCGCCACAGACTTCACACAGTTTCATCGGTAGATTTGGGTTTTAATCGGTGTTCCCCCCTCTTTGAATTTATTTTTTTTAGGGTTATGTTTGAGGGGTAATAGTCTAATAGATGTCCTTACTCTTTCACACCCGCAGTGCACGATTGACTGCCAGACTCCACTTTTGCAGGGAATAGTCCTGCTGGATTGCTCGTCGATTTCGGGTTGAATTTGATGGACTTGGCGTGGCTGGGCGCGATTCTAGTCGGAGCTGCTGGCTGCCTGGCATTGGGATATTGCTTAGGTGCTGGTCGTTCGTCTTGTTTGAACGCCATTAAGAAAATAGCAGCTCAAAAGGCTAACTGTGGCTCAATTAGCAAAAACAAGAAGAGTGAGAAACCCGCGCTTGAAGTTGAAAAGCTCGCTGAAATTCTGGAGGACTTTAAAATGGTAAGCTCTTTTTCTGTTTTGTATGTATTTAGTTTATATCACGTTTGAATTTGCAGTTACTTGTTTGATCATAATATTTACAGTGGAATCAATGTAGAAATGTAACATTCAAAATTTTGGGCACTGAACTTCGTTTTTTTTTTAAATTTGAAGGTATTGGTTGTTCGAAATGATCTAAAGATGGGCAAGGGTAAGATTGCTGCACAATGCAGGTACGTTTAAAGATGTTATGGCTGTTTGATATTTTCATTCTCTCTTTATTTGATTAGTCTCTGCATTTCAGATTCAGATGCTGTAATAAGTAGCGTTATGGTATATTATGCTGTACTAAAGTTCTACCTTCACTGTATCCTTATTCATCTGTCTGCAAATGTTGGTTGTGTTCTGATGTTTCAATTTTGTTGTGTGAATTTGTTAACACATGGGGTTTCTCAGCCATGCTACCCTGGGTCTATACAAAAAGCTTTATAATCGTGCTCCAAAAGCATTGAGCAGGTTTGTTGTTTTCTCTAGGATTTTTTGGTTCTTGGCCTCTGCTTTGCAATTTTGCATTTCCTAAGCTTTTGAGTGATCAGTTTTGTTCATATTTAGATGGGAGATGTGTGGCCAGGTCAAGGTGGTCGTGAAAATTGAAAGCCAGGATGAAATGCTTAAATTGCAGGTGGTTCCAGTTTGTTCTTGTTCTGTTGTTGTATTTTGCTAATGATCTTGTAAAATGATTACCTGTCTCCATTTTACCACTGATGCTCTTCTGGCAAGATTTACTTTTTTGTAAAGTAATTATCTCCACTATTTTTTACCTACTCTTTCAAGTTTCATATGCCTAGCAGGAGAGGGCAAAAACAATCCAGTTGCCTACCCATATAACAATTGACGCAGGGAGAACTCAGATAGCTCCAAGTAAGAGACATCGCCTCACTTGATAGTTATGAATAATGTTTATCGTTTATAAATGCTGTAGATGAAGCTGCCTAAAGCTCTATCGCCGATTGAACCTATATATTTCTTAATCTTGTTCATCTTTAGAATGCTTGCTTTTAAATTTAACTGGGTGCCCCTGCAAGATATCTGTGATTGGATAGTGGGTCTGGTTCAATAAATTTCTACCTGCCAGATGCATATCTTTTCAAAGACATTTTTTGTACCAATAGTTGAAAGACCTTATTATATGATCATCATCCATAGAGCACCGATTTTACTCATTTGTCATCTATCTCATCGTTATTTGAGGTAGTTTAGTGCTACCTCCCCGCTGCTCCACCATTGGTTGGTTATGTATTGATTAGATATACATTTCTGTCCAAATTGAAACTTCCTGAGCTACTAATAATTATGTCTGAAATTAACTTTTTTTTTCCTTCAGATTCAAGAACAGTGATGGCCATAATGGGTAATGTACCTACCTGCTTTATCCGTATTCAAATTAGTTTGAAGTGATCATATTCTCAGCGGCTATGTAGTTTGGGCTCGTAAATTTCACGCTACTCTTTGCAGGCCCTGCTGACATGGTAGATGATGTGACTGGCGGCCTGAAGCTGTTGTAGATTCAGATTGCGAGATTGTTGCCCATGGAGGTCTTGGCAGTGAAACTTCCCTGCTCTATTCTATGGAGCTCTTGTTCCATCTCGAAGTTCAAAGCAAATTTTCCATGAAATAGGGGCTGACACACGTGTACTCATTCAGATTTCATTTTACTGGGTTTCAAACAGAATATTAGTTCCCCGTTAACCTCCGCCAGTTGTCGTTTCTCAAAGACGACCGGGAGGAAAGATGTATTGTAGAATGTAGTGGGATAAATTTCAGCTGATATGGGCACACTAAATTACCATTTTGTCTTTCTTTTCTTTTAGTACAACTGCTATGGTGATCTAAAATAGATTTCATGGGGTTCTATTAGTCTGTTATGTCTTACACAAACGTGGATGATTAATTTTAATGTCTAATTTTATAAAATACTACTTGGGTCAGAATGAAACTAGTGTTACAACATCTGAATCATGTTTTCTGCGTCTTGGATGCGCTTGTCTATGCACTCAGCAGTCAGCCTTCTCATGATGTGTTGAAGTCTGTTTCTTTGGGCACTTGGGATGATTTAGTTTTGTTTAAGAAATTCACTTAAAAATAAAACAGAGTTCAGTTGCTGTTAGAATATCAAAGATAGCTATATGGATTCAGCGTTGACTTTAGAAGAAGAATGTCACGAGGAATCTCCATAGAAACATGACAGGCTAGGGTGCATTTCATAGAATGGGAGTACATATTGATGTTGATGTTAGATTCTAAAAGAATCAGGCAAAAGGTATGCAAGATTCATAGTACTTCTCTCAGGTTTGCGATGTCAAATATACAGCCCATGTTTTTGACTAATTAGGTAGGTATGATGGTCATATGCAATCGGAAATCATGTGGAAAAACTCGACTGAGCCAGATGGCTTTATTAGTAACTCGTGTTGCTATGACATCACTGCAGGATAATGTGAAATATATGATGTCAAACCCGATTGAGCTTTGTGCTAATGTGATAAAACCCAAGTTTAGTGAAACTGCCAAACATGAACTCTGCTGGATCATGCACACAATTTCCCTCATAGTAGATTTTTATGGTACCTTTGTACTTATATCATCATGATAGTTCAATGTAATGAGATATATTAAGGAGTCATCACGAGTGGAGCAGGAGTATGTAGTCAAAGTCAAACAAACATATAATGTGTATGTACTGTTTAAAAGATATATACAGTGCAATCAGGGAAAGAAAGATTCTAGAGATTCTAATATCATAATATGTTATTAAAAACTACTATCATCATCATCATGCGTGCATATGGTAAAGGTCATGGGAGCAACCATAAAACAAACTGGAATATTATATATAGATGTATTCATGTTTACAAATTTATTATTCGATTGATTACTTGGCTTGTTAGTCTGCTTGCCTCTGCCTGCAACAACCATTGAGAAGAGCGCAAGAGAACATGGGAAGCAGCAACGAACGGAAACTGACACAACACAAAGGGAAGGGAACTGCTCCACCACCTTCTTCTACACGTTTCTCCATTTTGTTTTGTCTTTTCAAGTCAACAATCAGTTTATATGAATGATTCCTACCCAATAGAGAGAGATTAACTTGATTGCATCACCTTTCAAATTCTCCCCCCATCTTATGCTTCGTACACATCAATGATATATTTCCTCCAAACAACAGAACTGCTGCTTCCATTGCATTGGCATTAACCTCATGGCTCGGTTCCTCTACTTTCTCATCCCTCTCATCCTCCTCGCTTACAAGCTCTACATCAAACTCACAACCAGGCTTCCACCGGGCCCAAGACCACGTCCCTTGACGGGAAACCTTCACCATTTGAAACCGGTATGGTTCAGATCATTTACAGAGTGGTCACAGCAATATGGTACAATCATATCAGTCTGGGTTTGGTCGAGATTGAATGTGATCGTGTCGAGTCCAGAATTGGCAAGGGAAGTTCTCAAGGAGAAAGATCGGGTGCTGGCTAATAGGTGGTCTGATACTGTGTCTTGTCCCGTGTTTAGCGGCAAAGACCTGATCTGGGCAGATTATGGTCCTCACTGTGCTAAGATCAGGATGATCTGTTCTATGGAGCTCTTCTCTCCCAAGAGGCTTGAAGCACTAAGACCTGTTCGTGAGGATGAGGTCACTGCCATGGTTGAATCTATTTACAAGGATTGCACCAATGCAGGTGATATACATATGTATATGATCTCTCTGTTTCATTTAATGTGTCGAAATACATTCTATGTATGCGAGTCGTTCATTGTCATAATTATATATGTAAGATAAAATACCATTGGAACATATACCAGTTAAAATTATGTAAAGTGATGATCATGCATTACAGAAAATGGGGACAGCAACAGCTTACTTGTGAAGAAGTATGTAGAATCAGTCGTTTTCAACAACCTAACAAGGCTGGTCTTTGGGAAACGGTTTGTCAACTCTGATGGTGTGTTGGATGAGCGAGGCCAAGAGATTAAAGCTCTAATACTAGCTGGTGGATTCAACAACCTGCAGCAGCAGCTGATGGAAACCGGCTCAGTACAAGGGATGGTAAAACAGTACATCTCTCAGCTTCAGGACTGGCTGCTTTTCCCTACTGATTCTAACCATGAGAAGATGTCGACCATGAGACAGAGGAGAGGTAGAATAGAGAAGATAACAAGAGCGATTATGGATGAACACGAGATAGCAAGAAGGGAAAATGAGGAAGTTAAACAGGAGCAACATTTTGTGGAGGCGTTGTTTGATATTAAAGATGAATATGATCTTAGCGAAGACACCGTAATTGGCCTCCTATGGGTATGTGATTGTATGCTACTATATGTATTTCATAATAGTCTCTTTTTTTTTGGGTCCAATAAGTAGTGTTGTTGAAATGTTACTGTAATGTCAATTAACTTCTTAAATGCCGTCATATATTTATGCTGGGTTGAATCAGGACATGATGGTTGCTGGCATGGAGACAACAGTTGCATCAGTGGAGTGGGCAATGGCAGAAGTGATAAAATCCCCCAGAATCCAAAAGAAAGCTCAACAGGAACTCGACAAAGTGATCGGTTCAGACCGATTAATGACAGAATGGGACTTCTCAAACTTACCTTATCTTCGATGCATAGCGAAAGAATCTCTTCGGCTCCACCCACCACTTCCACTCCTACTACCTCACAGCGCTAGCGAACATGTCAAACTCGCTGCGGCCAGCTACGATGTCCCCAAGGGTTCCATGGTCCACATCAACGTTTGGGCGTTGGCACGTGACCCTGGAGCGTGGAAAGACAACCCACAAGAGTTCTGGCCTGAGAGGTTCATGGATGAGGATGTTGACATGAAGGGACATGATTTCAGGTTGTTGCCGTTTGGTGCAGGGAGGAGAGGTTGCCCAGCTGCGCAACTAGGAGATTAACTTGGTGATGTCCGTGTTGGGTCATTTGTTGCATTGTTTTAATTGGATGCCGACGGATGGGTTGATGTGTGAGGAGATTGATATGGAAGAGAGTCCTGGTATTGTCTGTTATATGAGGACGGAGTTGCAGGCAATCCCAGTTCCCAGATTGTCTGCCCATCATTTCAAAAGGGTCAGTGTAGAGCTGTGATTCGTGTTGACTGTGTAGTTCGTTGAAAGTTTGGCATTAGTTGTTTCAACAATTAGTAATGTCTGATGACTGCACTCGAAGCAAGGGGGCTATTGGGAAGGAGGAGAAAGGCCGGCGGTCTGATTCTATGATGACAGTACAAATGTGATTAGAAAGTAGGATCCAAGTTGAGGGCTAACCTAATGGAAAGCATAGCCCTAGTTTCTTATTCATGATTCAATACCAACAAATTGACATCAATTTTCCCCCTTTTCTCAATTACTTTTCCTCTCATTATAGTAATTCTGCCTAAATGACCAGTGCCGAATCAGTACTCGTTTACACAATTACTCAAGTTAATATGTACAATTACACGAGCTCTCAGATTCTTATAATTCTGTATTGAGTATCTTGTTCGCAAACCTATTCACAAAAATCAAGTTATAACTCTGTTATCTATGGCACTTCTCCTAAAGAGGGTCAGAGGTTATCAAAAGGGATGCGAGGGGAGGGAGTAGAGTAAGGTGTCTGAAAGTTTAATGGCTAACGTAAATCTTACCTTAGTTGAGCTCTTCAAGCGCCGAGACGCTTGATAAACAACGGATGTCAACCAATTACAAAAACAGGGATGAGGACGAAGATGCCAAGGAACGAGAAAGAAAATGATACCATATAAGATATATTACAGAATTAGGAAGTGAGTATAGTAATTACACTTCATAAAAAAAACAGAAAACCTTACAAAAACATTCATAGTTTACAACAAGGTGGTTGTCATTCATTTACAATATTACCCGCCATAGGGGGCAATGGGTATATAGGAAAAAGTGAACTAAAATACAAGAAGATATGAAGCAACTTACAAAGGAAAAAATGGGGAGAAGACAGCACAAAGTTATCACTGCCGTGCCAGCAAGGCTGGAAATAAGGAGGTACTCCATACCCTTGTGAGAAAAATCAGTAGCATGATGAGGCCCTCACCAAAAACATAGGCAGGAGAAAAAAAATGAGTACCCATGAACAACTAAGTACTCATAATGGAAGATCTCTGCCGCATATCTTGCCCAATAACCCGGAAGGGTAAAAAGAAACACATTTTTTAATCACTTCTGTGAAAAAAAAGAGAGAAAACCCCAAAACACATAACCGGAGTGATAGTTAGTAATTGTCGATAGAGAACTGTACTCCCAACGATACTCTTTTTCAAGAACTCCGAGGGATAAAAACTATTTGTGGACTTAGATGGCACTGAAGAACGCAGTTGTTGTTCATCGATGGTCTTGGGTTTACAATAGCTCCTGGTTTCAGCCGTATCTGAAAATAATTCAAGAGGTGGTGGGAGA
Source organism: Limonium bicolor (assembly GCA_023374045.1). NCBI lineage: Eukaryota > Viridiplantae > Streptophyta > Magnoliopsida > Caryophyllales > Plumbaginaceae > Limonium > Limonium bicolor. The sequence continues at coordinate 255,740,395 of CM041777.1, read as the reverse complement.
GATTAGCCCGACAAATGATGCCTTAGAGAAATAACCGTTGGAAGTAATGTTACCGGAACGGCTGCTAAGGATAAGGATATATCATCTAACTACTATGTCTTGCAATAAAACTCGATCTCGATCCTTCATTTCAGGAGCCTTGACACCAATATATGCTCATTCTTACCCTTTACATACAGATTGGTTCTGGTGCTTCCCCATTATTCTTCTTTTTCATTCAAGTCATGATATAAATCAATGATAGCAAGTTAAATATAGATAGGCCAACAAAAAGGAAAAATGACAACACAAACCTCATAGATCGCGATCAAAGAAGCAAGTAGGGCCGCGACCTGATAAACTGCTAATTGCCGCCAACACATGATCTGATCCCAGTGCCAAAAGATAGAAATGCAGTATTTTCCAATAGTTCACACAGAACATTGAAGTCGTATTCAAAAGCCTCAAACCCAGGTCTTCTTTGTCAGCTTTCGACAGAAAACGGTGAGGATTGAACTTGGTAGAGTCATTTCCCCAAATAAATCTGTCCGTTTGAACAAACTGCATCGGTGCAATGACTACTGCTCCAGCAGGGATAGTAAGCCCATTCTTTAACTTCAGGTCTTTCAATTTACAAATTACAAACACCAAAACAGCAATGAGTATAACTGATCAGCAACATGGAAACACACTGTCTTCACATCACAAGTTCAGGATCATGAGAAAGTGGGAAGAAAAATAGTATTTGAATCTTGTATAAGGATTCACTTCATAAATACAGGTGGTTTGTACTGAATGTGGAATTCCAAGTCATATACTTTCCCATAGAGACAAATGATGTGGTCAATACAAATCTGACAGAAATAGTTTTCTCCAGAACAGTCAGATACAGCACAATTACATGCAATGCACGCTAAAAAAAATGATATCCTTTAAAGCAAGATTGCTTTTCAGAAGCTTTTTTTTTTTTGATAAGTAGTAGTATATTAATCATCACAAGAACCGAAGGAGCTACACAACCTATAGGTTAGAAGATGCCACTGCCCTAATTACATAGTTAGCACATTGTTGTGCTGTGCAACAGAGGTCCCGAAAGATCCTATTGTTCCTCTCCTTCCATAGACAATATAGAGAGCGGTGAACACACAAGAATTCATTCTATTCCTATTACACCGTTTTTTCCATGTTCTACTAACCCACCTAACTATTCTGTCCCAGTTCCTTCTAATTCCTCCATATTGGTTCCAGACTATTTTCCAAACCTCATTAGTATACCCACACTCAAAAAACAAGTGTTTTACTGATTCTCTACCATCATGACAAAGTACACAATTTTCATCAGCCGTCATCCCCCAATTTCTCAGCCTATCCTTAGTTGCAAGTCTTCCGTAGACTGCTAACCAAGTGATAAACGAGTGTCGAGGGAAATTCCCTTTGCTCCAAATCACTTTGTCCCACTCCACCACTGGTTCTTTTTTGAACATCTTCTCGTAGCACTTGCTGATAGAGAAGTACCCATTTCGACATGGCCAGTTAATTGAGCTGCCTTCACCAAAGTGCTCTAACATAAGTTGTCGGCTCCTCATAAGGTTTCTCCAACACCAAGAGCTGTCTGTCAGGGCATGTACATCAGAGAGTATAATGCTTTATATAGTATTCATGCACCCATTTGACCCACAATGTATCTGCATTTGTTTCAATATACCACAGTTGCTTACAAATGGCTGCCTTGTTCCATGTTTCTAGGCATTTCACCCCAAGTCCTCCAGACGACTTCGGTTGACACACTTTCTTCCAAGCAATACTTGCTTTCTTGGAGTTGGTATTACCTGTCCATAGGAAGGCCCTACAGATAGCTATGACTTCCTTGATCACCTTTTTCGGGAGGGCAAAGATAGACATCCAATAAATTTGCATAGAAAGAAGTACCGATTTGATGAGTTGCAATCTTCCTGCATAGCTGAGGAACCTAGAAGGCCAACTCTGAACTTTCCCCACAAGTTTGTCCACCAGATCCCGACATTCCAGTGCGGAAAGCTTGGTAGGACTGAGAGGAACCCCCAAGTACTTGAATGGCAACTTATCTTCCTCCAGATTGTAGTTAACTCTTAAGTAGGTCTTGAAGTCATCAGTAGCCCCAGCCATGTACACTTTGGTTTTGTTCATATTTGCTTCCAACCCTGACACCTTAGAGAAGCATGTAAACAGAGTCATCATCTCCTTAACAGCCCCATGCTTTGCTTTACAGAAGAACATGAGATCATCTGCAAAGCAAAGATGTGTCAGATTAAGCTTCTTGCACTTCGGATGAAACTGAAACTTTTTCATAGTCTTAAGGCTCATAAACAACCTGCTTAGGTATTCCATACACACCACAAAGATGTAGGGCGATATGGGATCACCTTGTCTCAGACCTTTTCTCCCTGGGAAGAAACCTTTCAAACTCCCATTAACCACCACTGAATAGCTTGGTGTGGTAATACACTCCATGATCCATCCCACAAATTTAGCCGGGAAATTAAGTGCTATAAGGATGTCATGGACAAAACCCCAATTGATACTATCATAAGCCTTCTGCAGGTCCACTTTCATCATACATCTAGGCGAGATGACGTTTCTCTTGTATCCCTTAATCAATTCTTGACAGAGGAGGACGTTATGGGAGATGGATCTTCCTTTGACGAATGCTGCCTGGTTTGGGCTGATGATATTTCCCAAAAATCCTTGAAGTCGATTTGCAAGAATTTTACTAATAGTCTTGTAGATCACATTACAGCAAGAAATAGGCCTAAAATCACACGCACCTCTTGGATTCTTTTTTGGTATGAGGCTGATTGCAGTACAGTTGATTTTCCTTAGCAGTCTACCTGATGAGAAGAACTCTTTTACAGCTGCACACACTAACGGCCCTGTCACCTCCCATGTGTCTTTAAAAAAAGCACTGCTATAACCATCTGGGCCAGGTGCCTTAGAGTCAGGAATAGAAAATAGGGATGTGTTTATTTCCTTATCCAATATCCCTCTGCACAGGTCAGACTCTGCACAGTTTGGGATCGTTGGGCCCCTGTTAACTACCTCTTGGTCAATCTTTACACAGCTAGTAGACGTCCCCAAAAGTTTCTCAAAGTACTTAACTAATTCTCTCGAAATCTCATCTGGTGTGGTTTTACATTCACCATCCTGCCCATCAAGAGAAATAATAGTATTCCTAGCATGGCGCCTTTTGATAATTGCATGGAAATACTTCGTGTTTCTGTCCATGGATTTTAGCCATTCACAATGACTCTTCTGCCTAAGGAAACTGTTCTCCGCAATGGACAGCTGTTTCAAATGACAAGTAGCGATTTTCTCCTCTCTGATCAGCTCCTCGTTTTGTAGATCATCCCTTAGTCTTTCTTGAATGCCATTTAACTTCTTTTCAGCTTCATCCGTCTTACCACTGATATCTGAAAAATGATGCTGGTTGATTCCTTTAAGGCTACTTTTTAGCTCTTTCAGCTTACTACACACTTGATCCATCATCTTGCCACTATGCCTTCGATCCCAAACATTCGTAACTGTTTGCTGGAATCCTGGATAAGAGCTCCACATCTTGCAGTACTTGAACGGTTTAGGGCCAAATTTACATTCTCCTGGATCTTAACAATAATAGAGCAATGATCTGAAATGTCTGGACTAGAAAGCTTGCAAACGAGTTAGCAAACTTTAGAGTCCATAAACCATTGGCCAAAGCTCTATCTAGCTTTGACCATATAGTGTCCCCTTGTTCATGTTTATTCCACCAGGTATAAGTGAAACCCGTAGACTTAAGATCATCAACTCCAAGAGTGTGTAAGCAATCCTTGAATTCCAAAATCTCAAGCCCAGGGACATTCCTACCTCCCACTCGTTCATCTCTTGATTTCACAACATTAAAATCTCCTAAGATGGTCCAGGGGTTGGAGATAGAATTATTAACCTGCACAAGACTCTCCAAAGCTTCCTTCTGTCCAGGTAGTTATTTGAAGCATACACAAAAGAAACATCAAAAGTGAGGTCATTAATCTTGTCAACGGCTTCACAGTGGACCAGCTGATCTGTCATAATAATTGGACTGATATCCCACCGGGTCTCATCCCAAAAGACAATTATACGAGCCTTCTCAACATACCCAATATTAGACAAAGTCTTCCAGCTCCTAAAACATTTCCTGGTAACATTTTCCAGATTATTTCGTGCGATCTTAGTCTCCAAAATAGCACCAAAAGAGATACCATTCTTCTTAACCCACCTTCTTACCCCACTCTGTTTGGCGGGGCTGTTAAGCCCTCTAATGTTCCAGCTCGCTACTTGAGTCATCATCAAACCTATTGTCTTGTGGTGTATCATTATCACATTGATCCCCTTGGAGCACCTTATTGTTTTGTTAACTTGCTTCTTAGAGGGGGCAGCTCTTGTTGATGGGGTAGTTGGTGGAGGGTTATTGACCCAAACCTTTCTCTTACTCTTAGAGTAGATCCTCCACTCTTGCTCATCTTGAACTGAAGCATTTTGGGAGATCATGCTAGTAGCTGCCTCAGATTTCTCCATCTCTGGTTCTTTTACCCCAGTCTGTTGCTCTTGGGTTGGCTCCTCCTCTTGCTCTTTTTCTGCATTTTGTTCCTCCACATTATTAGCTTTCTGAACCCAAACTTTCTTCCTCACAGCCTTACAATGTTGTTCTAGGTGTCCCATTTTCTTGCAAATGGTACACCAGGTGGGTTTCCATTCATACTCCACCTGCTGCTCATGAGTCTCCCCTTTGGATCCTTAATCCTCAAGATGTCTGGAAGCTCCTGTCCCTTTTTAACCTCAATAAGAACCCTTGCGTATGCCAATCGCTCCCGATTGATAGTACATCTATCCATGAACAAGGGAATCCCAATTCTGCTAGCTAGCTTACTCAACGTCTTGCTGTTCCAGTATTGGAGTTTCAGCGCTGGGAACTTAACCCACACAGGGAGTGAATCCCCAACATCTTTGTTCAGCTGAAGGTCTTCCGACCACGGTTTCACAAAAAAAGGACGCCCTCCGAACGTCCATCTACCTTCAACAGCATTTGCTTTACCTTGCTCACTCTTGAACCTAGTGAGATATACCCCTTGCTGTAGCCGGTAGATCGCTTCAATATCTTGTCCTGGCCAGATGTTCCTTAGAAATTTATCCATTGCAGTGAAAGGGAGGTCAATTCCCAATAGGAAGCATACTACAGAATTCCTCCAGTACTCCACTTCGTCTTTTATCTCATCTTCTTCAACAGTAATGGTGTTATCTTCATCCTCCTCTGTTAGCCCAACTCTTATTCGTGCTATCCTTCTCCTTCAGAATCTCCTGTTCTTTCAGATTTGTGTCCTTATCAGTTAATCCAGTCGCAACAGCAAGGGTGCAGGAACCACCAAGTGCCGACGGCCCCTGAGGGACCCCACATGGCTGTCGCCCAGTCCCTGCCTGCTTAGGAGGCAGACCGCGACTCCCCCCCTCATTCGCATAGGTGATTGCGTCTGAATTTGGAGTTTTCTGATTGGGGGGATTTCTAGGGATTCCTCTGATCTGACGTGCGCTGGACTTGGAGTTTGCCTACCATGGTCACCGCCCTCTTGGGATGAAGCAAGGGGGGAGGCGAGTTTAAGGGGGGAGGCGCTCAAGGGAGAACGGCCAGATTTTTGGTGGTCGAGGATTTTTCTCCTCGTCATCGCCTGTGTTCGCCAGAGAGTATCGGGAGAACAGCAGTTTAAAAAAACGCCTTTTTTACTTTTGCTTTTCAGAAGCTTGAGGTGTGAGTAAGGTTGAGAAAGAACGAACAACAATACAAAACCTGAGCCAAATTAGAACCTTGCTATTTCAAAAACATCAGAATGGTACATTATATTCTACAATTGATACGAATGATTGTAGGTTTACCATGACTATTAATGCACGGTAACATACAACATGGAAAATATTGTATTTGTGTCTGACTGGATAAGTATACAGCCTTATTCTCATAAGATCAACATTTTATTGTGGGCCAATAACACTGAATCAACCAATCAAAATGTGACAGAAATGGACAATATTTTTCAGGTCCAGATATAACTCACCACTGTCAGGAGAACATCTCAGAAGCAGTGGCCCCGTCGGGAGAAGACGAGCAGACTCAAAAGCAGTTGCCAAAAGCAAGTGCATGTTACCAACTTCTTCATGATTGATGTCCTTCGGATCTTTACACACTTTACATATCTCCATGAATAACTGCACATGTTAGTTGAAAGGAAAATTAGTTGAAACACTTCAGAGTCAGGCCCTGTTTGAAACTTGAGGCGAAAAATTAGAGGTTGGAGATCTCTTCTGATTCCCTCTTGCAAAATTCGGCAGCAAATTTCTACCAGCTATATTTTTCCACACAAAAAGTGGCAGCTAGTTTCAAACAAGCAAAGTAGCTTCAAGATGCAGACCAGGGTAAATATCTGCAGTACCCAGAGGGATCCATGCAAGTACAGTCATATTTCTGTTCAAGTAATTTACAAGCTAATTCCATACATGTCACGAGTGGATATCTTAATCAACTAGACAAACGACTTTAAGCATGAACAAAGATAGTTGAAAAAGACCAAAGGAGTCCAAACAGAAGTAAACGCAAGAGATGGGAAATAGCAGGTATAGGACTCACAGGACTAACCTTATCCTGCAGCTCAGGCTGCATAGCAAGACTAGCCAGAATGTTACTAGTCAGATCAGCAGTAGTAAGGTACCCATGAAACATCACAACCATCATATTCTCAGAGAAATATTCTGGCATATTCAAACTGCCAGTGGGCTCCTGCGTATATGAATATCTAGGAACAGGAACACCAAATGAAGTTTGGCCATCAAATTCAGTTTTTGCCATCTTTTCAAGAGATTCATTGGGGCAGAAAATCCTGTGGTTTTCTCTGCGCTGTAAAAAAAATTCCTTGGTCAAGTTTTCCAGCTCCCTGCAGAGATCCTGGAGTTTCCAGTAACCATGGTTCAGGAAGGGGGTCATTCTATATAAAGCCCAAAAGAAAGCATCCTTTGCAATCTTCCTGAGAAGGTCCTCATAAGCATCAACCTTTGACCAATTAAGGAATGCATCTCCAAAAACCATGGAGCCTTGTAACAAAAATGCTATATGTTGGGAGATGGTCTGGCAATCAAGACTTCCTTCTGCACCAACAGTGGATATTTTGTTATTAATGGAGTCTAAAACCATTCCTTTCATGATACTATCTCTCCCATGTAACCTGGCGTTCAGTTCAACTGCCAATGATTGTCTTCTCTCTTGAGCCTACAAAAAGCCACAGAATTCAAGAGGGGGGGTAAACTAGCCTCTTCCAAGCTCGTTTTTATACTGTAGGAGAAACATGTATATTCGACACTAATCATGCTTATAGATCATGCGTAAACAAAACATACCTTGTTATATGAGGAGAAGAACAAGTTTGGCTGCCCAAATGTGACGTGATGCGCCTTCCCCATCAAAGGCAACTCTTATCTGCAGCCTTAATAAGCATTTCCTTGATGAGCCAGGGTCCTCCACTGAACAAACAGCTGATCCAGAGCTAGCCACAGCTTCACCACTGATCCATACTTTTCATGTGACTTGACTAACAGGTCTAGAAAGCAAGAAAGTGACTTAGAGTGAAATCTAATGGCAGAATGAAAGCTTGGAGACATCATGAGGAAACTGTATTAGAAAACGAGATCATTGATAGTATTTCGGATAAGACATTAAACATTTCATTAAATATTCCATTTTTGACGGGATCTTTAAACCATTATATTACACTGGGATACCATATGACATATTGATCAAGAACACAAGTTTCACCAATATGGATGACAGCTTATCCTGAAGAGTAAGTCCATGGTGAGAGGGAGGATCTAGTTTACATCCAAAATCAAGCATAGCAACCACATATGCATGAGACGCATGTGGTGTAGTTTTAATGTCTAAAACCTAACAAGGTAAACACAATAGTTCTCATATGGCACCCATTGTAGTGTAGCCAATTTAGGGAAGTTCACGTTCCAATAGGATTCAATCATTCAATTTTCTGCGATGTGTAAATACATGGATAATAGGAACAATGGGAAGGAAGTTCCTCCAGCACACATCCATCTCCAGAGCCAGTTGAAGCCAAAATTAAAACTCATTCGAGGCTTGCAGCTCTAATTGTTGACTTCGTGATTGAAATACTACAATTGCCTGAAGTGAAGCGCCAGAGGGAGCAATTTCTTTCCCCATTCGCCCACAGTGCACTAAAACTATCATCATTCAATCTTTGTCCATGGATCAAACCAAATAGGACCAACGAAGAAGAAACATACTTAACAAGAAAGCCGTCATTACTAGATCTTCCTTACCAGTGAGATCCTCTTGCGGAAAGTCGCCAGAGATGAGCTCGGAGTGACCAAAAAAGGAAGGGCATGGAGGGCCAGGAATTCGACTTCCCTTCAGCCACAGACCAAAGAGCCTGGCGAGCTTAGTCAAGAGCAGTGTCGTGACGGTGATGAGAGAGAGCCAGAGGAGGAGGTTGATCTCTCTCTCTGCATAGTCCCGAAAGATATCCCCAGCTTCATCCCTGCAGGAAACGGGGGCGGCGGGGGAGGATCGAGAGCGAGAAGGATGGAAACGGCGGGAGAGAAACGCCACAATCTGAACAAAGACATGAGAATCGCAAGCTTCCATTAATCCCCCATTTCTCCTTCCTGCTCTGAACTCCTGCAGTAGAACAGGCACCAGCTAAGACACGGAAGCAGCCTGCCTTTCTTTTTTCGAGCTTCCACTGGCTCTACCGCGGAATACAGACGCACAAGAAATTTGAGCTGATTAGACCACCATGAATCTGATTTCGATAGGATGCTCGGTATATGGGACCAGACTAGCGATTGCACGGGAGGCTCACTCACTCGTGTAAGCACATGCACCATGGAAAAGAAAGTACATGTTAGCATGTTTTAAGCATTTTAAATATTATATTGAAGCAGAGAGGCGGAACCAACCGACACCGTTGAGTTCCTCAAAAAAAAAAACAAACAACATTTGATTGATATAAATGATTATAACTTTTAAACTATAAGTCCAAACAAAAAAAAATTGGACCATTGTTTATCTAAATTCAAGTTCTTTAAAACAAGACCAATCATGGATATGTTTTGATAAGTTTAAAAATTTATGTTAGTTACATGTACATATCAACATATATCAATGACACTTATGATTCACCACATATAGTTTAAAATACACCATATAACATTAATAATACACCACAAAACAATAATAATTCAGTATTTGTTTCAAAGTTTGTTATCTAATCCACCACTTATTAGTTAATGAATCATAATGCCAATTTCAATGAATCATAATGTCAAATTTAATGAATCATACCATAATTTTAGTGTATCATTAGTAACATATAAAAATAAAAATTTTAAGCAACAATACAACACAAACATTATTTGATATGTAAGAAAAATAGATGATTCGCCATATAAGGTTTAAAATACATCACAATACTATAATAATACACTAAAAACAATAATGATTTTTTATCGGTTCCGGAGTTTGTTATTTAATTCATCACTTATTAGTTAATGAATCATAATATTAATTTTAATGAATCATAATATCAATATTAATGAATCATATCTTCATTTTAGTGTATCATCACAATCATATAAAATAAAAATTGTACACAATAATACAACACAAAACAATATTTGGTATGTATGAAAAATACATGATTCATCATAAGGTTTAAAATACACCATACAACAATAATAATACACTACAAAACAATAATGATTTGTTATCGGTTCCGAAATTTGTAATCTAATTCACCACTTATTAGTTAATGAATGATAATATCAATTTTAATGAATCATAATATTAAAATTAATGAATCATATTATCATTTTAGTGTATCATCATACACATATAAAATAGTTTTTTTCAAAGTTATCAAAACATATCCATGACTGGTCTTGTTTTGAAGAACTTGAATTTAGATTAACAGTGGTATAATTTTTTTATTTTGGACTTATATATTAAAAGTTACAAACATTTAAAGTTAGTATAGTAAAATGGCAGTCCAGTCAGCAAACAAGCCAAATCTGCTGACTGACAACACAGTTTCCCACTCCTACCTCACGTACGCACCCGCTGCACAATCGAATTCGCGATAAGGGACATGTGGGTGGATGGGGATGAATGAAGATGGGCTAATAATTGAAGAACGGCTTTTTGTCCTTCTTGATTGTCCTCCGGACCCTCTCCTCGATTGGACGTCACCCTTTTTGCCTTTTTGCGTGTCTAAAAAACCCAAAGATAATTTGATACATCTAAATCTAATTATAGACGATTATTCTATAAAAAATTATACTTAAGAAATAAAAATTATACTGTATATCATTGAAAAAAAATATACTCTACAGGTAAGTTATACATTGAATTATGATATTACTAAATTCTATTATATGTATGTAATAATTTCTTAAACTATATAGTAACAAATTTACAAAACCTGACTCCTACTTCCTTTACAATTATTGGTGTTTGGTTGTTCATAATTGACTACATGTTTCCGCGGTCAGCTTGGGCCATTTAATTCATTTTCTTTACTATTACTCCCTCAGTTCTGAATTGACTATCTTTTTTATTTTATGGCATGTTTTTTCACTTCAATATTAACTATATAATATAAAATAATTTTATAAAACTAAATTTTATAATCTATAGTTTATCATCAAAGGAGTCATATGCAACAATTAAAAAAATTTAAATTATTTTATCTTATATGTTAAATATTGAAGTCAAACGATATGTCCAAATAGTAAACAAGCAGACAGTCAAGCATGCAGTCTCGCTGCACAATCCGTCCGTGCAATCCATCTACATGGTGGACTGGTTATGTGGTAAATAAGTGAGAGTAAATATATACAAACTTTAAATGATTGTAACTTTTGAAATATAAATCCAAAATAAAAAAAAAATTGCACCATTGTTCATCTAAATTCAAGCTTTTCAAAACAAGACCAATCATGGATATGTTTTGACAAATTTTAAAATTTACATTAGTTACATGTATATATTTGTACATATCATCTAGATTTATGATTCACTATTTACAGTTTAAAATACACCATAAAATAATAATAATAATAATAATACACTACAAAACAATAATGACCCATTATCTGTTACAAATGTGGTATATTAAGAATAAGACTTAAAAAATACTATCATACAAATCATAATACACCACAAAATAATAATAATACATCACAAATACAATAATGATCCATTATTAGTTCTGAATCTTGTTATCTAATTCACCATTTGTTAATTAATAAATCATAATATTAATTTTAATGAATCATATCATCAACTTAGTGTTTCATCATAAACATATAAAAATTAAAAAATTAAACAATAATATAACACAAAACAATATTTGGCATGTATGAAAAATACATGATTCACCATATAAGGTTTAAAATACACCATACAACAATAATAATACACTACAAAACAGTAATGATGTTTATCGGTTCCGAAGTTTGTTATCTAATATACCACTTATTAGTTAATGAATCATAATATCAATTTTAATGAATCATAACATCAAAATTTACGAATCATATTATGATTTTAGTGTATCATCATATACATATAAAAAGAAATTTTTTTAAACAATAATACAACATAAAAATAATATTTGGTACATAAGAAAAATAGATGATTCACCACATAATGTTTAAATTACACCATACACCAATAATAATACACTACAAAACAAATATTAATTTTTTACCAATTTCAAAATTTGTAATCTAATTATCCTCTTATTAGTTAATGAATGATAATATTAATTTTGACCAATCATAATATAAAAATTAATGAATCATATTATCATTTTAGTGTATCATCATACACATGTAAAAATAAGTTTTTTTCAAAGTTATCAAAACAAATCAAAAACTGGTCTTGTTTTAAAGGGTTTGAATTTAGGTGAACGGTGATATAATTTTTTTCATTTTGGACTTATATTTAAAAGTTATAACAATTTTAAATTACTATGATAAAAAGACAGCTCAGTCAGTAAAGCAGTCCAATTAGCAGCTGACTAGGACTACCATTTCATAGGACTGCACTATATTATGCACAGACAAGGCGTACACACGAATTTGCGGTAAACATGACGGTCAATTCAGGATGAAAGGAGTATTAGGTTTTGAAAAATTAAAAAGTTATTAAACTTTTATCTTATTTAAATTTTTTCATGATTTCCAAAATATATTAGATGTAATAATTATAGTGTAATTTAATTGGCATGTGATATCTTGAAGCTGAGTGTACATACTATTATGTGTGGTTGATCTAGTATTTATAGTATTTTAGTGAATAAATTAGATTTTCTTAGTTTTCTAATACAATATTATCTTTTTTGTCTTTTCACATTTTTCTAGATTTTAACTCACTGTTCAATACTCTAACTAGCAACAGTGGTAGATGAAAGGTCATATATTATACAATATATGGATATAGTACTTTTGGCATTTGTGTTATGACATGATGAGTATATGGATAGTATCTGACTACTCAAACATAAGGATAAACATTCACATACTAAATTTTATACATTTGTATACTTAAATATTTACATCTGTATAGTTAATATATAATAAGTTGTATTCTTAAAATCAAATCAACCGTATATAAAGTAAACTTTATAATTCACTATATATAAATACTGGTATACTTAATTTACAAAAAACTCGTACTTAATATCAAATCAATTGTATACTTTATTTATAAAGAAAAAACCTAAGTACCCTCTCGAACATATCACATAATTAATAATAAGTGTCAAAACTCGAAAAATGAGGCAATGAATTTATTTTAAAAATCAGATTTCATCAAGAAACCCATTCGAAGAGATATTCTATGTAAAACCCTAATAACATTTTCAACTTCTAGGTTTAAACATTGAAAATCGAAAATGTGGAATCCAAGGGAGTTAGACGATTCTAAAATCCTGGCTGGAAATAATGTTGGAATTCATGGGAAGAGTTTTCGGGTGTTTAAGAAGGACTTTATGCAATTTGAGAGAACTTACTGTTATTCAAGAAGATTTTTCTACAATTTGAGAATAACTTTTTGTAATTCAAGAAGCATTTTCTAAATTTGAGAATAACTTTTTGTAATTCAAGAAGAGTTTCTACAACTTGAGAAAAAACTGTTGAGAAAAGTTTTTATGTAAATATTGATAAGGCTTTTATGTAATATTTAAGAGGAATTTACTACATTATTGATAAGAGTATTATGTATATTGAAATAATTTTCTGAATGTTGAAAAAGTTATTCATGAATTTTCAAATGATTTTTGGAATTTTGAATTTTTTTTATTTTTTTTATATGATTTTTTTGAATTTTGAAAGAGACGATTTCTTTCATAGTGTTTAAATAAATAGTAGATATTTGAAGGACTTAGAAAAGAATTGTAAAAGATGGTTTGATTGAAAATAGTTGACTGATAGACTCCAAAAGAGTTGGTTTTGATTTTGAAGTTCTAGCAATGACTTGGAAAGAGAGACAATAATGAAAATTGTGAATGAAATTTTTATGGAAATTGGAAAGATGTTGAATTGGGAATAAACAGGTTGATTTGGAAGCACATGTTTTCTTTTGTTCTTAAAATTGGATCAAGGGTTTAAAGTATTGAATCTTAAAATCAAGGGATTGTTTGAAAATTTTTGAAGGAAAGAGAACTCCACTACACAAATCAGAGATATGCTAGCTATGAAGAAACAACTTTAAACATTTTTCTACACTGGGCTTATGGGCCAATTAATAGTTGGGTAAACTTAGAGGTTGTCTATGGTCACCTGTAGTGGCGATTAAGAATTGAGACAAAGGTAACAAAAGCGGGACAAATGCAAAGATTGATGATAAACATGGATAGGAATACATGTGAACAAACATGAAGCTCAATCAGCAATGCACAAGGGACTAACAACAGTGCATCAAATGAAAACAGATTGTTGATTGTAATCAAAAGAAGTTGTAGGTGATAGAGAGCTAACCAACGGGGTGGCCTGCCCCCGGTTTATCATTCAACCAAATATATATATATCCAATCAAAGCAGGTGACAATTGCTCAAAGCCCGTCTCAACAATAATGAGCAGACATCAAGCAAAAATCCACAATTTTCTAAATCATGGTCAAGTCCAAGCCAAGCAATGAGCGTGAGCCCAAGTCAAGCAAGTCGAATCGGTATCCAATGTATGTACCTCAGTCAAAGCAGGTAACCAAGACGTAAGAAACACACTGCATTCAAGCAATGACAAAAGGACAGCATGAAACTGAATACCAACTTGTAATCGTCAACCCACAATTCAGTGAACACATACGAGACAGGGTCCAACATAAAATTAATAATCATCTGGGACAATTATGTCCAAACAAACTAATGGTGACCATCGAATCTGGTTCTAACCAAAACTGATCGGAACTGGTTTGGAATCGGAACGCCTCCTTACGAAGCGAACACAAATACACATTTTGGGATTGGGACTGAACCGAGCCCGGAACCGAAACCGCCCTTGGATTCGGAACCGTAGAACCAGAACCGGAACCAGTGGAACCAGAACCGCCCCGGAACCGGTCTAACTAGTCGTTGGTCAATGGGTAAAACTACATCATTTTGGCTTGGGCGCACGTGCTCTTCTGACGAAAGAACCGTTGGAAACCGGAACCGCCCCAAAAATCCCAACAACTCTTTTGCTTTAATAATGTCTAAAGGCTCTATTGGCTTCAACGGTTAGTTTGCCCTAAAACCCCTATTAAATACACCATTTTTATCATCATTCCACCACACAACTCATCATACTCTTCTTCCCTCTTATTACTAGTATTTTCTTGTGCAATTAAGTGCTATTAAGCATTCTAGTTACTAAAAAGCTCATTTCACACATTAGCTCTCAATTCCCATTTCCCACATTCTAGCAAAATGTCTAGGAGAGCCGGAAAGGAAGTGATGCCTTCTTCCAACCTCCCAATCAATCCAAATTTTCAAGTTGATGAGCAAGACCAAATCAACGAGATGGAATTCGGGTATCATCAACAACCACATTATTTACCTTCATCAATCCCGCAAGATGGAAGCATACAATTTTTCAGCACGGATCTACAAAAATAGGGGCAAGACAACCAGGAATATCTCCATTGGAAAGTTTTAATATTAGTTACAATTTATTTTATACAAATTTAATTTTAAGTTGCATTCTTATCTTAATTATAGCATAAAACAATTTTTTTTACAATTAAAGGTACATCATCTACCCCATCTGATGCCCACAATCTTGATCAAGAAGAAGATGAACAAAATGATGATGATGCTGCCGCTCCAACAAAAACAAAAGAGGTTTGTTGGGTGTGGGCATACTTCATAAAGAAAGAAGATGCGAAGAAGCCCGGGGCATACAAGCATATTGCGATCTTTGCAGCAATGACTTGCATGGGCGGCGGACACCAGAATGGGAACCTTTGCAAAGCACTTGAAAATCCACAAAATCTACAAGGATACGGCGGGAATGGGGGGCGATACGAGTAGTCAAACTATGCTCACCAAGTTTACCCAACGACAACCCGGTCTAGTTTTTTCATTATAATAGAGAAGGAATGATAGATGGCATGGCTAGGTTTATGATTACTAAACAAATTACCTGTTAATTTTAGTGAAAGCTCTCATTTTGAAAATTTTTTTTGCACCACATTACAACCACACACATAGTAGAGTGCCTAGGAATACGCTAAAACGTAGATCTTTTGCACAACATAGTATAACTAGAAACCAACTTATGGAAATGATTAATGCATTTGATGGGCATGTTTCATTAAATAGTGATATATGGACATCTACTACTAATGAGGCATTTATTTGTGTTACATGTCCTTGGATTGATAGTTCCTGGACGCTTCAGAAGCGTATTATTGTTTTTGAATTTTTGATGTTGCACATACCGGTCATAATATTTATAAGAAATTTATTGAAGTATTATTTGAGGAATTTGTTTGACAAGGTATTCTCAATTTCTTTAGATAATGCTTTGAACAATGTTAGGTGAGTAGATCTTCTAAAAGCTAATAAGAGACTCACACTCTTGCATAACAGAGATTACTTGTATGTTAGAGGTTGTGCACCTGTTGTAAATTTGTGTGTACAAGATGGTTTATCTAACTTGACTTCTACACTAGAACCACTTAGGCATGTAATGAAAAAATTTTTAGAAAATCGCATGTTGTTAAACATGAGTACAAAAAAAGTGTGAGCATTCAAGTATATATCCTCACCATTTTGCTCCCGACACCCCCCACTAGATGGAACTTCACATATGAATTGTTAGTTAAGACTAAGAATCACCGACCCATTTTGAGTACTTTGTATAACAATATGGTTGTTCAATCCAATCAAGAATTAATAGGTGAGGACTTTTGGGAAAGGCTAATGTTGTGCAGAATTTTTAAAATATTTTGATAGTGAAACTAAGGTATTTTCATTAGTTATGAACTTAATGCACATCTTGTCATAAATGAATGCATTAGTATTTTCCATGTATTGCATGTGAACAAGAATGTTGATGGGATCAGTGGGGTTATTTACGATATGATGAATAAATGGTTTAGCTATTTCAATGAATTTCCTTAGATTTATTGTATAGCAACCGTTTTTGATCCTCAAATAAAATTGGATGGTCTAACAAATTGTTTGATTATTATTATAGTATTGTTCTAGGAGGTCCACCAAATGATGATTATGTTAATGACCATGTAGAAAAGGTTAATGTAGCCTTGAAAAAGCTACATGATGAGTATACTTCAAAGTATCGTCCGGATGAGCTCTCTTCTGCTAGTGGTAGTGGTTCCTTTTCTAAACCACCACGCCCCGGTAGCAAAAAAAGTTCTTGATTTCTAGTATTTTGAAAAGACCAAAATCAGTTCAATTGGGTTCCAGATTTGTACTTATGATGAATATATTAACTTCACTTTTAGTTTTGATGATGATGATGATGATGATGGTGATATAGATGTTCTTAAGTGGTGGCAAGCATATGAAGGGAATTTCTCCATCATTGCAAAGATAGCTCGAGATGTGCTAGCAAGTCCAGCATCAACCGTTGCCTATGAGTCGACGTTTAGTGCGGGCAAGCGTGAGTGTTGGATGAAAAGAGATCAAGCCTTGCACCAGACTTAATCAAGGTTTGTGTTGAGAAGTATGATTGAGACTTGGCCGAGCTGAGATGCCAAGCACAGCATTGCAATACGAGCGACAACATGATGATTAGACACGATGAATGGGGAAAACACTACTTAGGACTTCTATTTTGTATTGTAATATTTTAGAATGTATCAGTTACAAATTGAAATCATGTAACCTCTTAATAGTTGTACTCTTTTTCCTTATTAGGGTTTTCCCAATGGTTTTTTTACCTAATAAGGTTTTAACGAGGCCGTGAATCATATAATAAAATTCTCTTTGTTCTTTAATTTTGTAAATTCAATAAAAATTATAAGTATTTGTTACTTACACATATAAGATTATAAACGTGAGGAATAACCTATTTAAGAGTAAAGTAAACAAAAAGAGCAATGTGTGCGCAAACGGATCTCAAATAGGAGCTAAAACGAAGAATCTGGAGCCAACCGACCCACTGTGGGTCGGTCGGCTCCAGATAGACAGAAAGCTCACAGAAAGCTTCTGCCTTCGACCGACCCAAGGGGACCGACCCATAGTGGATCAGTCCGCTCCAGTTTCTTGACACCCTAAATCTGGAACCTGATATGGAACGACGGTATCGGGGACCGCTCTAGAACGCTCGTAGAACTGGTCGAATCAATGATTTGATGAATCCGAAGCAAATAGAGAGTTTGGAATCGGAACCGCCCGAAACCGCCGCTGACCGATTCCAAATACGAATACATATCCCGGTACCGGAACAGCCGGAACCGGAACCGTGACAAGCATTAAAAAAACACAACATAACCAACTAGAAACCTCAGCCTTTGGACGAAACAAATTCCTCGAACAAAACCATAAGCTCAAAATAGCCTAGAGCCAACAACGTCTGAATCCAAAATCAAATTTACGGGAAGCTGCAATAGGTAATCGGTTTGGTAAGAAACAAATTAGGGAAAATTCACGAGATACCCCTGTTTTGTTTCGTAATTCACAATATACCCTTGTGATTTAAGTAATTTAACTTTAAACATGCTTAAATGTTGTCCAAAATTGATGAAACTTTACA
This sequence comes from Limonium bicolor, assembly GCA_023374045.1. Classification (NCBI taxonomy): domain Eukaryota; kingdom Viridiplantae; phylum Streptophyta; class Magnoliopsida; order Caryophyllales; family Plumbaginaceae; genus Limonium; species Limonium bicolor. Next base: position 255,722,091 of record CM041777.1, on the reverse strand, counting down.
TGGACAATGCTAAAGTGTTATATTTTGATCCAATATCAATTTTGAAGCTTTTTAAGCTCACATGTGACCTGTGGGATCCAATGAATATGTGACTGTTCATTGGGTCCCACAGGTCACATATGAGGTTTAAAAACTTCAAATTTGATATTGGACCAAAATATAACACTTTAGCATCGTCCATGTAAAGTTTCATCAATTTTGGACAACATTTAAGCATGTTTAAAGTTAAATTACGAAAATCACAGGTGTATATTGTGAATTACGAAAGAAAACAGGGATATCTCGTGAATTTTCCCAACAAATTATTTGCATTCGAAAACAAAGAGCACACATCAGAGAAAAGTAATACTGGATCTGGGCATGACAATATCAAATAGCAGGTGATTGAATGTAAACTCTAATATAGCCTCAAGCTCAAGATGTGTGTGAAAAATGGTCAGAAAAGAGCATATAAAAAAACTTAAAAGGAGATTAGTCGATAACTCTAAGCTAGAGTTGTCAAAATTTGACCCAACCCGAAAACCCGTCCGTTTTATCCGAACCCGAAACCCGAATGAAACCCGAAAATATTAAATATAATAAACACGAAACCTGATTGGGTAAAACCCAAATGACCCAAACCCGAAATGACCTGAAAAATTTAAAACCCGAAACCGACCCAAACCCAAACCCAAAATGACCCGAAATAATAGTAATTAAAAAGTAGCCAACTCGAATTACATGAAATAATAGTGAATATAAATTGTTCCAAACCTGAATGACCCTAATAAATATGACAAAAACTTGATTCAAACTTATTATATTCGATTAAAATTCAAAATAGGCACTATATTGACATTTGTGTTATTATATGTAGTATATTCTTATAGAAATTAGGTATATATTTATTTAATAATTTTATCATAAAATATTAACCATGACCCGAAGTAACCGAAACCCGATTCAATCTAGCACTATTACAACCCGAACCCGATTTTGACCCGAACCCGAATGACCCGAATCCGAAATGACCCGAAAGTTAAATGACCTAAACGGATATTGACCCGAAAAAATATAACCCAAAACCCGAACTGATAACCCGTTTGACAGGTCTACTCCAAGCTATGCCATTTTTTATTGAAAGGTCATGATGAAGATTTCCTCAAAATTTATCAAAAGAGAACCATAATGACGGATCAGTAAGAAATAAATAGTATATTTTCAAAGTGATGTGGAATTGTCCTTTTTTTCTCATTATTTCATAAATACGTAATGCATGAAAACAAATTCTATTGACTCTACTATTGCAATAATAATAAAAATATAAAAATAAAATAATGGGTAAGAGAAAAAGAATATTAAAGATCCTTAACACTGGAGGTTTTATGTACTAATAAAATAGCAGGACATCTAAAAATATGTCAAGAAACCTCCCATCATATATGGTTAACATACACCACCGAAGAGATCTTAATCTAGCCCCATCACCCGTAGGCCCAATTATGCAGCAGATTCAAACCATTCTCAAGGGTAATAAGGTTCCATGGTTTATGTGATAACTGTACATACGCATGTCTAAGCGGAAGATCCGCCCGTCTGTGCTGTGGTCCTCTTACCAAAAATCAAAGAAACCCTCTAAATACGACCAAAAAAAAAAGAACACCCTCTAAAAGAAAGAAGACTAAAGGGTAAGAAGAAGAGGATACTTTTCTTAGAAAAAGATAATTCAAATCAGTTCAAAAAAGCGAAAAATATTAAAACAGTTTCACAGTTCAAGTATCTTGGCGCCAATACTCAGGCCTCTCAAAATTCCATTACCTAGCAGTCTATTTTTGCATACTTTCCTCTCCGCTACTACTACTACATCCGACACACACTCTTCAAGATCGATCCCAGCAGTACTGTGTAGATTCCAATTGTCTGAGAAAGCTGTATGAAGTGCGTACCACTCTCCATCCCTCACTAAATCTCTTAGGGTTTTGTTGTGGCGTTCAGTTCGAAATCTCTCCCTCTATATCAATTCTGTACAATGAAGAAATTTTCGCCATCTGTGTCTCGGACAACTTGCGGGTCTCTACTCAAAGAATTACAGGTTCGGAATCGAATTCCCCCTCCCCTCTGCATCTCGAATTTGTTTTCAGCGGCTCATTCTATCGCTGATGTTAAGTCGTATCGGCAACCGAGTTCGCGTATTTCTTCTTTGAATCACAATTCGGAATTTGCTACTTGCTTCATCATCGATCGTTGAATACTCGGTCTTCTAGTTCATAGGGAAGTTACTGCTTAATAATTTCTATTGACTAGTTGACTTTATGGAAATTTGACGCACTGTGAAAAAAGAAAGGATATAGTAGCGATAAGTTTCGTGTGCGCTTTTCATGTAAGCATATTGGATCTTGATACGTTTCTTCAATGTGTGAAACATGAAGGAACCTTATAATTGCTCATATCTGACTTTCATTTCATTTATGTGAATATCTCACGAATTATTAGGATTTCAACATCTAGACCTTACTGAATACTTGGTTCTACTTTTGTCATTTAGGTAATATGGGATGAAATTGGGGAAGCTGATGCCGACAGAGACCAAATGCTCTTGGACCTTGAGCAAGAATGCCTCAACTTGTACAGAAAGAAAGTGGAGAATTCCAAAAAGTACAAATCAGACTTGAAGCAGACTATCAGCGAGTCTTCAGCTGAAATCAGAAGCATTATATCAGCACTAGGAGAGCAAATCTCGTTCCCAAAGGTCTTTCAATATGTGAAATGTTTTATCAATATCAGTATTTTATACCTCGGTCAATATTCTTTTATTTTTATTTTTGCAGTGGTTATATTTGACGTGTGGTTTGTTGAATTTGTTGTACAAGGTCAATGGAACCTTGAAGGAACAGTTGTGTGCTTTGAGTCCTGTCTTAGAGGATTTACGGCATAAGAAACAACAGAGAGTCCAAGAGTTTTCAGAAACTCAGGCTCAAATAATATGTATATGTGCTGAGATAGCGGGTAATGATCAGTGCATGAGTAAAGCGGAACCCCAAATTGATGAGCAGGACTTGACATTTAGTCGTCTGGAAGAACTCAAATCACATCTTGAAGATCTCCGGAAAGAGAAGGTTTTCTTTTCTATCAACTGTCGTCTGTAAATCTATCCTTATGGTGGTAAATCTGACTCTAATGATGTCAATCCATTCCACGAGTTCAGGCTATGCGTTCACAAAAGGTCAGCAGTTACACTAGTGCCATTCACGAATTAGCTGCTACAATGTCTATGGATTTCAAGGAAACAGTTATTGAAGTTCATCCAGCCTTGTTGATAATGCATTTGGTCACTCTAAGAGTATTAGCAATGAAACTCTTGCTAAGCTCTCTGCCGTAGCTGATTCTTTGAGGCAAGAGAAGCAACGGAGATTACAAAAGGTGACTACTGGGTCCATCATCATACGTGTTCTACTTCATAGTAATGAGCTTATTTGTGTTTCCAAATTTACTCTGACCTCACTGTATTTGGAGTGATTCCAGGAAGTTGGTTAAAACACCTTAGTTTAGGACCCTGCTACAGTTATATAATATAGGCGTGCATGATTTAATTCTCTACTCTTAGATTATTTTTCCAACTTTTATTTGTGTGATTGATTTGTGGCTTATAATTTTGCACTTTTATAAATTATTGCTTATTCATTAGGTCTGTTTATAGTTTCTATTAATGAGTCAATGTGGAAAACATGCTTTGATCATCTTCTTGAAACTCCAATTGGCTCTCTTTTCTGTTTCCCAAGGACGGAACCAAGTTGGTCATAAGTAATATATACATGATGAAATCTTCCCTCGACTCTCGATAATCGACCCTACACTTGGTTTCTGGATTCAGGTAGCAAATAACCAATATGTTCACATCATGTATTTGTTTCAGCACGGTATGTAAAGAGGCTTAGTAAATATCTTTGGCACATTTGAGTATCATTTCATGAAAGGACTCTCTGCCTTGTTTGTGTTATGTTAACTTCTTAGTCTGCCTACTGCGTGGTGCTTGTGTGTTAACTTCTATGTCTGCCAGTGTGTTGGTACTTGTATGTTAACCTGTCTATTTTGACATTTCTCTTAAAGGTTCCGTATACCTTATAGTTCTGAAAGCTAATATATAAATACTATTGTTCTGTACCTTTATATCTTACTATCAGAAATTGCAGCTCACTTGCCGGGTCTATGTTTCTTGTATTGCAGATTCAGAATTTAGGAATTGAACTTGTTGATCTATGGAGACTTCTAGACATACCTAGTGACCAGCAGAAAAGATTTGCAGATGTCACCCACTTAATATATTCTACTGCTGATGGTGTTTCAAAACACGGATGCCTTTCCCTAGAACTTATTGAGCAAGTAATTCCTATCTTCTATGGCCTTTTAGTATCCATCTCTACTTGATTTGTTCTACGAATTAAACTGACTCACAACCCTGGGTAGGTTGATATGGAAGTTGATCGATTAAGTGCTATTAAAACCACTAAGATGAAGGAGCTTATTCTGAAAAGGCAGCAGGAGCTGGAGGAAATATATGATGAGGTTCATATGGACGTAGACATTGATGGTGATAGACAAAGTCTCATCAGCCTTGTTGAATCTGGTTTGACTCAACTTCTATCAAAATTAGAGCTCAAGAACTGTAGTTGTTATGCATGTATAAATATGGTAGTAATTTTTACTTCTAGTTTTGAAGAAAGATATGTTTAAAACCCACTTCTTTTCATCGCTTTTTTGCTTGATACGCCTAACACTGGACCAATAGATCCTAAAGATCATAACCAGGTGAAACATGATAAGTATTGACAATGAAGTTTTTTACATGCATGGAAATGTGGAGGAGTTTCTGAAGATGCACAGTGTCATTTGTTTCTTATCTTTGACACTCCTCAATAACCAAATTCTTAATCAATTGCGTCCTTTCTTGCTGATTTCCTGTTAAAAAATAAAGTAAAACGGTTATTTAATCTAGTTCTGGAGCATGCATGGACATCCAAAGTCCAATTTGAGCCGACGCAAATTACCAAAACATACTTCATAAACTCAAGCATGTCATCACTACAGTCACCATGGCCCTTTATTTGCAGGTAAAGTCGACTTGTCTGAACTTCTCTCACGCCTGGATGATCAAATAATTCATGCTAAAGAAGTAGCACGGAGTAAGAAGGAGGTACTAGAAAGAGTAGACAAATGGAGCCGTGCATGTGAAGAAGAACGTGGCTAGATGAGTATGAAAAGGTAGAACGAATGAACCTTTTTAAGCTCTAGCCATCACTTTCTTTGTCTATTACGGTTTTTATATATTATAATTATCTAAGTGCATTGTGATGTTGATCCAGATACATTTGATCTGAGTTACACTTGCAGGCTGCTTGACCACGGATATTGTAGATATATCTTATTTGAGTTACTTCATTCTGTACAAGACGTCATTATGCATTCGCATTGATGAATCTCATCTCATTTTTTCCTATTGTTTACTTAATGTTTGATATTTCTTTTGAAGTCAATATCATCTCTTAATTTAGCACAGCAGCGCCTGTCTTTCCGAGGGTTACTAATTGAAGTTTTGACGGTATTTTTATGTACTTTTTTCTGCAATTACTACTATGGTATCAAGGTATCTGAATTTTTTCGCAGGATGATAATAGGTATAGTGCAGGAAGAGGGGCTCATAAAAATTTGAAACGTGCAGAGAAAGCCCGTGTTCTTGCTGGCAAAATACCATGTGAGTTGGTTGATGCTAGTGTTCTTAAAGCTTAATATCTGTTTACATTTCAGATAGTCAATTGTTGAATTTTTCATCTCAAAGGTGACTTCTGTGAACTCCTATGAACAGGCAATATTACCAAGATTAGTGGGCTGAGTTTGAGTATAACTGTAGCACTATTGTAATAGAAGAAGCGTGACGTAATTACATCTAAGATTTCTCTAAGATAACAACATTTACTTAAAAGTTTAGTACTTATTTATTGGGTGCTTATCAGTATTATCATGCTGATGCGCTTTCCAGGGGAGGGGACATTACTATATTTGTGACTGATAATTTGACAAGTAAAGATTAGTCTCTGTTGTCATGTAGTAACCATGCTTAATCTTTTAATGACTTGAGAATTTGTCTTATTGTGCAGCACTCGTTGAAAATTTGACATCGAAGGTGAAAGCGTGGGAAACTGAAAATGAAACGACATTTTTCTACAACAAGGTATTTCTGATACGTAATTCTAGATTTTAATGTTGACAGTGAGGTAGAGGTGATGGAAAAATATTAGTGCAAAAAATTACTTCTTCAAACTGCTTTCTACTATATATCCATTAGTTGATAAGTAGCTGCATTAAGTGAGATAATAAGACCCTGTTCTATTCTTATACGAATGCCATTCTATCCTCCTTCAGATTTCATTTGTCCAAATCATGCTAGTTTTCCCTTTCATTTTTTGCCTCTGCAAACTGAATGGATTTTCAAATTGTTTCTATAGGCTCCTCTGCTGAAAACGTTAGAGGAGTATCTGATGCAACGTCAGCAAAGAGAAGAGGAGAAGCGAAGGTCTCGGGTATATATTTTGTACCTTCTGTGTCTGACCGACTACTTTTTTTGTAAAACCGTATCGGCATAAAAGTCATTTTAGTCCTTATCACACATGCGACGCTGTTTGGTTATCACTACCAGATCATATGTGCATCTGTTGCCACGTATTACATATGCGATGAATACTTTGCATGAAAACCTTTGGCATTAGTATTTTGAGTTCATGAATATAATTTCTTGGCCATGCAGGAGCAGAAACGGCACCAAGAGCAGCTTGCAACTGAGAAAGAGGCCATTTTTGGTAGAGCAAGCGCCAAGAAGCCTCTGGGACAGAACAACTCAAATAACAATGTAATGGTGGGAACTCCTGCTCGCCGCACACCGGGAGTCCCCTCAGCATCTGGGCGTCTGGGATTCTCCTCAAACAAAGAGCGAAGAGAGAGCGGGAGATCTGCTAGGGCAGCTCCTCCTACTCCAGTGAACTATGTCTCCCTTCCACCGGCTTCTAGATATGATTGAAGATCTGGGGAGTCTGATCTGAACATGTGGCTTAATTTTCAAAAGTTGGTTACTCTGCTGATATCAACGTTGTGATGGGTTTTCTCTTAACAGAACATATTTCTCAGGTAGATTAATTCTAGAGTTTAGGTTGACTACAGCAATATATGGACGGAGTTATGTTGGAATGGATATATGCTACAGCGGGGATTTATGGAGATTGTTTTGAAAACTGGAGTTGTAATTGTAAGTGGGATGTGTGAAATGACACAATATTTTTCTTGCGTGTACTACCGTGAAATGATAAGTACAGGGCGGCCCATTAAATCTTTAGTCATGTAGTGGTATGAGATGATCATGGTTACTCTTTTTTATTGGTGACATTTATTCCTTGAATATTATACTGTCGACAACAAAACTAAAAGGAAAATATTATAAAGTGTCACGCAGGTGTTTCTTAATGTTACATAGTCCCGTTCAGTTTTAGAAATTTCATTAGATTTTGCACATGAAATTCATGAACTAGCTGATTTACCATTTAAGTTTAGGCTAATTCACAGAGTTATTTGATGTCATATGTGAAATTATTTACCGAAATTATTTGGGTGTAGAGAATTTTCAACTATTTGCAAAGAGAGATAATGTATAGTTGCATACTGCTGCCTTCTTAGGTTGTTTGAATAAAATAATTTATACCCAAAGATTCTTGTGTTTGGTTACCAAAACAAAAAAATCATTTCTTTTGTTTAGTTGAAAGTAGCAAAAATGGGTAAGATTATGGATATTTTAGAGGAGTTTAAAGACTCTTCAAAGCAATGCATCATTGTATAAGTTAGTTGAGATTAATATTTTCAAAAGTGGTTATATGTGAGGTTATTAAGAGAATAGTGATTGTCTCCAGGTTCAGGAAGTTTGAGACTTAGGATTATACTTGGGATTTTGTAGTACGGTTGGAAGGGGTAAAGGGAAGTGTTTGGATACATAAGAGATAGAGTGCTCATGCGTATTCAAGGTGGGCAAAGAAGGTTATCTGAATATGGGGGGGGGGGGGGAGGGTTTTGATCAAGAGTCTTCTGCGAATGATTCATACGTATGCTATGAGTGTCGTTAAGTTTCCAAAGTCATTTATAAGCGAGCTTCAGTGTGTCATTCCTACTTTCAAGTGGAAGGGAAGTTCCTCAAGGGGTGGTCTTCATTGGCGTATGTGGGATAGATCGTGAGTGAGTAATGAGGATTGGGGTGGGGGGGGGGGGGGGGGGGGGTTAGGGACTTAAAGTGCTTTAATGAAGCTCTCATGGTAGCTAGTGCTGGTGGATTGTTCATAATTCTTATATGTTGGTTGCACAACTTTGCATCCGAGGTACTTCCCAGGAGGTTATGCTTTGAATGCGGGCTTAGGTCATAGGCCTACCAAATTTAGTGATCTCTCTGGGACGCTTTAGGCTTGTGTGCGATGAGGGCTAAGAGAAGCATTGGGGATTGTGGAACTAGGATAGTACATAAATAGATTGTGGGCAAGCTAGGGGTACGCCCTTTTATGGCGATAGCAGTTCACGAGACATCAGAGGGCACGGTTAGTTGGCTATTGGACCGGGGTAGGAGAGAATGGAACGAGGGTCTTGTGAAAACGTTGGTTCGACATGGAGGATGCATAGTATTGCATACCTTATTTTGTCTATGCAGCTTGGTGAGCTGAACGAAAAGAAGGTTAGTTTTAGGGGTTGCTGAATAAGGCACTTTCTCTATTAGAAAGGGGATAGGAGGGAGGGGAGGGGCGGGTGTAGTTCATGTAAGTAAAAGGGTGTTGGACTCGCTAAGAGAAGAATTCACAAGTGTGATTTTCCACCTTTGGGTTAGGTTGTTTGCCTGGAAACTGCTACTCGAAGTCGTTCCCTGCAAAGCCCTTATTACAAGTCGATGTAGGGGAAGTTATTATGCAAGGTGTGGGTTATTTAGAGGTTTGGAAGGGTGTGAGCATGCATTGTTTTATTATGTTCATGTGGAGTCCTTGTGGTATAAGGAATGTCTTGATTGCCCAGCTTGTTTGAGCTTTGAAGGAGATTGGTACCTAAGTCTTTGTTTACAACCGAATTTAAGTGTTATTAGGACTTTGACATTGTATTTATGGAAAATCTTGTTTGCTAGCTTCCAAGTCGGAGGTGGGAAGGTAAGAAACTTGGAGTGGGGTTTGAAGCAAGCCTATAGCTTATTGGATGTGGCTTGTAGCATTGTACCAACAGTGGAGGTGAAGGATAATTTTCATGGTTTGTTGGTTTTGACGATGGTCTCTTTGTTGTGGTTGATGGGAGCGCTGCACGAGGGAGTGGTTTTGGATTGAGGGTTGTTTGTAGATTGGCGTCGTGGGAAGTGGCGGTGTCTCGAATCATGGGTGGAGGAAGCAAGGAATACACTCTGGCATAGTGGATGCGACAACACTTCTTTTTGAACTCGAGAGTACAAGGAAGGTGTGGTTTAACTGTTAGGTCTATATCTAGTTCTCTTTCATTTTAAATATTGTAAAGAGGGGGGGGGGGGAGTGTGTTTCTTACGATGTGGAAATTGCTCTTGATGATGTAAGTTTTCAATGTAATTTTTTTAGAATGTATTTTGGGGTTTTGTGCACAAGGACATGAATGTTAGTGCACATAATTAGCAAAACATGCAATAGGGGTAGAAGGGAAGTGATTTGAATAGAAAATGTTCCAAATTGTATCTTGAGGTTGTTGAATAAACATTTTTTTTTTGAAAGAAAGTATGTCAGAGATTGCACCCAATACGCGTTGAGCCGATAAAGAATAAAGTTGGAATAATTTATAGCTTAATACTAATATTTGCTGGATCATGTTTTGGTCTATAATATAATACATTTTTTAAGTTTACTATTGTAATACCCCCATCCCGCATCGTGATATGAGTGATAAAGTGATTGATTTGTAAAAATACATATGAGTTGACTACAACAACTAGACCTTTCATTTTTAGACCAGAGTGAGGACAAAAGGATTAAGGTGGCTAGTTTTCAAGCCCGAATGGCTTGGGAGCTAGGTTGCTGCACAATATACCATATGGGATGTTACAAATGGTACTAAAGCCCGGAACTGTGTTCGGATGGACTACCCGACACCTACCGAGGAGGTCCATGGGACTGGGGATGCTAGGCTTGCGATGAAGACCTCACGTTCTTTGATTGGAGGAGTATATAATACCCCCAATCCCACATCCTGATATGAGTGGTAAAGTGATTGGTGCCCAAGTGAGGACAAATGCTTAAGGTGAACCCATACGTTGTGTTTCAACTATATCTTTTATTATTTTAATTCACATGCAACTACAATGGATGTACACTCAATATAATTCTTTAAAAGAAAAACATAGATTTACAAAATTATAAATCTAAAGTACACTTAAAATAAACACAAGACGGAAAATACTATAACTATCAACAACTACTAATCCAACATAAAACGAAGTTAGTCAATTTTACACATCTATGAGTAATATATTTCAATCAACAAAAACCTCCTTAAAGCACCCAGACAAAAGGTAAAGTAAAACCACATTCATTATGTGAAAAAAAAACAACACCAAGACTCAAACCTAACACCATGCGGAAGACTACTTTAAGCACTAAGGAGTCAATTACCCTTATCCATGACACACCTAGCCCAAAATAAATGGCACGGATTCAAACCAAACACCAAGTCGCAAAACCTTGTTTAGCCAACCCCAACAAAAGCGCCATGCTTTTCTATTCCAATTAACCTCTCTGAAACCCTTACAAACAATTGTCTTCACTTTAGCCTAAACAAGGACCAACACTTGACAACAAAACTACCCCACAACGAGTAGACAGTGGTACTAAATAGATCCTAAATTCCAGCCTAACCACCCACACATCAACATACTCATAAACATGGTCATTAGAAACAACACACTTTAGACACTTACCTGAACCCATCCCACATACCAAAGAGCATAACCCACATGCAACAAACAATGACACACCTCCAAATAGACACACATTTAAAACATATTTCCAGTACATGGTCTCAACACAGTTTAGGTCTGACAATCCAGTTGAGCAACTATAGTCACATCAATCTCCCCCCCTTCCTTACTAAATGTGTTCTTCCACTGCCAAGACGTAACAAAATCCAACACTCAAAGTTTGGTACCACCATCCACAAGAGATTATTAATGACAAAGGTTCAGGCGGGATGTATTCCAATGGTGTGACAATCTGAGGGAAAGGTCAACGGGGTGGGAGAAAACCAACATAGCACAAGTGTCAACACATTTTTTTTAATAACTTAGTAGTGAAACCTGTCAAATTTCGTAAGAAAAAAAACATCTTCAATCTAAATATGTTTTAAAATTGTACACTACAAGAATACAACAATTACTTAACTAGTAAACAAGAGAGTTAACTATATCATAATATGAATATTTACAAAAAGCTATATAGATTTATATATAAATAAATTTATGAAAGTTATATATGACTTATATAAATTCATTTATGATACAGTTGCTCTTGAAGTCACGAGTTATAAAAAAGTACTTTTAAAAACCACATTCAATGAGATTTTCCGATTAAATCATTTCCTTCCCTCCCCAAAACAAACACCCCTTAATACTTTACCAAGAATTCCTACATCAATATTCCAAAAATTTCTTAGCCCAAGAAATATCAATTATAGACAACAAAGTATTACAACTATTTCCAAGATGGTACCTATTTCCAAGATGGTACCTCAAGTTCAAATTGCCTACCTTTCAATCTTGGGCCTGATCTCCTTAGATTCTTACATATTTAGACAATCCAAAACTACAGTATGGATACCCTGGTGCTTACGTCAGGGTGTAGTATGACATTCATTCCACGTGCATAGTGATTGAGAGAAAAAAAGAATAGAAAAAATGAAAAATAAAAAAGAAACAGAAAAAATGGAAAACTGCAGACATCACCCGTCGCGCGGTAGGAGAGAATTGGAGTAGAGGAGAGAGATTTTTTTTTTTCAAAATGTTATAACTCACAAAATGTAAGAGTAAAAATAAAAAAATTATACCATTGTCATCATTTTTCATGCTCTGTAAAACAATGCATCATGAATATGTTTTGGTAAACTTAAATTTTATATTTTTAGAATGAGTATATATTACGTATTTTTAGGGCGAATCTTATTCATTAGCAAAATGAATCTTCTTTAATAATTAAATGAACCTTGTTCATTACAAAATGAATCTTACCCCAAACACTATAAAAACCACCATAGGAAAGTTAAAAACGTCAAAGACATTTGTATGGTTATAGTGGAGGGTTTAAGGTTCACTTTCAATAAATGGAAGGTTCATATTGTTCTCGCATAAGTTTTTGGTAAGCTTAACTTTTACTAGTATTAAACAAAATATTCACTTTTCTTAAACCTTTAATTCACCTTTAAAAATCTTTGATTCACCTTTCTTAAACTTCTGATTCACTTTTTTCTTAAACCTCTTATTCATTTTAGTTAAATATATCTATTACGAGAATCACTTTTCTTAAACCTCTTATTCACTTTTCTAAACCCATGATTCCTTTATAAAAATATCTGATTTACATTTCTTAAACCCCTTAATCACTTTAGTTAAACAATCTATGATTATGAGATTCACTAATCTTATTACTCTGATTCACTTTGTAACATCTTGTGATTCCACTTTTAATAACCTTTGATTCACTTCTCTAAAACTCTGATTCACACTAGTCAACAATTAAAATCACTTTAGTAAACATCTCTATTTATGAGATTCACTTTTTTTAATCATCTTATTTACTTTTAAGCAACTCTCTGATTCACTTTTTTAACAACCTTTGATTCACTTTTTAACATCTTGATTCACTTTTCTTAAACTTAAGATTCACAATTAATCTTAAAAAATATGTACATACAAAATAAAAAATTTATCAACACATATTCATGTTTGATTTTATTTTGAAGAGTTTGAATTATGATGAACAATGGTATAAATTTATGTTATTTGGACTTATATCTAATAAACTAAAATATTTTAAAGTTTACAAAAGTATAAAAATAAAAAACAAAATAAATGGTAAAATACCAAAAAAAAACCCATCTCGCATGGATTAATAACCCCTTAGCGCTCTCCCTTCCCTTATTTTTTCTCAATTTGTTTCCGTATGTGCATAAATAATGTAATGACATGTATGCTGTAGTCCAAAAAGATAAAATAAAGGGTAAAAGAGAAAAAAAAAACCTATGTTATTCCCACCGTACAACGTGCACAAGCGCCAGGTTCGAAAACACGCAAAACTATGGATAAAAGATTTATTTATTCCTATAGAACAAGAACCCTTTCACATATATTTACGTTAACTAAAACTACTAGCCATTAAATGACATAAAGTTACAGTCACAATACCCTTTTACTAAAAGTATGTACTAATTAATAAAGATCGAACTGGAACCAAAATTTTACCGTAAAAGCACCATAATCAAAGAGTCATGTGTAACCCGTTCAACTTGGTACATTTGATGACATATAATATATATATATTGAGATGGTTTGTGTTTGAGAGCCCATGTGGTCCTGCATCATATATCAATAATTTATTACCACATAAAAAAATAGCTAAAGCAAATCAACAAAAAATATGTCACAGAAAACAAGGCAAATTCAAGATTTTTGACCTTAGACTAAATGTATACGACTTGGCGAATACAGGAATTTTGTTTAGGGGGCTAATTTTTTTTTTTTGACACTGTTATTCTTTAAAACATATATTATGTTACATTTTTCTAAAAATACATAAGAGTGTTTTACAAATTTTTAAAAATTTCAGGGTGTGCATCCCGCTTCGCTTCCAAGTCTATCTTGAGCTTTGTAGACGTTTACCTTTAGATGCTACAATGTATCATAACTTGAAATTATTGACGATTATCTTACATTAATTTACAATTCTCTTACTTCATACTTAAGTCTACAAAATTTACCATCTTGATCTTGTCTTCTCTCTTACTTCACTAAGCTTACGATAGACCCAACACATGAACCCTCACCATCACTAGCGCACTATGTAGCTTTGAGAATGTATTCAAGTTAGACCATTAGTAACTAGTGCATTTGGTTAGTAGAGTGTAATGGAATAGGTGCCCTCACAAAAAGTTACCGATCACAGCGGTGAAGAGAATAACTGATTAGTGGGCACCAAAGACGCATTTTGTTTACTCGAGCTTGGTGCATTTTGCTTATTCGAGCGATTGAAAGGAATATTCTACTCATCAATCATCATCCTTCAAGCAACACTGCGTGATGTTTCATAATCAGAGACCCGCCAGCTTGGGCCCCTAATTTTCATTTAGTTTGCATGATGTAAACAGATCCAAACCCGTGGGAGGGTCCCCCACCCACTTCCTCACTTTATTATACACAAACAAACAAAAAGCAAGTACAGAACGACTCCAGTGGGGCTGCAAAGTGTGATCTAGGAAACAAGTATAGTAATTGATTTAAACCTTTTGGTATTCTCTGAATTGATTTTCTTGATTTGAGAAAGTTTCTAATACAAATCGCAAATGGTACAATCCTGCAGCCTCCGGTGCTGCCCTGAATAATCATCCGTCCTTTGATCTTGGGTTGAATTTCTTGAGTTAAATCCACGGTCGACATATTTCCTCGGCGTTCGCTTTTCATCCCACACCCCTCAAAACGCATTCACACACCGTCTTCATTCTTCCTTCCCACTGCATATTGCGAACATCCTCCCACCTTCGCTCTGCTATCCGTCTATCTTCTCTTTCTCTCTATCCGTGTGTGTGTGTGTGCAGTTGTTGGTGTGTCGTTATGATCAAGCAAATTGGAATTCAAGAAGTTTGTCTCACTTCGTCGTTATCCGATTCTAATAATCTAGAGACGGTTGAGATGATTCAATATTTTTCTTTGGTTTTTTTACTCTCTTGTACGCATCTCTGTTGCTGTTTACTCGATCAGGCTACGGGCATGTGTTGATTTGATTCGCTCCCATTCGCCAATATGTGTGTATATCTGGCTTGATTTGAAATGTTCTTAGTGGAATACGGAATTCCATTGGACGGAGAGATCGGAACATGGACCTTTTCATATTCCGATAGTTTCAATGACCAGTATTGTGATTTATCTATGATAGAGTTTGATCCCCGCGTCAATATCTTTTCTTCATCTTCTCCGACTTGAAACCTCTAGCAGTCAAATTATCTCATTTCTCGAGACATGCGCTCCTTTTCGTAAATGATATGGATGATATGTATCATATAATTCCTCTGTACAACCTTACGCAATTCCGGTTTTGTAAGATTTAAATTTGTACGGCTCGAGTCCTGGCGCATCAAATCTGTTCCCCCTTGTTGTCTAAGTTCGTTTATCGATGTCTTGTTGGAGGTTCAGGATGCATATGTATGTGTACCTAACACAATATATATGAATTGAATTTTTTATGCAATCTTTATTATTGCTTTATCTAGATTAGAATAGCACGGTGGTGATTGATTCCATCTACAAAATAATGAACAGTGTAGCTGAGAACTAAGGAAACCTTATCGAACAGAGGAGGAACTTGGCACAATCAGTTGGGATTTTACAGTTTCATCAGGTGAATTGGTTGTAATGGGTGCTGATAATCCCGGGAAGAACTGCAAGGAAAATAGGCTGCCTGCGGAGGCAAAGAGGATTTTGCAAACAATAGCATCAGAGTGGAGGGAGAATGTCATTGATTCTAGGGATTTACAAGTGATCCCTGTCAAGGTGCAATGACCAATGAGGTATATCAAATTAAGTGGAAGACAGCAGCTGGTGAGACTTCCAGGAAGGTATTAGCTCGGATATATGGAGAAGGTGTGGATGTGTTCTTCAATAGAGAGGATGAGATCAGGACGTTTGAGTTTATGTCAAAGCACGGACGAGGACCTCGATTGCTGGGACGTTTTTCAACTGGCAGAATTGAGGAGTTTATTAATGCAAGGGTATGCTTTCTTGTGAAATATTTTTTCTATTACTTTGGTATAATGGTTGTCTCTCTTTGTGAGAATATCACAGAGAATGGAGAAGTAAAGATGGAACATCTTTATTTAAAAGCGGCTCACAAAGTAATTGTCACACAGTGAAAGAAGTAAAGCTGGCTGCACGCAGACCCTCCCTATCTGAGAATTAATCTCTTCCCGTGTTCAGTTAGTTGATAGGCACATACTTTGTAACGGATAGTATCTTTTTGGGCCTGTTGCTTATTTGTTATTATATTCTTTGCGAGGTTCTTGTGTGCTCTTTTTTCTTACCTGTTTCGAGGTTAATATTTCTGTATCTTGTCTTAGTACTTATTAGAGAGTAGTTCTGAGTTACTTTTCTTTAAATGGACGTCGTGTTGTAAACTTTTTTGGATTTCAAATGGATAATATATATCTGTCCTCTTCGTTTCAGGAATGAATGTGAGTCTGTCAATATATGAAATGGAAAAATAATTCAATAATATTTTATTTTTGTTGCGTACTGGATATTCCTTTTATAGCTCATATTACTAACTACTTAAAATGAAATTGCTTGAACCCACTATGTTGTCAGTGGTTTTCATCTTCTTTCTATAATTAGGACATGATTTATGACCGATTTGTTAATGGGATGAAGTGAGTGTATTTCCCGTCTAGTTTTATACCAGTTGGTTTCTTTGATTTTCTTCATTCACTGTCTTAATTACAAAAGTTGTATGCTGCTCATGAATGGACGGTCTACATCTTTTTCATTTTTTTGCTGATCTATCCCTGTGATATATTTCTTACTGTTCTTTTAGACTCTATCAGCCCCGGACCTTCGTGATCCGGAGGGTGTCTTCTCTTATAGCTACCAAAATGAAGGAATTCCACGATCTTCAAATGCCTGGTCCAAAGAAGGCTGTTGTCTGGGATAGGTTAAGGTATACTGTCTCAGAATATAATCAGAGATTTACCTCATCCGAGTCGGGCTATTGGGTGGACTAGCCTCTCAGTGTGCTCGCGGCCGTAACTTTTCAGGTTATGATATGTATTTTGTTTCACCTGCATAATCCTAGGAAATGGCTTAGTGCAGCTAAACGCTTGTCTACTCCAGAGGAAGCCCGTACTTTCAAATTCGAGGCACTGGAAGCGGAAATATCTCAACTTGAAAAGAAGCTGTGTGGTGGAGATAATCAACGCATAGCGTTTTGCCACAATGATTTACAGTATGGAAAATAATGATGGATGAGGAGAGGAAACAAGACTGATAACCATTATAGTAAGTAAATCTTGTAAGAACTTTAGTATTCATGGCCATTCGTTTCTTTGTTGAAATTATGGGCTCTGGAATTAATGGTGGAAAGAGTGTTTTGCAATGAGACCGAGAATGCACCTGTTTTTTTGTCTGCAATTTCATATTGTGCCAATGAATTTCTGCATGCACACAATCATTGACACAAGTACATACGCCCCTGATGTCCTTTTTTCTTTGCAGGACTATGAATACGCAAGTTACAACCCTGTTGCGTTTGACATAGCTAACACTTCTGTGAGATGGCTGCTGACTATCATACAGATACACCCCATATCCTGAACTACAATAAATACCCTGGTAAGAGGCTACCTCCGTCTGTCTTCATTGCCTGAGTTGTGTATTTGTTGAGGTCTTGGACATCTTCTATTATTCCGTCTCTGTCGTTTAGGAGTGATCTTGTTCTAGTCATTCTAGCTTTTGACTCCACTTTTACTACATTCAATATTAAATTAATTATTATCTATGGAAAGTTAGGGGCACATGCGTCATTGTCCTCTTTTCTAAAAGTGTGCAAGTTTCTAAAATGACAGTTATTGTTGAACGGAGGAGTATTGCTATCAGGTTAGCTATGCTATCAGGTTAGCTAGCCTTAGTTAGCTCATTTTCTTTCTATATTTTGCATATGATACCTAAAATGTAGTTCTATCATTTGCTGTTGTGTAATGCAAACAATAACAGGTTTTAGAGGAGCGCCGAAGATTTGTGCGCATTTATCTAGCTTCTTCAGGTATTGCTTTAAACTCTTTATATGATCTTCTTTTCTTTGGGTGAAAATGCTATCAAAACTGGAAAGTTGCTGAAAATGTACTGTATCTAATTACTTAAATATAATTCTAAGCTCAAGTGCATGCATAATTGGTTGTTGTACTTTACTCTCAAATCAATATACTCTGTCTTCATGAAGGTCGCCAACCTAGTGACGTTGACGTAGAGAAGCTAGTCCAAGATGTTGAGAAGTATACTCTTGCAAGCCATTTGGTTTGGGGCTTATGGGGAATAATATCGGTAATTCTCCTTTGTTTGTCTTTCTTAGTTACAATGTTATTGGCAGAACTAGCATTTGATCCTGTCTTTACTATGGAATTGTTCAGGCACATGTTAATGAGATCGACTTTGACTATGCTGAGTATGCTAGGCAAAGGATTCAAGAGTATTGGGCGAGGAAGCCAGAGTTGTTGGGTACATCTGCGGCCGCACACTGTTTATGCTAGCATGACCAATGGCAACGGGCGAGCCCCGTAGTTGACTTTTACTTGCTAAGGCCCTTACGCTTCTGTGTGTAAAGATTAAAGATACATTATGCTCTCTATATGCTCGTTTTACTGTAGAATAATATAAGTTTTATGGAATAAATAATGTTTGTCAAGTTGAAGAAAGCCAATTGTAGATTCCATGCGTGTTTAGGAACTACTACATAGTTTATCGCTCAATCAGTTTGAGGCTTCGGTGGCAAATTATTTGAACCATCAGCAATCTTTGTGATAATCGATCAAGGGTAGAACTACTATGGAGACTTGTAGGACTAGATTCCTAAGAAAAAAACGTTCAGGATTGTGTATAATTAAATCGCAGCATTAATAATTGAGAATGTAAAGGCAACTGTGGAGTTGCATGAGCTAGAATGCTAGATAGCTCAGTCCAAGATGCAGTAACCGTGCGTCGGATGTTTGAAGACTCGAAATTTCCACCAAGATTTTACTAGCTGATTATTGAAAGTAAGGAGACAGCGGAGAAGAGTGACATGCAGGGAACAACAAGCAAATATGACAAGGAATGGAGGAAAAGAAAAAAAAAGAGAGGTAACATTCCCCGGAAAGGATCAATTTAGATTAGAGGATATGTGTTACGTCCAAATTTTGTAAGGATATAAAGACAAGCAGCTTGACACCGAAATGTATTTGTACTCAACGATGTAATATAAGTCTTCAGGCCTTGTATCTCAATCAATAAAAGAAGTAGTCCTTTTGTACCTGCGTTGCGATGACTCCGTCTCTCTCTGTTATACACCCTTAAGCTAACTTGCAGGGTGTGTAGGTAGCTGAGGGGCCCTTTGGGGATAGAGCTTCGGAACTACGGTGCGAGCTCCTATTACCCTGATGCCGAGAGCTAGCGGCATCAACTCAGTATGTCCCTGATTATTCTTACCCCGATATGCGGACGGCACATCGCTAGAGCCTTTGTGGCTCGCACAGGGATGAGTGGCTTAGGGTGAAGAAGTGTGTGGGGCGCTCGCCCGCGCCCTCACCCTCCGGTTGTCGGTGCTTGCTTTGACTGTGTGGGTTAACCTTATTTACCCGAACACTGGCATTACCTGTACTTGGGCTACGCACTTGGGAAGGAGTTGCAAGTGGTGCGCAGAACCCCTTTGACCCTGACACTTAGTGCTAAGGTAATGGGGATGGTCGAAGAACTATCTAATAAGTCCACTCTCATCCTTGTGGTTATGAGTGGCACATCCGGCATGCTGGTTGTGTGCCGCATCACCGGGGTCCTGGGTTAAGTTACCCTGAGGCGTGTCAAGCTTTGTGCTTGGTGTCGCTAGTATGTGAATGCTTGTTTGGGTCGAGGCATGTGATTCAATGTTTTTTGTGTGCATGTGTGTTCGCTTGTTGCCCGAATGTTGCTTGGTGTTTCCGCTGCGTGATTTCCTGAGTTTTTTTACAGGATTTTTAAACGTGACAATTTTGGTATCAGAGCCTAACCATTGGCAAACTCTGTTTGCAGGCTTTTAAAGTGTTGATCGTTGTGAGGCCCCATTCCGGAATTGTGTTAAGGTTGCAATCAAAAGACTAAGTCTTGCATACAGATTGCCGATCATGGGTGGAAAAGGTCCTGATTCTACAACACTTTGGGCTTACCTGGAATAGCTAAGAGATGTTGTGGGTCTATCAAGTCGGGAAGCTGATGCAGTGGACCCAGAAATGGATTTGATTAGTGTTGTTCAAGGACTTGTGAATGACAACACGTTCCTTAAAGATGTGTTAATATGTCGCTAGTGATGTACGCAACTCAAAGCGAGATTTGAGAGTCAAGAGAGCAAGAACAAGATTCTGAGTTAATGATCATGCCTCGTTGGTCAGGCAAAATGTTGTTCTTTCCGAGAAATTGAGCAAGGCACTTGATGCTTTGGTGAGCCGGGGAGTTCCATTCGATGATTCCAAAGTTAAACCAAGGGATTCAACCCCTTTGATGGGACCCGTAATGCCGAAGCCGTGGAGAATTTTCTTTACGATATGGAAAATATCTTCGATGCCTCAAGAGTAAGAGAAGACCTGAAGGTCTCGGTTGCTAAAACCTATCTTGTTGGGCATGCAAAAAGTGGTGGCGGCTGAAGGAAGAGAGACAGACCGTAGTAATGGGAAATCGGTCCCAAGAACTTGGGTTGATTTCAGGGGAGCTTTAAGGGCACACTTTCTCCCCTTAGACACTGCTCACGCAGCGAGGACTCGTCTCCGATCTCTTTAACAGTCCGGTTCAGTTCGTGAATATATTGAGGAGTTTATCTCCATCATTTCTGATCTCCCAACAATGGACGAAGGTGACAAGGTCCATGCTTTCATTGAAGGTTTAAAACCTTGGGCTCAAAATGAGCTAAGGAGAAGTAGGGTGACAACTGTTCTCCAAGCTATTAGGTTTGCCGAGGGTCTGGTTGATTTTCGACAAGAGTCCTCACCTATAGGGGCTAGTTCCTCCAATCCAAGAAAGGAGGGTGATTCCTCCCCACGGAAGCGGAAGTCGCCAGCAACCCAGCCTGAGTAGAATTCCAGTATCTCAGATCGAAGCAGGCAGATGTGTTGATTAAGGAAAGGGAGTCAAATCCCTTTAATAAGAAAGGGGAAAGGAAAAGACTAAACCCAACTTCATCCCAACTTGTTACTTTTGTGGTGTGATGCACATTTTGCTACATCTTGTCCCAAGCGAGCGAATATTTCTGCGCTTTTACGTCCTTCTAAGGAGGGCGCTCGCAAGGATGTGCCCCTACAACTTTTGCGGCTCTATTTTGCATCCGCTTAAGGAGCCACAAGCCTCTTCGTCGCCCTGAGATGTCGTGCAGGCGCTTAGGATTTTGACAACCCCAACCTATACCGTTGTGTCAGCCACGAATGAAGAAGTTATGCTTGTTCATGGCACATGTAAATTACATATAAAAATCGGTATGGGGTGGAGTTGAGACTTTTGAGATCTTGGAGTTTCCAAGATTCCCCATGTCCCGGGGATCACCTTTTTGCGGGATTGTTTACGGCGCACGAGCTAGCGTGAAGAGGGAGAAGTGTTCGTTTGGTTAACGAGAATTTGCTTTCACATGCCACATCATCCTCGTCGGGGGTATGGACCCATCCAAGGTGAAAGCGATCCTAGAGAGGACGACTCCGAGGGATGTATCTAAACTTCGCCCTTTTCCTTTAGTTTGGCGAAATATCGACGCCGATGCGGGGAGGAAAGGTTTTCTCAGAAGGTAGCCCCTTTTTACCGGCTGCTTAAGGTGAGCCAAAAATGGGACGGGTGCGCGCCCTGGAGGCGTTCAAGTGGCTAAAGTGACCTATTTCCTCAGAACTAGTGCTTAAGTTGCCTAAATTTGATAAGTCCTCAGAGTCGGAAGTTATGAGGAGCTGAACAATATAATTCGGCTCATGTGCAAGAGATGCTTGCGGTAATCCTTTATCTTATGGTTTTGAGGCATTACCTTCCCGGGACTAAGTTTTCTTTCTTTTTGTTTGTTGTCACTAGTAATGTGGCTAACATCTATTTTCCACGCAGAAGGGGGTGTTCCCTAAGCAAGTGAGATGTGAAGAGTTTTCGGGTCGGCATTGTTTTGGGCTAAACAACAATATCTCTCGTGTGGAAATTGACCTGGTGGTCAGAATCCGGGAAGCATCAAAATCCGACTCGACTTACAAACAAATTCATGAGAAAGTCTATGATGGCAAAGACTCTCCGCTACACCCTGCTTAAGGACCTACTGCTTGATGAGCAACGTCGAGTTGTTTTTCATGCTGGGAAATATCGTACCAAAAATAGGGAGAAAGAAGTTGCGACATGGGAATGAGAGGATAACTTATTGTACTTACGAGATAAGATACTAAAGTACTTAGAATCTTTGCCGAGGACGGCAAAGACTTAGGTGGGGGAGGTTTGTTACGTCCAAATTTTGTAAGGACAAAGACAAGTAGCTGACACCGAAATATATTTTACTCAACGATGTAATATAAGCCTTCGGGCCTTTATCTCAATCAATAAAGAAAAGTAGCCCTTTTGTATCTACGTTGCGATGACTCGGTCTCTCTCTGTTATACGCCCTTTAAGCTAATTTGCAGGTGTGCAGGTAGCTGAGGGGCCCTTTGGGGATAGAGCTTCGAAACTACGGGCGGGCTCCTATTACCCCGATGCCGAGAGCTAGCGGCATCAACTCAGTATGTCCCTGGTTACTCTTACCCCGATGTGCGGGCGGCACATCACTTGAGCCTTTGTGGCTCGCACGGGGATGAGTTGGCTTAGGGTGGAGATAAGTGTGTGGGCACTCGCCCAGCGCCCTCACCCTCCGGTTGTCGGTGCTTGCATTGACTGTGTGGGTAACCTTATTGTTACCCGAACACTGGCATCACTTGTACTTGGGCTGCGCACTTGGGAAGGAGTTGCTAGTGGTGTGCAAAACCCCTTTGACCCTAACGCTTAGTGCTAAGGTAATGTGGATGGCCGAAGAACTTATCTAATAAGGGTGGTTTAAGTCCACTCTCATCCTTGTGGTTATGAGTGGCGCATCCGGCATGCTGGCTGTGTGCCGCATCGCGGGGTCCTGGGTTAAGTTACCCAGAGGCGTGTCAAGCTTTGTGCTTGGTGTCGCTAGTATGTGAATGCTTGTTTGCGTCGAGGCATGTGATTCAATGTTTCTGTGTGCATGTGTGTTCGCTTGTTGCCCGAATGTTGCTTGGTGTTTTCCGCTGCGTGATTTCCTGAGTTTTTTTCCAGGATTCTAAACGTTTACAATATGCAAGGGTGAAGAGTGCGGTAGGAAGGGAGGATAGTTGAGGGAAGTAGGGCAGTGAACTAGTGGTAATGGGGTGGGGCTTGCTGTTAAACATATTAGAAATGCCTACTATTTTTACGAGTTAAGCTCTTTGGGTGGAAGTTGCATTGTTATATCGGCGATGCATGATGTGTCAGATTGGTGGTGATTGCAGGGCATTGAGCAGCACAATTCCTTACGAAGCTTTATGGGGCTGGTTTTATCACATATGTTTAACATTACCTTTGAAATATCTATCTAATTTGATCATTGTTTTGTGGAAACACTGTTGTACACTATCAAGTAATGCATTGAAGGAAAAAAGGGTTGAGGTGGGGCTGGTGCTAGGCGAAGAGTTACTTGCGCATTGTTGATGGCAAGGGAGAGTTGAGTTCGCAACCTGCTGTCAAGATGAGGATTTACAAGTGTGGGTGGATGGAAGTCTAGTTGGAAATGCGTGGGTTAGGGGGGTGGTATGTAAGGGGACATGTGGACAGGTTTTGACGGTGGATATCAAAGATTTAAGGGGTCCGTATACACCAGCGGCGGTGCGATGAATTTTAGGTTTTATTGTGCTAGGCGATTTGGTCAGTCTAAGATAAGGCTTTTTTCAGACAGTTCCGCAAACATCAACTATAATTGGCAAGGGCTAGAGTCGTGATGATGCTTGTAAAATTTTAGATAGAGTTTTTGATATGGAGTCATTTCAGGTTTGTTAATTATGTATATGTTTCTAGGACATGCTGTGGGGCCCATGTTATAGCGAACATGGAGCAGGTGGGAAAAACGAGGTTATGTAGGTTCCAGCTTGTATTCCGCTTTTTGGGGTTTCAAAATCTACCCTGCTTTGTTATTGATATCGGTCAAGCTTATCGACAATGGTTTTCATCTATCAAATTCTGAGTTGTTATTGAGTTGAGTTGCACAATTCTTCCCCTACAATAATGTAAACAGTTGACTCTCAACAATAGCTGTAGGCAAACTGCATCATTGAGAAGAGAAGGGAAAAGCCAGATAATTTGCCAGCCTAATTAACTGACACCAACTCTTTGTTATGTTAAACTTTCACAGGGCAACTGTATAAACTCTGACTCAATATTATAGGTCAGGAGAGCATTTTCAGGAGCGAAAACAATCGCTCTTCTCATTTTTTTTTTGAAGTAAGAGTGCGATATATTAAGTAGTGCAAAGTTTAAGTACAAAATCTGGACAAGAATCCAGACTCCATGACTGTCGTTGTTGGGCACAACGTGCATGGTTAGCCATATAGTGGGCGGCTAAATTACTTGTTCTAGGAATGTAAAACCAGACAACATCGGTAAAGTACGTGAGAGGAGGGAAAAACTACGATGGAGCGTGGCAAGCACAGATGGTTGCATGGATGTCGCTCCTCCATGTACCATGTAGTCAACAATTGGTTTGCAATCAGGTGAGCAGGCGTAATTGACGATGGGGCATCAGTGTTGCTTCCTTGATAGCAATTCCAAAGCCATTGCCTCTCCTTCAGTTGGTGTTTGTGCATGAAGACCACCAAAAATACCCACCTGGAGAAGAGAGCGGTTGCAACGGGCTATGTAGGACCACCCATACCGGCCTTCGGAATCCATACTTGCATCCACCTCTATATCCAGCCAACTCCCATGTTGGTGACGGTGAGCTTGAGCCATTGATGCAGAAGAGAAACCAGCAGCAGTGAGTTGGGCAAGAAAAGAATCAGCTTGGCACCAAGCATGTGCGAAAGACGGGGCATGATCATATTCAACTTGACAACGCGTGAACCACAATCTCCATAGTAGCAGTGACGGCTCGCAACCGTGCTCGATCATGCCACCTGGTAAGTTGAAAAAACCAATCGATGAACGCATGGTCAGTGGTAACTGCTGGTGGAACTGGAATCGCCATCATAGGCCAATAAGGTTGTACCCTCGGACACAGCAAGAGTGCATGTGCAATTGTTTCTGGATCCCCACAGGCGGAGCATTCAGAAGGCATAGGAGTTTTAAGATGAGACTGAAGCACGGCCTTAGTGGGTATAATCCCATGCAATAGTTTCCAACCAAAAAAGCTTTACCCGAGGCGGTAGATCAAGGACCGAGATAAGCTTGACTGCCTTGCCCAGTGCACAAGCAGAGGTAGAAGGTGATTGTTGGGAATGGCGGAGAGTAAAGTCCGCATGATAAGCAGATTTGACCGTGTAGTCCCCAGCGCGAGAGAGCCCCCAATACCATGAATCAGAAGTCAGTGATGCTGCCGGAGACAAAGATAATGGTGGGAGCTCCATCTGCATGATTAAGGCGGCATCGTCAGAGTCAAACAAGCAGTAACAAGGCCTTGATTCCAAGTTCTATCAGGGTTTAAAAGGGTGGCAACAGAAGCATAGTGTGGGATAGTGGGAGGCAGCTTCCAAAGGAACGGGCAGCCACCAGGCTTTCCTTGATCCATCGATCAGTAATCTTTGTCGTTGTGCCTGTGATGATTTGTTTACGGCCTCCCAACTGAAGCAGATCCCTAGTAGTAAGTAAAGCCTTCCAAATAGGACTGGATGTAGGGCCTGGTTGTGCATCCCAGATAGAGCAATTATGCAGGTATTTATCATGGTAAAACTGTGAAAGGAGGGTGTCTTTATCATGGATGATTCGCCATAGCTGCTTGCCTAGGAGGGCGCGGTTAAAACAACGCAGATCTCTGAAGCCCAGACCACCATCATCAGGGGCAGCACATAAATCAGCCCACTTCTTCCAATGTAACCTGCTTCTGAGTAGAACCAGTCCACCAGAAACGAGTAAGAAGCTGGCGAATTTGTTTTATCAGAGTCTTTGGTAGAAGATAAACAGACATAATGTATGTTGGATGGCCTGGAGAACCGATTTAATTAGCAAGGTACGTGCTGCCTGGGAGGTCTTGTGACTCCAAGACTGGATGCGCTTGATGATTCTGTCTCTAATGTAACCAAATATGGAGGCTTTGTTCTTACCAATTTTGAAGGGAAACCGAGATAGAGACCCAAATCTGTTACTTGTTTGGTACCTAGGATAGACGTCAGTTGATGCCTCAGGGGCGGTTTAAATGTGCAGAGAACATAAGGGGCCGACTTGTCCAGATTGATACTTTGGCCTGATGCTGCAGTGAAACTTTGAACGATATCTTGCAAAACTGAAGCATTTTGGGCTGTAGCTAGACCAAAAAGAAGACAGTCATCAGCAAACAATAAACTCGTTATGTGGTTGCCGAAGAATGTCGCTGCTGGTATCCCGTGTAGAGTCCAACATCAGCGGCGAGTTTAAGCGATGATGAAAGCACTTCCATACAACATATAACAGAAATGGAGACAGGGGGTCACCCTGACGAATTCCTCTAGTTGGGGTAAAAGTTACACCAGGATGTCCGTTAACCAGAACTGAAGTTGTTACCGTTGCAAGGCACTTGTGCACCAGAGAGATCCAAGCTGGATTAAATCCCATACGTGTAAGAACTTGCAATATGAATGACCACTCAAGGCGATCAAAAGCTTTCGACATATCAACTTTGAATGCAAAATGTCCCTTGATCTTGGCCTTAGACGCACGCATAGATTGAAGAATTTCATGCGCAAGCATGATTTGATATGAAATGAGTCTGTCTTTAACAAAAGCAGCTTGATTGACCGAGATGACATGAGGCAGTTGTTGTAGTAATACGATTAACGAGAACTTTAGAGATAACACGGTAAATGGTGTTGCAAAGGGAAATTGGCCGATAATCCGTTACTGATTTAGCTGACTGTTTCTTAGGGATAAGGGCATAACCGTATGATTGAGCTCCTCAGGTGAAGCATCCGTATTTAGAAACAGGAGAGCTGTGTTAATGAAATCGTCCCCAATAATAGGCCAAAAAGATTTGATGAACATACCATTAATACCATCTGGACCTGGTGCCTTGCCTGGATGTAGCTGATGAACTGCCGCAGCCACCTCCTCCCTGGTATATGGCTGCCCCATTGAAAGATAATCAGCAGGTGGAACCCGATTCTCAACACAAGACAGAAGGTGGTCATCTGGCAAAGGCTGGGTGGTGGTGAAAAGAGTAGCAAAGTAATCTCGGGCAACCTGCTCAATTCCTGTCCAAGTAGTGTGAGTGCCATGCAAATCGGATTTTAAAGACAAGATGGTGTTGTTGCGCTTACGCATCTTATGACGGGCAAAGAAAAAAGCTGTGTTTTATCTCCCGCTTGGAGCCAATTCTGTCTGGCACGCTGCTGTAACCGTTGCTCTTCCTTAACTAAAAGGGCATCCAAAGAATGGGTGAGACTATGCCAGCGGTGAAGATCCTGGAAGGTGATGCAGAAGACGAGTATGGGTGTAGTTCCTTTTAACCTCATTAATTAATCGTCTTTCCACCCAAATTTGCTTAGAGCCCCATGTCCGTAATTGCTGTCCACAAAGTTTAACCTTAGACATATAGGGCCGAGTGGATGAACTCCAAACCTGGTGAACAATTTGCTTACATTGGGGATGATCAGCCCAATAATTTTCAAACTTAAAAGGTTTGGACCTCGGCGTAATGCAGGAAAAAGGACTACTTAATGGGCTTATGGTCGGATCGTCCCCATGGAAGGTGGATATTCATGCTGGAAGGAAAAATGGTGGAGCCTGATCATTGCACAGAAAACGGTCCAGCCTACTCTTGACATTATTCTGCAACTTACCACCCGTTGGTATGTGTGAATTGTGATCCTTTGTATCCTAAATCCATAAGAGGACAATCAGACAACATTATGAAAAGCAAGCATTGCACGGCGGGAGCGCAATGCCCGACCTCGATGTTCCCTCATGTACAGCACTTCATTGAAATCACCCCCCGACTACCCAGGGCCTGACCATTGAGAGCTTAAATAACGCAAAAGATCATATGTTTTCCATTTCATATAGTCTTTAGTCCACCATAAACATCAGTGAAACGCCATTGAATGTCCATCAGGAGCCAAAATAAGGCAATCAATATGGCGGCTAGAGTAGCTAAGAACAGAAACTACATATTTGACATCCCAAAAGAAAGCTACATATTTGACAGAAACTACATCACATTACACACTTTAACAAAGCGTTACTCACCTGTTCACGTATCAATTCAAAGTATGATCATGCAAGAAAAAAGACGCCTTTACAAATCGACCAATTAAAACACTAAAGACTGTCACGAAGAGAGCAGCTCAGTTCAGCATGGGAGCATCGGAAGGCGGCATCTCAAACCCTGATTCAACCTGAACCGGAGCTACTTCTTCTTGCTTGGTGGTGACATCAGTTTCCATTTGCTCGGTTGTAGGGGTCGGAGCTGAAGCTGGGATCACCTCTGGTGGCTTGAACTTGTCTATGTAATAGTTAAGTGACGGCCCTGAGTAAATCGTGGTTTGCACAGCCGGTGGTGTCTTCTTGTCCACTTGCAAGAGGATGCTCGAGGCTGAAGCAATGGCGATAAGGGCAAGACCACCGGCTATGGCAAGTGTGTTCTCTGCACCATCGGAGGAAGTTCCTGCTGTGCCGGAGCTGATTGCACTTTCTGCTACATAAACGGCAGGCTGGAAAGGATGGTGATGAGCGAGAAAAGGAGATTAATCAGGTCAAATTTGGATGCTCTTTAAGAAGGAAAATTTATTGAAACCCCAAACACAATGAATTTCCATAAATCTATGGAGCAAGATCTCACCTTATCGAAACTCAAGGATGGTCTTTAATTTACATAAGACCTTCAAGTGTATACATAATGTCTCCCAATCGAGTGTTTTATGTATACATTGGTGTCTTATGTATATTTAAGTACCATTCTTAAGCATACAGGTTAAGGATAAGATCCAAATCCAAAATCTGTCACCATCTAAGCCAAGACTATACACTACCATCTCACAGGTTGGAGACATTTTTCAAAACAGTGAGCAATCATTGCTGCTCACTGCCATGAATCAAAGACAGAAGAAGACAGACAGCAAAACATTGCAGAGCTAACAAAAGGGGTGAAGAAAACGTTTTTACCTCAACAGAGTAGACGTTTGTTTGTCCAGCGGTGTCTTTCTCCACATATCCTGTCCATCCACGCTTTTTAGGAGGGTATGTTCCAACTACCTTAGTCCTATCCTCAGCTAGCCATTCCATGCTAACTTTTCCAACCTGTACAGGGGAAATCAATCAACAAGGAAACAAAGGGATATTGGTTCACTTGTTTTGGGCTGGTAAAGCTTGTTTAAAGGCTGGATTAAGAGGCAGACAGAATTTTTCTCACAGCTCAGGGTTGAATTTTCATCGGTTTATCAACATTTAGAACAAATAGAGTTGAGGCTGCTGCCATATTTACACAAGATTGCAACGCCACGGCCAACAGCAACACTAAATTTCGCAAGGATGTAAATGAGATATCTATAGCTCCTTGCAATGGCGACGAATTGAGGACAGGTAAAAACTCATTTCAATTGTACCAGATATCCTAAATTTAAACAATATTAATGTGCATGAAACAAGGAACCATCTTCTCGACCAGAACTATTTCCTACTGTCCAAAATCCGAAATCAATAGCCCCGCAACGATAATGTCAAGTAAGTACCAAACTTTTACAATCACAAGTAGAAGATACTCCAAAAACCATTTGGGCGATCACAAAACGACCAAACCATCCCCTAGGAGTGCTAAACAATTAGACATATCATTCGAAACCAATAATCAAAAGCCCCCAATTTCCACGATTATAAAGTTCAGTACAAGGAGGGATAAGCACCGAGAAAACCAGAGCAATTTAGAAAAAAGGGCACCTCTTTCTCAGGGGCGCATTCTTCTTCATTGCAATCCTCATCAGCGGACGCTCGGATTCTGAAAGGGTTACGGGTGTAAGATACGCGGCTCCTCCCTGGAGCCTGTTGTTGTCGATGAGGGTTGAGTGAACATGCGCGGGAGCATGCAGCTGAGAGTATCGACGCTTGTGACAAGGTGGCCATCGCCAACCCGGGGATAAATTCAAGGGGGTGGAGATTTCTCGGCAGAGAATCGAGGAAAGAGGAAGATAGGTCTGTTTTATTTTATTTTTATTTTGTTGATGGTTCGGTTGGAGTTTCTGCCGTTCGTGTGGATTTTAGGGGAGTTACGTGTCATGTTCAGTGGCTGGAACGTTGGGGAGTTTGAGCTTTTTGATTTTTTTTTTTGTCGAATGTGGAGTCATTTGTCTATTTTTTTTGTAGGTCTTTAATCATCTCAGTAGCTCCGCAGCAGCCATAGTCTCAGTATGAAGGGCTCCTTGTTCATAAAAACCTCCACAAATCCTTGAACCCATTGATCCAGATGATTTCTACATAAACCCCCCGCGACAGCAGTATCAGAAATGTTATTTAGAGCACCATCGATATTAAATTTAAAGCAGTTTAATTTAGGGAGAGCTTTTTGATTTTGAGTCTCAACAACGTCGTCGAGTCATGATGGATTTCACATTCGTTAATAGTCCTCCCTCCCTGAAGTTTTGGATTTTAGATTTAGTTAGATGTCAAAATTTTTAAGATAAATTTTATTTTTTTTCTTTCGATTATTATCCTTATTAATAACAACTTATAAAAGAAAAATAGTTTATGACACATATTTATGGAAAGAAAAGTAAGATTAGATTAGCTATTTTACCTTATTTCCTATGTATGGTCGAGTCACAGCGAACCGAGGGAGTAGGAGTTAACATAGTTGCACAGTTGCCTCAAATTATGGAATTAGATGTGATATTGATCATTTAAAGAGGAGGTAGATCAATGCATAGAGCATTGTCCATACAGGAGAGGTCAAAATCAGCAACTATATTGCATTTCTTGTGATTATTTGATCAACTCAATTCTTTTGCTATACCCTGATGTCGTCTAGTCACAGATATGTCTTTGTACTTATAGTTCAACAAAAAAATTATTTTTGGTACATATAATATATACTAATGTATATATAATATACAATTTGAATTTTAATATTAAATAAAACCTGAATGCAATGTTAAGGTAAATTTTTTAGGGTGTGTTCACTTCAATTATTCAGAATGAATCAGAAAAGAGAATGTGAAGCAAGGAAATAGATTTCTCTTGACCAAAAAATTTGTTTGATTCTAACTTAGAAACATAATAGAATTATCTTTCATTCTCTTTGTTGTTTGGTTTTAAGTACAATGGAATCACATGATTTTTTGAAGAAAAAATTATGCTTGTTTTATTCAATATCAATATAAACTCACATAACATAATAATTTTTGTTTTCAATCTCATACTCATAATGATCATCCTCCTTCGTTCATCTAATAAACATACTGACTAGCTACGCAAAATATAAATAAACATAATCTTAATTATATAATTAGTAAAAACATAATTTTTTCTTCAAATAATTATTTAAAAATTATGCTTGTTTTATTCAAAATTATTTGCAATATAATATAAAAATCATCTAATACATATATTGGATAGTGTTTAATATATTAAGAATAAGTTTATTTTTTTTTTATTTTTTTATATTTCTCAATATTTTTTGGTATTAACTAAAATATGTTAATTCACATTTAATTAAATATTATTTAGTCTAATTATAAATTTTTGTAACAATTATAAGTTTTTGAAGATATAATGACCTCGTTTGGGAAACCCCAAGACGCTGCGTTTGCGTCTCATTCTTGTGTCCAGACGCGGTCTCGTGTTTGGCATCTTCTTCTCTGTTCGCTGCGTCTGTGATTCCCCTGCGATCGCGTTTGTCTCTTGCGTTTCTTCTCTGTGCATTTACCCTCCTTGGTGAAATCCTTCGCGCCATCTCCATCTTCTTTTCCTCATTCTTCCTGGGTCTGCTGGTCAACATGATTCTCTTATCTCCAACCACTTTTCCATGGTGGGAGGCTACCGCATTGCAGTCGATGCACTTGCACTGCTCTCTGCTTTGTCTGCAGAGATTCGAAAGAGATCTTATCGCCTTATCTCCTTCGATTCTCTACCTATCTTGGTATGTTGCGCTTGTCTTGACTGCTCTCCCCTATCTGCTATAAATACGACTCTCACGTGGACTTGAAACCCTAATTTTTGGGTTCTGATCTTAACGCCCACCATGGCTCGTTGTCATCTTTCTTCTTCTTCTTCCTAATTTTGGTTTGCATGTCTCTTTGCAACACTAACCTGTGGTTCTTCGCTGCCAAAAAAACTTGGGTGCACCCAACTTCTTTGCCCGATCGGTTGTTGCTCTATTGCTGATAAATTGCTTGTTTCCCAACTGCTGTGACCAAAATCCTTGTGAATTTGGTAATATTTAGCAAGCCCTACCTCCAATTTGTTTCGTGATTTTGTTATTTGTTTTCATTTTTCTTGAACTTACCCAGAAGATGTGTTCTGTCCAGGTTTAACATTTTGGGAATTTTGGTGCTTGCTCGTTGCACTGGCACTTGTTCCAGCACTATCAAGTGTAAGTTTGAACTAAACCTGTTGCTTCCATTGTTTGCTTGCCCTAGTGATCTATTGCTTCCATTATTTGGAAACCGTGGCAACTGATCTGATGCTTTTGAAATACAGAATTATTTCCTGTATGTGTATGTGGCTTGGTAGTTGTTTGAAACTTATGGAGATATCTGACCTTATATGATCTGAACTATTTGTTCTTCTCTCTTGAGTTTGAGATCCTTCTGCTACCTGAACAAAGGTCCTACTCCACCTGACCTTTGTTTCAGTTCTTGTGATATATTGCTTCCAAATTTGGAAACCATGGGAAAGACCTTAGTGATATGTTGCTTTTGAAATACGGAAGTTCTGTTCTGTATGTGTTGTATGGTGGCTTGGAATTCATTTGAAACTTATGGAGATATCTGACCTTATATGATCTGAACTATTTCTTCTGCTCTCTTGAGTTTGAGATCCTTCTGCTACCTGAACAAAGGTGCTACTCCACCTGACCTTTGTTTCAGTTCTTGGTTCCTTAGTATGAACTGCTTTGGAATCTGTTGACTCTAGTTTAGCAGATGCGGCCATTAAGTTCTGTTGACTCTAGTTTAGCACTTTTTGGAATCTGAACTGATTTGGGTTAGTTCAGTGGATGCAGTTCTGCCTAACTGCTGCATTTTTTGTTGAACTCATTGATTTCCCTTGAATAAAACAGAAGCTGACATAGAGTTGTTCTGTTATCTGCATGTTGCACTGAATAATGTGATTGTGGGTCATTGAACTGATTACAACTTCTGGCTTATTATCAAGCATAGGTATGAAATCTGCATTGGAAATTCTGTTTACTCTAGCTCTTGCAATTTTGGTATGTGAACTGCTTTGGGTTTAATTTTTTTTACCTCATTTGTGGTTGATTGTGTGCTGATTGATGGACATTTTATTACATTGAACAGGCTAGTTTATCTGTTGTTGCACCTCCCAGATCATTGGTATATGCTGAGTCCTTGGTCCACCATTCACAAGCTGTGGGTATTAACTAAGGTAACAAGTTACCTTAAAGTTAATATCATTCATAATTGTAGTACCTAAATCATTATTTCAAAGCTACTGTCCTTGCATTACCATGTTGTTGCCATCAACTGAGAACTTTTAACTTGGTTGAGCTGGTCGGCATAATTGGTAAACAAGGAGGCAATGATGAACACTACTTTACGAAAAATAATTGCTTTAATGTAGATGTACTTCTTATGTTTTGAGCCTTAAACAGTAGCTATGAAATTTGTGCATTTAATACTCAATTATAACAAATGATGTATATTTTTGAAGTTAGTCTTTAATAGTAATTGTTAGGATATTTAAACCTTTTGAGTTAGAGCTTCTCAGCCTCTTCTTTTAGAATTGTTGCCATTATTAGGATGAACAACTCTCCTAATACTTCTAGGTCGGCAGTTCTAAAACGAAGGGGTGGCTGTGAATTAAAAGATACATGTAAGACTACAAATGATTAACAGATACTACATTATTATGAGCCTTAAATGAGAAGCTATAATCTCAAATGTGTTTAGTATTCTTTCAACTGCTAAAGCGATGATGAGAGGCTAACAAGCTTTACTCTGAGCGCAAAGCCAAACTATAACATCCCTCACTTGCAGTGATGACTGTACTTCAGTCTAGCAAAAAACAATAGGGATATTCCTTTTTATGATGTTTAAAGATGTATATAGTTTAGAAACCAAGTTATCCATGTAGTTAAGTTAGTTGTTTTATTGTACATAGGTGTTTATGATTGTAACTTTTAGTTGATTTCAGCTTAAAGGTTGTAATTAGTCAACTCTTCTGTACGCAACACTCCCTACCATGTTAGCAATCTCCATTATATACACAGCACTCCTTACAAAATTAGCAATCTCTCTCCATTGGATTAAACGACTTTAAATAATACAACATCAAACGTACATTTGCTACTGAAAAGACTAACACGGATTTAGTACTATACCTTCCCTTCACGAGTTATCACGGTAAATGATATAAATTGTTTCGATTACACATTAAATGTATATTTGTTACCGAATAAACTAACACACCCCTTATTAAAGCAACCCTAAACTAAAGTGGCCTTTAATTAAAAGCTCGGATATATAGTTACTCTATACTACATCGATATTTACAATATTCTTAATTTGGTTCTTATGCACATATTGAGTCGCTCTAAGCTATACCTATTGATGTTTAGCACACCCAAAGCTTAGTGTCCAACAAAAAAGGTAAAACAAGCCGAACTTATAGAAAATTAAATCAGGAGATAAAACAAAGTAAATGTATTTTAGTTGAAAGGTAAATATAATTAATTAATTGGTAAATGAAGCAAAAATGTAAACTAGTGATTATTAGGTTGATTATATTTAGTTTTAACACGCTAAAACTGTTTAAATTATTAGATGGCGTCTTCCGCGAAGAAAAATACGAAGGGCAAGGGGAAAAAACCAGTTGTCGCCATCGAGGATGATGATGAGGAAAATGCACAAGTAAATGCAAGTTGGACCCTAGAACTTAACGCACTTGCATGTGAGCTATTTGCAAAACACCTGAATGTGAGTTTAGGACAATCAGGAGCTATAATGGCAAGAAGATCTCTTGGACACCATGCGTTGAAGAGTTCAAGCGTAGATCAAATAAACCCTGGGCTTTGACAAACTGAAGAACAAGTACGACTGGTTGAAACGGAATTGGCATCTATGGCTTCAGATGATGGGTGAATCTGGTCTAGGGTGGGCGTGAATTAGGAACCATAGATGCACCGGATGAATGGTGGGAGAAAAAAATTAAGGTTAGTACTCGCACAAACTTGTTGCTCGTTAAATAACTAGCTCACCACACAATAACAAAAACTTTGTGATATTCCTTTTTGTGTAGGAGAACAAGAAATTTGCTCGATTAAAAAAATATGGTTTTACAGAGGAGATGGAGAAGAACATGCATATTTGTTCGGTAAGGACGTAGCGCGTGGTAACTTAAAGTTCTCGACCTCGGGACATGCTACATCTAGCGTTGCACCCTCCGACCGCGATATGTCAGGATAGATACCGCAGATAAATGATTTCAGCCCTGGAGACCAGTCTTCATACGTGAACCGCATGTACGACATGAATTTGGGGGTGGAAGAATTAGGAGATCATACCGGTTGGGTAAAGGATGCGTTGGGTTTCAACACCTACACTCAATCCCAAACCTGGGATTCATTCCCGGTCGATACAACACCCACCACAAGCCCTGTTGTGACATCTAACTTCAATCCTTGCCCCAGTAATTCATCATCACTAGGAAAGAGAGGTTCTTCTTCTGAGGACTCAGGTGGTTGCAAAAAGACTCGCAGGATGCGCCAGTATGATGAGACGGCATCAAGACTAAAGAGCATTGACGAGACCATTAAAATGACAAACAAGAGGGGTGAGGACACAGCTGCGTTTATGAGGAACATGAGGGAGGAAAAAGCAGCTGAAAAGGCTGTTAAAGAGCAGTCATCCATTGCTGCAGCTATGGATCGCCTCTACAATTTGGAAGGGGTTGACTTTGACAGTAAGGAGTTCTTGTTCGCTTCTTCGTTGGTGTATGATGACAAGAAGCGAGAGGTGTTCCTACGCCATAAGAAGGACTCAACTGCTTGGAACTGGGTTATATTTGAGTATGAGAGGAGTCTTTGATGAGATGTGTATGTTGTTGGTAAGTTACTTTTAGGGTTTTCCAAAATATCCCTTATATGCGGCTATGTAATGTTGGGTTTGTATAACTTTTCATGATGTGGTGTAGTGTACTTTTATGTAGTGGACTTGTACGTATGTTTATTTACATGTTTGAATCGCTATATTTGTAGTATTTGTAATACCCTGGTTATGATGCAATGTTTAATATAACTACTTTCATGTATGTTTATTTACATGTTTGAATCTCTATATTTGTAATATTTGTAATACCATGATTGTGATGCAATGTTTAATATAACTTATAATGTTTCATATTATGCTCAAATAGCATGGACAATTTGGGTGGACAAGGAAGGGATATATCGGAAGATGAAGATTCCTATATGGAGTTTATGGAGAATATGGCGAATTCAATACAAGCCGATGCTGATGCGATTACAGTAGCTGGTCTTACGGTAGTTGCAATCGTGAATAACCCTCCGCCACGTGTAAGACGTCACTCAGGCGTATTCACTGGCAACGATTGGATAGATGACATGCTGATTTCTTGTAACGATACAAGAATATTCAACGCATTTCGAATGAACAAATACACTTTTCGAAGTTTGTGCTCAATACTCTTTCAGAAATATGGCTTGAAGGGAACTTCTGAGTTTAGTGTGAAAACGAAGGTCGGAATGTTTTTACATATATTGGCAAAGGCAGATTCAAACAGAGATGCCCAAGAACGATTTGCTTGTTCTGCTGAAACTGTATCTCGTAATTTCCATGATGTGCTGAACGCAATGGACTTGTTCGGTCGGGACATTGTGAAGCCACGTGACCCACAGTTTCGTGATGTGCCAGAAAAAATTCAATCAAACCCACGTTATCATTCGTTCAAGGTCAGAAATATATTGTTATTATGAAACAACCATGTTATGTAATTGTTTGTAATTTATGACATTTAACATATTTTAATGGTTTGAAGGATGCGATTGGAGCTCTAGATGGTTCACATGTTCAGATCATCGTTGACGAGCATTTGCAGATGGCATGTAGGGGAAGAAAGAGGGAAACAACAATGAATGTGTTAGCAATTTGTGATTTCGACATGTTATTTACTTTTGTAGTCACCGGCTGGGAAGGTTCAGCCCATGATGCTAGCATATTGGCCGACTCAAAAAGAAGCTTCAATTACCCCACACCACAGATGGTAATATATAAATTTACTACTTAATTTTGTTAAATTATATGAAACTTCCACTACAAGAAAAACATGTTTTAGCTACCGATAAATTGCTACTATGCATATATTGGTATCTAAATTGGAAAATTGCTACTGATTTTTGATGTTATTAATAAAGTGGTTGCTTTTGTGCTACCACAACAACAATGGTAGCTAAACTTTTAGCCAGTAGCTAAATGTCTACCGCCTTACAAGATTGCTACCATCAATAGTAGCTATTTTATCTTTCATTCCGATAGTTTTAGTAAAAGTAATTTTGCTACCAATATCGGTAGCTAAATTAATGAATTGCTACTACTTGGTTAATGCTAATTCAATCATGGTAGCTATTATGTTACTATTTGAGCAACGGTAGCAAAAAGATTCTAATCAATAGCTAACTAGCTACTATCTTAAAAGTTGCTACGACCATGTAGATAAGCGAAATTATGAAATTGCTACTAACACTTGATTATGGTTGCTATAGTGCTACTATTTTGGCTATGATAGCAAACATTTTTAACAAGTAGCTAAATTGCTACTATCTTAAGTTTCAAAATTGCTACCGACTAATAATGCTGATGAAATTTCAGTTGTTATTGTGCTAGAATATAAGAAATGATAGCTAATATTCATAAGAATTAATAAAATTATTATTGTCTTATAACTTAAACGTGTGGATACTACATAATTCAGAATACTAACCTATATTGGTGCTGCCATAGTGGATATATTATCTTCTTATATAAATTTTTATTTTTATAGTTTTTTTCATTAAGTACCTTTAGTATATTTTACTTCTTACCTTTTAGCTATCGAAATTTTAAATAGAACTTTAAGTAAACCGAACATTTCTTATTCATGAAAATTAATTAAAACTATATACCACTACAAGATTTATTTATCATATAAGATATGTAACATAATATATTTTTGATACTTATAATATTTTTAATTTTCAAAGTATCGCACGTATTAATAAATTATAAAATATAGTACATGTAATAATAATTTAAACTAGTACATATTTGGTTAAAATTTACAAAATTAATATAAATTAGTTGTCAAAATATTTAAATTAGTAAATGATATATTTGTATATGAATTTTAAAATTTGTGCAGTTTTTATACATTTTACTATATAATTCTTTTAGTTTACAAAAATCACATAAATTAGTAAAATATAAAAATACAACAAATAATAATAACATT
Organism: Limonium bicolor; assembly: GCA_023374045.1. NCBI lineage: Eukaryota > Viridiplantae > Streptophyta > Magnoliopsida > Caryophyllales > Plumbaginaceae > Limonium > Limonium bicolor. Next base: position 255,683,231 of record CM041777.1, on the reverse strand, counting down.
TTAAATTAGTTGACGTGGTGGTTAAAATTTGCAAACAAATACAAACTATAAATATAATTTATAAATGTTTAAAGTTTTTGTAAATGTATATATGTTTAATTTTTAATTTTATACAATTTTAAGCCATATACACTTTTATTTTTATTATTTTGACTGTACAAAATTAATGTTGTAATATTATGTAAATTAAAATATCAACATTTATTTATTAATTTTTACATATCCAAGGTTTGATCATATCTCGATCAAATTTTGATTTATATTTAGAGTATCAAACATTCAATATATACATGTAGTATGTATATATGTTGTGAATAACTATCATGGCCCAATGGTTAAGGTAATAGCTATCCTGCCCACACGTCGCAGGATCGATTCCTGATGTGTGCACATTTTAAGTGCAACTAGTCTGAATTAATATACCATTTGCTTTAGTAGAGACCACACATGTGTGAATATAATACTGGCCACAAATAGATGACACATTTTTTTATGCAACCACTAAAGTTGGTATCTAAAAAGAATTTATGCTACTGAATTTATTGTAGCAAACAAAGTAAAGCTACCACACATAATCAGTAGTAAAATTGCTACCATAGATAGATTGGTGACAAAATTGCTACCATAAGAAAAGCAGTGGGCAGTGTGGCAGCAAAATTGCTACCAACCAGAAAACGGTAGCGAAAATCAATTTCGCCACCAAGGGTTTACCCACTGCCAAACTCCGGTAGCAAATGATCAAAAGCGTAGCCCGTTCTATTTGGCTACCAATTTTACTATTATCGCTACCAATTGCGTCGGTAGCAAACTAGCCTTTTTCTTGTAGTGTTTCTTATCTTTGACGAATCAATCACAATTTCACTTTATGATGTAGGAAAGTTTTACTTAGCCGACAAAGGATACGCAAATCGTGGAGTGTAGTGACACCTTTCTCAACCGGGCGATATCACTCATCACAATGGAGGGGTGCTCCGCCAACTGGTCGTGAGGAGATTTTTAACAAATGTCACTCGTCCTTACGTAGTGTAATTGAAAGGGTGTTTGGTGTTCTCAAGAAGCGTTGGTGTATTTAAAGTGTGTGCCACATTACTCGCCGCCGGTTCAAAGCAGGATAGTTTCAGCATGTTTTTCGTTAAACAACTATATACGACTACTTGATCCACTCGACTCCATTTTCAATGAGTTTTGAAAACGAGTATGTAGGGCACGCAGACGATATGAGGAAGACAATGTGAGGTTGCTGATGATGTGGACGTTGGGGACGATCCAAACGAGTGTCTATGGACGATGTTCGCAATGCTATTGCAGATGAACTTATGACATCTACGGTCATATGATGTGTGTGACCTTAGTGTATCTCGTTACTGTTTATGTATCCTAAGAAGTTTGTAAACCATAAAACTGTATGAGCTTAGATTGAGTTCTATATTCTACTTTGTATAAGATTAACCACGTGAGTTCGAGGCTTGGCGTCGCTCTCATGATCATCCACCTCAGTAGCTCCTTTTCGGTTTTTGTTCTTTTGAGACTCTTTATTTTTTGTATTCCTTTCTTTTTATTATTTTGGCTATTTTGATGTCTTTTATATTCTTAGCTTGCTTTTTCTTATTTTTCTTTTGGGCTGTAACTGATAACTAATGTTATTTCTGCTTAGTGCACTTAGTGCCCTTTGGCCATTTATTCTGTTGCCAAGCACTGTCTACTATTGCTTATTTATTTCTACAGGCTTGCCACTGTTGTGTGTGTGATCGATAGAAAACTAAGGAGACTCTGCCCATTTTTTCACAGACTTCCCTCATCTACGGTCATATGATTTTGTGAGCTAAGTGTATCTCGTTACTACGTATATATCCTAAGACGTTTGTAAACCATAAAACTATATGAGCTTAGTTTGAGTTTTCTTAATATAAGATTAACCATGTGGGTGTATTTGACACTACTTAATAGTTTACTTTTTTTTGGCCGTGTATGTTAATCACATTTATGTGCTACTTAGATATGAAATAATCATTTTCTTTAATTTTTGAGATGCAATTAACTAATATGTAAGTTGTACAAATTAATCAAATTCATAGGAGAAAAACTTTTAAAAAAAGGCAAACTGTTTTTCATTCAGAACATGCGTAAACTAACAGATTTTACTAAGTACAACATACAATTTGGTAAATGTAAAAATATAACAGATTTTAAAACCAGCAGCAGCTCCACCAAACACCCAAACTAGCAGCTGACAGCTTCTGTAAAATTCGTCAGCAGACAGCTTCTCAATTTCCAGCAGCAGAACCCGACAGCAGCCCCCAGCAGCTGTCCCCAAACGAACCCAATAATAAATTATTTTGATTAAATTGAATTGTATATGATAATGAAATATTAATAACGGCTATACTTAATTTTGTACATGCACTATATTCGTTCATTTCATATTAGTGATTATTTTAAACAATTTATGGTATTTTTGTGTTAATATTATAATATGTAGTATTTAATATATTTTATATTAAATACCTAATATTATATACATAAGAAGAAATGAATCATTGTAAATATTTTTTTAGTACATATGACAATTTACATATTTGCCCATTATTAAATTGTTTACTTCTATTTTTATTTAGTGTATATTATAAATAATTAATTATATATTAATATATTTAACTATTAATTAGTCTGAAACATAAAAAGATCATAATTTATATTGATGTATGTTTTCAATGTTTAAAATACTAAGTAAACTAATAATTTGTTTGAAATAACAATCATTGGTGTAGATGTGTAGAAAAAAATGATTGAAATGGACCAAGATTTTAGAGGAAATAAGTGGGATTTTCAAAACTGATAAAAAGTAACCAAAATCATTAAAAGTTATAAACAAATGTCCGTTTCTTAATACCCAATTGAACACACCTTATAATTTTTAGAAAATCTTGGTTGGTTGGTTCCGATAATTATTTTAGTGTTTAAAAGATACAAGGAGAAAAGTCAAAATCTTAGGGACATATGTTGATGATGTTTTGGTCCGAAAAAAACTGACAGAAGATGGCATTGGACATACCCTTCAAGATATGAAGATCTGGGGCGAATTCATCTCGTGCGGGGAATAGACAAATGAGGGCCTACCTCACATCTCAACCCAAATTTTGTAGTATGAGTTTGCTCCAATAGCTTGAATGTTGGACCGTAACGGAGTTTAAATTAGGAGAGATATATATATATATATAATTGCATTTCACAACAAGCCTAATTTCTACTTCCTTTGTTACACTCTCACTCTTTGAGTTAGAGTTGTCAATCTTGATCCGAATCCGAAACCCGACCCGAAATCGACCCATAAAAAATCAGGATAAGGTTGAGATTTTTACCTGAAATGATTTTTGTGTCGGGTTCGGACGGGTCATTGAAACCTTTCGGGTTCGGATTGAACCCGCCAACCCATAACCTAGAAAAAATTAATAAAAAATGTTTATTTAATGATTTAAATTAGTGTTTGATGATTAATTTATGACTAATATAAACATTTAATCAATAACTTATGATTAAATATTATACATAACAATTAATTAATATTAAAGTAGTATATTTATTTATTTAAGAATCTAAAATTTTAAAAATAAACTAAAATTTTGAAAAAACAGGTCAGGTTTTAATCAACCTGCTCCGGATTTGGATCAGATTCGGGTTGGCCTAAACTATTTCGGGTCAACTCGACCCCAAACCCGATTTTGACACCGCTAGTTCGAGTATTCACCATTTTCAAGAGATCTCTTGTAATGTATAACACCTTAAACTCCTAGAACTCTCACACAAATAAAACTTCTCATAAGATACCAAATCGCGATACAAGTTACCACATACAAACGTTAATTGTCACTATAGTATATTATACACGCTTAAACATGCGATACTACAAACTTATTCTCATACATAAATAGCTTTGATATCTTCACGCATCATAGAAAAACTCCAATCCTGAACCACCCAACTTCTCATCCATGATACTCTTCAACCTCTCCACCATCTCCTTACTTAAATAATTCACCCAATCACCCACTTCCCCTTTCCTAAACAAGCTCCTATTCTCAAACGGCAAGATCGACCTCCCACTCCTATTCACTTCCAATCTCTTCAGTTATCGAAGCTACACAGCCGTGCCACTTCCTCCACCACGCCGTTTCGCTTCTCTTCGTCCGTGAATCCATAGCCTAGGAACTCAGCCAACTGCTTGATTTGGACAACCCTACTTGGTCATCCCTCTTCAGATCCTCGTACTTCAAGAACATTACCTTGTTTGGTGAGGTTTTGGATTTGTTCCAGTATCCCAACATATGGTCCCAGTACGGACCAAATCCCACTTCTCCCTTGCAGTACTTGTCGAAGGCGTCTGAGATTGTGAATGGTCCGAGAGTTTTGGGTCTTTTGTCTTTCATGAAATGCCAGATTGACACAAATGTATCAAAAGGGTTCCTATAGAAGAAGATGGAAAATTATAAACTCTTAGCTTAGGATGATAGTAATATATGATTGTAACAAATTCCTCTTATGGAAAGTATACTTTTAGTGAAACAATATCACATTTACCTACAAATGTAGACTATCTTGCAACCAGATGTCTTAACGGACTCCGGCAACGAAGCATACGGCACGTGGGTAGCCACGAATCCAGGAATTTTATCAAACATAGACATAACTGGATCATCAACACCATGAACACTGCCACTAGTCGAACCTGAATGGTTATATAGCTTGTACTCTAGAAAAGGAATGAGATCATGGGGGTTGTGGGTGAGCAAGGGATGAGTGACGGAGTTGACCAGGTGGTCATCCCTGCGCACGATAGTGTACACGAGAGCCTTGAGCCAAGTGGTACCGGACTTTGGTACGGTGGCAATGACCACGTCGGAGTCACGTGCCTGGTGGTGTGTCTGAGCGGCGTGTATAGCTTGTATCTGCTCAGCTTGACACCAGAAATTTTGGTACAGGTAGAGATGTTTGGTCCTCCAGCCTTTGGTTGTCGGCAGGCCTCGTAGGAGGAGCTTCATCTCGGGCGGTGATGAGTCGTTGGTGTCGTCAAGATCATGGTCGTGGGATTCGGTGATGGAGCTGACGACTAGGTCATCACTGACATTAATGGTAGGTTCGGTGGATTTGGGGAATAGGGTACCCATCTTGAGGATGAAATGCGGTAACTCTGAGAGGGTGAGGAATCGTAGCTGGGTTTGTTGGACGTACGAGGGAAATGGAGTTTAGATTTGTTGGAAGTGAAGGTGAGTGCATGCACTTGCCCTGAGGTGGATGATTTTATATAGCGAGAGCAGGAATAATCAAATGGGTTTGAGGAGTTTTTATTATCACGTGTCTATTAGTTTTTCGTCCAACTTTAATAACTTGGACACTTGATCCCACAGCTAGATCTTGGTGTGTCGTTATCATGTACATGTAGAAGGAAAAAGGTCTTGTAAAAGACAAAAGTCGTTTAGCAATTCTCAGTTGCACAGTCATTGCCGATTTTGTCTTGTTTCACGGTTCATCTCTCTTAGGTACCTTTAAAATTAGTTATTTCCACTCATTGTGTTTGCAAAAGAGTGAGTATCAGGCTTTAGTTTGGAACTTGGAAAAGAAATCAAAATAATTTTTTTGTCCTTCAAGGGAAAAAAAAAAAAAACTTCCACACAGAGTTTAATCAACTCATTTTTCTCTCCAAATTCGGTAAATAAGAACTGTACCTTGCTTCATTGGTTGTGATCTGCAATTTCCAATTTCACTGCCGTCCTCCCGCCCTTCTCCTCATTTTTCTCCTCTCCTATGCAATAAAATAATATATTAATATTTAGAAATAATAGAAAATAAAAATAATAAGATGAGAGAAGTTAAGAACTTGTGCTATTGTGGGGAAGAAGTTTCTTAACAAATAAAATATAGAGTTTAAGTGACATGGCACATAGAGAAATGTTAAGAAACATGGTGTTGTTGTGGCTGCTCTAAGGAATAAGATTTATTTTTTCATAAATCATAAACTAGTGAGCTGACTTCTATTGACTAGTAACCTAAAGGGGTGTTTGTTTTAGGGTAATCAGGAACTTTCTATTGTTTGTTTTGTGAGTTTTTCCTATTTTCAAGAAAGAGAAAGAGAATAGGATTACCCCAAACCCCCTCTTTTCTGATTCCCCACCCCCTATTAGAGAATGAGATTTTCTTCTCCATAGTACACTTTGACAAACAACATATGACCACTGACCGATGACTAATAACCATTGCCTGTTGAATGTTGATCGGTAATTAATGACCGTTGACCGGCAACCGGTAGCCATTGACCATTGACTGGTGACCGTTGACCGATTATTTATTTCATTTCCCCCAGCTCAAACAAAATAACCAGAAAATCAAAGGAAGTTCTTTTTCATTCCTCTCGATTCCCTTTACCGATTTCATTCCATTTCCCCATTTGAAACAAACGCCCCCTGAGAGATATTGAGTTGTGGCCGTTGCTCGATGATTAATGACCATTTATTGAAAGTTGACGGGACAAGAAATTTTAAGAAAATCTTTTCACTTTCCCCTGAAAATATACTCTAACCGAAAAAAGGAGTTAATGACATATGAATAGGGGCACGAATAGGATCAAATCATACACAAAAGGGGAGACAAGTAATGAAAACTTGATTCCACGATGGACTTGATGAAGAATTTGATATCCATGACGAATTTGATGAAGAACTTGATATTAAGGACAACCTTGGTGGTGGGGCTGATTCTGCTACCAAAGACTGATCACCTGGAGAGCTCGAAGGAGAGACACTTGAAGCCGAAATGGAGACGAAACCGGGATCAGTAGCACGAAGATGTTCGGAGGATATAACAAGCGATTCAAGCACTTCAGCACCACTCTTGGTTGTTCCATGACCTCTATATCTACTTCCCTCCTTCCCCTTCATCTTCCCACAAATTCCCGGTGCTATACTGGCTTTCTGATTTTACCTGCACTGATGAGAACTTCATACTCAAATCTGGTGCTCAACGAGCAGCTTCAGTGAAGGAGTTGCTATCATATCTCCTGACACTTCTCCAAGAGGACTCAATGTTGAAGGAGAAGCTGACAGCTAGACTTTGGAGTAGGTGCTGGATTTTATCTTAATGCCAAGCAAGAAAAGTGGAAGAGCTGGCGTATGTATGATTATGTGGTGAAGGAATTACCAGAACTTCTCCGTGAGAGCTTTTCTGAGCTTGATACTTCACAGGCTTCTATATTTGGTCACTCCATGGGTGGTCATGGAGCTCTCACAATTTACCTGAAAAATCTTGACAAGTATAAGTCAGTTTCAGCATTTGCTCCAATTGTGAATCCTGTAAATTGTCCCTGGGGGCAGAAGGCATTTACAAACTATCTTGGGGATAACAAGGCTTAATGGGAGGAATATGATGCTACGTGCTTGATCTCAAAGTTTAATAATGTTTCTGCAATGATATTGATTGATGAAGGTGAAGATGACAAGTTCTTGAAAGAACAACTGCTGTCTCAAAAGTTTAAGGAAGCTTGTCGGAAGGTGAAGTCCCTCTTCAGTTACGATGGCAGCCTAGTTATGACCACTCATACCTTTTCATCGCCACCTTTATCGATGATCACATTAGTCACCATGCTCAGGCCTTGAGCTGTAAGTCCTTGGGTTACACCGTACAACTACTGAGGCTCTTATAATACTTTAGGTTTGGCCTCTGTGATATCCCGAAAACAAACTATCATCTTGTGATTACTGCTATTGATATTGTACTCAATCATGGAAGGTGTGACTATCACTTACAGTTTGTTTACTCCTCTGTCGGTCATGGAACTTAGTTTGGTTCTGCAAAAAGGGACAACCTTGGTAGTGGTAGTGAACAATGCCAAGACAAGGGGAACGTATCGCAGTATATATTTATTTTAAATTAAGATTTTTTGTGATGTGTTATTCATTTTAATAGATTTTGATTCCCTTCTTCATGGTTTACAAAATATCACCATGATATCACCTGATCTACTGTTTAACACTATTGTTCCATATTTATATTATGGCATTGTGATGTAATTTTTTGAAGCTTGTAATAAAAAAGCTAAAACAACTACATTATGAATGGGGGAGTCTATATAATATACAAGGGGCCGTCTCAAAGATTTTCGGGCCCTGTGCTAAATAAAAAAATGATTATTTTAGTATTGAATTTTGTAAATATAAAAAATTACTAAATTAAAGTACATATTTACAATGGTTATATTTTGATATCTTGATAAATTAGAAACCATTATATAATTTTCTCATGACAAAATTTAAAGACACAATATACAAATTAAGCCATAAGCTAAAGGAAATATAATTAAAATATAACTTCTTTTATATTAATTTACATATTTAAATTTAATTTTATTTAAATCTAATATCTAATTTCATCTTTTACATTATAAATGTAAATATATTTAACTTATATCTAATTCAAATTTAAAAATAGAAATTATATAAAAAATTTATTTTATTTCTAAATTTTAAATATTAATTACATTCCTTTAAAATATTAAAAACCATTATTTAAAAAAAATCTCCCCTTCCCCTTACCAAAAGAAGTTTTTCTAGTTTCACGGTGGCATCATCAATTTGGTTCCTCATGGCATGCTTGCACTTCTTTCATTCCATATTCCATACACCATGAACACCATAGGCTCACGAAAAAGATCCATGCTCACTTTTGCTTGAAACAACGAACATTTATCTTAGGCAACTTGTGAGGTGGTAGCACTTGGTGGATCGAGTGAGCCAGCCGTAAATAGTTTTCATACTCTCTGCGAGATAACCATCATACAAAAAAAGTGCCCTTCACATAACAAAATTTGTTAGCAAGCATAATACCCCAAGATTGGAGCCTGTCAATAGTCTAACGGTGGTCTTAATTAAGAGATCCAAAAGATAACCTAACTTGGGGATAGTCCTGGTCCTCGGTTCCCTAGCAAAATTTGTGTCAAGGATAGTTGGGAGAGTGGAAGAGAAGTCATTATACGGTTGACTAAGCGGAGGAAATTTTGAGAAGATGAAGAAAGGGAGGTGGCTAAGTGATAGATCCATAAGTTTGGATCCACCAGTCCACCACATAGGATTAATTTCTGAATCCATGGATCACTCCTTTAATAATAGTCGTGCAAATGGTAAAGTCATGTAAGTGAATGCTATGGAACCCCCCATCCAAAGTCTCTTCAAATTGTAGCAAGAGGCCAAGAGGGTTTTTTTTCTTCGTAAAGCAACACCCATATATTATATCGCCGTAGAAATACAAGATGGAATGTATTGTACCACATGCCCTCATAAGAATTTACTTGACCTAGATTAGCGAGAAGATGTGCATATGGATTTTTTGACCAATCAATAAAAACCATGAAACTAAATCAAAATGTGAGGATAGGGCACTAATATCATAAGAATGTGACCCACATCATCCCGGACGTCCTTCCTTCCTTGAGAGGCAATAAGAAGAGATATCAACTTAAGAAACTTCTAGCCTAATAGCCACGTTGACGCCTAAAAGAAGAACTTTTGCTTCCGTAATCTGAGGACCATCTCTCTAACAATTTGCGATACCAAAGCACCATCATGACTCTACAAACAACCCTAAACCTAGTAAACCGGAATCCACAATTCCATCAATCGTAACTCGTAGATCAGCGAAGTTAGGCTCGTCCTCCTCAATAGACAATGAGATCGAGAAGAGCTGACTGATATAGCAGGATCCGAAAAGACTCTATTTGGTCCACATCCTGCTTAAAGAAGTGAGTTCTATTATGGAGACATGACACTTTGTGGGATGGATTTGAGTATGAAAGAAATGTTCTGTTTGTCAATATCTTTGAGATCCGAGGGCTCCATATTTTTCTTGTGCATAAAAAGGGCCATGAAAACTAAGAATTCTATATCCCTATTGCCCTGACTAGAGAAAGGAAAGAAAGACTGATATGGAATTAATAATGTCATTGGGGATTTTGATACGACAAACCAACTACACCCGTAGTACACAACTTAGATGAAGCGAGATGGCAGGCATACAAAAAATGCTCTCCACCTCGGGGGAGACCTTTGCTATATGTTGTCTAACATTGTGGTCATTTTGAAAAATGAAGACACAAAATACAAACAAGATAGCATATATTGTCAGAGAAATATATATGTTGTCACTTAGTTGACGTTGCTTTCTCAGTATATGTTTAGTTCTCTATAAATACTCATGTAATGCACTGTACAGAATACAATGAAATAGTTCTGTTATTCTCGTTCTCTCCTCTTTCTTCGTTCTATCAGTTCAGCTTATACGATGTCAATGGTTTACTCTCAATCTTCTCCCTCTCGATTTCTATTCTCGTCTACATGGTATCAGAGCTGAGCCTAGCTCTTCCGCATCACAACGAGCCTCTGTCTCGTCTTATCAGAAGTGCATCACGAGTTATGTCAGAAACAGAAGGAATAATCCAGACGGAAGTTCCAAGACTGAATCAAGATTCAGACTCTCAGCAGCAACCTGTATCAACTGATCGGGATTTCAACTATCAAGTTGAATGGAGAAAAGAATTATTTGAGCTGAGAACTCAAATGCTCAATCTCCTTGAATCAGTGCAGGTTCTTGATCTGATAGAAAAGGACTCACCGAGAAAAGGGAGATTCTGAAGTGACTGACGCCGATCTTGCTAAATGGAAGGAGAAGGATGCATTAGTTCGAGCTTGGTTAATCGCAACTATCTCTGAAGATTGCGTCGATCAGGTTGTCGGATGTACATCCGCCAAGCCATTTGGAGTGAACTGCAATCGGAATTTCTGCAGTCGACGAAAGATCGCGAGTTTCAGTTTAAACAGAAGCTTCGATCGCTCAATCTTGGTGAAAAACCTATAAAAGAATATATCAAGGATTTCAAGGCTGTGTGTGATAGTTTAATGCGATTAAACATCCAGTTCAAGAGGATGACAAAGTTCTGATGTTTGCTCAGGGTTGCGGTAAGCGGTACAAAGTTCTACGATCTATTATGTTAGCTTGCGCACCCTATCCTACTTTCAAAGAGTTCATCGCTGCTATAGAAGCTTATGATCTCCGTGAAGGAGAAGAAAAAGAAGTTGTCAAGGAGAATCTGCAAGAGGTCGCTTTCACACGTTACTCAAGAAAGCACCGGCTATAGGGGTCGAGGCTCTGGAATCATTACCGGGGCCGAGGAGGAAGAAATTTTAACGGGAGAGGTCGAGGTTTTGGAAGACAAAACAGTCACCAGAACTCAGACAAAAAGCAAACTGTATCTTCTTCTTCAAACTCCTCGAACGACACTTCTTGTCAAATCTGTGGAAGAAATAATCACACAGCCTTATCATGCTTCTATAGATGGGATCACTCTTGTACTGCAAATGATGATTCCTTTCCTAAAGCCTTCAATACTGTCACTTTAGAGGAAAGTGCAGATGCTTCTCCTATCTACATTGACTCGGCTGCTACCACACATATGGTGAACAATACAGGTATGCTTGCTAAATCCAAACCATACAGAGGTACTGATTCTGTTATTGTTGGAAATGGTTCAAGATTACCTATCAAGTTCACTGGTGAATATCAATTGAAGAGTCGCGATGGTCTGGTTAATCTGAAATAATGTTCTGTTGTACCTGATTTACAACGGAATTTGTTATCTGTTAGTCGGATTACTAAAGACAATTTCTCTGTGCTGTTGAATTTGTTGATTCTGGCTTCCATATCAAGGATCGTGCGACAGGCAAAGTCTTGATCAAGGGAACCAGAACTGGTGATTTATATTCAGTTGATCAGTCTGCGCATGAAGCTCTTGTGGTGTCAACAACATTGAATGCTACAGCTGAAACTTGGCATGCTCGTCTGGGGCATCCTCATTCAAATATGATGCATATTCTGAGTAGACAGCAGGGATCAGTGTTAGTTCCTGGAAAAAGAGTTATAAGTCTGTCCCAGCTGTCAAATGGGAAAAGGTTGTAAATTGCCTTTTTCTTCAAATAATAAAGTAGCTTCTGATTTCTTTGAAAAGATACATTGTGATCTTTGGGGGCCTTCACCAGTTACTTCCCCAAGTGGTTTTAGGTACTATGCTATTTTTGTTGACGATCATAGCAGGTTTACCTGGTTATATCTGTTGAAAACAAGTCAGACTTTCCTCAGATATTTGTAAGTTTCAGAAAATGATTGAATGTCAGTTTAGCAAGAAAATCAAGGTTTTCAATGCGATGGAGGTGGAGAATTTCTCAGTAAAACCTTTACAGAGATTCTTAGTAATTCAGGAATTGTACAACATGTTTCTTGTCCTCACACTCCTGAACAGAATGGAGTGGCCGAAAGAAAGCATCGACATATTGTTGAGATGGGCCTCACTCTGCTGTACCATTCAAATCTCCCCTTAACCTTTTGGACTGAAGCCTTTATGACTTCTGTTTTTCTTATAAACAGATTACCATCATCTGTCTGAAATCCCAAATACCCTTTGTCAAATTATACAACACTCAGCCAGATTATGCTTGTCTAAAAATTTTTGGTTGCAGAAGTTTTCCTCTTCTGCGTACTAAAACTACTCACAAATTTGAACCCAAATCCCTACCCTGCATCTTTGTTGGGTACAGCCATCTCCACAAGGGATATAGATGCTATCATGCACCATCCAAAAGATCTACATCTCTCGCCATGTAGTCTTTGATGAATCTGTATTGCCATTTAAAAATCCCACAAATTCCTCACACCCAACACCAGATACTTTCATTACCACCTTCAATCTCTTTGTTGATAAGGATCGGCTGAACAGTGTTGATCTCTTTGCACCAAAACAGTCTGCTCCTGTTCCTACATCAACACATGTTTATCAAACAGGACTCACTAGCTCCAACTTACCTATCTTCTTACCCACTATAACCGACACTTCTGTTACACAGACTGATGTCAATCCTCACATTGAACCTCTATCTCCACATCCGATAATTCATTATCTCCTACATCCATCTCCACATCATCACAACCTACACTGTCTGAAACAGCCGCTCCTGGTCCTGAAGCCAGCTCTTCTCAACCTGAAGCTATTGATCTTTTTGTTGAGCTACCTATTGCTCAAACCAACAAAAGCAATCTCAACACACATCACATGCAAACACGATCCAAACCAAACAGAATCCAGAAGTTCTGCTGTCTCAACAACTTCATCAGTTCTGAACCAAGGACAGTGAAACAGGCTCTAGCTAGTCCTGCGTGGAAACAAGCTATGCAGGATGAAATGGATGCTCTAATACAGCAAAAGACTTGGACTCTTGTGCCACGCTCCTCCAAGATGAATGTTGTAGGCTGTAAGTGGGTATTCCGCACAAAGTACGTGGCTGATGGGTCTGTTGAAAGGTTAAAAGCACGCTTAGTTTGCTAAAGGTTTTCACCAAGTTCCTGGTGTGGATTACCAGGAGACGTTTAGTCCAGTGATCAAATTTCCTACTCTGCGAACAGTCTTGGCTGCTGCAGTCTCTCGTGGCTGGGAATTCGTCAGCTGGATGTGAAGAACGCATTTCTTCACGGTGAATTAGTTGAGGAAGTCTTTATGGAACACCACCAGTTTCATTGTTAACTCCAAACAACAAATGGTCTGCAAACTTCAAAATCACTGTATGGCCTTAAACAGGCGCCTCGTGCCTGTTTGATAAGCTGAGTTCGATTATTTTGGCTTGGGTTTTACTGCAGTAAAGCTGATACTTCCCTGTTTGTTCGTCATTTGAGCAAGGGTCTGTTATAATCTTAGTTTATGTAGATGATATTGTGATTACAGGAAGTAATACACAATTAATCTCCACTATCATTCAACATCTTGGCAAATCGTGTGCTCTGAAGGATCTTGGCAAGCTCCACTACTTTCTTGGCATTGAAGCGGAGTTCACTGAACATGGGCTTTTTCTCAGCCAAAAGAAGTATGCTCACGACTTACTACAACAAGAAGGGTTACTGAAAGTTAATCCAGCTCGAACTCCTATGAGTACAAATCACAACATGGATTCAGTTTCTTCTCCTCTGATTGATCCTTCTAAATATAAAGTGTAGTAGGAGCACTCCAATATCTTACACTCACGCGTCCAGACTTAACTTTTGCTGTTAATCTGGCTTGTCAATACATGGGAGCACCGCGTGAAGTGCATTGGCAGGCTGTTCAACGCATCCTGCGGTATATAAGTGGCACCCCTACTCATGGTCTCACTTTATCAGCAAAATCATCTATGAATCTGTAGCTTATACAGACGCTGACTGGGGAAGCTGCTCCATTACAAGACGATCTACTAGTGGACTGTGGTCTTTCTAGGCTCAAATCTCATCTCTTGGGCTTCTAGAAAACAAAGGACGGTTGCCCGATCAAGTACAGAGGCAGAATATCGAGTGCTTGCTTCTGCTACCACTGAAGTAGTATGGCTTACTTATATCCTTCGCGACCTTAAGCTTACTTCTTCCAGATGTCCTCTGTACTCTGTGACAATCTGTCAGCTCTACACCTTTCCAAGAATCCAGTTATGCATGCTAGAACAAAACACATCGAAATGGATTATCATTTCGTCCGTGAAAAAGTCACTGGAGGTGCAATCTCTGTTCAGTTTGTTCGGTCAAACAGCAACTTGCTGATGGCTTTACCAAGCCTATGACAAAGGATTCTCTCTGTCTATTTTCAAGCAACTTCAACTGTGTTCAAAACCCCGTTTAGTTTGAGGGAGGATGTCAGAGAAATATATATGTGTCACTTAGTTGACGTTGCTTTCTTAGTATATGTTTAGTTCTCTATAAATACTCATGTAAATGCACTATACAGAATACAGTGATAGTTCTGTTATTCTCGGTTCTCTCTCTTTCTCGTTCTATCAGTTCAGCTTATACGATGTCAATGGTTTACTCTCAATCTTCTCCCTCTCGATTTCTATTCTCGTCTACATATATTATTGGATCAAATTTTAGGTTTAAATCGAATTAATCTGATTTAATTTTTCAAATTTAGTGTCGGTCTAGCTACCAATATGTCCTATTTTTTTATGAACAGTCCTTCCTTTAGTGCCACACTTGTGAAAGATGTATTCATTAAAATGCTTATTTTTACTTGCAAACTAAACAATTTTAGTTTAATGACTTTAAGACTATGAAGAATGCAAAATGTACACTTTGCTTTTCAGTTTTGCGCCTAAACTTTGGTGAACCATAGCGGTGCTTATTTTGTTATATGGAGTGTGTGATTACTAAGTTCAATTGATGGTCTTGTTATCATTTTTAGAAATATTTCTTTAAAAAATAAAACTACTATCTGATATGTATAATTCGTGTGAGTCGGATAATTGATCGTCATCTCCATAGTTGCTTGACAACGATGAATTTGCGGCGCAGCCGACTTGCTGATAGCCGACGACAAGCTTTATTGCTCCATCACAGCACTGATTATCAACAGACTTTTCTTTTCTTACTTTTTCAGTCGGCTATGGCCTGTGGGACATCGCTTACGTAAGTTTCTTTATCAATTGGTTTATTTTTATTTTTATTTTTAGGGAAAATTCACGAGATACCCCTGTTTTCTTTCGTATTCACAATTATACCCCTGTGATTTTAGTAATTCAACTTTAACATTCTTAAATGTTGTCCAAAATTGATGAAACTTTACATGGACGATGCTAAAGTGTTATAATTTTGGTCAAATATAAAATTTTGAAAAGTTTTAAGCTCACATGTGACCTGTGGGACCCAATGAACAGTCACATATTTCATTGGGTCCCACAGGTCACATGTGACCTTAAAAAGCTTCAAACTTGATATTGGACCAAAATATAGCACTTTAGAATCGTCCATGTAAAGTATTATCAATTTGGACAACATTTAAGCATATGTTTAAAGTTGAATTACGAAAATCACAGGGTATACTGTAATTACGAAGAAAACAGGGTATATCATGAATTTTCCCTTATTTTTATTTTTCCACATATATTTTTCTCTTTGTTTTTTGGAAATTTCATGAAAGTGACTATATTTTGCTAATTCATGAAATGTCACCAAAAAAAGTCATGAAATACCATCATATTTTTTAAAAATCCATGAAATGTCACTATAGATAGAAAAAGACGAAAATCTCATACTAGTTAATAAAGGTACTTTTAAAGTTCACAATATGTCCTAAGTTAAAAATTAACAAAAATATCAAAATACAATAAAAAAATCATAAAATTTAAAAAAAATTAAAAATTAAAAAAATTAAAAAAAATTAAAAAAATTAAAAAATTAAAATATCATTAAATATTAAAAAAATGAATATTTATTTTTTAAATTTATTCAATACCATAAAAGAAGATTAGTTCTAAAAAATAATATATACCAATTTTTCTATCAATTTAGAACATAATTTATACCAAATAAGTACCATAATTTGTATCATACATTTTAAAATTATTATTTACTACTCTCTCCGTTAATTAATAAATGTCGTTTTAGAGAGTGACTCTTGTTCAAAAATATTTGTCATTCTAGTTTTTTTCACACTTTTTCCACTTTTAACCCTACAATTCAACACAAAAGTAATTATAATCTAAATGAAAAAGTAAAAAGTAGGGTACATGCGTCATTTTTCTACTTTTTCTTAATAAGTGTGCAAGTTACTAAAATGACAGATATTGTTGAACGGATGGAGTATCAATTTAGAATATTTATTTCTTAAAGTAAATACTTTTTATATTGTTGATAAAATTTAAAACTAAAATTGTAAAACATAATAATTTTTTGGAGATAGAGCTACTAAGAATATATATATATATATGTATATATATATATATATATAATAATATTAAATAGTAAAACTGTTTTCAGAATAATTATATGCAACATTCTTTCTTTGGTTATCATCACTTGCTCCTAATAAGTTGTATATTATTATTCTGAAAACGTTTTGTTCTACATTTCAAACAAATTAAAAAAAATTATAAAAATTTACAATTAAAAAAATGAAATATCATTAAATATCAAAAATATTTCCTTTTTAAAAAATATTTCAATACATAAAAAGAATATTGAGTTCTAATCAAATCCTTTATTATACCAATTTTTCTACCAGTTATAGTACCATAATTTATACCAAATAAGTACCATAATTTATACCACATAAGTACCATAATTTTTATCTTATATTTTTATTATTATTTTCTATCAATTTAGATATTTATTTCTTCAAAGTAAATAATTTTTTATATTGTTGATAAATTTTAAAATCTAAAATTTCTAAATATAATAATTTATTGAAATAGAGTGACTGAGAATATATATATAACATACAATATTTTGTTTTTATATTTTTATAAATTTTTTTATAATTTTGTTAATTTTATTAATTTTTAACACTTTGGGCATATTGAACTTTAAAAGTACTTTGTTAACTAGTAGGGGTATTTTGGTCTTTTTTTTCAGCTGTAGTGACATTTCTTGAACTTTTTAAAAATATAGTGGCATTTCGTGACTTTTTTTTAGTGGCGTATCATGAATTAGCCAAAAATATAGTACATCCCTTTTTATAAAAGGACTTTTTACATAGTTAACCATATGATGCAGAAGTTAAAAACAGTCGAGTATCAATTTACTCTAACGCACTGTTTGTTTGACGGGAAAAGTAGGGGAAGGGAAGGGAAAATAAATATTATTCCCTTTCATGTTTGTATCACAGGGAAACCGTCCTGGGATGGGAAAATGTTTCCCCTTGTTTTCCGCCATCTTTGTATTTTCATTCCTTTGTATATCGGACGGGATGATTTCAGACTCACGCTGCTACTTTCCGAGTGCTCATTTTTTATCTGTACATCCAATAATAATTATAACTACTTCTTTCTTTTTTATTTTACAAATTGTTCGAGTATAATATATATAGATTAGTTATTACAATGGGATATCTACAATATTGACATTTATAATTTGTTAATTATTGAATGTTATATTTTATTTAATTTAAATTTATAAAATAATATTGTAGAAAAAATTTCTTCTTACATTTGTATATTTTTAATAAGATTGTAGTTTATATATTATATTACTTTCTTTCTTTTCCTTTAAACTTTTAGAATAATGTATATATGTTTTTGTATTTTATACAGTTTTAATCAATATATCATTAAACTTAAATTTTTACAATTTTTATTTATTTTATTGATATTTGTTATTATGGGAATCAAAACAATTTATATAGTATAAAATTATGATTATTAACAAGAAGGGGTATATGGATTATAAAATGTTTTCATTTGATAATTTATGGTATCTTATAAATAAAAATTATTTTTATGAATTTGTTTTAAAAATTATAGAATTTATAAATAATAAACTTTTCAATATATTCCGTGAATTTTCATTTTCTTACTCTTAAAAATGTTAACATATTCAAAACATTATTATATTAATAACAATTACGAAATGATTAATAGACTGAAAAGAATTAAGTTCATAATATAAAATGTGATTTAAAATTTTAAATAACTAGTTATATTTGGTATAGTCATATATTAACCAAATACTAATATAAAGTTGTAAAAATGTAAAAAATGGTCATATATTAATAAAATCACACTTCTTTCCTTTCCTTTGTCATTCCCTTTTATAACCAAACAACATGACATATTTCATTCCCGTTCATATTACCTTTATTTTCCCGTTTCCCATTCACTTTCCCATTTCTCCTTAACATATCCAAAACATGCCTAAATATTAGAGGGTCACTACGCAGTCGAAATTTCAATTTGTTTCAGCAGAAATGGCCATCTTGCCCTTGCTTCAATATTTTCTAAAATTACCATATTTCTCCACAATTTGTGACATATTATGAGGTGCATCCAAACTTCATTATGCGCAGTCAAATTCCAATACGCTCAGTCAGAAAATGACCAATGTAGGTGCTAACATAGGTAAAATTTATTAAAAATGGTCCAAAAAAGTAAAAAAGGATTCCAAAGTACTGAAGAAAAAATAACACATATATCATAATATTATCAGCAAAGTAACCATGACAAAGTAGGCGAAAAGACGAACGCATCGACGCAAACGGATCGAAAAACAGAGCTATAACGAAGAAGATATGGCAATTTTAAGATCAGAACCTGGCGCACGCGCCAATGAAGGGCCCGTGCTGGCGCCGGTAAGGAAGCACGGCGCCGGCGCGTGTCCTTCCTTACGGCGCTAGCGCTGGCTCTTCTCTGTTGGCGCCAACACCGGGTTTCGTTCTTAAAATCGTCATATCTTCTTCGTTATAGCTCGTTTTTTGACCTGTTTGCACCGACGCGTTCGTCTTTTTGTCTACTTTGTCATGGTCAACTTTGTTGATAATTTTTATGATATATGTGTTATTTCTTCTTCTTAAGTATGACATTAACTATCATCGACGTCTTGTTCGAAATTGCCTATCAACCACTAATTTCATGTCCGTTGAAGAATAATCTATTTGAAATTCATTGAAATTGTTTATCATTTCCACCAATTTCACGTCCATTGATGAATAATCTATTTGAAATTATCAAAATTGCCTATCAATATTGACATTAACCATCATTGACTTCTTATTCAATAGTAAAACAATCAAGTCTGTTCTATTCTAATTAGCTGACGAATTGGACACATCTAAATAGTTAGATGTATCGACATTAACTCTCATTGGCGTCTTATTTGAAATTGCCTTTCAATTCCACTAATTTCAAGTCTATTGAAGAATAATATATTTGAAATTCATTGAAATGGTCTACCGCTTCCATCAATTTCACGTCCATTGAAAAAGAATCTATTTGAAATTATCAATATCGCCCTATCAATATTGACAGTAACTATCATTGACTTCTTATTCGATAGTAAAACAATCAAGCTTGTTCTATTCTAATTAACAGACGAATTGGACACCGATCTAAATCGTAAGATGTATCAACATTAACTATCACACGTCTTGTTTGAAATTGCCTATCAATTCCACTAATTCATGTCCTGTTGAAGAAGAATCTATTAGAAATTCATCGAAATTGTTTATCATTTCCACCAATACGCCCATTGAAGAATAATCTATTTGAAATTATCCAATTGCCTATCTATCGATATTAATTATCATTGACTTCTTATTCGATAGTAAAACAATCATCCTGTTCTATTCTGGATGTTTAGCAGACGAATTGGACATCGATCTAAATAGTTAAATGTATCGACATAACTATCATCGACATCTTGTTCGAAAATTGCTATCAATTCCACTAATTTCATGTTCGTTAAAGAAGAATCTATTTGAAAAATGTCAAAAGTGTCCATCATTGCAACTAATTCCATGTCCGTTAAAGAAAAATCTATTTAAAAATCATCAAAATTGTCTATCATTTCACTAATTTCATGCCCATTCAAGAAGAATCTATTTGAAAGTCGTCGAAATTGTCTATTTCCACTAATTTCATGACGGTAGAAGAAGAAACAAATTGAAAGTCATCGAAATTGTATATCATTTCCAATAATTTCTTCTTCAATGGACATGAATTAGTGGAAATGATAGATATATTTAGATAATTATCAAATAGATTCTTATTCAACGGACGTGAAATTAGATGAAATGGTAGACAATTTAGAAATTTTTTAGATAGATTCTTCTTTAATGACGTGATATTTGTGGAATTGATAGGTAAATTCAACAAAACGTTGATGATAGTTAATGTTGATGCATCTTACGATTTAGATCGGTGTCAAATTCGTCTATTAATTAGAATAGAACAAGCTTGATTTTACTATCGAATAAGAAGTCAATGATAGTTAATGTCGATATTGATAGACAATATTGATAATTTCAAATAGACTTCTTCAGTGAACGTGAAATTGGTGGAAACGTTAGATAATTTTGATGAATTTCATATAGATTATTCTTCAACGGACATGAAATTAGTGGATTGATAAGCAATTTCAAATAAGACGTCAATGATAGTTAATGTCGATACATATAACTATTTAGATCGTTGTCCAATTCGTCTGCTAATTAGAATAGAACAGGCTCGATGGTTTTACTATCGAATAAGAATCAATGATAGTTAATGTCGATATTGATAGGCAATTTTGATAATTTCAAATAGATTCTTCTTCAATGGACGTGAAATGTGGGGAATGATAGAAGATTTCGATGAATTTCAAATAGATTCTTCCTCAATGGACATGAATTATTGGAATTGATAGGCAAGTTCAAACAAGACGTCGATGGTAGTTAATGTCGATACATCTAACTATTTAGATCGGTGTCCATTTCATCTATTAATTAGAATAGATCAGGCTAGATTGTTTTACTATCGAATAAGAAGTCGATGATAGTTTAATGTCGATATTGATAGGCAATTTTGATAATTTCACACAGATTCTTCTTTAATGGACGTGAAATTGGAGGAAATGATAGATAATTTCGATGATTGTCAAATAGATTATTCTTTAATGGACATGAAATTAGTGGAATTGATAGGCAAGTTCGAATAAGAGGTCGATGATAGTTAATGTCGATACATCTAACTATTTAGATCGGTGTCCAATTCATATGTTAATTAGAAAAGAACAGGCTTGACTGTTTTACTATCGAATAAGAAGTCAATGATGGTTAATATCGATATTGATAAGCAATTTGATAATTTCAAATAGATTCTTCTTCATGGACGTGAAATTGATGGAAATGATAGACAATTTCGATGAATTTCAAATAGATTCTTCTTCAACGGACATGAAATTAGTAGAATTGATAGGCAATTTCAAACAAGAAGTCAATGATAGTTAATGTTGATACATCTAACTATTTAGATCGGTGTCCAATTCGTCTATTAATTAGAATAGAATAGACTTGATTGTTTTACTGTCAAATGAGAAGTCGATGATAGTTTAATGTCGATATTGATAGGCAATTTTGATAATTTCACACAAATTCTTCATCAATGGATGTGAAATTGATGGAAATGGTAGATAATTTTGATGATTGTCAAATAGATTCTTCTTAAACGGACATGAAACTAGTGGAATTGATAAGCAAGTTCGAACAAGACGTCGATGATAGTTAATATTGATACATCTATCTATTTAGATCAGTGTCCAATTCGTCTGTTATTAGAATAGAACAGACTTGATTATTTTACTATTGAATAAGAAGTCAATGATAGTTATATTGATATTGATAGGCAATTTTAATAATTTAAAATAGATTCTTCTTCAATGGACGTGAAATTGTAGAAATGATAGACAATTTCAATGAATTTCAAATAGATTCTTCTTCAACGGACATGAAATTAATGGTTGATAGGCAATTTCGAACAAGACGTCGATGATAGTTAATGTCGTACTTAAGAAGAATATATATATATATCAGAAAAATTATCAATAAAGTAGACCATGACAAAGTAAACGAAAAGAGAGCGCGCATCCTTCCTTACCAGCGCCGACTCTCTCTGTTGGCGCCAACGTAGGGTTCCGTTCTTAAATCGTCATATCTTCTTCGTTATAGCTCCGTTTTTCAATCCGTTTACGCCAACATGTTTGTCTTTTCGTCTACTTTGTCATGGTATACTTTGCTGATAATTTTTCTGATATATTTGTTATTTCTTCTTAAGTACCCTGGAATCCTTTTTTGCTTTTATCGGATCATTTTTTAATAAGTTTTGCCTATGTTAGCACCTAAATTAGTCATTTTCGACTTCACGTAATGAATTTTAGATGTGCTTTGTAATATGTCATAAATTATGGGTAAATATGATAATTGTTAGAAAATATTGAAGCAAGGACAAGATTGTAAAGTTTTTAAAATTTCGACTGCGCGAAGTGAAAACACGACTGAGCGTACAAGTTCAGAATATTTATAACTAAGCGTCAGTCAGTTAATCCCTAATTTCACTACCTCTTCCTCACACGTTGCTTCTCTTACTCCAATTCTCCTTTCTCCCGTGTTTGATTTTTGGTATAATTTTTTTTTTGCTAGAATGTCATTTAGATAATTTTTTGGTTGGTTATTTGAGGTTGAACTTGGGTTGTTAATTTCATGTTGAAAACTTAGGTTCGGGTTGTATCATTTTAATATGTTTTTGATTTGGGTTAAAAATATAACCCACATCAAGTTGAGATTTAAAATATTTTCGGGTTGGGCCCCGTCCGGGTTAGGAAATATCACCCAAAATCAAAATTGACATTACATGGAAACCTATTGTCACAAAAGAATAACGTTGGATAAGAAGGGGGTTTTCCCTAGAACGTGCATGGTAGTAGAATCAATCATAAAACCTTAAGACGTCGTCAGGAAACAAATTATAGATAGAGGAACAACTTGAGAAAGCAAAATTCTAGGGTTTTTTAGTTATTTTTAATGGATTAGGAAAACTCTGTTAATATAGGATTCAGAGTGGCAAAAGACGTGATCCCATTTGCGATCGAATGTACGAACGATCAGATTCACTCACTAAGAGAAAGACAATAGGTAGAAAATTCCATGATCTTTTTGTCAAAAGATTTTCTTCATTTTATTCCACTTATGTGGTCCTAAATCATTGGCTTTGATTTTTTATAGAAAAATACAAGATAAGAAACCATTGTATCTAAATTAAGGGAATCTTTTACTAGAGAATTCACCAAGCACGGTGTTTGTTGATTATGTTTGAAGCTTCTTTTGAAGGGACATCTAAGATGTATCATCTCTAAATTTAGGCATGTACAACGATTGTACATCTCGAGAAAGAACATAGAGGTAACCAACATGTTTTTGTCTTCAGAACACCAAGTATGATTGAAGAGGTTAATAATTGGGTGTGAAAGAGTGCTAGTATTAAGAGTGATAATGGAATTCCAAGAAGTCGGAGATAAAAGGAATGAGCAGAGAAAGAGGAAAAAGGTTAAATATGAGGCCACATTGAAATACCCGGGAATTTACAAGTAAGAATAATATAGTATATAGTATGAGTAATAAGTCCGAGAGTAGTATCATAGGCCCAGGGAAATTAGCTATATTTCTTCATTAAATTATTTCTATTCCTAAAATATCCGCGATTATCTACAGTCCCTAAATCCTTACTACGTATATTGTCATTGATGATATTATTATTTAAAATACTACTTCAACCCCTCTTCAATGTTTCAACGTTGTTGAAAGTCTTCGAATGTGTTCCTAATTTATTTTGCATTTAAATTATTTGTTTTAATATGGAATCCAAACTCGATTTTACTTCCTATTATTAATTATTTCTAATTACAAAGAGTTCAATCCCTTTTGACTTCCTTATATTAATAATAAATCCTTCTCTTGATTTTGTTGTTATTAGAATTCTAGAATTTTCTTTAACGTTATGATAACCCTCGCTAGAATTATTGTCTTATTCTATTTAATTTATTTTTATTCCACTCTCCTTTCTATTTCAAATAAATGGTTAATAAATGATTTCCTATTACTCTCTCTCTCTCATCTTGTTACAACGATCTATTTTCTCAACAAATTCCAAATTTTGAAGTTATTTCCTAATTTCTAAGAAAAAAGTTGTTAGAGGTTTGACTTCTTCCTGATGATTCTCAAACGTTATGTTGTTGTATAAATTTCCTGAAGACGATTTACAATGTTAACTATTTATTTTGATTTCCTTTTCTAAGTTATTTGAATTCCATAATTATTTAACTTTTTATTTTAAAATGGTTGATTATCAATTTGTTTTAACAATATTGATTTTCCTTATTCCTATAATTTATTTATTTATATCACGATCTTCACCACTACGCTTCACCTTCATCACGACGCTTCTACGCTTCTGCTCCACCAAAATTAATTCACGCATCTTCTTCCTTGAGCTCTTATAATTCGCGTTCTCCATTCTACCTTTGCTGGATCATTTCCCTTGGTGCCAATTAGGAATTCGACAGGGTAAAGTATTTCTACTCGGTAGTTTAATTATTTATTCGATTACGACTAGTAGCGTCTGATTGTTGGTTATACATATATCTAGACTCCAATTACGCCGACGAGTGCTTCTACTAATCCTGAGGAGTTAGACTGTGAGGTGAATTGATATATCAGGTAAATTCTATGCTCAATCCTATTGACTGCGTTTTGCTGTTTGGAGGAAAAAGGCTTCGGCTGTGTTTTGGATGGATTCTCAATTGCGTTTTGGAAATGGTGAAATTGGATTGTAATTGTGGTATTTCGGTTATGGATTTTTGGGAGTCTTTCGCAGGATGTAATTTACTGTTTGGGAGCCCATAGGTGCTCCCCATGATTATTAATATTTGCGCTGCACACATTGTTGCAGTTAAGCCCTCTGATCTACTCTATGTTATTGCTGTCTCATAGGGGGTGTGCACACTTAAGGACTTAGGGTGAGGTGGTTGTTTGACGGTCCCATAGGTGATTGTCCTTTGTTTGGGGTCCCATAGGTGATCCCATATTTGGTATTAAGATGATCTCCTGCTGAAAGCTCCCTACTGTGTTTTTGATATTTTGGAAGTTCCTCTAACGTTCACTAAATCATTCTCACCTGATTAACAAATAGCAAATGAGTTTCAAAAACATATTTTACAGGTTGAGGTAGTCTTTACTCAGTTTTTCTGATTTGTGTGATCCTTTCTGTGTTTTGTCTTGTTTTATGATCACAGGTGTGGATGACTAAGTGTGGGGATCGGGACGGTGAAATCACATAGTTTAGGAATTATGTTATTGAGGCAATGTTTGAATTACAATGTTTTGAAGTTATTGTGTTGTTTTCCAAGATTTTACATTTTGGTCATTGTTTTGGCTTCCGCACAAGTTGAATTAACCTTTTTTATGGATGTTTATTTAGTTCCTTAGGCTAAGCACCCATGGGAATTGGGTGTGGCAGTAATGTTTTGAACTCGCTGCTGTTTTAAGGTTATGTTTGTTTGAGCATTTACTAAATGTATTTCTTGACAGTTTATGAGTTGGTCTTATGAAGTTTGAGCACTATTTTGAAGTACTTATTGATTAACTGTACCCCTCCAAAATGTTTTCATTGTTATTGTATGGTTTATTTATGTATTTTGACATTTTGGGTCCCTGGTTACGCACTGGGAATTGCACTTAGAGACCTGTCCGAACGTCCGTCCGGACATCCATGTACGGACAGGCCCCAAAAGATTTCAAAGATTTTCGTCATTTGGCTATGTCCGAGCATCAAAGTTTGGACAGCTCACGAGGACAGGTCCAGCTTGCAAGTCTCGACCTATGTCCGAACTTGCTCGGACCACGTAAGGGATTTTCCGAAGGTTGAAACTCGACTTGTGTCCGAACTTCGAAGTCCGGACACAAGCTCGGACGTTGTCGCTTTCCAGTTTTCTAACCCTCGACTTGTGTCCGAACATCTATGTCCGGACACAAGTTCGGACAAATGGTTTTCTGCAGTCTGTTTTCCTCGGCTTGTGTCCGCACTTACTATGTCCGGACACAAGTTCGGACCAATTCTATTTTGCATTTTTAGGACTCGTTGAGGTCCGTTTTTGATCTCGTTTGCGCCGTTAGATTTGTATTTTATAAGCTATCTTTTGAGGTAAAATCCAGGGTGTTACACACATGGTTGAACTAGGAATGATCGGGAGCATGATGAAAAGGAACTAGGGATGATAAACCCTGATTACGGATGAGACTTGAATTTGAAATGAACGACAACTTGAAATGTTATAACCCAAAGTTTGATGTTAGAATTTCGTATTTTATTTCATTGCAAGTTGATTAAGATGATTTATTAATCCTTTAGGACATGGGAGTCCTTTTGATTCAAGACAAGGGTGAAAAGGTCTTTCTCCCCTTCCATTTGATTTCCTGGTGAGGATAATCTTTTCTTAATTATTTTCCCATTAATTCCTTCCTTTTCTAATCATTCGTTCTCACGACACTCATTCGTTTCCCCTCACTGCTCAGTTTTGAAAACCGTCATTACGCTCCTCTCTACTCTGCTCTCTCTCTCTAGAGTTACGTTCTGTTTAACCTCTCAAATTCTGCTGATTGTGATTTATTCGTTCGAGTTCTACTGTGGATCCTTCTTCATTACGAGTTCCGATTCTGGTTAAGGTAACAATACCGGCCCGTTCCTTTCGATTCTGAATTTGGGATTCTCTTTCTGATTCTTCTTCTGTAATCTAATCAGGAATCAGATTGTGTTTCGTTCCCTCGTCGATTCTTCTACTGTTGGCCTTCTCTGCGTTTTGTGGTCGAATTCATGTATGGGTTGTGGTTTGGTTTGCGAGGGCAGTTTTCTGATTTGAGGGTTCAAAGTTCTGATTTCGGTGTGTTCTACATTTGTAATTCGCTCAATGTTTTGGAAGAGCATTTCCGGTTGCAATTCGGTGACTGCTTTGATTTGGGCTCTACTGTTCATATTGGGATTTCATCTCTGCTAATTCGAGGTAGGTGGCTTTCAGATTCGGCTAGTGTGTTCAGCCTTGGGGAGTTTCAGATTCTGGGTTTTTGGTTTGCGAATTTTCTCTGCGTAGTGTTTGAGAATCTGTATGTTTAATGTTGTTTTAATGTCTACAAACACCCAAGGTTGTTTTCTACAATGCTTCTGATTTGGGTGTGAAATACCCCAAACCTAAGTATGCTAAGTAAACATCAAGATATGATGTAATAAGGCTAAAGCATGCCTTAGAAAGATTGGTAGACAATTTAAACCAAGGAAAACACAAGAAAAACGTCTTAAGGGCAATTTAGGCAAAAATGTGCTTTAAGCTTGGAGTGACTTTGATTAGCACCCAAATAACATTAAAAGACTTTATTAACATGCTAATGGACATGTTAAATCAATTAGCAAAGAAAACCAAGCTCAAAAATAAGCTTAAACACAAAATGTGCTTTAAGACTCCTTAAAGCACCTTTTTGAGAAATTGTCTTAGAAATGGGTTTTGAGTGGCTAAATGCCCATGATTACACCTTAATCAACATGTGTGCTAATTAGTATCACATTAGGAAGTCTAAATCAGTGGGAAATCAAAAATTTCACAAATATGAGCACTAGTTTGTGAATAGTGTCAAATAGTGCCTAGTTTAAGTTTTAGTCAACATAAGTCAATTAGTTAGTCAACAAAGACCATGTTAGCCTTATCTAATGAGGGGGCCGGTTTTCTAAGGGATGAGTCATTAAAGACTTCATCAAATAAGAAAATAAAAAGGGAAGAAAAGTTAAAGAAAGACTATTCACCTTTTCTAACAAATATCTTCATTTAAGGCCACCTTTTTCTTCTCTCTCTTCATTTCTCCTTCCTCAGTCGGTTTCTTCTTCTCCTCTCCTGCTCCGAAACCGAGAGGGCTGCCTCCATGGATGCTCCATCTTCAATTGCTCATCAAATGTTCATCTTTGCTCCAAATTGAAAAGTAAGCATAGATGATTCTTAGTTGGAGCAAGGCCTTCATTTCTATCTTTTCAAATCCTTCAAAGCTCAAGTTTGGTGCCATGAGAAAACTCCATTGATGGAGGAAAATCAAGTTTGAAGAGCCCATTTGGTTCTCCATTCATTCAAGGTAATGAAAATGTAAGAAAAACCATGTTTCCACCACTTCTTCTACATGGCCGAAATTTACTACTCATGGGGCTTGGTTTTTATGCCTTGTTTTAGCTTGTTTTATTCACCAAGGACTAGTGGAGGTCCTCTTTCATTCAATGCCCAAGTCTACCTTGAGACTTCAAAGGTAATCATCCACTTTTATACCTTAGAACACATTTTTAACCTAGGGATGATTCCTTAAGGTTAGTGTATTGTTTAGCACTCATGAGAGTCATTGTATATTGATTAGAACATTGGCAATGGAAATTAAGTTGGTGACCGAGATTCATTCAAGAAGGGCGCTAAGGAGGAAGTTAAGATAAGCTTGGAAAAACAAGGTAAATGTTTTACCTAATGGTGGTTTAAGGTTTATGGGATGAGATTTAGATAAGTACTAATGTAGCTTAAAGCTTACATTATGTGATGGGTTATATAACCTAGGAAAAAGAATTTAAACAAGCTTGTGAACTTGTGACTAAGGAGCCAAAGGGAATGAGATAGTAAGATAAGTTTAAGGTGAACTATGAGAACACTTATATTGCTATGGGAGCATTGTTGTGTGTCTTTGCAGGTTGAAAGCTATTATTGTGGAAATTCAGTGTTTAAGTTTAAGTCATTTAAGGGCCTAAGAGCCATGTCATTTAAGAGCCTCAGAGCTATGCAATTTAAGATTATTGCACTATATTGAGTTTGTTGTGAATGAGTAGATTTGGGTGAGAACATGTGATGAGAGAGGATATAATGTGTGTGAGATGATTGAATGAGAAAAACAATGCATTTGGGCATGATAATATACTAGAGGAGCTATGGTGAAATTTGAATAGAAAACAAAGTGTTTAAGTGGTGGTGGTGAATTAATATGACCTAGGATTTACTAGGGATCATTAAGAGGAGTTTGAGTGAAAATGAGTTAACAAAGGAGTTCTTAAGGATTGGAATGACCTAGAATTGTTTAGGAGGGATTAGAGGTTTGGAGGGTGTAATTTGTGTACCAGGATTGTGTACTAAGGATTTGAGTGTTCATGATTACGTTAAGGGTGAGAAACTAAACGTTGGGTGTAGTAATATACTAAGGAAGTCATGTCAAATTTGGAGAGGAAACTAAGTGTTTAAGGTGTTCTAAGGAGATTTTATGACTAAGGATGTTCTAGTAAACATTAAGGGTTGTTTTGGTGAAAATGGATAAACTATGGAGTTCTTGAGTACTAGGAAGACCTAGGGATGTCTAAGAGAGACTAGGGGATCCAATGGTGAATTTAAGGCACCAATACCAAGGTGAAGGAAGCTAGGAAACTTGTACAAAGTTTGAAGGAAAAATAAGGTATAATGACTTGTAAGGATGTAAGCATGTGCTAGATTATATATGCTTTGAGAAGATTGAGTAAAGCAAATGGGTATGCATGATGATACTTGAGGAGTAGTTATATTGGTGGAAAGGAAAGACTTTGGTTAGTTGAAGTTTAAGACAGGATTTACATGTTGAAAGTGTAAGGAATTAAGTTATAAGTGTTAAGGATTTAGTAAGAACTTGAATAATGATCAAGGAATTTGGAGGTGAGTTGGTCCATGAGTTAGGAGTGTTTTAAGTGCTAAAATGGTGTTAGAACATGTGTGAATACTTTGGGAAAGATTAGAAGAAGATTGGACAAAAGAACAAGTGTGGAAAGAGGTTTAAAACTGTAAAATTTGACAGTTTAAGATGTGGTCCGGGACTTAGTCCTTGGATAAAGTCCCGGACCAGCACTAAAAACAGGTCGAGGATCTGCCCAGGGGTTGGTCCGGGACCTAGGGTAAGTACCAAGTCCCGGACCATAGCTAAAATGAGGCCGAGACTAAAGACAGACATTGGTCCGGGACCTTAGGTCCGGACCATGTCCCGGACCAGGCAAAAATACAAAGAAAGTGTGCTTTTCAAGAGGTAAATGAAGGGGGGTTGTTGGGTAATGTTATTATAAGGTTGTTAAGAGTTGTTTGGTAGATTTTTAAGGCCATTGGAGGTGTGAACAAGTGTGAGGTAAGGTGGGAAGTAAGTAACATAAGTGGTTAAGTTTAAACTACAATGACTTAGTGGTTCTTAGTTGGAAATCATTAGTGATTAAGTAAGCTAGGTTAATTAAAAGTAATTAACCACCCAATTCGGTGAATGTTTTAGGGTTTGAGAATATGGACTCCGGAGGAGAGTAAGCAACCGAAATGACCAACGGTGAACGGTACAGTTCTTCTTGTGACCTGCTTGCTAACGAGGTGTCCCTCGGCTTGTGTGCTATTTGTTTTTGGTGTGCCCACTAAACAAGATAAAGCATGCAACCGGATTATTATGTTTATTGTATTGTTGTGTGATGTTTGAAAACTAACACAACTTACCGTGAGAACTTACTAACTAGTGTTTAGTAAAGAATTGTGTGAGATTAAGGAACACTCCCAAATATGGTTCTTAGTAACCGAAAGAGGTTAACTAACAAACATTAACTTGAGACCTTCTACTAACTAGAACTTGGGGAAGGGGGAGTGAGGAATCCGGAATGGTACCGGCACATGTGTATTGGGGGAGGTCGGTATCCTTATCAGATACCGACTTCCAAATATGACTTGTCTTCGGACTCGTCGCCTAGAGTCGACATATAGACTCGACCTCCTCGGACTACTTGTTTTAAGAGGGAGGCATATTAAGATGGCAGGGGGGATCTAGCCTACATCCCGAATAATTTAAGAAATGTTGTTTATTGCCGGTAAGTGTACTGCTGCTGGCTAGGGTTAACCAAGCTCTACAAAAATAAACAACGAACTGAGGGCTATCCAGTTCTAATAAGAGAACGGTTGGCATATAAGAGGTAAGATAAGGTTTGAGATAAGATACTACCAATTCTTTTTAAAGAGTGGTTTGTATTCTAAGACTGAGATAAGCTACAACCATTTCTATTTAAAGAATGGTTTGTTTTCTAAGATTAAGATAAGGACTAAGATTGAAGTAAGATAAGGTTGGATTGAGAACAAGAGGTGACATAACTTAAAGAGTTAAATAATTGACTCACTAATTAAGGGAACACATTTAAGTCGTTCATTGTGTTGAACTTGATTGTTCATATTTGGCTTGTTGTTTATTGCACTTTCTATTATGTTGTGCATCTAATCAACCTCCATGCTATCGACAATTAGTCGTCGTAGCCACGTTAGCTTGGGGCCATGAGAGGATCATACCAGCAATTTTACTGACCCCCTTTGGGGGCTGTTTTTACTACGCAGGTGAACGCCAGAAGGCGCCCGTCATGAGAGTAAGATGGGGTAGACGTGTTACGGGATAAGTGTGGCCTGCGAGTTGTGCATGTACACTCGTATGGTACATTGAGTTAGTAAGTTGTATAGGATGTGAGGGGATTGTAAGAATGATGTGTATTTGGTTAAGACTTGTAAGTACTAATGTTCGGTATATTCTGTTAGTCAGACCGTGGCAAGGTCCTGGAATGTATTTGAATCCGCTGCAACGTTTGTATATATGGTGTTAAGTTTGCGATAACCACGATTGGATCGAGATGGGGTGTTACAGGGTGTGTTTGAGCCTCTGGTTTGTGTGCAATTTGTTTCTGAAAACTGCACTTTTTGATATGTCCGAACGTCTGTCGGACGTTAATGTTCGGACAGACCCTATTTGCGTTCTAGTTTTTTAGTTTTAAAACGTGTCTGGACTTCCGTCCGAGCTTTGATGTTCGAACAGGGTGCGAGGACGAGTCCGGCTTACAAGTCTCGAATGGTGTCCGAACTTGTAAGTCCGGACACACCCTCTACTGCTTCTTCTGATTTTGGTTCGACATGCGTCCGAACTTTGACATTCGGACACATGTCCGGACATTGCTCGTATCTGATTTCCGAAAAGCGTCCGAACATCCGTTCGAGTTTCGATGTTCGGATACCTCTGTCTCTACCTCTGTTTTGAAGTTCGACTTGTGTCCGAACTTCTATACTCGGACACACGTTCAGACATTCGTCCGGTTTTGGCTATTGAGTCTTGACTTGCGTCCGAACTTCGATGTACGGATATAAGTCCGGACATGGCATTGTTTACGCCTTATCTTGCTCGTTTGGGCTCGGTTTTGACTTCTGTTTGTGGGGTTGGATTCCCCTTCTGATTTACAAGTTATCTATATGCTTTGTGGTGCCTGTAATGCACATATGCTTAACTATATTTAAGCTTATGTTTTGGGACCTAGTTATCTCTGTATCTGAACCGTGGATGGCTGGGTTAGCTACCTCTTAGTACGCTGCATAGGACGTCCTTCTGTTTCACGGGTGGTATCCCTGTTCTGTTCACAGGTTCCCACCTGTTCTATTCACGAGTGATGTTTCCTCGTTCTGTTCACAGATTGTATCTGTTCTGTCTGTATGCTTTGATTGACTAGTGTCCCACTCTGTTCTGACTCTGTCTGCTTTGAGCTCTGTTTAGTCTATTGTATTGGACTTTGTTTCTGCTTTCTTTTGATTTGGATGTGACTTCCTCTGCCTATTTCTGATTTGACAACATTTTATTAAATGTTTTGAGCATGCTGGTTGATGATGTTGGTCATCTACTGGGCATAGTTGGATGCTCATTCCCTACTCTTACTAACATTGCAGATTGATCAACGAGGATCACTGTGTCCAGCTTCTGGAGATTAGCTTATGTTTTGTTCAACTCTTGAAACTATTATGTTTTGACATTGTAGCCTACGGGCCTTGATAGCGTTGACAGCTACATTTAACTTTTGCTTTGGCTGTTACTTTGTATTTGAACAAGAATACTTTGTTATGTTGTTACATTTATTTATACAAGTGTTTCATTTGGGCCTTTACTCTGTTTACTTGTTCGCGATAGTTAGAGCCTTACGTTATTAAGTAATAATACGCGGCGTGTAATACCTCTAACTCCTAGGCCAGTGTTTGGGGGTGTTACATGAAACAAGTATATATTGTTTCTATATGTGTTCAAGTGGCTAGAAAAATGCTAAGGTGGTGTTGGCTTTCTTCTAATGATTAAGGCCAAGTTTGGTAGGCTTATATACATGTTGTATCAAGATTCAAATTTCATCTTGTTGCTTTGAACTCTCTACGACTTATAGAGATAAAGTAGGAGTAACACGAAAAAAGGAGATTAGAGGAATTCTTTTGCAAGCATGGAACAAAGTAAATGTCTTAAAATGGCCCAGCCCATTGGGAAAACTCTCAAGGTGATGATGAAAAGTTGACAGAAAATGTTAAAATAATGGTTAACCGAAATCGCTAATCATTAATTCCTTCATCAATAAAATTATTTTGGCGTATGTCGAAACTTAAGTTTCTGTAGAGTATGATAAAATAGCAGACGTATCGTATTTTATGTATTAGATTTAGAAGTATATTAGTCTAAATAAGATTAATTAGATAGTATTTATGTTATATTATGTATTAAATCGTATTATTTGTACAGACTTATGTTTTATAAGCTTTTATGCAAGGAACGAATTCTAGGCAAAAGTTCAGGTGGTGCCGGACGTGATGTAGGATGCCTCCTGCACGGCACAAGCATGGAGCAGAAAAGAGGCTCTGCCGGGTATGTTGTCGGGTACTTCCATCCGGCATATGTGAAAAGTCACCACGGTTGACCAAATGGTGGCAGTTATTTACAGTTGACGGATCCAACTGATGCCAGGTACGGTGTCGGACGTCTCCTGTCCGGCACATGCAACGTTTTGCCTGGCAGTTTTGACCGTTAAGGGTTACTCACATTAACATGTGGTGCCGGATGACCTGGACCCGACATGCCACCCGGCATCATTTGATACACTTCAACACCCCTGTACACTCCACTCATTATATTAATCATTACTTAGTGTCATTATATTAAAACTATGATTTAATTTAACTAATTCTACAATGAATAATAATGGTAGAAAAGATAACTTTTTATTTAACTACATCAAATAATTAAATAAACTACTAATGTTAATTCTTAACTATTAGAACATATATACATTAATAGTGTAATAAAATTAATTAATAAATACTAACCGGGTCGTCAGAGGGGGACGCAACAGATATGTGAGTCGTCTGTAAACTGAAAGGTTGCGACTCCAGTGGACCTTGTTCACCCATCTGATATTGGTCTGCCATATTGCCCTACGAAAACAGAGGATTTTAAAGGAGAGTGTAAATGAGGAGAGGATTTTAGAAGGTTGGAGGAGTTGGAAAAAAAATGGAGCTTTTGTCCTAGTCAAACAACACGATGCATTGTTTTATGGGGCTTCACTACAAAGCCCCAACGATCACATTTTGACTTCTACTGAACATTGAACCGTTTTTGGGTATCCGGGGGACCATATAATCGGTCCGGGAATTTTTTCCGCATTTACTACTATGAAAACGATTCAAAACTAGGGTTATGTGAGGTCTCAATTGTTTTCGGGCGGGCAATTGGAGTTGATAATCCTTCTCCTATGAGGCAAAGAAAAGTTGAAAAATTAGTTAAAACACACTTGGAAGATGACCATATGCTGCCATGTTGGTAACTCCCGATATTGATGATACATATAGTACATGATTGGATTGATCATTTAGTCTCTCTAGGGAGGAGGAGGTTTGGAAGGTTTATATATAATTCACAGATAGATTTACCTGATTTCAGAAATTTGAATTTATAACCGATTCACCATTGCCAACAATGTGTATATCCAAAGTTATGTTACAGATTGAATTCCAATAAAACTCGAGAATAGAACACAGCAAAGAAAACTACCGATCATCGATCATCCAGACACCTGAAATTTTAGCTCTCCTATCAACCTCAACAACAAAAAAAAACCATCGATCAATCCGCCTGTCTATATCCTGACAAAGAAGATACTAAGTTCAGGTCCACCATTCCCATTCCCATCAGGATTAACCATATAATAAGTCTCAGAATCCT
The DNA here is from genome assembly GCA_023374045.1 of Limonium bicolor. Taxonomy (NCBI): domain Eukaryota; kingdom Viridiplantae; phylum Streptophyta; class Magnoliopsida; order Caryophyllales; family Plumbaginaceae; genus Limonium; species Limonium bicolor. The sequence continues at coordinate 255,647,791 of CM041777.1, read as the reverse complement.
TGGATCCGATAACCCTTTCAAAAAACGCTCTCATATACGTCAACTCTCCATCAGGCAACTCCGCCATACCACCCTCAACCGGAGGCGGCAGCACGCCGGCACCCATCGACACAGCATGAAGCATCTGCATAACTTTAAGATCTTCATCCGTCGGCTCACGTTTAATCCCGTATCCAGTCTTCTTACCATTACAGTACATTGTCCAAATCGGTTCGTCCATGATCTTCGTCTTCTCTGCTGGGTGCCTCTCGCACTCGAGCGCGATGCGGACGAGTCCGAGCCCCATGTCGTGAAGGAGTTTCCCGTCGGGACAGCGAGTTCGAGTAGAAGGACAGGGAGGCAGCGCGGGTTGTCTTGAATTGCAAGGTTGATACGGGCTTTTCGGTATCCGAAGAGTGTCCGGTTATCCGTGTCCCGCCGTGGATGTGGCTGCTACCGTCTTGGTTGGGTTTGGAGAGTGTGTAGGGGATTCGGCAAGTGGGTGTTATGATTGGGAATGAACGGAAGACGGAGCGGACTCGACGGAGGAGTTCGAGCGTTGTGGGTGGTTTGATGTTCGACGTTGTGATGGTTGTTGAAGGGAGATTTGGCGGGTTGGGGACCATGTCCCGGGGCCACCGCCGCCTGAATTGTCTTGGCGAGGATGGGGGATAGGATGGATCCGGTGGTGGTGGGTGAGGTTGTGGTGGTGAAGGTGAACGGTGTGGGGAGGTTGCTGGTGGCCGGTGTTGGTTCGGCATTGGCAGCGCACGTGGAGGGATCGATCTATAATGATCAAGTAGGATGAACTTGCAGTGATGTTGAGAGGGAGAAATTGATGGTGCTTTTGTTTCTGGTGAACGAAATTGTATACCATAGCCGGTTTGTAGTTGAGGTCTGGTGAAATTTGAAACTGGTATTGTGACTGCACGTTGTAAACAATGCGGGATCATTTGATCGGGTCAAGATAATGAACTTGGCAATTTTATATGAAGCAGATAGGCAAAGTGCCACACACTTGTCAAATTAGATGGTGCTCCGCACGAGAGGGAGAGATTTTGGAACTCTCCGACCTGAGATGGTCAATAATTGAACCCTACAACTTCAAGGACCTATCCCCAGTTTTCATTTGCATGAAAATGGAGCTATTCTAAAAAATATGCTTCAAGTAGTAGCAGAACAAAGAACCATGCTCTTCATCCGATGGCATGATCTACCACTATTAGCTGATAACCCTAACTGTTGTTACATCTTCAGTTCCCTACATGCAAGTCAAATACCACTAAATGATTTACACACACATACCTACCAAACATTAAGGTTAATTACATATTGATATGACAATATATTTATGAATGGTATTTCCATTCTCGAACACACTGGTAAGTCACTAGGTAGTTTATGTCCAGTACAGTAGTTAGACATGACACAATATATAAACACGGAGAAAGGGATGATTGATATATAGGGTGAAAGTTGACTCAGAAGCACTTTCGATGGACAATGGATGGTCCAGATTCATCATAGTCTGCCTTCGTCTGTGTTGGTTCTGGGAGAAGACAACCTTGGCGAGTATGGCGCCGCCAATCCATGCTGAGTACTTGGTTAGATTCTCTGGCATGTATTCTGGAGGCTGCATGCACACAGTTAAACCATTCAAATGAGCACTGAGCTTGGTGATATCCAGCAGCTACAGAATGAGTAATTGTTCCGCAGTAGATGCATCGGCATGAAACCAAAATTAGAGATGGCTGCTTAACATTTAACAATGACACGACACAGTTATAATTGTATGTTATCCCACACACAAAGTGAGCAGAGCAGATCAGATCAGATCAAACAACAACTCACTAAATGTAAATCTGCCAGATAAAGAGCAGATGTAATTTGGACAAGCAACCAGAGTCGAGACTTGGCATGTTTGAATGTGTGAATGTGTGTCTTACGATACATTAAAAAAAAACATTCTTACTTTGACCAATGCAGGGTGATGGCAGAGGAGCATAGATACGCCTCCTTTTGGAATCTCTCTTCAAACCCTGATGATTTCAAGTCATATCATAGAGCAGGTAAGCAACATTACCAGTAACATTTTACCATAAAACATACTACTACTCCACTAAAAAACATTAGCCACAAAAAATAGGTGAATGCGGGTGATGAGGCCAATCTTTATTTAATTCTTACAGGGTTGTAGTCAACAAACATAAAGAAACACTTGCGTGCTATTAGGTTATGACAGGCAGGATGGAAGAGAAGAATAAGAGCTCGCCTGTCATAGTTGATGTGCCACCACAAAGCACAGTGCTTTCCAGAAGCTGACGATGATTTTCAGACGAAACACTGGAAATACTGTTCACCGCTGATCCACAATTCCACTCGCCTCTAAACCCAGGATAGATGGTGGAATAAAGCCTCCCCAACTTTGTATCTTTCCCTTCCGACAGTAATAACCTGGAAACAAAATTCAATAATGAAATCTCTAACACAAGTTCGTCTTACATGACAACACACACATAGATCAGATAGATCTATGGCAACAATTATTTTTCCAGAAACTTGGACCCTGTTGTCAAGCAATATAAGTGAAGCACAAAATCATAGAAATGCACCTGCATCAATCAGATTAAATGAAGATAAACATAATACTCTGTATAAACAAAAAAAAAGCTAATTCAGCTCAAGTCCAGAATATTATCAAATATCGAACGGGATTGTCATGGAAGCATCCCCATTGGCAGATAGGTGGATATATGAGAAAAATGAAGCAACTGTCCATCAGGAAGAGTGTGCTCTTCTTGTTGATTACTGTTTAGAGCTTTTTCATACGCAAGTTCATCTTCGCACAACAAGAGACTTCTCCTTTATCTTCTCAACATCAGATATTCCAAAAGTAACATGGGGATTCGCCTTCGCAAGTTCATGGGCAAGAAATTGAGTCAGATCAGCTCCTCCGATCTCAAACCTTCTTGAAGCAATATGGTGAACAGCACCTTCAATAACCGGTGCGATATCTGTTCAACATAAAAAATTAACAGACTTATAAGAAGAATCTCAAAAAAAAAAGCTTCCAAACACCGGGAACTTTCACTTGTATATTCAGACACATAATCACACATCCAACTAACGCTAACCAGTTACCTTCGCGCAGATATTAGGTTTCCTTTTCAAAATAATGCAATAAAGCAGATAAATTTAGTATTACCTTCCAAGAGTGACAAAAAAGGCACATTTAATATTAGCTGCAGATGAAACACTGCACAGGTACTAATTGTGCAATCATAGCTCTCTTTGAAACAGAGCATTCAGAATGAGATAGCATCAAATAAATGCCAATTTAAAACTGACAATAACTCAAGCGGACGTAAACTACAATCACAAAAGACCTATTCCTCCCACTGAAAAGATTTTTGATACAGACCCACAACTAAGCTTATTTAGTAACCTTGCAGGGATTAAGCCTTCTTCTTTCAGGCCAAGCTACATAACAGCCAGCAGACTTTCCAAATTAACCATAATACACACAAAAAATCAGATGTATCAAGGAGGCTAGGCAGGAAGGATTTGATTTTACATCATACCTATCTTCCCATGTCCAACATCAACTGCGCATCCAGAAATTCTCCCAACTGCATAAAGTGACAGGACAGCTTGTTCAGAAGCATAAAATCCTGAGACATTGAATGTTTCAAACATCAGCTGCACCAGGTGCTCTCTCAAGGTTTTGGGGGTTAACAGTGGATCCGCAAACAGAACCTGCCCTTCATTGCCAATTTCCCAACCAAGGCCACTGTACAGAACATGATGCAACAGATCTTCCAGGGCATCCCAATCTTTGACAAAGCCGCGCCACAATAGGCTCAACCATGAAGTCGTCAGTCACCATATCAGTTTCAGCTTCAATCACTCTCTTCATTGGGTAGGAACAACCTGCCCGCAAGACCAAACAGCATCTGCTTAGTTAGGTAATTAGTAGCAGAAGCTGTCATGATACAAGTACACGGCAAAAATTGAAGTGCCGTTAAAAGTGTTATATTTTCAAGCCAGGTCCATCAGGTAGAAATACAAAATCCCTGCTTCCGTGTCCCTTCATATACAACGTCTCTACCCTAGGGTACCAAAGATCCCGCTGAGTGTCCGACCTTCCATCTCTACCCCACGGACATTTTGACATGGCTGTCAACCAATTTTACCAACCACGAAGAAGGTCCAAATGAACAAGTGCACGAACTAAAAAAGGGGATACCAAATATGTTTTGCTTCTTTGTATTACGGTATCATTATTCTCTGTGCTTACTATACAATAAGGTCAAAATCGCCTCGTGCCGAAACAACCATCCCTGCTCCTTGTCTTGCATTTCATGTTACTTCCTCTCTTTTCCTTTAGTTCAAAAACCCTCAACAACTACCTCAGCAAGATACAGAACAGTTAGCACTGTCGCTCTATGACAGACAAAATTGGACAGATAAACTATCAATTGACAAAAAACACCAGGATGCAAACAAACCTGAAGCGTAAAAAGAGGGAAGGGGGAAGAAAGGTATGACACTTACGACGGGAGGAGCTGGTCGGGAACCGCAAAACCAGCTTTGAGTAACTTGGAACCAGCATCAATTACGACGGCCTCCATATCCTATCCTCTGTTCCTCCTACCAAGGCTTCAGAAGCAGAACAGATACGAGAAATGAATATGGGCAGAAGCACACAAAACCTAGAAATCTTCAGTCACCAAACGACATGATTCCCGGCAGCCGTAGAGGTTTCTATATCGAAGCTCCCTGGGAGCGGGCAACAGCTCCCATTCTTCTTGTCTTCGAAACTCGAATCCCTCCAAGCCAATAAGGCGGGCCCTCTTACTAGATTTTATTCAATGGAATGCATTAAATGCATAATTAATTGCAACTTAATACTCACTTTTTTAAAGCGTTATTTCGGGCTAATGGGTGTGGTTGAGACTAGACCTGGCAAAGATGACCCGAACCAGAAAAATCGAACCGATCCAACCTGATCCGAATTCGAACTAAAAACGAATAACGTGACCCGAAATGCGGACCCAAAAATCCGAACCAAACCAAAACCAAAACGAATCAAACCGAAAATTTGGTATAACCGAATCCACCCGAACTGAATCCACCCATACCGAATCCACCGAATGTTTTGCTAAATCTAAATCTACTATAGTTGTTCCACTGTAAAAATAATCTTGAAACCAAAAAACACATAATGGAGATTTAGACATCCAATAAGTGTTCATTGCTCACAAATGATATATATATAATATTGAACATCTTCAATCTTTAAGCATCTCAAGCCTTGTTGTAATAAAACATTCATAAACTGTGTTGTTACCCTCCCACACATGGATGTTTTGCTACAAACTATAGATGTTTGCTTTAAATGTTTTATAATACAATTTAATGTGTATCTTTACTATTTTATAATACTATACTAATTTTGATTTTAATAAAGTTAGGGTTTTTTTATGTTTAGGACATAAGACTTGTGAATGGTTTAAAGGTTGATGAAGTTTAATTATAAAACCTAAACTTTTTAGTTGAGACATATACTATTCAAGATTAATGTGTATATGCCTAAAGAAAATTATGCAATAAAATGAGGAAAATAAATATTCCAAATGGTAGATTATTGTGAATCGTGAGATAGACTAGCATTTTGGAGGATGAATAAGGTTTGGAGGATGAATAATCCTCACCTTATTCCATCTACCTTGACAACTCAACCTAAAATGTTTTATAAGACAATGTAATGTGTATCATTACTATTTTATATTACTCTATATTTTATAAACTTAGGTTTCTTTATATTTAGGACTTAGGAATGGTTTGAATGTTGATGGATGGGCGTGGGGTGTGACGCTTGTGTGAGGCGGTGATGGATGAGTGTAGATGTGCAACGCTTGTGCGAGGTGATGAGCTCAGGGTGTGACGGGCGCGGGATGACGGGAGGCACGACGTCGGGCGTGGCGGGGTAGACTGGACGTCGATTGTCGAATGTTGACCACTAATTCACAAAAGCTTAATTTATACTTAGTCTATACAATTAATAGATGTATAGTTTAAATTCATTTACGAAATTTGTCATCCAGTTTGATTTTATCCAACCTATACACAATATCAATCTTGATCAACAATAACATTATATTAAAAGAATTTGGAGCCGCATATGAAAATCAATGCAAGTTACGAAGGTTAAAATTCGTACTTTAAAATTTTGTCAATTAAACCCGGATAAGTCACCCGAATTTGACCTATAACCCGAAAAAACTGAATGACTCAAAGGCTAACCCGAACCGAAAGCACCCAAACCCGAACTCAACCAAACCGAAATCACCCGAATCTAATTTAAACCATTGAACCCGATCCGATCCGAACCGAACCGAACCAAATAGTAAATATCTACAAATTGACCCGACCCAAACCGAACCGAACCGAACCCGAACCGAGTGACCCGAATTGCCAGGTCTATTGAGACCAACCAATATCTGACATATTTTAGAATCCATGGGTCAAAACTTAATTAAAAATTTATCGGGTTACAAATTTTCAACTCTAACTCAAACTATAAAAACTATTCATCCTAAACCCAATCTGTTTGTCAAAAATTTCTAAATACATTTTTTACACTTTTTTTGCAAAGATGATTTTATAGCTGATGTCAATTGTCAACTGAAGCTAGAAAAAGCAGAGAGAAAAAGTAGTTAAGAGAAAATGTAAAATTTTGATATGACAATTGTTGTATGTGACATATAAAGAGAAAAGTGAACTGATCAAATAAACTTATTTCATAATCTTGCAAAAGAATGAGGCCTAAATTATCAACGTTTATCGGATGTCCACTGAATTCGTCGAGAGCTACATATGATTGTATGGTCTTCTTTTACCATTATCCGATCCATATGAGAAAAGAATGTTGACGGTCTTAAAAACCAATTTATCAAATTATTGGGTGGACAAAGAAAATTGCTGATAGTGTTTTTTTATATTTATTAATTAATAGTTATAGAATTATAATGGAGTTGTAGTGATATGCTAGTATATGTGTACTATTTATTATATATTATTTCATCAGTAAAATATTGATAATGCTTGGGTTGAGTTCGGGTTAGAAATTGTAACCCATATCCAACCCAAAAAATAATGGGTAACCCAAACCTAACCCAAGAACTAAAGGGTCAAAAGTTTCAACCTAAATCTGTTACTGATCAGTTTTGGATCAGGTTTTAGGGTTGAGTCAAAATTGTCACCCCTACCTTTCATATTAAATTATCAAAAAAGAACATTTAAAAGATGTTTACTTGATTTTGTACATCAACTTTCTTATTCTAGTGAAAAATGTTGTTTAAATGTTTGAGTTTTTTTAGCTTTTTTTAACTTCTAGAAGAAATGAAATTATGGAGCTTTATTTCCGTTGATGATAAGGTTAAATTTACTTCACTAGACAAACCATAAAATGAAAAATCATTTAAATACTATGATTTCAAAAGGTGTGATTTAAGTTCATGGTGTATATTGATTTTTTTTAAATACAACTATTTCATTAAGTCGAGAAAAAACAAGGTGCATAAACTACAATTAAGGGTAATAAGTAATAACTAACCTCCCTAAAATTCGTAACTAAAAACTAAAGAGAGGTAAAGTAGACCAAAAACAACTAGTTGCTATATACAAATATTCCACGCAGGAAGTTACGGGTGTAGACCTAGAATCAGCCAACCCTTTTCCCTGTGGGTTGGCCCTAGAAGCCATTCATGCTTCTTCAAACTACCAACAAGAAACCAGTCTTCAAAGCCGTTCTTTCTTGTATCACCTTTTGCCATTGCAATGCTATTGAAGCATCTGTTGCATCTCTGTCGATCGTATTCTAAAACCATATTCTTCAACAACCAAAGCATTGAGAACATAATCAACATGGATTGCAAAAAACTATTAGGATAACTTAGTACTTCACTTACACATTAATTGTTGTCCTAATATTTCTCTAGTCACGTGCAGTACCCAGCTGGTATATAATGCACTAGGTTTGTATACTGTACCACTTATCAGAAGACTTACTCATATCCTGAATTCTCCCTCTCTCTCGGCTTTCCTCTCCCTCTCTGTAAAATGTCGATTCAGTCTCAATAAGCATTCCAGTTCAGTTCTTGTTCAGATTTTCCATCTTTATCAAGATTGACATGGTATCAGAGCTGACGCTCAATCAACGTTGATTTTTCCGCAAGATGGTTGACGACGGCAAGAACGACGATGAAGAAGGATCGATGACGGATGAAAAGGAAACCCTAACCTTGCAAAATCAGGATCTTAATGATCCTCTGTATCTTCATCCAGCCGATAATCCATCTCTCAACTTCGGCGTCAAATTCAAAGGCCAAGGAGGCTTCGACCAGGGGAAGCGAACCGCCACCATAACCCTAAAGTCGAAGAACAAGTTCGGTCTCGTAAATGGACAAATTACAGAGCCGGAGAAATCTTCAGAGCGTTACCCCCATGTGGGAACAAAGCAATAATGCGGTCATGGCCTGGATTTTGAACTCCGTCGAGAAGGATATCGCTGAGAGCATCGTCTACTGCGACAACGCGCACCAGATGTGGGTTAAACTTTGTAAGAGGTTTGATTTGATCAACGGACCCGAAATCTACGCCATCCAAAAAGAGATAGCAGTTGTACAACAAAACGACGATCCAGTCAGCACGTACTTTACATGGCTACAAAAACTCTGGGATCGACTAAATAGCTCAAGAAAAATCTTAAGTTGTACGTGTGAGGCTGCGAAGGACATTGAAAGGCGGGAGAAAGAGGACCGATTAATGAAATTCTTGGACGGGTTGAACTACAATTTCAAACAAGCAAGGGGCGCAATTCTGCTCACGACTCCCTTTCCCAGTGTTGAGCAGGCATATTGTTTGGTCGCTCAGGATGATGAGAAACAACAAAGTTCGTCGGAAAAACGAAATTAAGATAATTCTGACAGTAGTCTGATTCTAGCCAACAAATTCACACCCAAGAAGACCACGGGGAGGAATACCGACAAGAAATCTCCTAGCAGCTCCAATGCTTCTTCAAACGGCGCAAAGAAAACAACCCCTAAATGCACCAATTGTGCAAAATTGGGACACAGTCGGTCCCAGTGTTGGTGGATTATAGGGTTTCCAGAAGGGGGAAATCAAAGAAGCGTCACTTCACATGCTGCCGGACCCGTTCTTGAACAAGACTCGAAGCGTTTTCAACATCAAAGAGAGCAAGTGCAGAAAACTTCACCAGTTGTTGGTCTTTCCATGGAGCAAGTGGATCAACTTGCTAAATATATCCAGCAGAAGAAGTCCAGTACCCAAGAACACAACATAAACTCTTTGGGAGTTTCTCTGGTAACCCTATATCAACTTACCTTTTAAACTTGCAATCTGATCATGGTTGCCTTACTAATAAATTGAATAGACTTTGGATTTTTGATTCTGGAGCTTCGGAGCATGTGACTGGAAATGAAAATATGATGCTTGATCTTGTGCCTTTGCTTGAAATCAAAGAACTAACCCTTCCTGATGGTGAAAGATATAGAGTAAGCAAATCTGGTAGTGCTAGGATTTCTGATAACTTAATCTTGCCTGATGTATTGCTTGTGCCTTCTTTCATGTTTAATCTGATTTCTGTGAGCAAACTAACAAACAATTCAATGTAAATGTCATTTCTTTAAAAACTGATTGTTTCTTGCAGGATTGTGAAACTAAAAGTCAAGGTAGGGTTGGGCGTCTACAACAGGGTTTATTTTCTTATATGTTGTATGTCTAGGAATTTTTTGAAAGAAAACAGAAAAACTAGTTCTACCATTCTTGCTTCCCAAGGAAAGACAGAAAGTAGTATTGTCTCCAAGGATCTTCTCCTATGGCATAGTAAACTAGGGCACATTCCTTGCCACAAACTGTCAACATTACAATTAGGTGTACCCATTCCTTCTGTCGATATTCTTCCTTGTACAATCTGTTTTAAGCCAAGGGTAAACGGCTAAAGTTTCAACACTCTGAAATAAAAAGTACATATCCCTTTTACATGTTGCATACTGATATATGTGGTCCTATGAGAACTGAAACTAATGAGGGGTATCGTTACTTTCTAACAATTGTAGATGACTTTACAAGGGGTACATGGATAAAACTTCTGAAACAGAAATCTGAAGCCCTCAGTTTCTTAAAATAATTCATTCTTTTTATTGAACAACACTTTGAACACAAAATCAAAATCCTTAGATCTGACAATGCTAAAGAACTGGGGGGTCTAGAGAAGGCATTACTTTCTTAAACTCTAAAGGAATAACACACCAAACTATCTGCCCCCACACACCCCCAACAAAATGGGGTGGTTGAAAGGAAACAGGGGCACTTAATGCAGGTAACAAGGTCTTTCCTTTTCCAATCTGGGCTTGAAACAAGGTTTTGGGGTCATGCCTTAGAACATGCAGCTTATATAATCAACAGGGTCCCTAGTAAACCCATAGGAAATCACACCCCTTTCCAAAAATTGTATGGGAATACTCCAGACTACACCCAAATTAAAAACTTTTGATGTTTGTGTTTTGCCACAAACATTAATCCTAACAGAGGTAAACTGGACCCAAGATCAGCAGCTAGCATTCACTTAGGAAATGGGAAAACTACTAAGGGATACAAAATCATGAATTTAGATTCAGGAGAAATAACCCTCAGTAGAGACATCACCTTTTTCGAGACCATTTACCCCCTAAAAGATAAAAAACTGGCTGAGCATATGGCATGACCAAACAGATGACATCTCCCACCTCTTTCCTGACCAACCTCAAACTTCCCAAAACCACAATAACCCCTATCTCTCAGACCCATTTCCCTTCACTCAACCCCATATACAATCAATTACCCATCCAGAACAGAAGGATTGTTCAACTCCAACACAGCTAGAGGCTTCTGTCCAAGAAAGCCACATAGATTCTCCTGCCCCAATCACAGAAAACACAAATCTGAACACCACATCACCCCAAGATGAACAAAACACCAAGACTCCTACAGAACCCACCAATCTTAGGAGAAGCACCCGAATATCCAAACCACCTACTAAGGTCCAAGATTACATTTGCTCCACCAAAGAAATAAATCTTCAACAACAAGATCTTTTTTCCCATATACTCACACATAGGCTGGAAAAAACAACCAACTCCTCTCCATCTGATACTCTTCTTCCTCTTGAAACCTTGACAAATATCATCCCAAAGCACATAATAACTACCCTTTCTGTCCCCCAACACCACAACCAAACTGCTTGACCACATTCTTACCGAAAAAGAACCCAGTAGCTAGAGAAGGCCATCAAGGACCCTAGATGGATTGAAGCAATGAAACATGAATTCCAAGCCCTACAAGAAAACAAAACATGGACCATTGTAAACCTTCCCCAAGGAAAGAAACCATTAACCTGCAAGTGGGTCTATAAGACCAAATTCAAAGCAGATGGGTCTCTATAACGTTTCAAGGCCAGATTAGTAGTTCGTGGGTTCACACAAAATATGGTCTAGACTATGAGAAGACATTCTCTCCCGTAGTAGTAAAATTACCACCGTGAGAGCCCTTATCATCTTAGGAATAAAAAGAGGTTGGATTATTGACCAGCTAGATGTCAATAATGCATTCCTCCATGGGGACTTAAATGAAGATGTTTATATGAAAATTCCCAAAGGTTTAGTGATAGAAGGGTCTAACAAGGTTTGCAAGTTGCATAAGTCCTTATGTGGACTTAAACAAGCATCACGGTAGTGGTATGACAAGTTAGGCAGTTTTCTGAAAAATTTAGGATACACACAATCTAAAAATGATTACTCTCTCTTTCTAAAGAAACAAACATGGTCAATACACCTTTCTTGGCGTTTATGTTGACGATATTCTGATAACAAGGAACAATAAACAAGAAATACAGAATCTAAAACACCAATTGCATCATGCTTTTAAAATAAAAGATTTGGGCAGACTGAATTTTTTTCTTGGTATGAAGTTCATTGAAACTCAAGACAGGACTGATAATGCCCAGTGGAAATATGCAACACAATTTGCTTGAATATAATATGCAGGACTGTCGCACAACAGTAGCTCCCTACAACTCAATTAGAAGTTCTATCCAGAATCAAGTGAACCCTTCCAGACCCTACTCTTTACAGAAGACTAATAGGAAAATTAAATTTTCTCATTTACTCGACCAGATTTAGCATACAGTGTTCATATACTTAAGTCAGTTCTTACAGAAACCCGATGCTCATCTGAATGCTGCTTTTCATACACTCTTTTATCTAAGAGTACTGTCGGTTTTGGTATTGCTTTTAATAAGAACTCTAACTTCGATCTGTTGGCCTTTTGTGACTCTGATTGGGCATCATGCCCAATTACTCGCAAATCTATTTCAGGGTATTTTATCCTCCTTGGTGGTTCCTCTCTCAGCTGAAAGTCAAAGAAACAGGTCTCCATTGCCCTCTCTTCAGCCGAAGCAGAATACAGAGCAATGCGCCAAGTGACCGCAAAGCTGAGTTGGTTAACTCGCCTTCTCCATGAACTGGAAGTCACCAGCATCGAACCAATACCACTGAAGTGCGATAATCTCTCTGCCATACATATCGCCAAGAACCCGATAGCACACGAGAGGACCAAGCATATCGAACTCGACTGCCACTATATCCGAGATCAGCTGCAAGCAGGCCTGATTCAAGTGGAATATGTTCCCACATCTTCCCAGCTAGCAGATATACTGACCAAGTCTTTGACCGAAAAAGTATACAAGACAACTCTGCCAAGACTCGGGATGCATTATGTTTAGGCCAAGATCTACATTTCCAGAAATATAAGTCTTGCGGGGGGGGGGGGGGGTATTAGGATAACTTAGTACTTCACTTACACATTAATTGTTGTCCTAATATTTCTCTAGTCACGTGTAGTACCCAGCTGGTATATAATGCACTAGGTCTGTATACTGTAGCACTTATCAGAAGACTTACTCATATCCTGAATTCTCCCTCTCTCTCTTCCTCCTCCTCTCTCTGTAAAATGTCGATTCAGTCTCAATAAGCATTCCAGTTCTTGTTTCTGATTTTCTATCTTTATCAAGATTGACAAAAACTGGCATGCCATTCTTTTATAGAGAGGGCCTGATCCAACGAGGAAGGGGCCATCGGGTGAGCATCCTGATGCATCATATTTGAGCCATAGGTGGCCAAAAACTTCAGCAATCGTTCAAATTAGGCCTCGATTCATCTTTGTAGAAAGTGTAAACCTCTCTATTCTAGCCTGATTTGGTGGAAAGTTGTATTCCCTCTTAATCAAAGATTTCTCGTTCCCCTTTGTCACAAACCACCTGATTGCTCTCTACATCTATGAACACTGAGCAGCCGAACATCGAGAGCCAATATCCATAGCGGCTCTCTTCTCCTTCCCAACCAACAACACTAGATTCCTAGCAATCCACGTTTATTCCTACTAACAGAGCACTACTTAAATCCACTAGACTCTTGTGTCTACTTAAATCAGTAAAACCCTTCCATAATTTTCCAACCAACCGCAAGCACTAATCTTTTTGAGCCCAAAGAAAACTAGAAGCGTCGATATGGGATATGAAAACCCCCGACTAGGTGCTCCAAAATCTTCACTTTCATGTCCAATTTCAAGAAGCGACCACCACTAAGGATTTGAAATCAATTTTCACTTTCTGTGGAGTTGCTCTCACGCGCTTCTTAATCTTCATGTTAAACAACATTTTTGTTGTTTTAGGGTCAACATATTGGTGGAGATAAAATTGCATGTCGGTAATCGGTGGCTGGTTGGAATCTTTTAGATAGGATTGATGCATGTAGTAGGGGCTAAAACATGATCCGACTTTGTTATTCAGTTCTTTATAACCCCAAAAACTACGGAAAAAAGAGCATTATCCTTTAGCACAAAACTACTCATAATTTGAAAGTGATACATACCCAAAGGCATAAATAAAAACTTCATAGATGAATAAAGATGGAAAACATAACATGCAAAGAGAAAAGTAAAGACAATAAAAGGGAAAATAGGGGAAAAACATAAAGGAGATAACATCTGGAGGAGGATAAACCTAAAACATAAACTGAAAAAAGAAGAAAGAGAAAGAGTAAGGATAAACATAAAAAGGAAACCCATCAGAAAAAGGACTCATGTTTATCCAAAAGAAACAAGGAAACTATGAAGACTATAAAAATGGTGGAAACAAGGAGAGAAAAGAGAGTACCAAGCAGCATTTGAAGATTTGGTTATGATTCTCTTGCTAGAATTGGTTTGCAATTCTCTTTCCATATTTTGTTTACAATTTTCTTGCTAGTTTAGCTCCACAAGTCGACTCTGTTGATTTGTTTCCATTTACATTAGTAATATCTTTCTTTGATTTATTCTTTTTTATCTCTAGTAATATCCTTTTCGCACAAAGTTGATTAGTATATAAAGACATAGAGCAATAAGGATGTATACATCGTATTCTTTACACAACTCAATCAAAAAAGAAAGTTCTCTGCAATCTTTTCTTGTATTCTCTTCTACTTTCGATATGGTGTTAGAGCAATGCTAAGCTTAGGCAATAATGACGGCAATCTCCAGCGGAGGAAAAGAAGCGGGGAAGGTTCTAGCACCCAAGGGAGAAATCAATGTCAAAGACCCCTTGTTTGTTCACCCTTTAGAGCAGTTTGGGTTGCAGCTTGAACCAAAATTCAATGGCGCGGGTGTTATTGAAATAACCGTATAAATTGAGTTAGAGAAATCATATGAATTATGTGTTATAGTTATTTTATATGATTAGATATAGCTATGCAGCTGGTAGATATTGGGAATAGTAATGGTTAAATAATTATTTTATAATGGGGCCTGGTGGATATGTTGTTATTGGGCTGATTAATTAGATTACAATAGTCAAGGTATGGAAAGTTACTAAAGGACCTAGGGAAGCCAATTTAATAATTCTATTTATATTTTCCTTCCCTTCTTCTTCCTTCCCCATCGGTTGTCACGACGTTCTACACCCTCTTCCTCTCAGTACCTTCTTCATCTTCTTCTTCCTCTGTCTACTCTGAGCTCTTCCTTCCCTGGTGTCAATCTAGAATTTCTAGAAGGGTAAGAGCTATTACGATAATTAAGGGTGAGGTATTTTCTGTTGCTTTATGATTTGGTGAGTTTCTGAATAGTGGTTCTTTGAATTTTAGATTTTGAATTTGTTGACGAAAGGTATCTGTGATTCTGTCTTATTCGTCCTTGTGGTGAAGCGTGTGATCAAGTGAACTACTGTGCTCATATTTTGGTTGCTTGCGTGATTGATTGTGATTTGTTGGAGGTTTTGAAATGCTAATTGGGAATTGGTGATTTGGGAGTTAATTCCCCTGAATTATTATGAGCTATCGAATTTATGGTTTTTACAATCAAAGGGTTGGACTCTTGGATATTTTCTGTTAAGGAAATGATTAATCTTTTGGTATTAATTGGGAGACTTTCACTAGACGATTATGTTGTCGGTACACATTGGTACCCTGTGTTATATGTTGGTACCTTGTGATATATTAATCTATTTGTGTTGTGAAACACTGCACCGCAGTTTAAGCTCTAATTATCTACTTCTCGGCTGTCAAAAGAACCTTTAGAGGGATGTGCACACTTAAGGACTTAGAGTGAGGTGGAATATTTGTTTTGGCCCCATTGTTGGGTGTCCGTCTGTGGATTAAGTTACTGGTTTCGGGTGAAACCTCCCCTGATTGATTGTTGATTGGTTGATCGTTGGAAAACTGTTTTGGAAAGGGAGAATTGTGTTATATTTATATTTGTCTATACATCTGTTCAAATGGTTTCCAACAAAATGTATTTTACATTATGAGGCAAAGGTTTACTCAGTTTTTCTTATTTGTGCGATCCCTTCTTGTGTGTGTGTATATTTTCTGGTCGCATGTATTGATGGCTAAGACTTTAGAGTTAGGATCACGTCGCCACGTAGTTGATAGCATTAGTTATGTTCCTGTTGAATTGACATTTATTTAAACCGTGATGTTTTGAATTACTTAATTTAGAATATTTTAATGTTTTGAAGGAGGTGGAGGATTAACCTTAGCACTCATATGGATGAGTAGCGGTAATACCCTGGATCTAAGTCTTTCCGTTGTATCTTGTGTGACTAATTTTAGTCATGTTTTACTTGTGAAGTTGTTTAAACTGAGTTGCAAGTGGTTTATGGGTATTAAGCTGTATTTTCCAAAGGTGTTTTGTGGCTAGTTTCACACTTTTGGACCTGTCTGGACGTACAAGTTCGAACAAGTCCCGAATTAACTTGGCTTTCTACAAAATGTCGTGTTCGAACATCTGTCCGAACTTACATGTTTGGACAGCATGCGAGAACGGGTTCGACATGTAAGTCTCGGCATTGGTCAGAACTTACATGTTCAGACCACGTACAACTGGTTATATTAGAACTTGTGTCCGAACTTCAACGTTCGGACACATGTTCGGATGCCCTTGGTTTCAACTCTCGACTTGTGTCCAAACTTCAATGTCCGGGCACAAGTTCGGACACTTACTATGAACTCTCGGACCTTTTCCGAACATCCAAGTTCGGACACAAGGTCGGAAAACCTTACATCACTGTTTTAAGACTCATTTGACATCCATTTTAATCCTCATTTTTGGCATTTTACTCGTATCACTTCGTACTTTATATATTTTGGTAAAATTTGTCATTAGAAAAGTGGTCAATGGTCAAAACTTTAAAGGCAAAGAATAGATATGGCTTCGCCAACAACACTATGAAGTAACCTGGCCCTGAAAATCTTATACGACAAGCAGTGTAGGAACGGGCGAGTTCACTTGTTCATTCTTGGATAACCATTGCCGGCTGTACCATAATTGGAGGGGGAGTTTTTTGAATTTTTGTGGATTAATGTGTGGCATTAATGAGTGTATTATGGACTTATTTCATGTGTTGAATGGTACATGTGTTAGTCTTGCTTTAAGTGTGTATATATGAGTGTCCATTGCACTTATACAGTTATACTTATTTTGGTTGTATAAAATATTTATATATTTAATACATTTACTAATATGTTACATGTAGTGTTAATTTTAGGAGTTGATTTCTCGTTAATCATGTTCTCTCTTTGATTAGAGATTTAATGTATAGTTTAGTGTCCACTTTGGACTATATATTCATATGATGATATTTATAATGACTGTTACTCACTTTGGTGAATAATTATTAATTATTCTCTTTATTTAAATTAATTCCTAATTAATTAAGGTAATAAATATTTGGGGTATTTCAAAATAAGGTTCTAGACAAACCTCTATTTAAGTTCATATATGCGCAATGAGGAACCTGCTTTAAAACATGGTTTATAAATAACCGTATTTTAAAATCAACCCCGTGAAATTTCATATACTTTAAAATGCGGTTTTAGACAAACCGTCATTTAAGTCATATTTACGTGTATTCTAAGTGTTTTAGGGACGATTTTAGTCAAAACCGCCTTTTATTAGTCGTGTTTTTAATCAGCTATGTACTAATGAAAATGGGGTATCAAAAGAAAAAAAATCTAACGTTGACTATCGAAAATATTAAAGAAATGAGAGCATGTGGAAAAACATCTTTTGAAGTGCTAAAGGAATTGAATGAAATGTAATACAACATGACACACATTCAATCGCTCGAATACTTCTTCATTACGCCCCCTCTAAAGACATTCTCTCGTCTATCCCGAGTTGTTGCATGTCCATCTTGACCACCCTTAGACATGTTTGGTTTTCCTCTTGCTTCCTTACTTTCCTCCTATTCCGACATCTAAATATGCTTAATTGGTGTCACCCTCATTTTGCTACTCACATGTCCCAACCACCGTAATCTAGATTCACACATTTTCTTTTCAATCATTGTTACACCCACCTTTTGTCTAATTGTCTCATTCGGTCTTTCTTAGTATGTTCACGCATCCAACGTAGTATTTGTATCTCTGTCACACTCATCTTTTAAACATGAGACTATCTTAACATCCAACACTCTGAATAAGTTCACACTAATCTTGTAACGCGTAAATCTATCTTTGCCACCCTATCGTTATCCAATTCACCATCATTAGGATTATGAATACTAAGGAAATCCACAATTGCATAGAGTTTCTTAACGTATTTGTTAGGATTACGGGCCCATTTCCCTAGGATCTTAGTGAGATCGACATGGTTATTGAAGAAGAAAAAATCACAAGATAATATAATGATAAACTAGTGACACAAGGATATACGTGGTTCGGTCCAAAACATGACCTACGTCCACGGGAGGAGATATAACAACTTTCATTAAGAAGATGAGGATTGCCCAACCAATTCATCAACCCGTGATTCCTGTGTTTCCCTTGGTGTTTTTACCCGAGCCCCTTTGAGTTCCCATAGAACCACCCTTGACTCTTTTGGATGTGATCCCCACAAGTTGGGATGATCCTAAGCTACGGGTTACTAGATCTATTTAAAGTGCTAGATCTAAACCCTTCACTTATCCCAATGTTAACCTTGTAACAACCGTATAATAATGGATCACAAGTTACAACGGTTACAACTCATTAACCCCATCCATTAACACCTAAGAACAACTAACACGCGGGTTTCTAGAAAGCTCGAAGTCATAACTTCTTCTTTCAAAGATTTAAACTTCCTCATAACTCTCCTCATAATGTTAGAAAACCAAATGCTTTAGATGCCATTAATTTACACACCGCATAAATGCTCCCATTAATGCATCTTCAACTTCAGTGAAACTCTTCATAAATAATAAATTAATTGGAAGACAAAACCAATTAACTTCACAAGAGCATCTCCACGGATTTAGCATTAATTCTAACAATTCTTCTTCTTAATGCTCAATCCGGTCAATCACATACCACCATCAATGTCAAACTTCCTCTTGAAGAACAATCCCAAAAACATCCCACACAAGGAATAAACCGAATAACTTCATCTGGACGGTTTGTATTCCAACTTTGGTAAATTGACCAATCCTCCCCCAGCCCGAAAGACTCATCTGGTCCAAATGTTCATGGATCCGCCACAAACACGAAGTAAGTAGCAACTCAGGAAACAACTACGCAACCAAAGACAATAGTGATCTCTTTCGTCTTTATCCGGTTCTCACAAAGTCTCCAAATATGACCTAACAGCAGTTTCACAATTGATCACCACGCAAAGCTCCGTTTGTGGTTATATGCGAGCTACTACAACCCTAGGTCCTTCACTTGCTAGATGATCTTTAGTGCTCCATGGAAGTCCACGATCCAAGATTCCCAACTTGACCTCCTTCCAACAACACATTATCATCTCCAAGTGCATCCCCCACACCAAAAAACACATGTAGTTGACGAATTTTATTTTTTCTCAAGCTCTTCCTCTCTACCGAACTTGTTTTCAATCCAAACTTATTCTTAAGAGCACGCCACCTCTCTCATGAAAACACCTCACCATCACCTTACTTAATACAACATGAGCCATTAAACTCTCATCATTGCTCAATGAAGAATAAAACCATCTTTACTCTTCAGTGGATTGTCATCTCCATTAACAAGAATTGAGTGTCAAGACTTCAAAAATATCACAAAACGGTGTTCCAATCAAGGCAAGGAAATGCATGTGCTTCGAGGCACAATAACATTCTCTCCCCAACACCTACCTTTACTCTTCACTTTTATCAAAACCCACATAATCTTGAATCCCCATTCTTTCTTCCCAATGATATCTCTACTAACACGGACATCCCCAAAAATCATGAGCTCTGATGCCACTTGTTAGGATTAAGGGCCCATTTCCCCGGGATCTTGGTGAGATCGACATGGTTACTGAAGAAGAAAAATCACAAGATAATATAATGACAAACTAGTGAGACAAGGATGTACGTGGTTCAGTCCAAAACGTGACCTACGTCCATGGGAGGAGATATAACAACTTTCATTAAGAAGATGAGGATTACAATTTTACATGAGGGATTGCCCAACCAACTCATCAACATGTGTTTCCTGTGTTTCCCTTGGTGTTTTTACTCGAGTCCCTTTGAGTTCCCATAGAACCACCCTTGACTCTCTTGGATGGGATCCCCACAAGTTGGGATGATCCTATGCTATGAGTTACTAGATCTATTTATAGTGCTAGATCTAAACCTTTCACTTATCCCAACGTTAACCTTGTAACAACCATATAATAATGGCTCACACAAGTTACAACAGTTACAACTTATTCACACCATCCATTAACACATAAGAACAACTAACACACGGGTATCTAGAAAGCTCGAAGTCATAACTTCTTCTTTCAAAGATTTTAACTTCCTCAAAACTCTCCTCGTAATGTTAGAAAACCAAATGCTTTAGACATCATTAATTTACACCGTATAAATGCTCCCATTAATGCATCTTCAACTTCCGTGAAACTCTTCATACATAATAAATTAATTGGAAGACAAAACCAATTAACTTCACAAGAGCATCACCACGGATTTAGCATTAATTATAACAGTATTTTTAGGTGCCATGTAATCAAAGTATATATTTTTTATTGTCTGAGAAAGTTTATCAATTTGTTCATCCCTACGATAAGAGAGTTTCTTCATTTTATCATTCATCCTAATATTTTTTAAAATTTATCCTCCCATTATTTCTTTTTTACTTTACTCATATATCTTTTCATTCAAACAACCTATTATTTTTACTTATTATTTAAAATCAGAAGCAAAAAATATTTATTATTAACGTGAAGGTGTCAGTCGATGCAGTAATACAACCAAAAAAAATAAAATTTCATATATTCTATATTTAAGCAAGGGTGAAAGAGTAAGTTGGTGGATTCCACACCAGTGTAGACTTTTTTTTTTTTTTCGTACCGAAAATTTTGAGTGGAATCAATACCACTGTGGATGTCCTAAGTAATCGAAAGCAATATTACCCTCATCCATGTTACTATTCCTGCTAATGTTACACTTCATACACTTAAGCTCTATTCGTCTTGGGTATTTTGCAGCTGTTTTGGTCTGACTGTTTTGTAGCTGTCTTATATGTGACAGTATACTATTGAAGTAAAACGTAAGACACACGTGGAATCCACACAGACCCATTCATTTATGCTACAAATATGCTATCCAGGGCCGTCTTGATAATTTTTGCGGCCTTGTGTTAAAATCTAAAATGAGACTCCTTATAAAATAAATTATATAAATATATAAAATTATTAAATTAAATTACACATTCACAATGGTCATATCTTTATAGTGTTTGAACATATATCAAACTTAAAGTTTAGATGCGTTAATTCAATATAAATTTGGACAATTATATAATTTTCTAATAATAAAACCTAAAAGTGAAAATTAAAATTAAACCCCAAATATGGGCGTGTTCGGTTGCTCACTTTTGCACGGGCCTAAAACCAGTCATGATGCTATCAAATATACCAAAGTCTTGTTTCGACTCAGACTATAAACTCTGATTCTTCTCCACGATTCTAATTTTGTATTAATATCATACATTTCTCATCGATTAACACTATATCATCAACAAATATTATGCACCATGGTACCTCTGATCGATATGATTATTCAACATTTTTAATACTCCCGTTAATTAATATCTGTTGTTTTAAGAGTGATTCTCATTCAAAAATATATGTCATTCTAATTTTTTACACATTTTTTTCTATTTTTAAAACTATTATTTAACATAAAAATAATTATTATCTAGATAAAAAATAAAATAAAATATAGATATTATTTTTCTACTTCCTTTAATAAATATACTAATTAAAATAAGTAGTTCACCAATCGACGCGTACGTCAATGCACGCTGTAAAAAGATGTTACATATGTAAGGTCGGGGCGGTGTTCAATACTAGTAGTATTTATATTTTTCCTCGTCCAATATTACATAAACACACTGGTCCTTGACACAGAAATTGAGGTTACTTTACACCATATTACTTGCAGTTGCAGGAACTGCGAGTCTGACCATTTCCTTTTATGTATTCCTGCAGATCCTACCTCAACCTCAAGCATATCTCTCTGCTGGATGGGCAAAGACAGTGGCACCGCATGGTGCAGCGGGAGAAGCCCCTGTCTGAGCCTTGTTATTGATGCGCTGATGATTCTGGAACGCACTTCAAGAAAAAGAAAAAACGGAGATTCGCGTGAGATTACTAATTTCGGGTGGCTGCTTCAGAATTGCGGACCTCAAACGTCCCCCCAACCAACGACCCTCTGTCCTGTGAAGGGCAAACAGCTTGTCCGAATTGCGGCTGCAATCAGAAGTCAGAATCAAGTTCACCATCGTGTCATGTCGTCCCACAATTTCCCAACCAGGTGTCGAATGACGAAATGCCCTAACGGGTCTACGCGCGGCAACGTGGCATAAGGTTAATTTCGACATTTTAAAGCATGAATTAAGAAAAGGGAAAGTAATTATGGAGCAACTCCGACGAAACGGGAATATACAAGAAGGTTATGGTGGGAAGAAGTGGGAAAATTGTAGATTGCGGTCCACATGAGTTGCTTGTCCAATAACGTGAACCACTATTACTCTCAAGTTGAGATCCGATCGCACACTTGGACCAATGGTGTACCAGCTTCTGATAGCATAAGAGGTTTGCTCTCAGCCGCTAGTTTTTTCTTTTCCTCTCTGGTATACTCCAGTTTCAGCCACAAATGAAGCAGGTGCGGGCCAGACTTGTTTGGTTATAGTTTTCTTTAACGAAAAGCATCCCTGAATACTTATCATCCATCTCTTTTCAAGTCAGATTTCTATACGCGCCTGCTTCCATTACCTCTCTTCTTCTTCTTCTCTCCTCCGCTGATCTCCCTCTCATATCCTATGTGTACGGTTTTTATTCTTTCAAAGCTGAATCAATTCCCTGCCACCCAACTCGTGACCTTACTTCAGGAGTACTGAAAGAGAGGTGCTAGTATCTTGTCATATTTTAATAGAAGAGACACCATCGGCTGCCGCCTTTCTTGTTTCATTAAACGGAGCTGACTTTCGCTCAAACCCAGAAATACCAATCAAAGGTACTGCTGAACTTATCCGTTTGACTTTACAAAATCTCATCTTTGTTCTTGATATCTTTCAGCAAGGTGTTACAGTTTGTTTTTGTGGGTGAATTTATCTGTATATGAATAATATATGTATGAGCTAGATTATTGTTGATGGGTATCTTGCTCTCTATACCTCCACCCAAAAGTTCAGCGTCCACTCAGCCTTTCCCTTCTCACCTTAAACTTTATCCTGGTGGAAATGCTCTTCTGGTGCTTCATAATCTATTTTAGGTATCAGTAGCTCTTGTAGGGTAAATGATAGTTATATCCCGAATTCATATGCGAACTCATCTGTGTCATACAGTTCTTTTTGGCAGCTGTAGCAGCAATTATCTGCTCTCACACTAAATCTGTTTATGAGCTTTTTTTATAATTATACTTTGCCAAATCAAGTTTTAATGAAACTTATTCACTTTCTATTCACAGATCTGCAAGAGAAGGATGATGGACTGGTATTACGACCTTGAATCTGAGATCTAGTTTCCCGGGAGATCAAGAAGTGCTCGATGGATTAACATCACCTTCTAGCTGGTCAAATTGGGGACCAGAGACCTTTGGGTGGATTCCTAGTTTTGACACGTGTGAGAGAAAGTTCAGCCAGCAAGATGATGAAGAACTCAACAAGAGATTGTCATTTGACAGAGTTAAGGAGGGGTTTTTTTTCCAGGAGTCGATCAGTCGAATACTTCAAGCATTAGTAGTGGAAGGTCAGAGAACCAGAGGGATGCAGCTGTTCATTGCCGTCCTGATCTTCACTTCAATGATCTGACAGGATGCAGTCAGATGGACGACATATTCCTGTACTAAATCACAACTTTTGGGCTTACTTAATTCTTTGTTGCATGTATGATGTAGTCTGTACCTTTAAGCTTCATTCAAGCCTTACTAGATGAATGGATACTTATTAATTGAAGTACAGAGTCTCTTATTAAAAAACGTTGCATATAAAGTTCATTTTGTAGGCACCTTATGAAGTCAAAAGCTGTTCACAAAAGATACCATTTGTTAGATTTAGCGGGTTTCGACAGTAGGAAAACTGAATACATTTCGTCGTCTGTGTAGGACTTGTCAGTGTAGTCGCAGATGAGTTCGATTCTATCAAATCATGTACTTTCTTGATTCTTTGCAAGTTCGGTCATTCTCAAAATTATGTTCTCATTAGACCCTTGTCTCTATGCTGATGCACCTCTTATCATTACTGAAATGTCCTGCAGGAACTCTCTGCTCAAAGATGATCTGCCTGCAACTGACCAAAGTGACAATTCATTGGCCTTTTCTTCTGAATCCCAACTCAGCTCTTTTGATTCATTGAACACGTCGGGCCTGAGAAATGCAGAACAAGCATCCACTTTGGATCCCTACAGCATGAGCATAGGAGGGCAACTTGACCATCCATCAGCGGAGGTGAGGTCGCCTTTTTTTTTTACAAAGTAGCAGAAATGATGGTGATGGTTCTGCAAGGAATTTGTTGATTGTCTATCTCAGTGGAATCAATCATTCAGTACTTCTTGCCTTAACCAATAGATGATTGTTAATATATTTCATTACTTTCATTTATAATTCTGACTGATTCAAGTTCTAACTATTCTCCATCACCCATTTTCTTTTCTGTTCTTTCAGTATATCCAATTAAGACATATCAATTAATATTTCCCCTCCCACTCGTTTTTATCTTTTCTTTGAGGCACTGGGATCCAAGGTTTTGCATCCAAAGAATGGAATCTGCTTTAGCGGAAATAAGAGAAGCAGTGATGATTTGTCACGAGAAGAATCAGTGCTCCGTGAACTCGGGTTGGCCATAAATCAGGTGAACATATCAATGGTGAGGTAGAACTTTTGTGGATCTAGTATTAATCCTCCTAATGGAACAACCGTGTTAACAAAATGATGCTTCATTTTGCAGCTGCCGGAGAACACTCGAATGTGCCTAAGAGACTCCTTGTACCGTCTTGCCGATAACTCAAGTCAACAGATGGCAAAAGAGCAGCAAAACGAAACCCTCATCTCAAATAAGACATCCAGGTACTTTGCATTTCTATTATTTTGTGGCTGTGGTATTTCTAGTTATCCTTGTTTATGTTGTAACTGCTCTAATAGTACTATCACCCTACTATTATTGAATCGTTTTTTTTCCTTTAAAAACAAACTATCAGGACTAGAAAAACTGATACAGCCGCCAAAGCAGAATCCAACACTATAGACAGAGCTGTGGCAAATCTAATGTTCAACAAGGTAGAATCCAACATGAAATATGCCGCTTCTTGTATACCAGCAGGAAACGAAATCGGTTATGCTGCGAAGGCAGTCAGTGCAGCAGTTTCAACATGGCAGAGATGAATAGTCTTCATCACCACCATCAGTCTCATGTGTTCTTGGATGATCCCCAAGTTCCTATCTTCGCTATGCAGGAGACTTAGGTTGTTGCAACTCCACAGAAACTACGTGTATTTATATAATAGCAGAGGCTGAAGTTCTGCCTGCTTCTGTTTACCTGTGATGTATATAACTAGGTTTGAGTTTAAAAGTTGATTCTTAGTTGAAGGTTTTTAGTTTACAACTTGCACTCAGTTTGGGTTACTGCCTTACAACTAGGTTAGCTTTTTTTTTTTTGGTGAGAAGCTAGCTCCAAGAAGCCATGTTCAGGCTCCGAGACCATTATCTACAGCGAATGTTCATGTACACTGCGTGAGATTATGTTACTCTTTTTATTTCCACAGTTCAGTAAGCTTTTCAACCTGTCCTTCGAGGCCAATTGGACCGAACACCCCAAGTCAGGACGCGAAAACCATATCCTGTTCTGCTCCTATCTCAAATCTGTTGTGCCGGCGCGAAAGCCATACACTGTTGACAAATCCAAAGACCTTACTGAAATGGACCCGTAGCAACAGCTTTGGGTTTAGATTTTTTACCCGTTTAATCATTAGTTTATATTACCCCTTATTATCTCGGTTAGATATAGATTAAACGTTTTAATTTGAACTCATACTAGCATATCACTTGAGCATTTTTTATAGTTTCATAATAATTAATTAAAAATAAAACACATTATTATCTTTGTCTACCTAGCAATGTGATGAATAACGTTTTTTCAAGTCCAATCAAAGAATCTAATAATCATCCGATATAAGTAGATTATTCATTTAGAATATAAAAACAGGACACTGTAAAAAAATATGTTATATAAAAATTCGGGTAAACATAATCTTAACACACCCGATCGTCCTACCCGAATTGTTACCCATCAACCTAAATTGGCCCTTACCCATCAACCTAAATTGGCTCCTACATATGGATAGTAAAAAAACAGCTAATTTCTTATAAACACTAGGTGCTTCACTGCTGTATGAGCATAAGGTATTTTTGTTTTATTGCCAAAGTTGCTTATTTCAAGTTCCAACACAACTCATGAAAACCAATGCCACAACTTAGGTTTATTAAGACAACACTCACGGTAATTACATAAGTGACACATGACAGCCAAGTCGCGAAATATGTTCACTCAGCAGAGCAACTAAGAGGACTACACCTACGTATGAATAGCAAAAACTTTTAGGTTAAACATAACCTCAACAGACCCATTAACTTGAATTGTGACCCAGAATTGACACTCCTACGTATGGATAACAAAACCAACTGCTAATTTCTCTTAACACTAGGCGCTTCACTGCTGTATGAGCATAGTAAGTCATTTTGTTGCTTATTTCAAGTTCCAACTCAACTCTTGCAAACCACTGCCACAACTTAGGTTTATGATGACAACACTCACCATGATACATAACTGCCACATGACAGCTACATCGCAAATTTTGTTCACTCAGCAGAGCAACTAAGAGGACTACACCTCACAATTGAGAGGAAGTGCTCAAAACAGCAAATCCCTTCAGATAACAAACAAGTAGTTCTGCTTCTATAGACTACAAACTTGCCAATTCCAGTTATCACTTCTATGTAGCTTACTCCATGAAAGACACTAAAATTCCTACCCGATCAGTTCTTAGCTCTAACGATATTATTATCCTTGATCCTAGCTCGGTTATCCAGCTTAACAAACCGCTTGAGATCTTCAAAGGAAAGAGATTCGGCTTCCTTACGTCGAAGCTCACTCAGAGGAGGGCGTTTGTCCAGTAGGTGAAAGAGCCAATCTGGGTATTCTGAATCTGCTAATACCTTTGGATCAGTCCCTTCCTTGAGGATGTTACCGCCTACTACTGTGGTAGATTTCACCTCATTGCTCAGAGTTGACTTGGGGGCATCTGAAGATGCTCCGCCCTTCCCACCCTTCTTTTTTCCACCGGCGGAGTATGTTCTTGAAGGAGGCGCGTGACTGGTGGGAAATTGTGCTTCTAAGAAACCGAAGGCTGTTCATAGTGATTGGCTTATTAATTCCTGCGAACAAGAAAACAATGCAATATTTTTTTTTCGTTAAGAAAGGTTACAGTCGAACGGTAAACAACATCATGGTGATTATTCCAATTCTGCTTTAAATCTACCAGGATTCCAATTAAAACTAGAAAAACAAGAAGGTTCTAGCAGCTGCCGCCAGTAGACTGCCATCAAGCGTGGGTAACCTGTGATCTAAGAATGCCCATCACCCTAAACAATTATGGCCGAGAGTTACCCATTTACCCATCGTTCGCTTGAGGTGATGTAATGATGACTTTTGTAGTGTGGAATGTACTAGCAACTATTAGAACCCCCCCCCCCCAATTCTGTGCCCGTCCTTTAGCCCATCTAACAAGGTAATGAGAAGATGTCTCACCGATCGCAATCGAATGGAAGAACGACGTGGAGACTTTGATGGCAACAGATCGACGGCAAATTCACGCCATAGAGCACCCGGGGTCGCAAGTTAGGGTTGGAAAATAGAGTAGATGAATGGCGCAGACTCGAGGTATTTTTATTTTGAAAAAGAGAGAAGAGAGGACTTTTGTTAGTTTATTTTATTTGCTCATCTAATTTCTCCGATATATATGATATACATCACTGTCCATATCAATTATTTTTTCTCTCTACTTTTTATAATTTCAGTTGACAATTTCAGCTCACAAAAAATGAGGCCTAATTGGGTTCGTTCCTTCGTTCGTTCGATGATAGTCATTAATTTTGTTTTTTTTTTAAAAAAAATTGAAGATCCTTGTCACTCTCTAGTTGAAAAATATTCTAACACATACGCAAGTTGTAGTTTGTTAACTACACATATATTAAAAAAACACGGCTTTATCTTTGTAACCCTGGATGACCTCTCATGTGTTTTTATTGGGTTTCATAGGTCATATATGAGCTGAAAAAAAAACTTTAGTTTGATATTGACAAAAAATATAACATTATCATCGTCCATGTAAAGTTTTATCAATTTTGGACAACATTTAAGCATCTTTTAGTTGAACAAAAATTTGAAAAGTCACCGGATATAAAAAGGGGGAAACTACATGGGTGAGAGAATTGATTATTTCGTCAAATGTAATGGGTGGAGATGTAATTTTCCTATTCTTAGGCTATCCTAAGTGGTTAATCTAGGTTGTAGTAACAAATATTGGTTAGACATGTGGAGTATGGTTAGATGTGTTTAGGTTAATTAGTTAACAAATGTTGGTTAGACATGTGGACTATGGTCAGATTTTTGTGGACCATGATTAAAATATTCCCAACTACAAATGGACACCTATTCTAATTTTTTTTGAAATCATCTCAAAAACTCCAAAGCTGCTATCGAACGACCCTTACCCCTATTCGTGTCAGCCGCTTATGCCTTCTTCGACTCGCCTTTTTCAGAAACACAAATCTCATTACTTGATATCAGAACTGGGAATGGGTTTGGGTAGTGTTCACAATTGTCGAAATTTGACTCAACCTGAAAACCTGTCCGTTTGACCCGAACTTGAAACCTGGCCGAAACTCAAAAATATTTAAATATAATAAACCCGAAATGCGATTGAATTGAACCCGAACGACACGAACCTGAAATGACCCGAAAAATTTATAATCTGAAACTGACCCGAACCTGAAAAGACTCGAAATAATAGTAATTAAAAATTAGTCAAACTCGAATAACATGAAATAATAGTGACCTTAAATTTTCACAAACGTGAATGACATGTTACATGTATCAATATGACAAAAAAAACTTGATTTACCCTGTTATATCTAAATACAATTCAGAATATGCATTGTATTAACTTTTTTATGATCTATGTATAGTATAATTTTTTATAGAAATTTGATATAATTATTTAATATTTTTTAAAAAAATATTAACCATTACCCAAAATAACCGAAACCCGATTCTACCTGACACTATTAAAACCCAAACCCAATTTGACCCGAACTCAAATTACCCGAATCCGAAACGACCAAAAATTTATAACCTTAACGGATATTGACCCGTTCAGATATGACTCAAAACCCGAACGGATAACCCATTTGACAGGTCTAGACTACTGTCTGTAGTAGTAACTAAGATCTTGGGTTTATTTTAATTGGTTATTACATAGTAAAAATATTAATCATTATTAGTTGTAAGTTGAATGATTTTTGGTAATTGTATCTTTCTTTTGTCATGCTTATATGTATGTAAATTGATAAATAAAATATATTTTATGATAATTTAAAACTTGGAAGCTAAACAGTAGTATATATAAAATTTAGATGCAAAGTTTTCAATCACCAAATTACTTTATGCAGTCAATCTTTTTTTTAAAAAATTAATTGGTTAACAAAAGAATTTAAAAAACTATTTCAACGACCTATCAAAAACAACAATAGATATGAGCAACAACTGTTTAATGATCACCAAACCTTGGTTAGGTCACATCTTTAGGGACGAAGTTTTCGCTTTGCTCGGTCGCCCATCCTTAATTGCGAAAAATACACTTGTTGTCTTGGGGCATTAATGGCGTGTTAGAGAGACGTGGAAGTTGGTGACCATGAGTGCCTAAGACGGTAAGGACGGGTTGTCTGATGAGACTAATTGGACAGGACGTCAGAGGGGTGCTGCTAAGTCATGAGTGAATTCTTGTGACGTGGGGACTCGACTGGGGTTTCCATTGGTGGCACCCGACTATCTCTCTTTAGTTTCGAGTTCTAGCGGGATTGGCTTCTTGGGCTTAATGTCCGTTAGGCGGGATACTTACTAGTCGGGATCTCTGTATCTTGACTGCTGACTAGTAGCTCGGGTACAATGTGGTTACAAGGAGAAGTGTAGTTGATGCTCTTGGCAATATGGTTTAAGGTGTGGCTGATCACAATGCACTAACACAGTGTACCAGTTATTATAGCAAGTATTCCTATAGTATCACCTAGGTATTGAACGAAGGGAGACAGTTTTTAGTTAAGTTCATATCTACTATAACAAACTAAGAGAAACTTCATGAAATACCCTTGAGGTTTGAGCAAATTTTACAAAATACTCCTGCGGTTTCATTTTCATTACGAGATACCTCTGAGGCTTCATTTTCCTTACGAGATATCCCCGAGGTTTCATTTTCACTACGAGATACCCCCTGAGGTTCAATTTTATTACGAGATGCTCCTTCATTCAAATTCTGATATATTATATTATTAATATCCCAAGTTTACCCTTGCAGCCTCTACAATAACATCTGAAATATATGGTCAAAGTTCTTTTTTAAAATTTTGAACTTAAATAAAGCACAAAAAAAAAATTTAAAGATCATATTAAATGTGAAATCAATTTTGTAAAATGAATTAACCGAATAAATAAAAAAAACAAAATAAATTAGATAAATGGAAATGGTTAAATAACCAAAAATTAAATTATTTTGCAAAATTAATAGATTTTCATCAAAATAATTTTATATTATTATTTAGTCATCTCTTTTTATTTTTTTTAATTTAATTATATTCGTCCGTAGTTTCGTGAGGACCTGATGTAAAACACAATTGATATAACCACACTTAAGACTCACGTGCTCTTCTACTTTAACAATTTAATTAAAAGCACTACATCAATATTTTTAAACTCTCAATTAACGAACTATAAAAAATAGTAAAGAGTAATATATATAAATTAGTTTGTATGTTTGTTAAAATTCACACAATAAATATTAAAATATGTATATATATAACGAAAAATTATTAAAGATTAAAATTATAAAAAATATCTCCTACCCATGATGTCCTGACTTGCGATAATCAATATAACATCCTAAACACATGTGGGATTCACCATAGTCAACCGCAACCGTAAAGACTTTGATAAACCTTTATAGGTTAAATGAAAGTGGTGATCATAATGATTTACTCGATAACGCCTTAAAAGGTCAAGGATCAATGGTATATATTTTTGGTCGAAAGAATCGGAGGCGTTAGCCTTCATTTATTGATAGCATAGAACAGATGTCCGTATACAGATGAGGGATAACAAAAGAGGGAGGAGATCTTAACAACGAGACCCCAATGATCTGCCCCAGACTAGCTTTAGCTAGAGCATCTGCAACCTTATTACAATTTCTAGGGGTGAAGACAATCTTACACCCAGCACAACTAAGCAGCCTTCTGCGCTCTTCAACAATTGGCTTTAACATATGATGTGGCGGGCAAGATCTGAGCATCTCCACCGTAATGCTTGAGTCAGAACAAATTTCCACTTCCTTAAACTTCTTTTCCCAAATAATCTGGGCTGCTTTGAGGATGGCCATGCTCTCCGCATGCAAAGGACCTTGCTCTTCAAAAGTCATCATGAAGCCGATGACCCATCTCCCATTCTGGTCACGACAAACACCTCCAGCAGCTCCCTTTCCTGAAACAAGATTGAGTGCACCATCAACATTGAATTTCAAGCAGGAGTTAGAGGGAGGGAGCCAAGAAGATACTTCCCTGTGCTTATCAATTATCGAACCAGGAGAGTGGGATAACACTCTAACAGCCGCACCACCGCGCTCTAAAGAGCTTGCCAACTCTTGAGCCCTGTTATTCTGATAAATTGTGCGAGTAAGTAATCATCTGCAAAGGTAAAAACATTCTCTCTTCCCTGCCAAAAACTTTAGAGTTTCTCCATTTCCAGAGCATGAAACTATAATAGAAAAGCACGCATTCCATTTATCCTTGATCAGAAAACAGTTCGATTTATTCTATACACCCCGCAGCCAATCATCCAATTCCCCTTTAAAGAATTCAGAAGCATAACGAGAATTCAAGACTTTATTCCAAACAGTCTTTGCAATAACACAGTCTCTTAAGATATGGATTATCGTTTCCTCCGCATTGCAGTAATGACATGAATTATCACTAGTTAATCCTAGTCTAAAACGCCTAGAATTTGTCATTAATTTCCCCAATCCCAGCTTCCAAAGGAACACTCTAATGCGCTCTTGTACTTTTAACTTCCAGATTCTCTTAAAAAACAAATCTATAGCAACAGTGCCAGCCTTAGAGCGTAAGGCTCCCACAAGCAAATTATATGCAGATCTGACAGAATAATTACCACTAGGATCGGGTTCCCATGTCAAAGAATCAGATTCTCCATTCCTAAAGACCATGAATTTACTTATAACTTTTGTCACCGCTGCTGGAACAAAGGGGGAAATCTTATCCCATTTCCATCCCTGGTTCTC
This sequence comes from Limonium bicolor, assembly GCA_023374045.1. Classification (NCBI taxonomy): domain Eukaryota; kingdom Viridiplantae; phylum Streptophyta; class Magnoliopsida; order Caryophyllales; family Plumbaginaceae; genus Limonium; species Limonium bicolor. The sequence continues at coordinate 255,615,121 of CM041777.1, read as the reverse complement.
ATCCCAGTAATCAGCAACCACTCATCAAGGAGAGCAATCGGAATCTCCTGGCAGGGCCACTGAGATAGACAGGGCTGAATAGCCCAGTAGTCAGTCCAGAGTAACGCACTCTCAGGCCATTGTTCACAACCCATCTAGCCCCTTTCTCAATCAACTCAGAACAACTTTTGATTCTTTTCCAATTCGAAGAACCCCTAGTAACGTTTGGATTTGGGTACCTATTAATAAGAGTTCGCAGGCAGAGGCCTTATTATAAGAGTTCAGCAGGCATCAGGATATTTGGTTTCGTAACCAAGTTCCACACTATTATCCCAAAAACAATTGCCCTGTTCATTTCTCTCGCCTTCGGGAACCCTAGGACCCCCAAGCTGTTTGGGTTTACAAATTGTATCCCAGCCAATATCGTGGAGCTTTCTTACACCTGGTTGGTTTATCTTGCTAGTGATTAAGAAGAACCAATATATATGAGTTCAAAAAAGGTTTTAGTCTTACATATGTTTGTCTAAGTGTGGGGAGCTTTTGAGCTCATTCTATAAGATTAGAATGGGTGATACAACAGTAATGTTTTTATTCATGATTTTAGTGTTGAATGTAATATGCTTTTTCTAAGGTGATTGCTCTTGTGATGTTAATAAGTAATAAGGATGATAAATTCAAAAACGATGAAGCTAAAGATTTGTATAATTTGTTCCTGTACGAAGCTAATGTTGGAGTGACCGGCTAGATGGTTTTGTCACACTTGGTTCGGGTGAGTACACATAAATAAAGAAAAAATATATCAAATTTTAAAGTGTTATAATTTATAACGTATAAGTATAAAAACAAAGAAATCATACAATTGTTCTTTATAGTTCATGTTCTTCAAAAAACAGGTGCATCATGATTATATTTGAAAATGTAAAATTTTATGTTTTTTGAATGAGTATATTTTACGTATTTTAAAAATGAATCTTATATATTAATAAAAGAAATGTGTTTTAAATAATAAAATGAATCTTTCAGTTTGCATAATAGAGACCCTGGCACAAGCGTTAGGTTGTTTGGTGGCTCCATGCCACGTGTGACCCTTCTAGTGATGTGATTGAATTAAGAAGAATCAGCCTCGCATCACGTTTCAAGTGGCAGGAAGGAGAATTTGACAAGAAACAAAATTCGATGTGAGGGAGAAAATGGCCGAAGAGAAGTAGGGATGACAATGGGTGGGTTTGGGTTGGGTGGACCATCACCCGCAACTGTCACCCGACTTCACCCGCTCCACCCGTACCCGACCCGTCACCCGTTATGTATCACCCATCACCGTTTCACCATCACCCCGGGTGAAGCGGGTGAACCCGTTTACCCGTTTGTTTTCTTTTTCCTTGTTCGTCAGTTACGTTTGCAAATTACTGTGAGTGAGAAAGAGAAAAAGAGACGAAAAAGCATGCATGTTCTATGTTCGCCGGTTAGGGTTGCAAAATTTACTTCAGAGAAAATAATGAAATATTGCACAGAGCATGTATGTTCCATGTTTGCCAATTATGGTTGCAAAATTACCATGAGTGAAGAGAGAAAATAGAGGCACAGAACATGTATGCTCAATGTTTGCCTGTTAGGATTGCGAAATTACCTTCAGTGAAAAGAATGAAAAACTTCACAGAGCATGTAAGTTATTTGTTTTTTCAGCTAGGGTTTCAAAATTACCGAGAGTGAAGAAAGAAATAGAGGCACAGAGCATCTTTGTTCCGTGTTTGCCAGTTAGGGTTGCAATTACCTTCAGTGAAGAGAATTAAAAACTGCGCGGAGCAAGTATGTCAGGGCTGTAAAATTACCAGAGTGGCGAGAATAAAGAATGGCGCAATCACCCCGAGCATGAATGTTCCTTGTTCACTAGTTAGGGTTACAAAAAATAGTGAATGAAGGAGAATGAATAATAAGTAACAATAACTTAACATAATATATATATATATATATAATATATACATGATCTATGCGGGTGAGCAGGTCGAGTGATGGGTGAAAAATGTTCACCTGTCACCCGACCGCACCCGCACCGTTCCACCCGTCACCCGTTTTATAGGGTTTTTTCACCCGGTTTAGCGGGTCGGGTGACGGGTGAAATGGGTACCCGCGGACCCATTGTCATCCCTAAAGAGAAGGTGTGGTGATCTGGCTCCATGCCACGTGTGACCCTTCTAGTGATGTGATTGAATTAAGAAGAATCAGCCTCGCATCGCGTTTCATGTTGCAGAAAGAAGAATGTTGCAGAAAGAAGAATTTGACACGAAACAAAATTTCAATGTAAGGGGTGACTGGCCGAAGAGAAGGTGCGGCGATCGCCGATCACCGCACATAGATTCACTTTTACTAAACACAAGATTTACTTTCAATAAAAGAAATGTTCATATTATTCTCGCATAAGATTTATTTTTCTTGAACATAAGATTCATTTTCAATAAATGTAAGGCTCATATTGTTCTCACATAAGTTTGTGGTAAGATTCACTCTTCTTAAACATAAGATTCACTCTTCTTAAACGTACGATTCACTTTTCTTATACATACAATTCACTATTCTTAAACATAAGATTCACTTTTCTTAAACAAAATATTCACTTTTTAATAATGAAACATAATAGTTAGCAAACTAAACTTTTTATTGCTATGAGAATTGTAGATAGCTTAATATAGTAAATTATCTATTATGCATCTGTTTGTTGTAATAGTGAATCAAATTCTACTATAATAATGTATGATAGTTCCAACAATTGACTGAATCATTAAATTAATAATTATGTTAATTTAGTGTTTTAAAAGTCAATCATTTTTAAGTTTTTGAATCGAAAGTAACTTTCTATTTCAACAACAACAAAAGTGAATCTTATATTTATATTTGCGATTCTTTGTGTTTCCATAGTGAATAAAATACTGCTACATTTGGAACAAAATAACTCATACAATAAATTAACTAAAAGTGATCCTTAGTTTACTTATTGTGAAACTAAAATGGTATGAAAGTGAATCATTTTCTGATATAAATTTTTGTTGTACATTAATAAAATGAACTCAATAAAAATTGGTTTCTAAATGAGGAATATTTAAATTGAGAGTAAGCATTAAAGTGATTCTTACGTTTACAAATTGTAAATCAATTGTGAATTGTGAGTGAATCAAAACCGATATAAGTATTGTTTGATATCAGGTCTCTAGTATGATCATCTTTCTTTCATACAAAAGGGAAAAACGAATATGTTGGGTAGTGTGATCTTGTGGGGTAATACTACTAGATAAACGACCTACTCCAAACCAACAATGATGCGCCAGGGGAAAATATTCACGAGGTTAAAGTAGCAGATTATCAAGTTAAAAGATGAGAAAACCAAGAAACAAGATTTCCAAACCCATGAAGAGCTGCCATAAAGTCCAAAGCACACCAACATGGTCATTAGCAAAAGGTCCAAGGTAAATTCCAAGCGAAGCAAATCCTGCTTGAGTCTTGTCGGTTTCTATACACCTCAGTCAAATCACAAAGCCAGATAGTGAGTTAGTGAACGAATCAAAACACCATAGATCAATAAGTGAGACAAATTAAATGATGACCCGAATAAACCAACAATATGCTCACATCCAAACATAACAAAACAATATACTCACATTCAATAACAGAAAACACGGATAGGTTTTGTGACCAAGACAATAGATGAAATCCGTAAGAAAAAGGAGCCATCCTAATTCATGGGCAATAAATCTTAATCCATTATGATAGAAACAAAACCTTTCAATCGGAAAGAATATAAATCAAAATAACCAGCAACCGGCTTCGATTTAGGAATGAAGAAACTTGTAATATTGGATTCTTACGAATGAAGACAGGAGGTGTTTTCTTGTATAGAGCATACTCTACTTTCTCTTACAGTACAGAGTATTAGTTCACTATCTTACTATGTTACAGCCGGGTCGCATATATATATACTAGTACATAACGGGCATATCTAAGTATTACAACTTGCACCGTTATAATAATAATACAAAGACACAACTGTAACATATCAGATATAGAACTAAGTATTCTAACAGTCCCCCTCAAGACGTAGGGGATGAAGAACGGACAGACACAAGTCTTGAAGCATTTGGTGTCTTCCATTAAAGGGCCCCTGTATGCTGATGAAAGTCCTTATAATTTCTTGCCGCAACTTGTTTGGTCAGAATATCAGCCAACTGGAGCTTCCCTGATATATGCTGCAAGCTGATTAACCCTTCTTGTATCTTCTCCCTTACTAGATGGCAGTCAAGGTCGATATGTTTCGTCCCTCCATGGAAAACAGGGTTCCGAGCAATATAAATGGCAGCCTTGTTGTCACAACTGATCTGAATGGGGTGTGATCTCTTTATATTCAGCTCTTGTGCAAGTCGTGAAAGCCATGTAAGTTCTGCAGTTACTCTCCGTATGGACCTATACTCAGATTCCGCTGTAGATAGAGAGACCGTGTGTTGCTTCTTCGACTTCCAACTAACTGGTGTGCCTCCTAGAGTATTATGTAGCCACTGACTGAACGTCGTGTCAGTTTAAGCTGGCCCAGTCTGCATCGCAGTAGGCTGTTAACTTCAGATCTGGAGATTTGTTGAAGAGTATTATTCCTGTGTGAGAGTGCCCTTGATGTACTGGAGTAGGTGGAGAGCCGCCTTGTAATGTATTACCTTAGGCTCTTTGAGGAACGGCTTCTTAGGAACTGAACAGAAAAGGCCAGGTCTGCTCTGGTGTTAATTAGGAAGTTTACCCTCCCAATTAACCTTCTGTAAGAGGATGGGTCTTCAAGGAGTTCACCTTGAGCTTTTTCGAGTTTAATCCTGTAGGCAAAGGCACTGAAACAGCAGAGCTATTAGCTGGTAAAAATTCATCTAAAAGATCTTGAGCATACTTACCTTGATGTAGGATAATGCCTCTGTCTGTGTGCAAGAATTCCATGCCTAGGAAGTAATTAATCTTCCTAGGTCCTTTATTCTGAATTCGCTGTCAGAGCATTTTTATCCTTTTGATTTCCATCATGTCATTTCCGGTAGCAACCATGTCATCCACATAGATGCCCAGAAAAGTTCTTGACTCCCATTATATTTAATAAACAATGAGTAATCATTTTTTGATTGGGTGTACCCATGACAATACAGAAAAGTTACTCAGTTTTTCATACCAACTTCTAGAAGCCTGTTTTAATCCGTAAATGGATTTATGCAATTTACATACTTTGTTTCTGTAGAGATTTTCATGCCATCAGGAATTTCCATGTATACATCTTCATTGAGATCACCATGCAAGAAGGCATTATTAATGTCTAATTGATGTATGTTCCATCCTCTTTTTACTGCAACAGCAACCAGCATTCGAACAGTGGTCATTTTTACCACTGGGGAGAATGTCTCCCAATAGTCCTCTCCGTACTTCTGGTTGTATCCTTTTGCAACTAAACGAGCTTTATATCGCTCTATGGTACCATCTGCTTTTAATTTATTTTAAAGACCCATTTACTACCCATTTGCCCTTTGGCCTTTGGAGTGTCAACAATACTCCAAGTATTGTTCTGATGAAGGGCTTGTAATTCTGTTTTCATGGCCTGTTGCCATTCTGGAATTTGAGCAGCAATCTTATAAGTTTTTGGTTCACTGAGCTTTTGAGAGCTTAGAGTAAAAGAATGAGATCTAGGGCTTAGGGATTCAACAGAGAAGGCATGAGTGGGCTTGATGTCAGTCAGGTACTCGGATAAGCAATTTGCAGTTGTTTCTGTTGTTTTTCATCCTTTCCTGAAGGATCTGTGTAAAGGTGTCATTTTCTGGGATAGGAAACTCACAAAGAACATACTCATTGAGGTATTCAGGAGCATGTCTTTCTCTGGTTGACCTCCTCAATACATTCTGTTAAGTTGGTTCTGTTGCTATTTCAGTTTCCTCAGGGGTTTGGGATTCTACAATTGGTTCTGTTGGTTCTGATGTAGTTGGTTCTGTTGGTTCTGGTGTAGTGTGAGGATCTACAACTGAATCAGTTTGCTCAAGGGGGGTTTGATCTATAACCTCTTCATAGAAATCTGGAGTGAGATGATTAAGGTTCTGTGGCGGTGAAGGGTTTTCAAGGCTTTCTTTTTCTGTTCTAAGTGGGAAAATTTTCTCATGAAAGGAGACATCTCTACTCACAACAACAGATTGAGATTGTAAATCTAAAACCTTATATCCCTTTTTGTTCTCAGCAACTCCTAAGTAAACACATGCTGACCCTCTAGGATCAAATTTTCTTTCTTTCTGTAAAGGTTCTATGACAGAGACAACCAAAAGTTTTTAAAATGGTGTAATCGGGTTTTTCACTATTAGAATCTCATAGGGGGTTTTCTCTCCAATGGGTTTAGAGGGCAGCCTGTTTATTAGATAAGTTGCATATTTTATACATTCACCCCAGTATTCCAAATTTAAGTTGGCCTGAAAGAAGAGGGCTCTAGCTGTTTAGCAAGAAAGTACTTATGTTTTCTCTCCACAACTCCATTTTGTTGTGGAGAGTGAGGACATGTTGTTTGATGAATTATCCCATTATCTCTAAAATACTTTATCCCCTCTCTACTGCTCCCTAACTCAAAAGCATTATCACTCCTAACCTTTTTAATTTTAGTAGTGAATTGCCTTTCTATCATGTTAATGAAGCATGTAAGGAAGTAAAAAGCATCAGATTTGTTTTCAGTAAATGTACCCAAGTGCACCTACTGTAGTCATCAACTAATGTCAAAAAATAGCTATTTCCATCATACGTGGGAACCTTAAAAGGTCCCCAAACATCCACATGAAGTAATTCAAAACAGCATTTGGTTTTAATGGTAGAATCACTAAAAGGCTTTCTGGTTGCCCTTGCACGACAGCAAACATCACAAACAGCATTTCTATTAGCATATGATTCTTTTATCAAACCATTCTATAAATTTTGCATAAGGAGCATGTCCAAGTCTGTAGTGCCACAAAACTGCACTACCTTCATTTGATACAAGATTAGAACATGCAATTCTTTATTAACAGAACATTGTCTAGAGTAAATTCTATCCATGCATCCATCAACCAGAACATACAATCCATTTACTGATCTGCCAACAGCTAAATTGTCCTTTTCATCATCACGGCCCTGCAGATAACAAGCAGATTCATGGAATATAATAGATTTCCCAATTTGCTGTATCAACCTTTTCACAGATATCAGATTGAATTTGAAATTTCAACAAAAAGAACATCTTCCAGTAAGAAATTATTGCCCAGCTTCACCTTTCCGTGTCTCTGTACTAATTGCACATGTCCATCAGGCATGGCTATTCTACGAGTTTCATGAAGATTTTGGAAATCAACAAACATACTTCTATTTCCACACATGTGTTCCGTAGCCCCGGAATCAATTATCCAGGAACTTTTGTCAATCAGTTTAGACAGAGCATTTAGGCACACATAGCAGAAAGAAACAAGTTTAGGGTTACCTGCAAAACTGCAAAACCCTTCCTTATCATCGCCAATCTGTCCTTTTGAAGTAAGGCCTTTAGCTGTCCTACTTCTTGGGTTGTGAATCCCGCCTTATTTGCCCATGTTTCTTCGATATCTGGATCTCGAACAGCAGTTCCAGCTACACCAGTCGTTCGTTTCTTCCACCAGTCGGGGTACCCGACTATCTCAAAGCAATTTTCTCGAATGTGCCCGCGTTTTGGCATTTGGTGCACTGTAAGTTCTGTTTCTGGTCTTTGGTTTGATTCTTGAACCCTAATTGAGTGTTGGGTTTCTTCGATTGTTCCCGTCTAGCACTAAGGGCTATCTGGTCTTGATCAATTGCGGGTGTTTCTTGAGTTTATTTCCTTCTCTTCTCTTCTTGTGACACCATGGAGAAGGCTTCTTCTATGGACGGGAGCGGATCTTTGAGTAGAGCATTCGGGTGATATGCGAGTACTTATCATGCAATGCCATCAGGAATTGCATCAGTTTTTCCCTTTCATGTTAGTCTGGTATTCCTTCTTAGCGCTGCAGGTGCACGATGGTTTCTTGTCGAGCGCATCCAACTCATCCCACAATCGTTTCATTTGGTGTAGAAATGGGAAATGTTGTCGCTATTTTGCTCTATCCTGCTGAGCTCCTTCTTCAGAGAGTAAATCTGAGTCACATTGCTTGCTCATACCTTGAGCAAAGCGATTCCCAGGCGTCCTTTGCATTAGCGAAATATATGATCGTGTCTCCGATTTCTTTGCTCAAGCATTGGCTTAACCAAGAAACGATCATGCTGTTGCATCGCACCCAATTCTGGTATTTGGAGTCATCTCGCCCTGGCTGTTGAAGCGTTCCGTCGAGAAAAACGTACTTATTCTTCGCCTTTAGGGCTACAGTCATTTTCTGCTTCCAACCCCCAAACTCTCGCCAGGAAGATTGGAAAAGGTGTACCCTAGAACCATTCCAGGGTTATCATTAGAACTAAGGAAGAAGGGATCGTCGGTATCATTTGTTGCCTTCTTCACTCCCTCCGGTGTCCCCATGGCGATTCACGCCGGCGATTTGAGAAAAGAACAGAAAATTTAGCAGGAGCGAAAATCACTGCTCTGATACCATTTCGAATTTAGGAATGAAGAAACTTGTAATATTGGATTCTTACGAATGAAGACAGGAGGTGTTTTTGTATAGAGCATACTCTACTTTCTCTTACAGTACAGAGTATTAGTCACTCATCTTACTATTGTTACAGCCGGGTCGCATATATATATACTAGTACATAACGGGCATATCTAAGTATTACAACTTGCACCGTTATAATAATAATACAAAGACACAACTGTAACATATCAGATATAGAACTAAGTATTCTAACACCGGCAAGGGACACTCGTAAAAATTGGTGTTACCAAAAACCCAGTCCAAACAAGATTTCTAAAGAGGCGTTCTCCATATATCGTAAAAACGAAAGCATAGGAAAAGACCAAATATGCATCAACAATGCCACGACAACCTAAATCAGCCCGCGATTAGAAATAGTAATGAAAACAACAAGACCTTAAGCCAAAGTGATACTTACCAGTTAGATAGCAAAGGATAGACACCAAACAAAAAATGGGATTAAGAACTTACAAGTCAAACGTCGATAAAAATTGGAAGGGAAGTATCGACGCCTGCAACTATCGGCGTCGGGTGAGCCGGTGATGTTGCTTCGATTGGTGTTTTGGTTGAAGATCGAGAATAGCGGCGGCGGTTGTGATGAAAAAGGGGGAGCATTCTACATCGAGGTCTTTTGCAGTGAAAAATCGTTGGTGAGCAGGTTCATGAATGGAGGATTTCATCGAGAACTTTGGGTGGATTTTCAAAGGAGACGGGTGCGGGTGCTGTGCCTACGGGTTGTGAGAGGCAGAGAGAAGATGAATTCGGTGGTATTTGCTCCCAGTGGTGGTTGTCGGTGTCCAGAGACAAACAAAGAATGGTTGAAGAAGGAATGAGCAGTACCGCTCTAGAAATCAGTTGATTAAAATTGAAGATGAGAAAAGAAAGTACCAAAAAATTGAAAAGTAAAAAAATATACCCCATCACCATGCAGAGGAAGCTGGCATAGTTCACATTTTAACTTGTTGTGATAATTATTAATGGCAGCGGCGGAGCCAGAATATATATTATGTGGGGTCATTATTGTTTGAAGAAAAAAAATTTCAACATATTTGCTCATAGTTGGATTTGAATCGAAGATAATTTACTCAATGCTTCTACCCCTTACCACTAAACCACCAACTTTATGATATATGTGGTCACTATACTATATACATATAAACTCTAATTATTATACATATAAAAATCTTTAAATTCTTTGAAAAACGTGGGTTCACGTGACCCCACGTGTACCCCTTGAATACGCCCCTGATTAATGGGATGTTTGATTTAGGCCAGGGAAACATAATGAAATCAGAAAGTGATATGGATTGGAAATGAAAACAAATTCTTTTTAATGCTTCGGTCTGTTTGTTTGTAGGAGAGAAAATAAAAACAATCACAAAAGCGCTGGTCAAGGTTCTCTAGTTTCGGTCAACATCTAGCAATGACTAGTCAATGATTACCGGTTATCAACCGTTGGTCACGATTGGCCAAAAAAATACAGTTAGGAGAACCTGAAGCTTACGCCATGGTAGAAGGTGGCTTCTGCCAAGTGTCAACAAGTTATTGGATAATAAATGAAAGGGAAACAAAAGAAGAAAAGTAAATATACGCGCGTGCACATGCAGTGTTTGGGGATGAATGTGGTTTTATGGGTTGGAGAGAGAAAATGATTTTTTTAAAATGTTATAACTTATAAAATAAAAGTGCAAAAATAAAAAAATTATACCATTGTTCATCATTTTTCGGGCTCTTTAAACAAGATGCATCATGGATATGTTTTGATAAACTTAAAATTTTATATTTTTAGAACGAGTATATATGAGGTATTTTTTAGGTGAATCTTATTCATTAGCAAAATGAATCTTCTTTAATAATAAAATGAACCTTATTCATAATAAAATGATTTTACCCCAAACACTCTAAAAACCACTATAGTGTGGGGTTAAGGTTCACTTTTAAAAACACAAAGGATTCATAATGTTTTATATGAAATTTTCGTTTTTTTTAAACATAAGATTCATTTTTTTAAACGAATGAGTCAGTTTCAATAAATGAAATATTCATACTGTTCTTGCATAACTTTGTGGTAGGATTAAATTTTACTAATATTAAACAAAATATTCACTTTTCTTAAACCTTTAATTCTCCTTTAAAAAACATTTGATTCACTTTTGTTAAACCTTTGATTCACTTTTCTTAAACCTCTTATTCACTTTAGTTAAACAATCTCTATTTACGAGAATCACTTTACTCAAACCTCTGATTCACTTTTCTTAAACTCATGATTCACTTTATAAAAACTTTGATTCAGATTTCTTAAACCTTTTAATCACTTTAGTTAAAAAACTATGCTTACGAAATTTACAATTATTACTCTGATTCACTTTGTAACAACTTGTGATTCACTTTTTAACAACCTTTGATTCACTTTCTAAAACCTCTAATTCACACTAGTCAAACAATTAGAATCACTTTAGTTAACACAATCTCTGTTTATGAGATTCACTTTTTTCAACCTCTCACTTTTAAGCAAACTCACTGATTCACTTTTTAACAACTTTTGATTCACTTTTTAACAATATTTGATTCACTTTTCTTAAACTTAATATTAACAATGAATCTTAAATATATGTACATACAAAAAAAAAAAAATTTAAAATTTATCAAAACATACTCATGTTTGGTCTTATTTTGAAGAGCTCATTATATGAACAATGATATAAAATTTATGTTATTTGGACTTATATATAATAAACTACAACATTTTAAAGTTTTACAAAAGTAGAAAATATAAAAAAAAAACAAAATAAATGGTAAATACAAAAAAAACCATGCGTGGATTAATAACCCCGCTCTCCCTTTCCCTATCTTTACTCAATTTGTCTACGTATTGTATAAAGTGTAATGACATATATGCTGTAATATAAAAAGACAAAAAAACAATCTTCTCGACCGTACAACCCAGGTTCGAAAACGCCAAACAAATATTGAAGCAACTAAAGCTAAACCTTTGATCAAAAGTGAAAAATCAATTTTGATGAATATAGCATAATCCCATCCCCTTTCATTTTTCTTTAAAATATATAAATAATAGAATCATTCTGATTATTTTTCATCATTTCTAAAAACAAGTACCCCTAAAATGATTAATACAAGTCATATTTCAATATTATGCTTGCTTATTGTTGGATCACGCTCTTTTAATTAACGCATTTTCTGGCTTAAGACTTAATTGATTTCTATCAATGTTTCCATTTCCAAATCCCTCTTTGGTATATGATAGAGGTTTAGGTGGTGAGGCTGTGAAGCCGACGGTAAAGTTGAGGATGATTGGTAACAAAGTAGTTTTATATATTTTAAACTATTTTAATATCATCTTGCAAATGAACACTTCCTCTTTTATTAAACTTTCATCTTTTGATTGAACAAGCCCTTAGCGGATAGGACCTTAACAAGAGGAAGTGTAGACTGAACATACGAAGACAAATAAACTCGTTAAGTTGATAATCCTCCACATGTTGATAAAAAAAGAGAATCCTTCGCAAAGTATTGTTTCTTTGTTACAAAAGAATGCGCTTCGCCATAATATTTGTCTACCCGTTAAGTGAAGTTTAAATATTATTTGCCTAAAAAATGTTTAAATATAGTAATTGCTCTTATTCTTCCTACCAAAAGGCATGCTTTCGCTCCAGGGAAAAAGAAGTTTATAATGGTCAATAATTTATTTAAGATTAATAAAAGGTTTTACTTTAAGTATACTTTACTAACTCGTGAAAAATCTGAGATAGAGTGTGTTCACGTGATCCCTCCCAAAGCGGATTAATAATTACTTGAGCAAAATGCCGCAAAGCACAGCTCTCTCCAGTTCAGCGCCACACAACACATATCAGCAGACAAAACACTTCCATCAGCGAGAGACGCTGGATCACTACTCCTCAACCATCTGTACGACACAATTACAGAGGTGAGCAGAGCACATTCTCTTCTCCATTCACCCTGTTGTTTCCGCTCTCGACTGCTGCTCAAACGCAACTACCTTTTCTTAATCTTGGACGGGCTCGGATTAAAGGTGATTTGACGGCTTCCCCAAGTTAGTGCTTGGTCACCGAAACAGCTAATCTATCCAGCAGCGACTAATTCCAGCTATTTACTCGTCGTATTCTCTGTAGCTCTCTGTATAATTGCTAATTACCGGGAAGGCATTTCTAGGCGGCTATGCTAGATCCCATATCCGCCCGTCCATCCTCATATACTGAACTTGTGCACTGTGGAGGGCAGCAATGCTCTGAATTATCTGGGAATTATCGCCTTAGTTACTGTATTAAATATGCCCTTTCTATTTGTGCTGGGGGTATATTATAATTTCTAATTGATGAGTTGTGTAATGGTCGTTTGGTGGTAGTAGGCACGGATTCAACGATCCGTAATCTTCTGTCAAATTTGGACTTACTTTTGCTATGTTTGCTATTTTCCAGGTGCTGTTGGATAAGAAGAAACACAAACGCATTGCTGGATCGTAATTTGATGCTGCCGTAGTGCAGTACCGGCTTCTAGTTGATTGTATCAATATCGAATCTGCTAATAGAGATGGAAGAGTACGCCATCTTTTGTTGCTTGATTTACTAGATTTCAGTTCTTCATACTATCAGTATTCCGTTTTGTGTTTTACTTACATATTGAATGTGATATTAGGGAAAATGAGCTTCAAGTTCTCCAACGATTCCGAAGGGACAGGCGAATACTTCTCAACTTCATTCTTTCTGGTAGCTTGCTGAAGAAAGTGATAATGCCACCGGGGGCAGTTTCACTGGACGATGTGGATCTAGATCAAGTCAGTGTAGACTATGTACTGAATTGTGTCAGAAAAGGTTGGAATCCTGATTTTTTATCACAAACCTTTTGACATCCCATATTTGTCTCCTTCTCGTCATGCTATCAATTTGGAACTCTTCATGACAAGTTGATTCGCTGTTGATGCATTGCAGGTGAGATGCTTGAACTCTCAGAAGCTATCAGGGACTACCATGATAATACCGAGTTTCCACATATGGTGAGAATTGTTCTCCACTTCTGAGAATTGTGATTGTCTGGAATATCTTAATATCTCTCTCGTCAATGAATGAGTTTTCAAGATTCTATAATAATTGGTGCTATTATGGAATGAGGGGAGAAGTGGGTCATATAACGCGAAGCAGTGTAACAGTGGTAAAAACTTGACATGCGAAAGAAGCAGAAAAGTTCTGATAGAATAAGACAAATTTAATTTCTTGGTAATATCTAGAATATTAAAACTGGACTACTTCGATCAACTTAACTTTATTGCCCGAGCCAGTTGCTTTGTGTTGTGGTTGTTAGTAAGCATTGTGTCCCTAGTTACCTTTGAGGTTGGAGCATGGATGAGGGAGCTGTTTATAGGCATCACTTAGAATGACTAGCTATGTTGTTTAAGATAAAGTGGCTCTCTTAAAATCTGGTGGGGTTTCCTCTTTCAGAGCAATTCTGCTTCAGCCAATGAGTTTTTTCTTGTTACAAGTCCTGAAGTTCCGGCTCGCCTCCTAGACGACCACCACCATCTATGCCAGTAATCGTGCACTCAACTGCTATTCCAAGTCTGTCACAGTCAGAGGATTATGAAGAAACCTTGTCCAATTCAGAGCCTATGAATGAAGGTGCCACACCAGAGTCTGATTCATTTACAGGAAGAAGCTTATCAAAAGCAGAATCTTTGAGCTCCAACCAGGTTAAAGAATTAACAGTGGATGACATTGAGGATTTTGAAGATGAAGATGATTTGGATGAAGTTGTTAGCAGAAGGATCTCCAGGAGAACACCAAATGATGCTTCCGAGCTAGCTCCCGGACTACCACCATTTGCTACTGGTGAGAGGACGTTGAATAGCTGCTTTAGCATTATTGCCCTGACAATAATTTCTCTAATAATTTGAGTGTTAGGGGCTATGTTCATTTTCTGGTTTTGTTGGCATATGATGATACAACTGTTTGGTTTTCTATTTATTCAGGCTAATTATCCTAGAGCTTTGACACTTGTTGCTATTTGATTTATCCTAAGGAACATGAAAAGTAGTTTGATCGCAATTGAGATTATGTGTAAAGTTGTCGAGTTTGCATTGTTGATGTTAGGACACTGGTTAATACTTGGATGCTATTATTCTGTTTAGTAGGGGTATATTAGTACTTTTTTATGCTAAAAATTACTATCATTGTAACATCCTACATAAAAGAAGAGATGAGGAGTGACTGGAACTATCGGAGGATTATTGAATAAATGATAATAGGCCATGTTTGTGGAAATGGAGAGCACTCTCAGGAGTTATCTAGGTTGATTCTATTAGTTGACAACCAACTTATGACGTTACATTTGTGCTTTCTGACTTTTGTGGCTCACTGCTCTTTACTAATTGCTTACAGGCATTAATGATGACGATCTTCGAGAAACTGCTTACGAAATCCTCTTGGCATGTGCAGGAGCTTCTGGGTATATGATCCTCAATTGTTCTCCAGATTTTCTTGCCTACCGTTTTAAATAATGCAAGATATGATTTTTGTATTGTTGATAGCTGTTTCTAGCACGTATATGTTGATCTTTCTATAGGAGCTGTTTCTAGGAAACTTGTAGAGAGTGACTGTCCAGGTAATATACATATAAAAGGACACATATTAATATATCAGTTGAACAGGCACAAATAAATAATAACTGAACAGACACCTAGCAACTGTTAATTACATAGAGAATAATAAACTATTTCCTAGATTTATGCCTGTTCGGTATATGCATAAAACCAGTTAGCACGTATATGTTGAACTTTCTTATAGGATTGCTCTTTTTTGCATGTAAAAGTTCACCTTATTTGGAAATAGATAGCCTTGTGATTGCTTATGCATGTATAGGTGGATTATTCTCACTGGGTTTTTTTCTGTTGCATTATAACTATAATGCATGTTCCCATTTAATAGAGGCCTTATAGTACCGTCAAAGGAAAAGAAGAAAGAGAAGAAATCCAAATTGTTGAAAGCTCTTGGGCGTAGTAGAAATGACATCCTTGTTTCCCAGCCTGATCGTGCATCTGGACTGGTTGGTTTACTGGAGTGTATGAGGACTCAGATGGAGGTATGAAACACCATTATCAGAGCCTAATCTTTTCAGAACTTATGTGGTTGCAATAATTTTTTGAACTCGTAATACATTAAGATTATAAGCAGTGATGAGGTATTATTTTGATGCTTTTCATTTTAATTATACATTCAGATTCCTGAGGCCATGGACATCAGAACGAGACAAGGACTGCTTAATGCTTTAGGGGGAAAAGCCGGGAAAAGAATGGACACTCTTTGGTTCCGTTGGAATTACTATGTTGCATATCTCGCTCGAGGTTCCCTGACAAGAAGGCATATATTCGCTGGCAGAAAAGGCAGGTAGCAAAGCCTTCTATATCTGTCATGCTCTTATCTGTGCCAGGAGTTCTTCCTTGGCTTGTCGTTTGTGCTCTACGGGTTTCCTTTTATCTCTTCCTTTCGCAATTTCATTTGTTGTAGCATGTCAAATTTGAATTTTGATTTTGCATTTTGAATAAATGTGATGCATTTTTTATTCAAGTGTAGCTGAACATGTTGGATGAGGGGCTTATTAATCATCCTGCAGTAGGGTTTGGAGAATTTGGACGGAAGGCTAGTGAGATGAGGATTCTTTTGGCAAAAATCGAGGAATCAGAGGTATCAATTACTGCCACTTCTATGGTTTTCTTTTAAAACTATCAATTGCCTTGCTTGAACCTTTCTTTAAAGTAGAAACCCTTTCTTCAAATGTGTTAGGGAAGCTTTTGTTTCTATCTTTATTTGTCATCCGTGCTTTTACATGTTCATGCTGTATCAATATCAGTTTCTGCCAGCTTCAATGGGGGAAATGCAAAGATCTGAATGCTTGAAGTCTTTGAGAGATGTTGCCATTCCTCTTGCCGAGAGGCCTGCTCGGGGTGACTTAACGGGTGAAGTTTGTCACTGGGCTGATGGTTATCATCTAAATGTCCGTCTGTATGAGAAGATGCTATTCAGTGTTTTTGATGTTCTTGAGGAGGGCAAGCTGACTGAGGTTTGAATTCCTGTATCACATGATCTAAGCACCCACTTATCTAATTGTTTTGTAGTCTGTCTTCTGCGTCATACGCACTTTTGTATTTCTGTATTTCTCATTTTAATGAGCTTGCTGCTTATGCTATACTGCATTCTCTTTACATGTATGATGCATGACTGCAGAGGTGGAGGAGATTCTTGAACTCTTGAAGTCGACATGGGGGTGTTTTGGGTATCACCGAGACTATCCATTGTACATGCTATGCATGGGTATTATTTCGTCAGGTAATACAATGCAGTATATGCTTTCCTAGTGAATATCCACTCATTTATAAAATAACCGCGTCTTTCTCACACTCACTGGTTATGAAGTCTATTTGTTGATCATTCAAGGATTGTAGTGATGTCATATTCTCAAAGGAAGTTTGGGTCCCTATCCTGTATGTATAGGTTTAGCTTTTCAGTTTACTTCTCACAATTGTCAAGAAATTATTCATTGTCTTTATTACCTATTTGTTCCTCTAGATCCGTTCTCCTTCTAGGTAAGCCATTGTAATTACAGAGGAGGTTCCCAGGCTGATTTTTGTGCTTTCATACTTGTATCAGTTTGTCGTTACCAGTGAAAAAAGGTATGCTGCTGAAACTTGCAATTGAGCAGTTGAAAAGAATCCCTCTGAAAGAACAGCGTGGTCCTCAGGAGAGGTCGCATCTCAGAAACTTGGAATCTAAAGTTGAAGGAGCAGGTTCCCAAACTGTATCTTTTTTGCAAGCCTTCTTAACACCAATCCAGAAGTGGGCTGACAAACAGCTTGGAGACTACCATCTTAATTTTTCCGAGGTAAGTCAAATCACTAGGAAAATATGGTAACAGTTTTTCGGATACAAGGTAGTACTCTAGCCTACTGTTATGCCAGTCTTTTCTGTTCATGCCGTATGTTCTGTTCATTCAGTATCTTATAGCTTGGTTTACTGCAAACCAACATTTGCTCTCTTATTTTGTTGTTTTGTATAGGCTGTGACATGATTTTTCCAATTATGCTCATAACTTCATCAAGCAGTCATGACTCTATTTACTAGTCATCTCTGATCATATATATCATATCCTGATTGAAGTATGTTGTTTATCCTGTAGGGCTCAGATATGATGGAAGACGCTGTAACTGTAGCAATGGTTACCCGGAGATTGCTACTGGAAGAACTGGTAAATTGATTCATGTTTATTTGGGTGATAGGCTGTTGAAATATTCCATATGTGACGACACTAGAATGTTCTCTTAAGCTGTGATGACAAAGAACTGAGATTTATCTACTGCCTACTGGTGTAATACTTACCCTTAAGTTCTCCCATATCTTTTCCTGTTGCCTAGTGCTGGTGCATCGACTATAACTCTTCTTTTCTAATATGAATTTTGGCAGGCTATACAGTCTACAGATATGTCCGATCAGGATCAGATTGAGTTATACATTACAAATTCCCTAAAGAATGCGTTTTCCAGAGTGAGTTGTTTGTAATACATGCCCGTCTTGATAACGGTCTCTTGACAACTGTGTTTCTTATCGATTTTTTTATCATTTTGTTTTATATGCATAACTGTTCTTCGTAACATTGAAGTATATTTGCTCCCCTCCCCATTCTGAAGATCTATAGGAAACTCTTAAATTTTAGGGAACTACATATTTGAATAGGTGACCTCATTATCTAAGATACTTCCAAAAGTCTCTTGCTTGTTCGAGAAACTGAAAGATAATTGTTTCTGTAGGGCATATAAGTGTTGGCAGTCATAATACTGATTTTGGGTACTAATTGGGTTATCAAGAAGGCTGATTTAAAGATGTTTAGTGTCTCATTCCAGTTACTCTCTAGTTTAAATGGAAGCAAACTGGTACTTGATTAGGTGGAATTATATGTACTTGGCTTGAAATGTCATCTTTTGAGAATCTAATAGTTGGCGTCATATTTAGATTGTTTCTAGGGTGTCCTCCCCTTTACATTTTGTAGACCACTTCTTTCTGGGAGCTGCTGGCCTCTTTCTCTACTTCATTCAGCGGTGAAAGTCCACAAGTTTTCTGGAGGATTGTTCATGTCATTAATAAAAAAGAATTAATTCTTTAGTAGGAAATTAAATGTTGTTTGCTTTACTGGTTCTCTCTTACCAAAAGCCCCTGGAGAATAATGCTTATGTTAGTGTTATTGCAAAAGTTCCCTTTACTAGTGTATTGTCTTTTCAAAACTCTTATGAGGCTACTGAAGATGTGTAGCTGACACTTATGCTCAAATGTTATTATTTTCCTCTTGTTGAGGGTCATGCATTCTTTGCGTCCCACTAAAACATTTCATTCTTGACTGTATTGTGAAATATCTTCTTTCTTATTATGTTAATGATTCTTGATAAAATCTTGTGAATTATATTTATAAGGAAGTATGTGAATTGTTTCGGGAAGATGACCACGGTTAATGTAAATGTCTTTTTCTATCCAGGTATTGCCAGCTGTTGAGACAATGTCAGAAACTGATCATGAACACCCATTGACTTTGCTTGCTGAGGAAACTAAAAAACTATTACGTAAAGATACTACCTTCTTTGTACCAATCTTGTCTCAGTGGCATCCACAGGCAACAGTCGTCTCCGCTTCACTTCTTCACAAGCTTTATGGCATCAAGTTGGTGAGTCAAGATATTGTTATTGGCTATATTGTGGAGCATACACTTTCAAAAAGCTACAATTGACTTGTATTAGTTGGAGGATCTGACATAATATCTTTTTATCAGAAACCATTTCTTGATGGTGCCGAGCATTTGACCGAGGATGTCGTATCTGTTTTTCCGACAGCTGATAGTCTTGAACAGTATGTCATTTCACTTCTGACATCTGCATATGGTGAAGATGCTGCCGAGGTTTACTGCAAAAAACTAGCTAAATACAAGGTTAGACCCAGTTCCGTATCATTTCTTTTCATGTACATTTGAAACTGAGTGCAAAGGTGTAGCTGTCTCTTTTACCGGTTTGTTTGTAGCTTGTTTGTAGTTATTGTCAATGTGGACCCGTTTACTAAAACCAATAGTTCAGGAGAAAATATTTGATGTCTATTCAGTCGGGTGGTTATTCTTAGGATACTTGTTTGGTTGTGAGGCAAGTTAATTGTCGTCAAGGATTCTATTGGCTTCTTGTGTTGCATGGAATCTCAGTCAACCCAAATGTTTTAATACACTTATTTTGTCAAACATTGTATTGTTCTCATACAAAAAGCTCGTAATCCCATTAATTGAGGGGGGGGGGGGGGGGGGGGGGGGGGGAGGTCTGAAAATCCTACCTTCTGGAGCTTAACATTAGCTGGCCCCTGTTGTTATTGAATGTGCCTCCACTTAAGGCAACATTATGAAGAAACTACCCAGCATATGCTCTTTTATGTGGACTAGAAATTGCAAGTATAACTTCTAAGCTTATGTAGTATTATCTGTGCGATATTCTGGTATAATTGGATGAGATAAGGAATTTGCCTATTGATAGGGGCAGAGTGTATAAGTTATATGCTGATGACACGATAAGGTTAACCTGCCACGTAGCAAAATAAGTGACATAACTCATATTCAGGTTATATATACATAAATTGTCAAATTCGACCCAGCTATTTTTCTGTAAAAAATGAATTTTATCTGAGGTTCTATTTCAGTGTGCAATTGGAATGAAGAGAATACTTTCAGGTTCAATCCAAGTATTTTCCTGTTAAAATGAATATAAGCTTATTCTATTGTCTAATTACATGAAGCATGACAGATACATGGTGTTAGAATGCCTATTTCTGGTGTGGGGGAGTGGAAAGTATATTCCCGTAAAAAGCAGTCCTCTAGTGAGGGGTAAATAAGGAATTGTAGTACAGCTGGCAAGGGTATAGGGGAGTGTGCTAATGTGCCCCTTAGGCGATAGAATCCTTTTAGGAATTGCCAATTTTGTGGTGACTATATATAGAATAAGGGAGCACCTGAGCTGAATGCCTTTCTCTTACTGTTTTATTGGTGGCTGTAATTGTGGAGACGGTGAAATATAGTTTTCTGAAGTTTTTCCCCTTGGCTATTCTCTGTGCTCTTACCCTGTTAACAGTTTTGTTATTTTTTGTGACTACATTTTCTGCTTATTGGTTTCTGAAATGATTTTATCCAGCATTCATGAGCTTGATGATGCTGTTTCTATTTCTCAGTTCATATATATATTTCTGTTATATACTCGCGTCTTGTTCTTATTATATTCACACATCATACTGATTATGCTGTCTAACTTGTTTCATTATTGTTATTTGTCTTAGATTGTCACTTTATCAGGTACACTGGTAATGCGTTGGGTCAATGCCCAGCTTTCCAGAGTAATGGGTTGGGTTGAACGAGCTATCAAACAGGAGGTAGAGCTCAAGTGATTAAGTTGACATATATATCTGCCATCTTTATGTAAATGATAATCTTTTTATAATATAGAATGTGAAGTCTTAATAAAAGACCATAAACTTATGGGTTTTAGTGTTGCTCCATATTTTCCGAGGTTGAGAAAGCTATGTTGTAGGGTGAAACCCCATTGGTGTCCTCTAGGAACATTTTTCTCTTGAAAGAATGTATGAACACATACATTTGACAGTAGAAAACTCTCATTTCCTTTCCTGGTACGGGCAAGATGGGCATGGGCTTTTGATTAATAAAGAATTCTTTTCTCTTTAGGTGTATTTATGTAGAACTGTGCTTTGATGTAGTCAAGCTGATGAAAATTGCATGCCTGTCCGAGTATATATGATTTCAGAAGTTGCTTGCTCTGGATCATGTTTAAGTAGTCTATGTACTAATGTTGGAGCATTACCTGTGAGGAAATTATGACTTCTGAACTAATATTAATTCACACTAGCTTCTAAATGCCTGACTTTTTTTTTTTGCCTAACAATGATGCTCTCATGTCTGCGTCCAAAAGAGGTGGACTCCGATATCACCTCAGCAACGGCATGCAAGCTCCATCGTTGAAGTATACAGGATAGTAGAAGAGGTAACATTGCTAATTCAGCTTCTTGCTATCTTTCTGATTAAACTTGCCTGCATAACCTGTTGGTTCCACAAGTGTACGTCATATTATGAGGGGACATATAATTGCTCTTCATCAGTTAATAGTGTATATTGTGTGCGGAAAGGTAAAGGACAATCGATATATGTGTGACCATGAATCTGTTTATTTGAACTGAGTTTGATTTGTGTAGCATCTTTGACAGGATATGAATTACGCTATGCCATTAAAGTACTGTTACATAATACCCGTGAATCCTGCATTGGCATGTGTCAGACACTTGGACGAATATTGTATTAGGTTCACTTATAGTATTTACATTGCCAGAATCGCTACAGCCCACCATTTATATCCGCCCTTTGTTTCTCCGTTATTCTTGATCTTTTCTACTGTGACTGTGATAATACTCTCGTTAATCATCTCTATCTTCTGTGTATCGTGTATTTTTCAACAGACCGTGGATCAGTTTTTCTCCCTCAAGGTCCCAATGGGTTCTTCTGAGATGAATAGCTTAGTACGTGGTATTGACAATGCTTTCCAGGTGTATGCTAATAATGTTGTCGCTGATTTGGGTAAATTGCGTGTGATCCTTCTTCCTCTTTTCTCTTTTTTGTCCTTCCTCTTAAATAGCTAATGTTTTGCTAGCCAAGTAACACCCTCGCTTTTATGTCCTTTCTCTCTTGATGAGTAGCGACCAAGGAAGAGCTTATTCCACCTGTTCCACCTCTCACAAGATATAGGAGAGAAGCTGGAATCAAAGCTTTTGTAAAGAAGGAACTTCTTGAACAGAAGTTGCCAGAAGAGAAAAAATCTAGAGACATTACTGTGGTGCCAACTTCAACTCTCTGCATTCAATTGAATACACTACATGTACGTAAATAATCACCCTTACGTATGCTTTGCTTCCATCCTTGTTGAAGTTTGGTAGGACCAAGTTGCTTTGTATAGGAGAATTTTCTATTCATAATGCAATATGTTGATTGGCACGGATACTTCCATTCTTGACTGCCCTAGCACTTTATCTGATAGTCGTTCCTTACCTTTCCTAATGTTCTATCCCTATCAGCTATATTTTGGTGGTCCAGCTTCCTCATTAAATTAAGTCTGAGGAATTGAAGATATTCATCATTTCCTATCATATTAGTTGCTAGTTTTGATTATCATTTCCTAATTAAAAAGTTTATACACAAACAGTATGCAGCGGGTCACCTAAATAAGCTGGAAGATAGCATTTCAAACCGGTGGTTGAAGATCAAGCCAAGTGAAAAATCTGTTAGTACGTATCTGAATAACTACACTCTTGCAGTTTTCTTGTTGCATTCCTTTGCTTTTATCGTTTATGAATTATGACGTCTCTTAGTGAATGCTAGCAAATTGATGGTTGTCTGGTGTTATCACTTAAGTTTAGTGCTGCTCTTGACCGCTGATCAATAAGAAAATCAAGAATGGAAAGGCATGACAGCCGTAGAAAATGCACATCTGGAGATGAGTTGTGTAAAAGCATCACATATACAAGACACTAAACATTTCATCTTTGAATTTTACCTGCAGGAAAATCTTTAGATGACCGGTCGAGAAGTTTCAGTCAGAAGAATACTTTAGATGGTAGCAGAAAAGATTTGAATGCAGCTATTGACAGGATCTGTGAATATGCAGGTATGAGGATGCAGTTAGTTTCTCCTTCCTCCATATTGATCTCGTTGATTCATTTGTCAACATGTTGTATGGCATGCACGTCTGTTCTTTCTTTTTCTGATCTGTAAACAATATCTTACAGGAACTAAGATTGTTTTCTGGGATCTGAGTGAACCATTCATCGATAATTTGTATAGACCTACTGTTTCCCAGTCTCGTATGGAGGCACTTATGGATTCCCTTGACGCAGTAAGCATTGACTTTGCTCTTTCCAACAATCGCTTTCTTCCAGATGCAGGATATTTTGAACTTCTACCAATCTTTATCAGTCAGTAGCAGTTGTCTCCCAATACATAACATGATGCCTCATTTTGACTTCCTGTAGGAACTGAATCAACTATGCAGTTTCATTGTGGAGCCTTTAAGGGATCGAGTTGTTACAAGTCTTCTTCAAGCTTGCATGGTCCGTGCACCACCCCTGGCTACTTTCTGCAGACTAGTCCTCTCTTCTTCAATCTTCTTCTAATGTTTGTTGTTTCTTCTCCAGGATGGCTTAATACGTGTTTTGTTAGATGGAGGACCAGCTCGTGTCTTTTCTCCTACTGATTCCAGGCTTTTGGAAGAAGATTTAGATTTTCTAAAGGTAAACTCATCTATCTTTTATAGTTGAATCGCATGAAGGGATCGTACATAAACTCTTACCACTATGGCGATGAAATTTCAGAGAATTGTTACCTCTGAACTAATTTTCACCGATAGGCTAGATATAATTATTCTGAAGCATTGTAATCTGCCCGATCCCTTGCAGGAGTTCTTCATATCTGGAGGAGATGGACTTCCTCGTGGTGTGGTAGAGAATGTTGTCGCACGTACCCGGCAAATTACTAAGCTCCATGGATATGAGGTGGGTTTCTTGCTTGCTTGATTGATTTAGAACTGCACGCATTCTCTGTTTGATTGGGAACTGGATAGAGCAGAGTGAACAATGTTTCCTTCGTTTGTTGTTTATCGTAGACCCGGGAGCTTATTGATGATTTAAAATCAATGGGCGACGGCGGTGGCGGCAGGAGTAAGTTAGGCGCAGACACCAAGACCTTGCTACGAGTACTGTGCCATAGAAATGACTCCGAGGCGTCCCAATTCCTGAAAAAACAGTACAAGATTCCCAAATCTACGGTGTAGTAGGTCTAGACTTCAGTACAGAGGAAGGTGTGCAAATACATGGTGAAAATCTTGTATTCGATGATTGTTTCCCGTCCTTTATTCTTGATGTCATTGCTACACGGGAAACAAAGACGATACCAATGTTGGACATTTTTCGGTAGTCCGATGTAATTTGTTGTTTTCAGCAGTCTTCATAGTTCATTCGGCAATGAATTCATTGTTGGGTGGTGTTGTAATTGTTACACTTATCTTCATTTTTAAGTATTAATTCATTTAAGAAAAGATTTTTACCCATAATTTTTGCAGCGGCTCATAAAAAAAGATGTGCCATCTCAATCACGACATAAATACTAGCTGTTTTTAGAAGAAAAAAAACAGAAGAAATGTAAATGTGAAATATGGAAAAGCTGGTTATGGTAATCGATGTGTAAATCAAAGTTGCTAGTTGAAAAAAATGAACAAGGCAATAATTTTTACTTTTTAACCATCCTGATTACAACCTATGAGAAATAAGACTAATAATTATTTCTAAATATAATCGATTGACTTAACAATCAAAAACTGATGGCCGAGATAAGACTTGCTCATCTATGTTCTCGAGTGATTAGCTTTATATGAAGCGATAATGGATATTTGAAATTAACAATATTATATCAAAGTTATGTAGTTTGATATGACTAACTTAGTATATTAATATATTTGATGTTGTATGAGAAAAACTTTAGAATATTATAGGTAAGTCACTTTCGTTCTAAGTCAATGTTTGGTAATATGAAAATCATGCATAACTTCAATTGAAAAATGCAATAAGATTTCTCAAACGAAGATATTTCGGAAATATTTCTCAAAACAGATTAGAAGAAACCTTATAAATTGAGACTAAGGATAATATGTGATGCTAAAAATTATTGTAAGTATGCTATGTCAGCTATAAATATTTGTGGTTGATATCAGGGGTGAAGCCAGAAAATGTTATAAATAATTAGGGGTTCTATTGTGAAAATTTGCTTTATTTTTTTTACACTATATTTTTGTGTAATTTAGTAAAATTGGGGAGGTTTCTTGGGGTTTTTTTTGCTCCCTTCATCCCCACCGGCTACTGGTTGATGTTGTGTATAATAAGATTTAGCTTCTAAAGACCTTACTTTAAATATTATTTAGTTTTGGTTTAGTTTGGTTTGAGTTAGTTATTGTTTGACTATTGTTTCAAGTTTGAGTTAGAGAATTTTGTTTTAGGTGCATTTTGATTTACTATATTTTTGTGCAGTGAAGATTCGATGTCTAAAGACTCACTCTAATTGAGTATTTCAATTTGCGATCGTTTTGGTTTGAGGTGTCTTTTATATGCGACGATTTGGGTTAGGTTAGTTATGGGTTGTTCAACATTTGATTCATTTATGAGTTAGAAGAAGAATTTAATTTGTGGAGTACGATAGTTTCGTTTGGTTAAGGTTCAAACCGCCTTATGGTGTTTTTTTAGTAGCGATCACTCTGAAGCTACTACCATATTTAGCTAAGGAGGGAATGTGTAATGCCCAACCTTAATCTGAATTTTTTTGCGCGGAAGCGAGACCCCGAGGGGCTCTTACGGATTAGGTCATGAAACCAATTAGACATCACCGGCGTTGGGTCGAAGATCCAACCAGCCTACTACTCACTGTGGAAAGACTAGCCATCCACGTAGCCACAAGCAAGAGTCAAGAGTGGACTTAATTCTCCCAACGACAAGTTCCTTCACTGATTCACATTCCCGTGGCCCAAATGCCCCGGTCGAATGCCAAGCCGTAGCTCAGACTGAGTCAACTCCGTCCCTCTCCCTGCAGCCCGAGTACTTGTGTGCCCCTTTGCGGCCGCACTCGTCCTCGGAACCATCAAGCCTTCATCAGCCCAACAGCCACCCCCAATTAGTACGAGTCAGTAAGGTGTGCCAATGTGGGCCACGTCGCACCTTGTCTCCGCCCTTATCCAGGACTCAACGCTTGTCGAACCGTAATACGGCTCTGATGTGCAATGCCCCTTGCATATTCGTGACAAGAGTCAAAGTATCGGGACAACCCCTAGTTGCCTCGTGCCAGTGGTCACACTAGCACTTGCAACCTAAGGGCCAACATTGAGCACAACGTGCACATGCCTCTTGAAGTTGCTACCAAGCCACCTTGGCAACATGCATGCCCTAAGGCATGCTCAGTCCTCATCATGCCTGGACGGATGCCCTACATAGCACCCACTAACTCGGCCCTTGCTCGAGTCACAAGTTGACGCAACTCAACTCGGCTAGGTCCAACATCCTTGCCACCTTCAACCTCTGCTCCACGCCCACCCCCTCACCTTCTCCTCGGGGTCACAAGGACCGTGGAACTTAAGGACTAGGTCAACACAACAATCAAGTATGGGATTGGCAAGCAATCCCAACACAAGTCTAAGCGGGCACCAACTAAAGGGAAAACTGCCACGGAACTACTTGTCACCAAGCAGCTTGCTAAAGAGGGGCATGACAAACTCCCCCACTGAAGCTCTTGCCGTCCCCGGCAAGATATAACGATGAGTCTTAGCTCAACTAAGAAGATTTTATCATACTCCAACGGTTTCCCTACTTTGAAGGTATAACAACCCACATACATTGTCTTTGACCGACACACACAGGCAACTGCCTTAAGCCGTTAACCGGTGTGTTTCTCGAAGCTCAAATAATTTTGACTTCAACCACGTTCTACTTGAATGGGTTGTCGGTCTATAGAGCACCACAGTGTTGATGCATCTTGTGTCATTTTCTTTGTGACACATTACCACTTAGTGCCCCGATGCTCAAACTGTTGCGACATCCCGAGTCTTTCCATTCGCGTCACAACGATACCAAGTGGACAGCGAACATGTTGCTGCGACATCCCGAGTCCTTCCATTTGTGGCGCGGCAACATTTTGGTGAGGCTGTGCAGTAATGGGTTCCCCATGTCTCTTTGATGTCAATGTCCTTAGTCCTTCAATTCTCACCGACACTCACTGCACTGCTCATCACCGGTGACATCAGCTCTGACAAGCTGAGTCTTAACTGATTGTGCCTACTCCCGTGCAGAATCTGCACAAGTACAAAGACCTTGACTGGTCAACATCTGCACGCCAGATGGGTCGTTTCCCCTTAGGCTACGCCCGGGAAACAACCATTTCAAAGGAACCAAGTAGTTTCAGTGCTGAGCACCTAACCACGAGATGAAGGGCAACGTCGAAGCCATAAGAGGAAACTTCCTTCCAGTCCTGGGACGCAAGTGCATCTCTAGATAAACCCAAGTACCGTTAGAAAAATTTCCCAGGTTCCACCTTGGCGGAGCCCTAGGCCGAAGCCACACTTCCCTAGAACTCTGGGACCTTCCACATGCATGGGGCCCCCAAGGGGACCACACCACTTCCTGCTAAACTGCGCGATATAGTAGCTATCGCGGCACCGCAAGGCAACTTGCAAGTGCACCCCAACACTTGGTAGCGTGAAGCCACATCGGGTCTCAAGTCCCATCTTGAGCCAAAAGTAGTTTAGGGTTAGACCACATCGCTAATTCTGCTCTAGGTCACCATAGTTAGCGAATCTTTCACACAAAACCACAAGACTAAGCGAATTATATTTCACTGTACAAGTAAACCGACAAGAAACATGGGCCAATCGCCCCTTTTCAACTTAATACGACAACAACATTGGTCTATTATAACATTTTGCTCATCACCGCATGAATCTTTAGCTTAACACGGATTACCACATCTCAGTGGCAGGTCCGGACCGCAATAACCAAGTTGTTCGACGCTCACTGCCAATAGGTCAACATAAAGTCATCCATCAACCACCCAGAGATGGTTGAACCTACCGAACACAGGATTACACCTGGAGTCTGAGGACTCATCGGCAACATCGGAAACGCCTATGGTTTTGACTTTTGTTAGAGACGGTAGGGGCAAGAACCTACGACAAACACATTGTTGGGTCAATCCTTGGTTGTAACCATTAAGCCAAACATTCGTTGACCATCTAGAACCTTAACATGATTCACCTTCATAAATGAATCAAAAGGTTAAGATTGACCAGTATGTCTAAAGGTTCATCAAGTGATTCTAGCAACGTTCAACAATGTTTTTTAGGACCTGTTTGCCCTCAAAATACTCGTCTCTGATCAAGTGACGAAGATGTTTGAACATTGGATCGTGCTATCGTACCAACAATGGAGCGATACTCCCGCGACAGCATGAGTCTCCCCCAGCAACCGACAAATAGTCATCCGATCTGACAACGTTGGACTAAGCCCAAGATCTGAGTCGTTGACCTCTAAGAAGACAAGGCTCAGCTTAGGCCTTAGGCCAAAACAGCCACAAGCCATTCCGCGAGACTGAGTCTGCAGCCAACACCTAATTCGGGACGACTCTAGCAAGCTCATTTACGACAACATGAGATCAAACTTCTTTCATTGCCGCTTCAAGTGAAGGCAAGAAATGAGAACTCAAGGTTAGCCCTTAAGGGTTGTACCTAAGTGTGGAAGCACACAAGATCGGCATGTTGCAAGAGACTAGCACCCCTACTCGTAGGGTCATACGGACAACTTCTTCCGAACTCACGACAGGTCTCAAACCCACGCTTGTTCGAACTAACTTGACATCTATCACTGCACACCTGACCTTATCATCATGTAGACACTCTCGTAGTGTTTGCATGACACTTCGGCATACGAGCAAGTTATCCCAATTCCTTCAAGTTCTGCACAGGATGAGTCAACCTTCATAAGAAGGATCTTTTTCGTCTTAGACAAATGAGTCAACCTACAAGAGTAGGGTCTCTTTGCTAAAGGCATTCTGAAATACCCCAAACTTAAATACAGAAATTAAGATTATTCTAATCCTTATTTAAGAGCCTAATAATGCTTCAGTAGTATTGGTGAGGAAAAATAAATCCAAAAGAAATAAAGAAACGCTTAAAAAGCGAAAAACGCTAAATAAGCGTTAAATAAACCATAGGGGGGTATGAGACCCCGGATAGCGTATTATATGGATTCCAAAGGTTTAATAAGACCTAAATAATATATGGGAACAACTCTCGAAGAAAACGGATCCAAATAAGGAATTAAAACGCTAATAGAGCTTTAGAGCACGTTTTTCGAGGAAACCCGGAAACGTGACTTTAAGTGGTCAAACAGACCCGTGAAAGTTATAAATCATTAAATAATAATTATTAAGATTTATGGAAGCTTAATAACCAATAAAAATAAAGAAACGAGAAAATCCCGGAAAACGGGCCCGGTTAGTGAATAGTATCAAAACCGGGTAAAATAACGAGCGTTTTCTGTAAAAGATGAAAAACGCTCCAGCTAGTATAACAGTGGGGGCCGGTTTTTACTAGTTAAATAACCCCTCACACACACATGTAACTAGTTAACAATAAAGAGGAATCAAAAAGCAAAAGTAATAAAGTAAACACTACTTTATTCCCTTTTCTCTCACCTCACTCTCACATTTCACTCACCTCTCTCTTTCCTTCCTTCCCTCCATCGATTTCTCCCTTCTATATCCTCTGGTAGGGGCGATTTTTGGAGCTCCAAGAGAAGCTTCAATGGCTTCTCATCTTTCCATCCATGCTCCACCCTCATTTGAACTCCAAAGGTAAAAATAACTACATATTTGAACTCCCCTCATCCTCCTCTACACTTCTCTCTTTTCAAAATCCAAAAATGAGGAAGTTCATCTCCATGGGTTTTCCCCATTCAAAGAGAAAATAACATCAATGGGTAGCTTGGAGTCTCCTCTCTCCATTAAGGTAAAAATCTACATGAAAAACTCATGTTTCCTCCATCCTTCTTTACAACCGATTTCTACCCCTTGTAATGCCTTGTTTTCTCTCTCTCTCTCTCTCTCTCTTGAGCATCAATTCAACCTTGCAATGGTGGTGGATTCACCTTCTTGAACCAAGGGCTAAAACCCCTTCCAAAACACTCCAAAGGTAAACCCTAGAATTTGTGCTTTAAACATCTCAATGAATTAGTATAAATCTAAGGGTTAGTATTTTGATTATACTTGTTTTGTGTGCTTTGGTGATGGGAATGGAGTTGGCAACTCCACTCCCCATATAGCCGATTTGTGCAAGAAAGAGAGAAGGAGAAGAATTGGAAAAGAAAGAAGGAAATAAGAGCTTAAGGTAAGAGCTCTTTCTTAATGCTATATTTTAATGCATTAGATTAATGGGAATGGGTAAACTAATTTAAAGAACCCAAAAATCTTGTATTAGTATTGTAGGTTGTGGAAGTTGAGTATTTGTGAGCTAGCATTTGAATTGTAGGCCTTAGAGCCAAGTAAATTGTGTATGAGTATTAGTATTGTTGTTTGATGGAGTATTGATGTAGTGAGGTGGATTTGTATTGCTTTGAGTGCTGGTAGGACCCTTGTATGGGTGTGGCTAGAATAGGAATGAATTTGGTGAGAAAGTATGTGTGTGGATAAGTGAGAATTGTAGGTGAACTATGGCAAAATTTTGGTAGGAAATATGTATTTAAGAATGACTTGGTGAATGGGAGAACCAAGGTATGTATTGGGATGAGTAAGGAGATTTAGTAACCATGGAATGGTAGTGTGGTATGAGGATGTAAGGATGTAAAAATCTGTAGCAAAGAGGCATCAAAATGCATTGTGGAACTAGGAAGAATTAGTGTGCAAGATTTGGTAAGAAGAGAGTTGGACTTGGGTATAGGTAGTGTAATGACTTGGAAATGTATTTGGGATGCTAGAAGTGACATTAGTAGAGGAAGTTAAGAATGGTAGAAGATGGTTTAAAAATCTGTAGCATAAGTAAAACAAAAACTGTTACATTTGTGGGAAAAGAAGTGAGGAAATTGTGGAAGTTGATTGATGGATTTAGTAATGGGATTGGTGGATGGATTGAGGTATATTGGGAAGCCTAGATGGCACTAAAACATGTGGGATTACTTGTAGGAAGATTGAGGAAGTAATGGGTAAGAAGAGGGGCTGAAAACAGAAATAAAAATGCAAATACTGGGCCGGACCGACCTTGGGACCGGACTTGCAAGGTCGGTCGAGCCCAGATTTACAAAGGGCGGAAACCTTCTGGAATGGACCGACCTTGGGACCGGACATGCAAGGTCGGTCGGCCAGAAGAATTTCCCGTAATGTAACCTACTGGAATGGACCGACCTTGCGACCGGACTTGCAAGGTCGGTCGACTCAAAATTTTCCCGTCATAAACTTACTGGAATGGACCGACCTTGCGACCGGACTTGCAAGGTCGGTCGGGCTAAAAAATTTTCCGTCCGTAACTCACTGGAATGGACCGACCTTGGGACCGGACTTGCAAGGTCGGTCGGCCCTGAAATTTTCCAGCGCATTTCCCTACTGACTTTGACCGACCCTGGGACCGGACTGGGTAAGGTCGGTCGAGTCATAAAAAAAAAAATTAATTAATTAAAAATAATAAATTATATTATATATATATAGTGTATACCCACATATACATATGTACGTATATGTAAGTAAACCAGTGTTAAGTAAGGAAACAAACTTAAAGAAAGTAAACAATGTGTAAGTATAAGAACAGTAAGTGAAACCGAAACAACGGGACGACGGGGTAAGTACGGGAGTAGCAATTATGTATGTAATGTAATGCGTAGTATTGATTGAACCGTTTGGCATGTAGCCGGGGGTTCAAGAATAGGACTCGAGGAACAAATAAGGACTAAGGAACAAGAAGGCACCGGTAAAGTAAATTGCAGAAAAAGGTATGATTTCTTCATGCCCTGTATCCTAATCTGGTTACCCCGATTTGTGTGCTTATTTGATCACCTAATAAGATAAATGCATGAATCGGACTATATTGCACTTACTTGTGCTTGTTTACATTGTTCTTGATGTTTGTCTTGAACAATAGTTTGTATAATTCATGAAATATATGAATGATGATGAACTGTATTCGAATCTTGTATTGTACTCGAGTATGGTATTGTATTTCGTATGAATGTGTATTGAGCAATGTATTTGTGTATGTGGCTTGAGTGAATGACTTCTACTAATTCCTAACCACCTAACTCCTAACAAAAAGTACTAAGTAAAATGGAATGAGTAGAAGTCCGATATAGATTCGGCCATGCGTGAGGATGAGGAGACACAAGAGGTTGGATCCGATTCCTGGTTCTTAAACTGGTCCACGGCCCAAATCCCTTAAATGGGTAGCATCCTGGATTGGTGAACCAAGTAAATCCCGGTGGTGGGACCGAGTAGTTCCCCGGGCCGGAGGTCCCGACGACTTGACTTGAGTAAATAAGTATGTATGAGTATGAGTATGTATGCGTAAGTACTGTGGAACGAGTAAAAGAGTAATCTCCACCCGATTAACCCGGGTGGACCAACATGAGCTAACAAGGACATGTATTGGGTATGTATTGCGTATGTATTGTATATGTATTGTGTACTACGTATCTCGGAAAGGTAAGAATGTATTTGACGGCTTGTATGGTTACCCTGTATGTATTGAAGAGTGTGTAATGACGTGTATGTATGTATTCCTTGCGTAATGTATTGTAATAGTATGTATAAGAGCATGTATGCATGTATGTTTGAATGAAATCAATCGCATGTATTCGACCAAGTGGTCGGCGTACCCTCACTAGTACGCGGGGTATGCGGTTATCATGCTCAGCGAAAGCTGACCCCCTCGGGGGAACGTTTTTAGTGTGCAGGTGCCGAAGCAGATATGGTCAAGGTACGAGACCGGTGACTACATTTGGATAGTTAGTAGTAGGATGTGGAGGTGTACTAAATGGCACTCTCTTGTACTTAGGAAGTAAGTAGTTGTGAGGAATGGGTGGATGTAGACTCTTAGTGAGTATGTATGAGCTTGGGGGAGGTATTATACTTGTATAAGGATCCTAGTAAACTCGGTGAATGATATTGTATTGTATCGAACTTGTGGATTGTATGGAATGGAATTGTAGCATTTGATTCGTAATTGTAGTAAGACTCGCACTTGTGTAGCACTCGGATATTCCGGTCCATCAGACCGATGATGTATGTAGAAGTAGTAGCCTTGTTAGTCACGTGGGTGACTAACGGCATTGTATCACCCACAGTATGTAAGTAAGTATCCACTGCGTGACTCGGAAGCACGAGGAGATTGGACGGTAATGATGGTATTAATGGTAGGGGTGTTACAAAAAGTGGTATCAGAGCGAAGTATCGCTCTGATGACTGGAAATACCGAGTTTAGGAAATACCGAGTTAGGAATTAGAAGCTTAGGGCTATGGGCTGAGTGTTAGCACTAGAGATATGCTAGTTAAGAACTATCGGTGAGTACCGGATACCTACACTACCCGACCCGCCCTCCGCAAACCCCATTGTATAACTTGGGAAAGGACGCCAGAGAGAAGAAAAGTCTTCTCATACTCGGGAAAAACCCGATCTGGCAGTTGTGAAGCAATCACACAGTAACAAGAACCGACATATGGTAGATTCCAAGAATTGGGAGTCCCGGAAATGGATCCCGGTTGAACAACAATAGCCGCACTTAATAGCGGTAGGATGAGCACTCCAATCACTAGGAGGCTGCAACTTACAACAGCATGGGGCGACGTGCTCTGCAGTCGCGAAACCTAGCTAACCAACCAGCAGCAGGAAGGAAGCACTAACCGTGCAACAAAATGGAAAAGGAGTAGTAATGGAATCCGCGACACAAGTCTGCGGAGCAGCAGTAGTAGCTAATAATACCACCAAGGGTACACCAGTTGACTAAGGACACAGTCAGGAGTGGTTAACTCCGAAACTACAACGCCAAAAGGTTACAATACCTGGCCGGCATAGCTTGTACAGCTATAAGGACATCCAAGGGATATGAACCGGTAGGACTACAAGAGTAGTGCCTAAACAAGCTAAGGCTCAATAACCACAATAAATGTGTGGGAACGAGCAACAAGGAATAACACTAAACCAAATCAAGGGAATCTCCAAGGATTGGAGAAGTACCCCGATCAATGACAACCATGTCAAGTTCACTGAGCAGCTGTTAAGAAGATCGAATGACCTAAGTAAATGATCAGTGGATCAAGGAAGAGTCAACAAGACTATCAAATACAAGTGGAAACCATACCGTGACCGGTATAGGATTACCCAAAAATCACCAGTACCACGCACTTGCCACGGCAAGTGCAGTAAGAACAGGAACAGGTAGAGGAACTTTAACACACTACAGGTACATAGTAATGTACCGTGACAGCAGTGAAACAACTATAGGATCACAAATCCAGAAAACTAGAAGGATCGAACCTTGGAAAGGCCTGACGGCCTGACCATTGTATTAAGAACATACCAGTCGGCGGGAAGCTAGACTTGGTCAAGACCTCAAGCATGGCTATGCCATGAGAGACTTCTTTTAACACCAAACCATAATTTTAAAACCCAACTTTCAAAACCACAACCTTCCTTTTAAACCTTGGATTTTAAAACCGAACCAACAGAATTACGGTGAGTATCATAGAATGATACAAGAGGAGTTGGCAACAGAATACTTCACCTAGGCGTGTGACGAACACTACGAGTGTACCCAATTACTGGATGTGGGACAACCGCACTCCGAAGGAGCTTGCGGGCCTGACATATAGTTGGGTAAGTGGTAACGTATCAATATGGTACCCCACGTATGTATACATGTAGTGTGCGAAACACGGGAAGTAGTCAACTCCGTTCTACGGACCATGAGTGAGTTCAAATCAGAACAGCTGGATACTTCAGACAACCAAGTATAAGGAACTCAGAGAATCCATCTGAAGATAAGGAATAAGAACTAGAAAGTGCAAAATGCACAGACTAGTAAGTATAGACATGGGATATGTCTCAAGGACTTCAAACAAATACATGACAGCTGGGAAGTATACCCAGCCTAAACACAGTAAGGCGATCGCCTAACGCGAACACCACAATGCTCAACAAACGGGACAGGGTTCCCAAGGGCAATTACAAGGTTACCACAAAATATAACCCATCATCAAAGAGGACATTTAAACCTAGTCTCAAGCACTAGGAGCAAGTATAAAAGGTCTACCCAACGACGGGAGACGTTATAACCCGAAAGGGAATAGCTTAAATACAATACCACAAGGTGGTATAGTAGACACGACATATCAAAAATATTAGCCGGATGTAACGGCATAACTAACAACACCCAGGAGCAAACCTTGAAGGGTGTCTGAGTTAATAACAGCTGAACAAGCGTCATGATAATAGCACGGAAGCTAGAACGAACACTCGGTTAGGACACCGAAGGGATTCCACTTAACAGGAAATACCCTAAAGTAAAAAGGTCACTAATTAGCACTAGATTGCCTAAAGGGTCTCCTATGAACGAAAGCGTGATGTCACGACTTACCACGGAGCCCAGCAATACCTCCAACCTATGGGGTATACATGGAGTGGAAACATGTATAAGCAGCTTGCAAAGAGCATAGCTTGCAGTAATAAGGCTCAGAAGCCGTAAACCAAATACGTTATATAAACTTAAACGGTTGCAAAACCTGCACCATTTGTTAACAAGACTTGCAAGAGGTATGACCTCATACGACAAGAAATCAACAACTGGACCATCAATTCAAACCCAACATCCTGAGTGGCTTGGAGTGATGGCCAACTCAGTGTCACTGTCACTAGAGCATCAGTCTAGTATACAGTTGACAAGCCGTAAATTACCTTCATGCCTTCTGTAGCAATGGTAACACAGATGCATAAGGATCATGATAATGCCAACATTGGCCTAGTCCACACTTGGACACTACGAGAAACCCAAGGGAAGGTACCCCTCGTTAACCGAAGACCACCAATGCGGTGATGGTGTGAACCCTTAGGAAAGGCTTCCATCCACTATAACAGGTAAAGCCTACGTTTATGGACATTGCCAAGTGGCGATGAAACAAGGAAAAGACATTCCAAACCATCGCGACTTAAAGGAGTAAGTATACTCCATATGCAGTACATAAGCAAGTACTAACATAATAACCTTGCTATGAGACGTATGAGTGGCGACAAACCCCTCAACAAGAACTTACACCTATCAGTGATAAAATACTCTTCAATTAGAGAACGGGACCAGAAAACCCCTAAAGTTTCTTGGGATGTCCCGGTGATATGCATACAAGTGAAACTGTACAGCTAGAGCCTATAACCAATGCTCAGCACTATGGAGACAGTAATGGTCAAAAACAACCAATGTGTGTGCACACTACACACCATGAATGACCAACGCTCAAGAGAGCTTGTAACCCGATAAACCACTTCATCTTTGGTCAACGAAGTTAGTTGGCAAACTATATCATGAATGAGGAAGTAATGTGAAGTAAGCTAACCTACACATGAAACCCAATTGGAAATAAAAACATCTCCGCATTAGGAAGATAATGATACTGCAGTATGCTACGACAACCGTCATATACACGAACGGAGGAAACCCTCAGTGTGCATGCCATAAGGAAATGGTGCCAATGATAATGGCGATAAGTAAAGAGGAACTACCACAGTAACAGAAACAGTAAAAACAATGTTGTACAATGAGTAAGAATATGGTGCGCAGCAAGCGACCGTTATGAGGAGGTAGCAGATAATGACACGGAGTATAAGTATGAGAAGACAAGCAGAAATATTCATTCTATCACATAAGTGACTTGCGGTCAAGCGTTTACGCCTCTGCACTCTGTATGACTGAGTGTTTTGGTATTGCACTTGCGCAGTAATGATCTAATGGGATAGCTAGGAATATGTAGAATGTAAATCGGAGTAAACCCTTCTTTTCACCAACAAATATGGCACAAGCCAGCTAAGGAAGCTTAGTAACAGACCGTGCGGCCTGAGGCCAAAGAAGCACGAAGAGTGTGAAACACACTAACAATCACAAGATGTGAATTCCAGTGGAATAAAGAGTGAAAAGAGACTTAAGAAAGTCACAAGGACCGACGCATAGAAAATGCAAGGTCATACAAGTAAAGGACACTTGTACTGAACCAGAAGAACTGGTATAATTCAGAAGCTATTGGCAACAGAGGAAGCACTACAACTGAATAGTGACTTAACCTCTCCCGACAACAAGTTAGAGGAACTCAATGAATAATCGTGGAAGCATAAATAGCATGTGCAGTAGATTACCAGAGAGCTGGTTGTAAATCTTAAACTCATTGAGCTCAAACACGGTAAAAGAATACCGCATTTGTTTAGTAAACCTTATTCCCATAATAGACGGATAAGAAGGTGATGTATGGCACATTAAGGATAACAAGAAGGGTGAATAACCCGAGTTATCAGGGTCACGCAGCAGAAGCTAGTGGGCCCTAGCTAGGAGATAATATACCTAGTAAGCATAGTAGAATGGCTATTAATGCCTTGAAGCCTAATAGGCTGGAACCGAATTAATTATGAGTGGAATAAACTCATATAGGAATCCTTGGTGCAAAGACTAAACCATTGTTACGATTAGGACCCTTTGACAAGAGTACATTACGTAATAAACCGTAAAAAAGCTAAAACGCTTTAGATTGCCCAAATTGAGTAAACCAATGTTTATTAACAATAACATAGGGTAGATTACGTGGGCGTAATCCCTTTTAAGGGGGTAGAGCGAAAACCGCATAATGTGAATTTTATAAATAAAACACATAAACCATAATGTGCATAGCACAAATGAGAATCGAATGGATGATTGACACTATGTTAAATAAACATAAGTATGCATTCATATTGTAATTATGGTAACTAGGCATGAGAGATGTAAATACCATGGGATGGATATACCTACCTTGTAACACCATGTAAGAGTATTAGTAAAAGAAAAGTAATGAGTAGTGGATGGAGCTCCACAAGTATTGTATCCTTTGAAGAAGTAGTACGAAACGATTGAGAGTAGTAGAGGAATGTAGCCCATGAGTAGTGTATTCGTAGGTAAGTTATGGGAAGTAAATTGAGGACGACTAAATTTTATAAGTATGGTAATCCCTAGTTAGAATAATTGAAATGATGGAGAGTAATGGAGGGAAGTAATGAAGGTTGATGAAATGAGCATTTAGGTATTGAACCATGGAGTAAAGCATTCGGGAAGTAGAGTGAGGATGATTGATGGACTGATTCCATCCCTTGGAGATGTATGAACTCGTATCACGACTAGAAAGAGTAAAAAGATAGAAAATGAAAACAACTAATTAATTGCTTGTTTGAAACTGATGTGGGAAGTCGAACTTGATCCTGATCAGATCAAGGGAAACCGAACACAAATTGGAGTGGAAAGATAGTTCAACACTGGTGCTGATCACATCAGGGTCGAACGATTCTTGAAGCTCCCCTTTAGTGGTCACAAGAATCACGCTTATGATAGAAGTAATAAATATAAATTGGAATTTGGAGTTGTATGTTTTAGAAGGATTTCTAAGTAGCCGTTGGGAAGGATTTTCCATAGACTGGAGACTAAGCAATTGTTGGAAGCTTGTACGGGAGAAGATAGTAGTATATTATGTGTATTATTCCAAGGGCAGCGGGACATAGAGTTGCATTGTGTTGGGGATAGCCTTGCACTGCATGTATGTATAAGTTTTGTAATGAGGAACTTGAGGGTTAGTAGTAACGCGAATTCGAGTAATGATTGTACATTGGCATGGTATGGAAGGTAGAAACCTTGGGTAATGGATTTGGGAACCAGTAAGGAGGAAGAATGTACGACCTTTGGCATAGACGAGTATGAATTAGCAAGTATCGTAATCCCATAACCTTGAGCAACTTTGAGGACAAAGTTCTTAAGGGGGGTAGATTGAAATACCCCAAACAAAAATACAGAAATTAAGATTATTCTAATCCTTATTTAAGAGCCTAATAATGCTTCAGTAGTATTGGTGAGGAAAAATAAATCCAAAAGAAATAAAGAAACACTTAAAAAGCGAAGAACGCTAAATAAGCGTTAAATAACCATAGGGGGTATGAGACCCCGGATAGCGTATTATATGGATTCCA
This sequence comes from Limonium bicolor, assembly GCA_023374045.1. Lineage (NCBI taxonomy): Eukaryota > Viridiplantae > Streptophyta > Magnoliopsida > Caryophyllales > Plumbaginaceae > Limonium > Limonium bicolor. The sequence continues at coordinate 255,575,596 of CM041777.1, read as the reverse complement.
AAGGTTTAATAAGACCTAAATAATATATGGGAACAACTCCCGAAGAAAAGGGATCCAAATAAGGAATTAAAACGCTAATAGAGCTTTAGAGCACGTTTTTCGAGGAAACCCGTAAACGTGACTTTATGTGGTCAAACAGACCCGTGAAAGTTATAAATCATTAAATAATAATTATTAAGCATTTATGGAAGCTTAATAACCAATAAAAATAAAGAAACGAGAAAATCCCGGAAAACGGGCCCGGTTAGTGAATAGTATCAAAACCGGGTAAAATAACGAGCGTTTTCTGTAAAAGATGAAAAATGCTCCAGCTAGTATAACAGTGGGGGACGGTTTTTACTAGTTAAATAACCCCTCACACACACATGTAACTAGTTAACAATAAAGAGGAATCAAAAAGCAAAAGTAATAAAGTAAACACTACTTTATTCCCTTTTCTCTCACCTCACTCTCACATTTCACTCACCTCTCTCTTTCCTTCCTTCCCTCCATCGATTTCTCCCTTCTATCTCCTCTGGTAGGGGCGATTTTTGGAGCTCCAAGAGAAGCTTCAATGGCTTCTCATCTTTCCATCCATGCTCCACCCTCATTTGAACTCCAAAGGTAAAAATAACTACATATTTGAACTCCCCTCATCCTCCTCTACACTTCTCTCTTTTCAAAATCCAAAAATGAGGAAGTTCATCTCTATGGGTTTTCCCCATTCAAAGAGAAAATAACATCAATGGGTAGCTTGGAGTCTCCTCTCTCCATTAAGGTAAAAATCTACATGAAAAACTCATGTTTCCTCCATCCTTCTTTACAACCGATTTCTACCCCTTGTAATGCCTTGTTTTCTCTCTCTCTCTTTTGAGCATCAATTCAACCTTGCAATGGTGGTGGATTCACCTTCTTGAACCAAGGGCTAAAACCCCTTCCAAAACACTCCAAAGGTAAACCCTAGAATTTGTGCTTTAAACATCTCAATGAATTAGTATAAATCTAAGGGTTAGTATTTTGATTATACTTGTTTTGTGTGCTTTGGATGATGGGAATGGAGTTGGCAACTCCACTCCCCATATAGCCGATTTGTGCAAGAAAGAGAGAAGGAGAAGAATTGGAAAAGAAAGAAGGAAATAAGAGCTTAAGGTAAGAGCTCTTTCTTAATGCTATATTTTAATGCATTAGATTAATGGGAATGGGTAAACTAATTTAAAGAACCCAAATCTTGTATTAGTATTGTAGGTTGTGGAAGTTGGAGTATTTGTGAGCTAGCATTTGAATTGTAGGCCTTAGAGCCAAGTAAATTGTGTATGAGTATGTATGTGTTGTTTGATGGTATTGATGTAGTGAGGTGGATTTGTATTGCTTTGAGTGCTGGTAGGACCCTTGTATGGGTGTGGCTAGAATAGGAATGAATTGGTGAGAAAGTATGTGTTGTTGATAAGTGAGAATTATAGGTGACTATGGCAAATTTGGTAGGAAATATGTATTTGAATGACTTGTGAATGAGAGAACCAAGGTATGTATTGGGATGAGTAAGGAGATTTAGTAACCATGGAATGGTAGTGTTGTATGGGATGTAAGGATGTAAAAATCTGTAGCAAAGAGGCATCAAATGCATTGTGGAACTAGGAAGAATTAGTGTGCAAGATTTGGTAAGAAGAGAGTTGACTTGGGTATAGGTAGTGTAATGACTGGAAAGTATTTGGGATGCTAGAAGTGACATTAGTAGAGGAAGTTAAGAATGGTAGAAGATGGTTTAAAAATCTGTAGCATAAGTAAAACAAAACTGTTACATTTGTGGGAAAAGAGTGAGGAAATTGTGGAATTTGATTGATGGATTTAGTAATGGGATTGGTGGATGGATTGAGGTATATTGGGAAGCCTAGATGGCACTAAAACATGTGGGATTACTTGTAGAAGATTGAGGATAATGGGTAAGAAGAGGGGCTGAAAACAGAAATAAAATGCAAATACTGGGCCGGACCGACCTTGGGACCGGACTTGCAAGGTCGGTCGAGCCCAGATTTACAAAGGGCAGAAACCTTCTGGAATGGACCGACCTTGGGACCGGACATGCAAGGTCGGTCGGCCAGAAGAATTTCCCGTAATGTAACCTACTGGAATGGACTGACCTTGCGACCGGACTTGCAAGGTCGGTCGACTCAAAATTTTCCCGTCATGTAACTTACTGGAATGGACCGACCTTGCGACCGGACTTGCAAGGTCGGTCGGGCTAAAAATTTTCCGTCTAACTCATTGGAATGGACCGACCTTGGGACCGGACTTGCAAGGTCGGTCGGCCCTGAAATTTTCCAGCGCATTTCCCTACTGACTTCGACCGACCCTGGGACCGACTTGGGTAAGGTCGGTCGAGTCATAAAAAAAAAAAAAAAATTAATTAATTAATTAATAATATGATTCTATATACGTATATATGTATACCCACATATACATATGTACGTATTGTAAGTAAACCAGTGTTAAGTAAGGAAACACAACTTAAAGAAAGTAAACAATGTGTATATAGAACAGTAAGTGAAACCGAAACAACGGGACGACGGGGTAGTACGGGAGTAGCAATTATGTATGTAATGTAATGCGTAGTATTGATTGAACCGTTTGGCATGTAGCCGGGGGTTCAAGAATAGGACTCGAGGAACAAATAAGGACTAAGGAACAAGAAGGCACCGGTAAAGTAAATTGCAGAAAAAGGTATGATTTCTTCATGCCCTGTATCCTAATTTGGTTACCCCGATTTGTGTGCTTATTTGATCACCTAATAAGATAAATGCATGAATCAGACTATATTGCACTTACTTGTGCTTGTTTACATTGTTCTTGATGTTTGTCTTGAACAATTTTTGTATAATTCATGAAATATATGAATGATGATGAATGTATTCGAATCTTGTATTGTACTCGAGTATGGTATTGTATTTCGTATGAATGTGTATTGAGCAATGTATTTGTGTATGTGGCTTGAGTGAATGACTTCTACTAATTCCTAACCACCTAACTCCTAACAAAAAGTACTAAGTAAAATGGAATGAGTAGAAGTCCGATATAGCTTCGGCCACGCTGAGGATGAGGAGACACAAGAGGTTGGATCCGATTCCTGGTTCTTAAACTGGTCCACGGCCCAAATCCCTTAAATGGGTAGCATCCTGGATTGGTGAACCAAGTAAATCCCGGTGGTGGGACCGAGTAGTTCCCCGGGCCGGAGGTCCCGACGACTTGACTTGAGTAAATAAGTATGTATGAGTATGAGTAGTATGCGTAAGTACTGTGGAACGAGTAAAAGAGTAATCTCCACCCGATTAACCCGGGTGGACCAACATGAGCTAACAAGGACATGTATTGGGTATGTATTGCGTATGTATTGTATATGTATTGCGTACTACGTATCTCGGAAAGGTAAGAATGTATTTGACGGCTTGTATGTTACCCTGTATGTATTGAAGAGTGTGTAATGACGTGTATGTATGTATTCCTTGCGTAATGTATTGTAATAGTATGTATAAGAGCATGTATGCATGTATGTTTGAATGAAATCAATCGCATGTATTCGACCAAGTGGTCGGCGTACCCTCACTAGTACGCGGGTATGCGGTTATCATGCTCAGCGAAAGCTGACCCCCTCGGGGGAACGTTTTTAGTGTGCAGGTACCGAAGCAGATATGGTCAAGGTACGAGACCGGTGACTACATTTGGATAGTTAGTAGTAGAATGTGGAGGTGTACTAAATGGCACTCTCTTGTACTTAGAAAGTAAGTAGTTGTGAGGAATGGGTGGATGTAGACTCTTAGTGAGTATGTATGAGCTTGGGGGAGGTATTATACTTGTATAAGGATCCTAGTAAACTCGGTGAATGATATTGTATTGTATCGAACTTGTGGATTGTATGGAATGGAATTGTAGCATTTGATTCGTAATTGTAGTAAGACTCGCACTTGTGTAGCACTCGGATATTCCGGTCCATCAGACCGATGTTGTATGTAGAAGTAGTAGCCTTGTTAGTCACGTGGGTGACTAACGGCATTGTATCACCCACAGTATGTAAGTAAGTATCCGCTGCGTGACTCGGAAGCACGAGGAGATTGGACGGTAATGATGGTATTAATGGTAGGGGTGTTACACATTCAAAAACCCATTTGTAGTCTTTGACTACGAAATAGTAAACCTTCCTTCGAAGGATCTTTTCTAACTAAGTCCATCACAAGTCAGACTAACCCAAAGCTTAGCCTCGTACGAATCTTTACCCAATGGCAACATCGTGGCAAGGGTATTCGATCGAGGTTAACTTGAGTCTAACCGACCTATGGAAGTCAAGTCTCAACAGCAACCCGAAGGGTTTCATCGAAGCCTTCATCCCAAACTAATCATCCAAATGGAATCAACAACAACAGCCCACCTTAGTCAGGCGACAAGCTAAAGACATCAACGAGCCACTCACATGAAGTATCAAGAAAACTATAGAGTGGGCTCTGATACCATAATTGTAATGTCCAACCTTCATCCGAAAGTTTTTACGCGGAAGCGAGACCCCAAGGGGCTCTTATAGATTAGGTCAGGAGATCAATTAGGCATCATAGGCATTGGGTCGAAGACCTAACCAGCCTACTACTCACCGTGGAAAGACTAGCCATCGACTTAGCCACAAGCAAGAGTCAAGAGTGGACTTAATCCTCCCAACGACAAGTTCCTTCACTGATTCACATTCTCGTGGCCCATATGTCCCGGTTGAATGCCAGGCCGCAGCTTAGACTGAGTCAACTCCGTCCCTCTCCCTGCAGCCCAAGTACTTATGCGCCCCTTTGCGGCCGCACTCATAATTGGAACCATCAAGCCTTCATCAGCCCAACAACAAAGGACCCCCAACTAGTACGAGTCAGTAAGGTGTGCCGATGTGGACCACATCGCACCTTATCTTCGCCCTTATCTAGGACTCAATGCTAGCCGAACCGTAAGATGGCTCTAATGTAACACCCCATATGGGTAACTATCCAACAACCTAGCTCTCAAACCATCCAGCCTTGAAAACTAACCACTTTAGGCCCTCAATCCTCACTTGGGCTTAAAAGTGGAAGGCCTTATTGTTGTAGTCAACCCATATGTATCCTTATAAACCATTCACATTACTACTCATATTCTGATGTGGGATAGGGGTATTACATACTCCCCCACTCAAAGAACGCGACATCCACGTCGCAAGCCTAACATCCAAGTCCCATGGACCTCCTTGGTAGGTGTCGGGTAGATCATCCTGACATGGTCTCGAGTCAGCTCTGATACCATTTTGTAACACCACATATGGGTAATTGTCCAACAACCTAGCTCTCAAGCCATCCAGGCTTGAAAACTAACCACTTTAGGCCCTCAATCCTCACTTGGGCTTAAAAGTGGAAGGCCTTGTTGTTGTAGTCAACCCATATATATCCTTATAAACCATTCATATTACTACTCATATTCCGATGTTGGATGGTGTATTACATCTAATGCAATGCCCCTTGCACCTTTCGTGGCAAGAGTCAAACTATCAGGAAAACCCCTAGTTGCCTCGTGCCAGTGGTCACACTAGCACTCGCAACCTAAGGGACAACATTGAGCACAACGTGCACATGCCTCTTGGATTGCTACCAAGCCACCCTGGCAGCATGCATGCCCTAAGACATGCTCAGTCCTCATCAGGCCCGGACGGATGCCCTCCACAACACCCACTAACTCGGCCCTTGCTCGAGTCATAACCTGACGCAACTCAGCTCGGCCAGGTCCAACATATTTGCCTTCAACCGATGCCCCCCTCGGACCTTCGTCCTCGAGGGTCACAAGAACCGTGGAACTTAAAGGACTAGGTCAAAGCGATAGTCAAGTATGAGATTGACAAGCAATCCCAACACAAGTTTAAGCAGACAACAACCAAAGAGCAAATTGACATGGAACTACTAGTCACTAGACAGCTCGCTAAAAGGGCATGATAGAAGGGATATGAGTAAACGACGTCGTTGCAAGAGGACTCATCCTCAGCAGCTCTAGTAACCAAGCCGGTCCCTCTTGCGCTGATCCTCTTCTTCGTCTACGACTTTCTAATCGATTGTGTCTGTGTCAGTGTGCACTTCTCATAGGAAGAGGGGAGGGAGAGAGACAGAGACAGTGGGTAGAAAATGGCGTTTACGATGAGAGCAGTGAAGGTGCCGCCGAATTCGGCGAGCTTGGAGGAAGCGAGGGGAAGAGTTTTCGATTTCTTCAAGACGGCCTGTAGATCGATCCCTAAGGTTATGGATATTTACAACCTCTACGACGTCGTCACCGTCTCTGAACTCCGCTCTACTGTCGCTGCAGAGATCCGGAAGAACGCGCACGTCGATAACCCTAAGGTAACCACTACAGGATCGAAATCAAAGCCCTATCGCTCGTTTTCTAATAAGAAATTGGGCATTTGTATTTAACTTGTTCTGACTTGTACAATGTAGTTTGAATCCAATGTAATCTGGAGCCATTGCAATCTCGTACACAGGGCGCCGTGTGCCGTGTTTATGTGTATCCCCAATTTTAAAGGCAATTGTTATGGGTGTTTTCAGAAGTATGACCAGATCAGTTTTCATTGGGCAAAAAAGCAGTATATTGTGCACATTTTTACCAGAGTCGTTAGAATAGGACCAGTTAAAGATTGAGGACTATTGCTTAGATAAGAGGGCAAGACAATGGATGAATACGATGGCTGAGATGCTTCAGCATAGACTTACATAAGGCATAGAAATGAATTAATGCAGCGACAAGGATAATTTAAGCGTGTGGCTGAGCTTGTGAGTCGGGACTTAAGTTTGGTTTAGATGCAAAGATCATTCACTTAACGTTTCAAAATCTCATTTCAATTGGTAATACCTTTTTACTTGCTGCTCTATTATTTGCTATGTGATTAATTTTATAGGGCATTATAGCCCAAAATTCAATTAATTTAGCTGTCTGTCCTAAGTACATTTCTGTGCTCGTAGTTGCTTGCTGATGCCGCCATAGTGTCCTTAGATTTCTGGCTAGTAGTGCAGGGAATGATGTGAGGTATCTTCTTTATTTAGGATTTAGGACTATTGCTTAGATAAGAAGGCAAGGCAATGGATGAATACGATGGTGAGATGCCTCAGCGTAGACTTGCATAAGGCATAGAAATGAATTAATGCAGCGACAAGGATAATTTAAGCGTGTGGCTGAGCTTGTGAGTCAGGGACTTAGGCTTGGTTTAGATGCAAAGATCATTCACTTAACATTTCAATATCTCATTTCAATGGGTAATTCCTTTTTACTTGCTGCTCTAAATGTGCTATGTGATCTATTTTATAGGGCATTATAGCCCTCGTGTCAGTCAAGAATCAATTAATTTAGCTGTCTGTCTAAGTACGTTTCTGTGTTCAGAGTTGCTTGCTGACACGCCCATAGTTTGCCTTAGATTCCTGGCAAGTAGTGCAGGGAATGATGTGAGGTATCTTCTTTATTTAGGATTTAGAGTTTTACTGTTTTACTTTTCCCTATTTATATCTTGAAAAGATGACTATTTTTGTTTTGATAGATATTGGCCAATAGCCATATAGTAGAATTACAACCAAAAGGCTGCTCAGTATCAGCCACTAGTAATACCCTTCAGAAGAAGCTTAGTAAAAACCCGTAGAACAGAATGAGCATGCCTTATGAAACTACCAATTTCAGTCTGATGATCACTGCTCATAACACATACAATAGTTGGTACTTATAAAAAAAACATACAATAGTAGGGGCTTTCGGAGCCAGTCGCCCACACAAAATTAAAACGCACTAATAAACATATTTATGTACAATGTATGAAATATGAATGCCCTACAGCTTTTGCCAACCCATATTAAGATACATATCCCCTCCCTTGTTGTCAAATACAATTTCCTATTCCTTTTGATCCTTGAAACATAGCCGACTGAATGGGAACATCCCGAAGTATTGGCTGAAAGTTTGAGGTTGTATTGTGAGCTTTTGTGCTTAGACAACATTGTTGGTATGAAGTCGTGGTGTTTTAGACAGATAATTGTTGAGAAGCTCTGACCTGTTGATAGTTCATGGCATTTGATTTACTGAATTGGCTGAAGTTTGAGGGGGTTAAACCACTTTAGAACCAGTTTGTTGTCTGTGACTCATCTTGTTGTCATTATAGTGGGGAGAAAAGAAAATGGTACATGAAAAAAAAAAGCAACCAAGGAAGCTTTTCACTGAATCTGCTTATTGGAAGCTGGACAATAGCTTGTTTCATATGTTTGTTACCTCTTTCTGTGAACTGCTAAAGGGAACAGTATTCGTAAGAAATATACAAATAATCAAACATCTTAAGATATGATACTTCTTCCTGTTGTTTCTGATTCTGTGGAACAAGGTTGATTAGCCAGTTGATGTTGTCAGCTGTTTCCTAATATTTGTTTGTACAATATGTGAAGGTGATAGATATGATGCTTCTGAAAGCAACGGAAGAGCTAAACAACATTACTGAGCATGCAAAGCAGAGACACCACATTATTGGGCAGTATGTTGTGGGACCACAAGGTAATCTGCAAGATTTTGGTCAACAAGATGAGGCCATTTCACCATTCCTCAAGAATTTCTACAAGAGCAATTACTTCTGAGGTGGCCCCTTTTTTCATGCGAAATTTCCAATAAGGGCAACATTTGTAGTTAAGATATGTACCCGGTTGGATATTGGTTAACTGTTTGCCTTTTTGGTTTTTAACTTGAAGTTAAAAATTTCAGATGTTACATACGCCATTTTTCCTGCTTGGGTTTATGCAGGAAATAACATCTAAAGATTCTGTATTTGTATCCCCTCTATTCTTTGTTGCGACCTAATTTATAGAAGGGCAATGTACCTTAGGAATTTGTCTCCGTCGGAGCAGCTAAAATTCCAAATTCCAATGAGCCGCGGAGAATGTGTCACTGGCTGACTCACTGATACTATGTCTTCATATTTGTTAATATCCCCTGATCTTTTGTACTCTTCAAGTTTTAAATTCAAACCTCCTTTTATAAACCCCTATTATCTAAACATTGAACTTTTAAGTAGTAAATCCATACTCTAATTCTTGAATTCTATTTCCTCGAATCAGTCATTGGAAAACTGTGAAGTGACAAATCATGAGGAAGATTGGTATCTCATCACTCATCCAGAGGAATGATGAATATGCTACCAGTGAGCATAGAGGCAAACACTCATATTGATCAAACAAGAGGGTAAGATTGTGTACTATAAGCAAAATACTTCTTATGACCAAAACCAGAGACAACAAACGTCCGAAATCAGTACCTCAGGAAGGCGACTATAATCCGATTCCACTATCGGCAAACAAAATAGTTTGAGCCCCGCGCATTGAAATGAATGATCAGTGATCTACAGCAGGCGAGGGAAATCACAAGCTCGGACCATCTCCCAGTATTGTGCCGATGGCAACTTATTGACCTTGGCTACAGAATTTTATGATTCACGTAAGGCTCTACGCAGGTCACTTGACCAATAACGGACGCAGTGCAACATCAATAATCTGTTTTTGGTGTGAATTAAAAATGACCAGCACCATAGAAGCTAGAGGAAGCCAGACTGACAGTATTTCTATTGCAAACAAACATCAAGGAAGTTGTGTACATGAAAGACATGGGTAAACAAGCAAAACCATCAATTACATCCACGGTTGCTAAAAAGTACCCAGAATATCCAGAGTTTTTCGACAGCAAAAGAGTGGAAGATATACATCCCAAACAAAGGGGAAACTGGCCACCTGATGAGTAGTAACAAAGGTACAGAATATGAAGATCCTGAAAAGAAGGGATCACTAAGACTATAAGTACACTCTCCCCATAAGACTCGAGCAACTGGCAAAAGGCAGAAAAGATGAAACATTCACAAAAAGGAACAACAGAGGCGCTGCCCATCCACCACTTGTATACTACGTTAAAACTGACTCTCCTATTTCCAATCCTATCTGAATAATCAATCTCATCACTCTCTTGGGCGAGCCAGCCAAAGCGAACTCAGGGCTCGAAGCCTGGAGAAGTAATCGTGAATGGCAAGGAATGCACGAGCTGACTGGCGTGTTGTCAGTATACGGTGCATCTGTTGCAGTGTTTGTCGGCGGAGATTATCAGCCTGTTATAACATCAAGACAGATAGATGAGAAGAAACCCATTTGATGTGAAAGACAATGGGGAAAAAATTATATAACCATAACCACCAAAGTAGTTTTCTTTTTCTTTGGTACGGGCTGACCTGGCGAATAAAACCTTCAAGAGTCCCTAGTTTGCCCATAGCAACAGCCATTTGACCCATATAGTTTGCAACGTTCCCGGATGCACCAGATGAGCCAAGCGATGACCCACTAGACAAAGTCTCTGCCAAGGACTGTTGCAAAGCATCCATACCTTGAGACAGAGCGTCCTCTGCCTGTTGAGAGGTCTGCTGCAGATTCCCAATTGCAACCGTCTGTTGCTCGGTCAAAGGCTCCAGTTGGTTTGCAAGGAGCTGCGGAAATACATAATACCAACATTTTCTCAGTAAGCAGAAACAGAGGGATTACATGCAAAAGTACAAGTGGAAAAAAGAAAGTCGAAAAGTTACCTAGCCGTTAATGATTCATTATTACCTTAAGAAGCTCTGATGGGCGAAATCCACCAAGCCACAGAAAGCATCTCTCAGCAGGCGTCTTCCACATGCCGGATAGTAGGTGAAACACATCGTTTTTAGCAGCATTAGTTTTGAGCCTGAATATCTCATCATAATGAGCCATGACACCATCAACAATTACACGAAGCTCTCCATCCCCAGCATGAGCAGTTACAGCTGATCTGAGCTCGTTTATTTGGCGATTGTGGTCTTCAAGCCACCTCGTGTACTCCACATCAAATGCCATTGCTCCTGCCAAAATGGAAGCTCAGAGTAATTAAGTTGCTCAGATAGAGGGTATGCACAGCCATTCAGCTGTATTCAGCATTAAAAGCAGGATGGTTTTTAAGTAAACCATATCTGCTGAAAGACTAGTAAAAACTGAGCCATGATAAAGAGGATTTGACTGGGAGAAACAATATGCATACCATTTCCACTTAAAGAATGAGCTTGATTTTCAGCACTTGAGATGAAAATGCCCTGATAATAGAAACAAATTCACAATTGCAGGCATGACACATATCTAACAAAAAAGTTGATCAATTAGTGTTAGCTTCTAACCTGTTGTCGGGCTCGTTGGAGCTCCTGCTCTAGTTGAGTCAGTTTTAGTCTACTGCTCTCTAGCTGTTGCACATACGCCTGCACAGCACAAACGAGAAAACTGAAATCTATATAAAAAATAATTCAAAAAACAAAAGCTTCAGAAGGTTCATGCTGAGAAATGGAATTAGACTTGCAGGATTGACATACACAAACGGGATTGTTATTTATATAAGAATCTTCCACTCATTGATCCTAACTTGTAGGGTATGCTGTCATCTGGCACATAAATTCAAGCTATGATTACTTATACCTACCAAGCATGTAAGAATCAGGGCTTTCCTTTCGACAAAGATATTCCATATGTAAACAATGATGCATAAAAGAGGCCTAATCTTTTTTCTATTCTCTATCCAGCTCTGAGAACCAAGTCAGGTGGTCCCCAAAAAATTGATTCGACTCTATAAGTTAAACACTGAAATTTAATAGTATATTTTAGAAGATGTTGCAAATTGTCAGTGACCAAGAAAACCAAAATTGGCAACAGTACACCCCCACCGTCCTCAAATGCAGTATAAACAAGATAAAGAAGCTCAGATGAAATACAAAGCAGAAACATCACAAAGAATGTCACTATAAAGAGCTGGGACATACTTTCTTTCGAAGTCGGCTCTTTCTTGCAGCCTCACGATTCTGAGCAAGCCTTCTTAGAGTCTACACAGAACAAAGAGTACAGAAGTGTAAGAAGAAAAATAAGCCTATTTTGTTTTCAACATCAGGAAGAAAAAGCGTAACAAAGACCTTCTGATCTTTAGGATCCTTTGATCTATCACTTGAATCTGAAGCGGCATTACCAACCGATAGGCCCCTTTCAAGCTGCAAAACCATCATTACAAATCTTATTTCAAAAGCCCTAAAAAACTATAAGCTTAACAATTTGAAACCTAAGGAAGTAAGCAATTTAAGGCATTAAATTACTCTGAGATTTCTATCCTCTGTATCTCCATCCGTGGAGATATCAGTCCTTGGACTAGCATCTGTCATGCTTTACTATCGTCGGTTCTCTTAGCAACAACTAGAATCTGGAACGAACTTCTTCAGTTGAAGGTTTAGTCAGCGTATCTTATGGTACTCTACTTGGGTAGATGGAGGCTTAAATTTGATTGAGTTTAAATGGCTGTTTTTAACAAAGAAAAGAAATAAGTCAATTTCCTACCATCAAGCCAAATGATTAAGAAAATGCCAATGGAAAGGAAAGCATCATATGCAATGCAAGCACCATCAGCAACTCATAATCAGTATGAACTACAGGATTCAAATCATAAAGTTATAAAGCAGGAATAATTTTCTTCACGTTATTTCCCCAGACAATATGAAGGTTTCTTAACAAACCACTAAAGGCTACTTTGCACTGACAGTCAGAACTCAACTGCCCATTTTGTAGAAGGAATGTGATAACCTCTGACTATATAAATCCTAGATTAACCGAGGCCTTAGTCCTGCTAGAAGCAGTACTTTCAACTTTATGCATTACCAAGAAAGATGGAATACCAACATAAATAGTGCAACAGCTAAAACATTCTTGTTCACTTGAACCTTTTAATTGAGGACACTTACCTAAATAGGCATGAACAATTATAACGAGGGTAAACACTAAGCATCCCAAATGCAGCACAGTTCTTCCCAGAGTGCTAGAAATTAGGATAAGATAAAGGAGACTGATAGGAAGACTGGATGACATCAACTACAAGCAGACTATAAAAGTCAACTTCAGGCAATTGCTAGACACTTTTTCCTTTAACATATCAACACACAGAGCACAGTATTTCATACAGTCACAAATTAAGAAGACATAAGGTCACTGACTGAGAAAATATAGTAGGTGGTGTCGCTTGCTACTAACCAAAATCTACTGCACCATAGACAACCGCAATTCACTTGATTGTTCGACTACTCCAAAATCAGAAACTTGAAATATATTGTTGGCATATCTGCCCAAAAAGCTGAAACAAACAAGCACCACAGTCAAAATAGTGGTTTTATTAGCTAGAAGCAGAAATTCAAAAGCCACATTTCAGCTAGCACACAATCTTTCGTCAATTACAGATATTAATGGGAAAATTCATGGAAAGCTTCATAATGTGTCACCTGATCCAGTTTTCAGCCACAAGTTGTTTAATTATAGAAGTTGTTCGGTGAACGCAGCATTATCTGCGTTTGTAATAAAGCTACGTGTGGTTATGAAGATTTGCCTTAGTTAACAAGTAGAGAGTTGACAAGTGTTTTTGGATGGTACTTTAGTATTGGATTGGACAAATTATATATTGACATGTGAACAAGCTTTATTGTTCATGCTAGACAATCTCGTTCAGCTTTGTACCGAACCTCATTCACCTTTGTACTGAACAGTACCATAGTATATATGCAATCGCAACTGTGTATTAGGATGTAAATCATAGCATAAAGTTTCCAGTTCATAGCTGCCCAATCATTAAGACTCTATATACTTTCTATCTTTCCTGACTGTATTATTGCTCCAGGATGACAAGGGCCAGCTGACAATGAGCCAATATTTTTTCTTTGGGAAGAAACAATGATTAGACTATAATTGTTCTCTAGGAAACATACTAGCTATATAATTTTTGGAAATATGATTATAACAGATAAAGGAGAGCTTTGCTCAAATTCATGGTAGGTAATTTGAATTCGATTATTGTCACAAACATGCAACTTAGTTTTGATGAAGCTCTTACACTTTAGAACTAATTAGTTTCACCAGCATAAGGGAAATTTTATCAAATGTCATTGAGTTATTGCTTAATTCACAATATATCATTGTGTTTTTAAAATTACTTAGTATAATACTAAGTTATAATTAATTTCACCGGATAACACACCATCTCATATTTCATTTATTTCTTCGTTAACACCACTACAAAAAGTCTAAAATATCCCCTTTAACTAAGTGAATCAGAAGCAAAAAACGCTCTATCCACAGACTATTCCCAATTTCATGTTTTGAAATTAGTTAAGAGGGGTATTTGACAGTTTTTTCAGTGGTTTTAAGGGAGGAATAAAGAGAATGTGAGACAGAGTGTTATCTAATGAAATTAGTTAAAACTCAGTGTTATCCTATATAATTTTAAAAACACGGTGATATTTCATAAATTAAACAAAAACTCGGAGGTATTTAGTGAAATTTCCCTTTTCTTTTCTTCTAAAAAGCACCGACAAATCTCTTAGCAACTGAACAGGAACTGAATTTTCCCGGAGTCTCCTATTCTAAACACTTTACTGAAACACCTAATTAGCTTTGCATATATCCTCTGCGGGTAGGTCTCTAGACAAGAAGCAACACTCAGCTCATAAAATTCAATAGCTAGAGAGAGGCCATGTTTTAATTCATTTATTGACCAATATGTATCTGCTGTCCACGTTGATCTCCTTACATTCCGTCCCTTCCCCACCTCACCCTCCACTCTGTACAGCTAGATTAAAATAGAGCACCAGCCAGATAACTGACATCTAATTCAGTGACTGGATAAATGAAAAAGAAAAAAAGAAACCACTTACAGCATACAGTGAATGACTACTGGAGGATCAAAAGATGTCATCGTGTTTGCTGCTCTCCTTTTATGTTCCCGAGCTGCCATGGACATTCAATTCACCATGTACCATCATTACTACCCACTTTAGTTTACCCTAAAACCTCAAAGCCCCAAAAATGCGAAATGCGGTGATGAGTAAAGATTACTCTAGTGCTTTCCTATAAAATCCTGGCAAGCAGATGGATTCAAACACCTATAAAAAAATTGCTGTCTTGAGAATATAGGGGATAATACTCAAAAACCTAGTGAAAATCCGGATATGTAAGTAGCAGAGATCGGTAGTGAAACTGAGAAACAAGCACTAGGAATCCCTAGAAGGTAAAGGTCAACCTCCCCGTACACTAGGGCTTCAATTGAACTTAAAACTGAAAAAACTGCAGTTACCCACAAAAAAGAGCAACGAAAAGCAAGGGAAGCAAGATATACAGAGAGCAAAACTCGCAGTTGAAGAAGAAAGGAAAACTCTGAAAACAGAGAGAAGAGGATATAATTTGAGCTGGGTTGATTATGAGTCAGAGGGGGGGGGGGGGGGGGGGGGGGGGGGGGGGGGGGGGGGGGGAGAGAGAACGAATACCCGGAACAGAAAAAGGTGAAACTCGGACTAAAGCAGCGCCGAAAAAAGAATAGAGGATCGAGACAAATGACCCAGAAAGAACGGAAGCGACCCGCCCGCCACCCTCAGGCTAGAGTTTGACTTGATCTGAATATCTATTCACAGGCTGATCCTCTTGGGTCTGCTGCGTCATCACAATTCACTCAGCTAAGAGCATTTGAGCAATTAACCACTAAACGATTGCAGCTTAGCTGTTGCTTCTGTGCTCGACTCTTATTTTAATAATTGTTATTCTGTGTTTTTGTTCAGAATTATTATTCCTGTATATAGAAGAGATAGAACGTTTGTATCTTTCCATATCTGAAAATGGCGTCTACGTAGAACAATCAATAAACGCAGAGAAATAGGGGAGGACAACTTCAGATGACGGGTCAGAAAGAAACAGACAATGAGCTGAGCACATAAACGCCGTAGTACATTTTTATGTGTGCATAAAATTAGCCCAACAAGTTCATCTGATAAATTAAAGCCGGATGCTCCAAAAAGAAAAAGGATAATTGAAATTTTACCAAATAATGCCTTAAATTTATTTTTTTAGCTAAAATAAGTATTCTCTTTGTTTAACAATATCTGTTATTTTAGAAACTTATATACTTATTAAGAAAAGTAGAAAAATAACGCATGTATCCCTACTTTTTATTTTTCTATCTAAATAATAATTACTTTTGTGTTGAATGGTAGGGTTAAAAATAGAAAAAAATGTGTCAAAAAACTAGAATGACATATATTATTGAATAAGAATCACACCCTAAAACAACAGTTATTAATTAACAGAGAGTACCTTATCTTTATTTTCTTTTTCATGTTTGACCTTTCTACTATAATTTTCTATAATAATCTTAAGAGTTTATGATTTGAAAAAATATATTAAATTTAAACAAAACATGCAAATAATAGTTAAAAACATATAAATTTAAAATAGTTTTGATAAAATGACTAAAAATTAAAAAAAATACATAAGAGGAGATGACTTGAAATTACAAAAGAACTATAATAATTCAAAAATATTTTACAAATAATGAAATTTATTTAAAATTTTTAAATAACTAAAAATTGTTTATGATTTTTTAATATGACTTTAAATTATACTCCCTCCGTCCCACCTTGACCCTCCTATTTACTATTTGGACATGTCGTTTGATTTCAATTTTTAACATATAAGATACATTAATTTTGAAAATTTAAGTTTTGCATATGATTCCTTACATGATAAACTATATAATACAAAATTTAGTTTTATAAATTATTTTACCTTATATGTTTGATATTGAGGTGGAAAAACGTGCCAAAAAGCAAACAGGACACTTATGACGGGACGGGGTAGTAAATTTTTATAAAAAATTCACATAAAATAATTAAAATTAATTTTATTTTAAAAATAAATGAAACAAATTAATAAATAAAAAATAAAATATTTAAAAATATAGAATAATTGTTGAAATATCATACAATTTCATTATAAGTGAATTTAATTATAATAAAGTTATAAAAATCATATTAAATATAAAAATACAATACTTCTTTATTTTAAAAATAATTTTTATATTTTAAATTGATAAATTATCTATAAAGTGTTTAACCATATATGACAGAAACATAAAATGAGAATATATGAAATATAGACTTATGAACGAAAAAATATTCATAGAAAAGGAAAACTTAAAAATATCTCATTACAAATTGGTAAGGAATCCGATCAAGTTCTCTAAACAACAAGATATTTTGGTGATTCTTTTTAAGAGTATATTGTCACTTTCGATAAGACTCTCTCCCTATTATCTTGCTCTTTTTGCTATCACCCGCTTCCATCTTTATCACGTGCTCGTTCTTGATGCTATGCTATCATATACAGAATGATATTATTGTCTCTGTTTTATCTAGCTAATCATACTCTCATGTGCCAAAAGTGCTAGAAATCCCATTGCTTAATTACGATGGTGGTGGGGTCGAACATTCTTCCATATATGGGACATTGATTATCATTCCTTTGTAATGTAAGTGGATAAGTTCGTCTTCCTCTCGAAGTTGCAGCCTGCCTGCACCACTTATTTTGATAAAGTTTATTGCTTTTGAAATTGGTGCCGGCTGTCACACGCTTGACAATCAGAACATGGGAATACAGTGATCAATGCATGTTTTTGGATGGTGGTATCTAATTAATTATTCGAAAACTCTTCCTTTTGCTGTCCAAAATTCAAAAAAAAGGCAAAAGTTGGATTTTAGTGGACGTTTTATATAATACTCGTATAGTGAATATAGAGTTGCAACGTCACTGATGAATTCATGTTGCGTCGCTCGAGCACAAGGTTTAGTAAAGTTTTTTTTTTCTAATTTGAACTAAAACAAGGTGAGTAAAGTTGAAGTAAAAATCAAGACAAGATTGTTGAAAATTAAGCCACGCTTAGAGTAAAAAGAAAAATGACTCCTTTTGTGACAAAGTTAGTCCTACCTTCTCCTTGAAGCTCATCTTCAACCCATTTTCTTTTTATAATTATAGGCCATCGGCTAAATCCACACTATAGTGGAAACAATAGATGGAGTACAAAATCATACCTACCGTCTCTGCTAACTTACCCTTTCTTGTTACATTAAATTTTCAGTGTCCGGTGATATCTGACAAAAGTCTTTCCCAAGTCTTACCACTCCCTGAGTTTTCCTTATCCATCGAGACAGGGGCGTATCCAAGGGGTACACGTGGGGTCACGTGACCCCACGTTTTTCAAAAAATTTAGAGATTCCTATATGTATAATAATTAGAGTTTATATGTATATAGTATAGTGACCCCATATATTATAGAGTTGTTGATGGTGTAGTGGTAAGGACTAAAAGCATTTAACAAATTATCTTGGGTTCAAATCCAACTATGAGCAAATATGTTGAAATTTTTTTTCTTCAAAGAATAGTGACCCCATATAATTTATATTCTGGCTCCGCCCCTGCATCGAGAAGGATGGCAATAGGTCGGGTTTGGGACGGTGGACCCAGGGGCGGAGCCAGGAATTAGAATTTGGGGGGGCCATATATTTTTGTATGTAATATTAAAATATTAATTTATATTATCTATATATATATTCATAGTCTATAAAATTGAGTGTGTTTTTTTGTTTAACAATACAAAAACGCATATCATATTTATATATCTGTTAGTACCTCATCCAAAACGAAGTTCCATGAGTAGCTTGAAAAAAAATCCTACAAAAATAAGAATATAAATTATAATTATTAAATTGTCATAGTAACGATGAGGGAAAGAAATAGACCACCTAATTAGTGTTATCAACATTTATCAAGTAATAATAGGTGAAGAGAAAAGATATGAAAAGGTTCGAAAGGAAGATAGTTCTCACCTGAGAATAAAATTAAGCTGTTAAAGATCGAAAGAATGATCTTTATCTATCAAGAACCCACCTGTTAATGGTCAATTAATAAATATGTAAGCAAAATATATGTTGGCACTTGGCACACATACACAGTAAAAGCAAATAGACAAGTAAACAAATCAAAATAAAATGTACCGTGTGGATTTCAGTTGTGCACGTCTCTCTTTCATAAAGTTGAAATCATCTATTATCTTATCTGTAGAAAAGGTCTCAGCAATCTCTCTTTCAATATAAACAATCAAGTAGCTCCGTAGAAACTCATCAGACATGCTACTACGAAGCCTGGTCTTCACAATTTTCATCGCAGAAAAGGCACGCTCACTTGTAGCGGTTGAAACAGGAAGAGTCAAAACAAGACGAAGCAATCTATCTATCATAGGATATATTTCAGACTTTCCAGTTTCCTTCAATCCCCTACACAACTCAGAAACTGAACTTACATTCTTTAAGTGTGGGTGGTTGTGAACATCTAGCTCATAGTGTTCTAACTCCTGTGTTAGATGAATTCTTTCTTGTTCAGTAAAATCGGAAGGATAGAACTTTGTTGCCAATTTAACTATGTCATCCACATTGAAGGATATGAATGAGTTTCTTGGATCTAAAGCAACACTTAGATGAAGAATCTCTGTTGTAGTCTCATTAAACCTTGAGTTCAACTCCAACAATTGATGGTCAACAGCAGCAATAAACACGTCAACTCGATAGTGATGCTCAAC
Source organism: Limonium bicolor (assembly GCA_023374045.1). NCBI lineage: Eukaryota > Viridiplantae > Streptophyta > Magnoliopsida > Caryophyllales > Plumbaginaceae > Limonium > Limonium bicolor. The sequence continues at coordinate 255,556,093 of CM041777.1, read as the reverse complement.
GGTTACATTGTCTTTCTTGTGACGAGAACGAATGAGGTCCATGTAAGTTCCATTCATATCAGGGATTGGAATGTCATTACTTTCACAAAATGAAATGACATCTTTCAACAATGATTCCCACTTTTCATCTCTTAATTTTTGGATTAATGTCTTTGTAGTAGATACTAGAGATAAAGCATTAACAATATCTTGTGACTTGAGTTGCAAAGCTTGACATAGCATATCAGTTATCCTCATCAATTCCTTCATCACATGCATTGCAATCACAAAATCAAATGATAGTAACTGTCTCAAAGCAAAACTTGCATCACCTCTTTGAGAAGGTGTTGAACCTTTAATAATGATGTCATCCAACACCACACTAGCTGGGCCAAACAGTTTCGTCAAGCTGCATATTGATTTATAATGAGAACTCCATCTTGTATCCCCTGGCCTTTGTTGAAATACCCCAAACTTAGATATGGTGCTTAAATGATAACTAAGATATAAGAAGGCTAAATAATGCCTTAGAAACATTAAGAAACATTTCTAATCAAAGAAAATATAAGGAAACACCAAAAAGAGCAGTTTAAGCAAAAAACGTGCTCTAAGCTTGGAGAGACATGGGAGAGTACCCAAATATTGTCCTAAGACCTTAGTAATATCCTAATGGTCATTTTAAGTCAATTACCAAAGAAAACCAAGCTTGAAAACTAGTTAAAACACAAAATGTGCTTTAAGGAGTCTTAAAGCACGTTTTTGAAAAATTGTCTTGTAAATGAGTTTTGAATGGCTAAATGTCCATCATTACTCTTTAATTAATATGTGTACTATATAGTATCACATTTGGAGGTCTATATCAATGGGAAATCAAAAATTTCACAACAATGTGCCTTGTTTTTGATGAATAGTGAATTTATTAAGCTAGTTTATAACATAAGTCTATATAAGTGAGACATTTGGTCAACAAAGACTAAACTACCCTCATTCACTAAAGGGGGCCGGTTTCTTTAAGTGTGACTCACCACACTTATCTAACTAAGTAAAGAGAAAGCAAAATAAGTAAGTTATAAAGCATAAAACACTATTCACCTTTTAAGATAAATATCACATTTGCTTACCTCTCTCCTCACTTCTTCATTTTCCCTTGTTGCCCACGATTTCTTGCTCTCTTTCTCTTCTCCATTCACGTAGAGCTCACCTCCATGAAAGCTCCACCTTCTCTTGCACACCACTTGCTCATTTAAGCTCCAAATCCAAAACAAAATACATATTCCTCTTAGTTAGCTCAAGCTCCTTCTTCCTATCTTTTCAAAACTTCAAGAGCTTCATTTTGGTGCCAAGTCAAACCACCATTAGAGGAGGAAATTCAAGTTTGGAGACTCCATTGGCATCTCCATTCTCTTAAGGTAAAGAAAGTGTAAGAAAATCTAGGTTTCACCATTTTCTTCACTTGGCCGAAAATATATACTCATGGGACTCCATGTTTATGCCTTGTTCTAGCTTGTTTCTACTCTTCAAAGGAGAGAGGAGGTCCTTCTTGCTTCACATCCAAGTTGTCTTGAGAAACCAAGGTAAAACAATCACATTAATACCTTAAAACATATTTTTAAACCTAGGGTTTGTTCCTTAGGGTTAATGTGTTATCTAGTACTCATTGGAGTCATTGGATATTGGTTAGAACATTGGCAAGGAGAATCACATTGGTGACCGAGATTGAACAAAGAAAACCTAAGGAGAAAAGCTTTTAAGCTTGTGAGAAAACAAGGTAAATTACTTACCTTAAGGTGTCTTGTTGTTTAAGGGAATGAGATGTGGGTATATGATGAGTTTAGTGTAGAGTTTATATTGGGAAGGTGCTAAAAACCTAGGAGAAACAATGACTATTCTTGTGAACTTGTGACTAAGGAGCAAATGAGAAAAGAGATAGTTTAAGAATATAAAGGTGAAGTACAAGAAGCATTTTATTTCAATGGGAGCCTTGTTGAGTGTATTCGCAGGTTGAAGGCAAATATATGTGGAAATTCAGTGGTTAAGATTATTGTTGTTTAAGGGCCTAAGTGCCAAGTATTTTAAGTTTAAGCACTATATGATGATGTGGTGTGGTTTTGGTGTAATTGGGTGTTAAGCTATTGTGATGAGAATTTGTGTGGTATTGGTTGTTTGATGGAGAAAAACCATGTGTTAGGAGGTACTATATACTAGAGAACCCATGGCAAAATTTAAAGGAGAGTTTAAGTGTTTGAGATATCCTAAGGGAATTTAATGACTAAGGAAGTACTAGGAGTGTTCTATGGGTTGTCTTGATGAAAAAGGGTGAAGTTAAGGTGTTTTACTGACTTATGATGACTTAGGTATCACCATGGAAGATTTAGGAATCAAGAGAATGTATTCGAGTATTTAGGACTTAGGCAAATGTTGGTGCACAACTAGGAAGGAAATAATGTGATGATGATGGAAGTTTAGACTTGTTAAGGAACCCTAAGTAAATGTTTAAAAGAATTTTAGGTAGAGAGAGAGATGCTTGGGAGATGATGTTATAGTGGTGAAGAAAACATTTGGCATAGTGGTTACACTAGGTATGAACCACCACTTAGAAACCTAGAGGAAAACATTACAAGTGTTAGCGTTATTACAAGGAAAATGCATAATGACTAAGGTGGATCTTGGTGGATGATTTAAGGTATTTTAAGGAGGGCTTAAGGTGTATTTGAGGTGCCCAAATGAGGTTATAACATATTAGGGTATATGAGGAGAAGTTTGGAGTTGAAAAGGAATTTAGAAACAAGTTTTTAGAGCCGACCGGCCTTAGGACCGGACTTGCAAGGTCGGTCGGGCTCTGTTACACTACCGGGAAATGTTTCTGGAATCGACCGGACTTGGGGGACCGGACTTACAAGTCCGGTCGGGCTTGTTTTGTGAGAGGGAAAATGTTTCTGGAATGGACCGGACATGGGACCGGACTTGTCAAGTCCGGTCGGCATGAATTTTGCACGGATTATAAGTCTCTGGAATCGACCGGACATAGGACCGGACATGTAAGTCCGGTCGGAGTGAATTTTCCAACGGTAAAAGGTACTGGAATGGACCGGACTTGGCAAGTCCGGTCGGTAAGTCCGGTCGAGCCTAAAAAAAAAAAAAATTTCAATTTCTAAAAATGGTAATGGGTAATGAGGTATGCCCTTGGTAGGGTAGTAATAATTGGGACCCTAAGAACTTAAGAAATTAAGTTAAGATTAAGTATAAGTTTTAATGTTTAAAGTTAAGTTTGTAAGATTAAGTGATAAAGACTTGAGAGGTTATTGAATGGAAGTCCTTAGGGACTAAGTGAGTTAAGTAAGGTGCAAAATAACTAATCACCTAAAAATGGATGAATGTTTTAGGTTTGTGAATTGGGACCCCGAAGAAGGTTAAACAAACAACGATCGACGGTGAACGGTACAATCCTTCTTGTGACCTGCTTGCTAACGAGGTGTCCCTCGGCTTGTGTGCTATCTGTTTATTTGCTATGACTAAAACAAGATAAAGCATGCAACCGGTTATATTGTTCTCGTTGTGATTGTGTTATATTTACACTAACCCGCGAGATTTGAGATTGTTACTAACCAAGTTTAGTACTTACTGAGTTAAGAATAAGAGTTAAGTTGATGGCTGTTGGTTAATGCCCGTTAAGGCTTAACTAGCACATGGTGTTTAAGATGTCTACTAACTGGAACTTGAGTGAGGAAACCCGGGACCGATCTCCGGTCATGCATGCTAAGTGAAAGGGGGACGGTATCTGAATCAGATCCGCCCTCCGCTTAAGGACTTGTCTTCGGACTTGTAGCCTAGGGCCGGTTGCCGGCTCAGCTACGCTGGACTCCCGTCCAGAGTAGGTGGCATTAAGATGGTGCGGTGGGATCACCTAAATCCCAGGTTCGAATTAAGCTACAACCAATCCCTTCCAGGAAAGGTTTGTATATTGAGATTAAGATTAAGATTGAGATTAAGATTAAGGTAAGGTAAGGAACTGAGATTAAGGAAATGAGGACTAAGGAGGGGGTTACTAACCCACTTGTTAAGGGAACGCTTGAGTCGTTCATTGTTTGTGAACTATATGTGTTCATCTGTGGTTATTGTTATTGCACTTCATATTATGCTTGTGTATGTAATCAATTTCCATGCTATCGACAATTAGTCGTCGTAGCCCCGTTAGCTTGGGGGCCATGAGAGGGTGTACCAGCATTCGTGCTGACCCCCTCGGGGGCTATTTTTACACTTGCAGGTAAGAGGCCCATGAGGACGCACTACGAGAGTAGGAGCGGTTAGATTTAGGTGGGGACATTTATCTTGAATTTGGGTTGCGCCTGTGCACCCGACTGTTTATATTAAACTGTTGTAAGTTTAAGATTACGTTTGAGACACTAGTACTCGGTTGGTTGTGGGATGGTGGATGTTGATGTTTGAGTTGGATAAGTACTTTGGTTAAGTATTGTAAATGTTAATCCGGTGTATTCTAACGATCAGACCGTGGCGAGGTCCAGGTGTTGTTTATTTCCGCTGCGACGTATTCAATTAAGTGCTAAGATTGCGATAACCACGATAGGCTTTGGATGGGGTGTTACATTTGTATAGATCTAATTTGATTTATGCCTTTTCCACTTGAAAGCTCTTCAGTTTCAGTAAGGTGCGAAATTTCAGCTAGTTGGGCATCTTTCAATTGATCATTCCGCTTGCAAGATGAACCAATGACATTAACAATGAAGTTTAGGTTTTTGAAAAAAGTATGTACCTCAGTGACCTCCTTTGATGCTGCTACCAAAGCCAATTGTAGTTGATGGCCAAACAATGTACATAGTAAGCATAGGGACACTCCTTCAAAAATAGAGCTTGCAAACCATTCCACTCTCCACGCATATTACTTGCTCCATCATAACCTTGGCCTCGAAGATCTTGAACATCAAGCATATGATAAGATAAACATGACAATATTTCATTTTTTAACGTCAAGGCAGATGTGTCTTTGACATGAACTAAGTCCAAAAATCTTTCCCTAACATATCCATGTTGATCAACAAACCTTAAAACAATGGCCATTTGTTCTTTCTTTGACTCATCTCGAGCCTCATCAACTATCAAGCAGAACTTTGCATTCCCAATCTCATCTCTAATTGCTTTCTGTACATTTGTAGAGAAAACACATAAGATCTCTTTCTGAATATCTGGTGATGTATACTTTGCATTTTTTGGAGCATTCTCCAACACAACATCACTGACACTCTTGTTGTAAGATGAAAGAAGTTTGATCAATTCTAGAAAATTTCCTTGATTTCTCGAACTAGATCGTTCATCATGCCCTCTAAATGCACATGCTTGAAATGTCAGCCACTTGACTGCCTCAATGGAAGTTTTCAAGCGCAATCTATTACTCATGATTTGCTGAGACGTTTGCTTGTGTATCAAAGTCTCTAAATGGCCTAACTGATTCTTCAAATTCTCGTAACAACTCACTGAATATTGATGTGCTGAATTAGAGTTCTTACCTTCATGATGGACAAAAGCACAATTTTTTCCATCATTCACCTTTTTCCAATTATTGAACCCTTTCGATGTAAATGTGTCGGACCCACTTCCTTCACTAGGCTTCTTGTCAAATAGATAGCAAGGAAGACAAAATGCAGCATCTTTGGTCTCCGAATACTCTAACCAGAAGAAACTTTTGAACCACTTTGCTTGAAACCTACGCCGATGACGGTCACCCGTAAATGGGTAATTTGATTTATGAAGCTGATAAGGACCGAGCTTTATATTCTCTTCTTATCAAATCACGCTGGTCACTAGGACAGTCCCAAATTGAAGGTCGAGCACCAGGATCACGGATGAAGGAATTGATATTGAATTTATCAAACTTTAGCACCTCTGAATTTTGGAGTCGAGGAGACTTCAAAGGTGGCTCTTCCTCACAATCAGATTGGTCTTGAGGATTAGATTTTTCAATTGGCACATCATCTTGTTGTGTGCGAGTGTCACCTACAAGACTTCTCTTTGGCTTGAAAAATGAATCAATCGTTTTTACTTTATCCATAACTTATCTGAAAAATTACATAGAAAAAAACAATGTTACTTACTTACTTATACTATAATCAATTAAACATTTTATAGAGATAACAATTGTAGCCAATTGATAATATTATACATGGATTTATGTTACAATAAAATAAATTAAGAAATATGATTAAGTACTCAAAATCTAGAAGAAATAAATAATGGACAATTATTAAACAAAACCAAATTTTTCCCACCCAACATACTTCATCACTAATCTAAAAAAGTGTAACATAAAAAATCTATTTATAATTTTCAACTAGATGTACTTAATTAGTTAGCATTTAGTGGCGTCAAAAAAAAGATTTAGTAAGATTATATATTATCCTTTTTTATTTCATGTTTACTTATTCCTCTAGGTTTATTTTTTAATCAATAACAAATATTTGTTTCTCCTTCCTCTCTTCATATTCACGAGAATCACGACAATTATTTTCTCTTCATATTCACAGCAATTATTCCCAGTCTTCTGTTCTTCAATCCCTCCACTTTGCCTATCACATATTCTTCTATAATCAAACAAACAAAAAAAGAAAAAAAAAGTTGCAATAAAAATCTGTATCTACTAAAGGTTTGGGTTGGGAGCAAAAATTTATACCTGATAGATAGTGATCTCATCTGATGAGTAGTCAAGCTTCTCTGTCACATCAACATCTCTACTATTCAGCACTCCATAGCCAGGAATTCGTCGAGAAGAGCGCATAGATGTGCCACAATGAATTAAATTGAATGCAATCAATCTCATTCGGCTTATTAAACTTCCTGTTCCCGAATATCTTGGTTTTCCATTGGAAAGATTTTCATCAGATATTTAAAACTAGACGTCGACAAAGAATATATAGCTAGCCGACTTAAGATTCTCCTTTCTTTGTAGATGTTTTTGTCTAAAAACATTTACCTTTTTGATGGTGATTGTGAGTCGTGAGTCGTGACGAATAAGGTGCAGTTTTGCACGATTTACCGTTCACAGCCACAGGTAACTTATTATTTATTAAGGAGAAGACTGAGAAAGGATAGCCATCCTTGAAACTGGTTCCTGAATTCCTAAAACACGCTAAAATGGCCATTTCCCATGGTACTTGACGGGCCAAATGATTGTCATCTAGGTGGGGACGTACAACAAATTTTTTTCCGGGAGTTGTTTACCGAATTGGGGTTGGGGGGGCCATATGTCAGTATCACTTGTTTTTTTTAATATACTTATATATTTTTTTTTGTTGATTTTTTTTAATTGGGGGGGCCAGGCCCACCCAACAATTGCCTTACCTCCGCCACTGGGTGGACCATCAGTCGTACCCGTCACCCGACTTCACCCATATACCTGGTCCGTCACCCGTTATGTATCGCCCGTTACCCACGGGTGAAACAGGTGAATTTTTTTATAATATAGTCTGAAAAGATAAACGTACACAATGACATCTAAACTTGATTAAAGTGCTGCCCACAAAATTATACGTTTATACAAGAATAAAATTTATCTTTTAATATAATGAAAAAGGGGAACAACCTCCCAAAACATCCATTGCATGCTGCCCACAAAGTTATACATTTAGGCAGGAACAAAATTAGTGCATAATGAATAAGGGGAACAACCTGACAAAGTTATAGTAATACGAAAAGAACTACTTCTTTATTACGAGAGGAAGGAGATTGATTATGTAAATCATATTCTGATAAGAGACTGACTGGTTGCATAAAGACAGGAGGCCGGTCTATATATAAGTGCTAATAAGAATAGCACGTGACCGAAAATACACATAAAGGAAGGACCTATTACAATCTACAAACGTACAAAAATAGATCCTAGATACAACCTATTCCAACACCCCCCTCAAAAAGTACGACTTGATGTGCTTGAAGGAGGAGCAGGAAGATGTGCTTTTTGTTTCCAAAGTGCGATAGACTGAAGTGTACCTGCAAAAAAGAAAGAAAGACTACCTTTTCTCCTTTTGATGTAAACCCAAACTGTCAAATGAATTATGATAACTTTTACCTGTGAGTGATTTAGTCATCATATCTGCCAGCTGATGTGTGCTAGGCACATATTGGACTTGAATAAGTCCTCCCTGTAGCTTTTCACGAACAAAATGACAATCCAATTCTATGTGTTTTGTTCGTTCATGAGAAACGGGATTTCTAGCAATATGTATGGCTGCCAAGTTATCACATTTAAGCGGTATTGGGGTAATATTTGGGATGCCAATTTCATTCAAAAGTCTACTTAGCCAACTAAGTTCTCCGGTAACTTGCCTCATGGCCTTATATTCTGCTTCGGCAGAAGATAGAGCAACGGTGGTTTGTTTCTTTGATTTCCAACTAAGAGGAGAGTCACCAAGGAGAATGTAATAACCGGATATGGATTTTCGCGTGATAGGACAAGAAGCCCAATCAACTTCTAAATTGTATTTGGGTTCCTTATTGAAAAACAAACCGAATCCTGAAGTTCCTTTAACATATGAAAGGGTATGGAAAGCGGCTTTCATGTGTTCTGTGGTAGGTTTCTGGAGAAATTGGCTTAAAAACTGAACGGCATAGCATATGTCGGGCCTTGTGCTGGTAAGAAAATTTAACTTCCCTACAAGGCACCTGTATTCTGTGGGATTTGTCAGTTTGGAGCCACTATCTTGGGTGAGTTTAAGATTAACCGGAAGAGGTGAGACTGTGGGTTTGATGTCTTGGGCATCAAAATCACAAAGGATTTGGTTTATGTAGCGTTGTTGCGACATGATCATGCCGTTGTTTGCTTCTAGAAATTCCATCCCGAGGAAAAAATTTAGTCTTCCAAGGTCTTTGATCTTGAATTTCTTATGAAGTTGGTTCTTAAGAAAACTTACTTCTTTGGAATCATTTCCTACAACCAAGATATCATCTACATACACACCTAGGAGAGTGATGTTGTTCTTCTTTTTCTTGACGAATAAGGAATGGTCATTTTGGGAATGATTGAATCCAAGATCTTTTAGGAAGTTTGCAAGTTTTTCATACCATTGGCGTGAGGCCTGTTTTAGGCCGTAAAGGGACTTCGTAACTTGCAAACTTTGTTTTCTTCTCTTCTTCCCGCTTACTCTTCGGAATTGTCATATAGACATCCTCATGGAGGTCTCCGTGAAGGAAGGCGTTGTTAACATCTAATTGGTCCAAGATCCATCCCTTTTTTATCCCCATAATCACAAGGGCTCTCACGGTGGTTAGTTTGACGACGGGTGAGAAAGTCTCTTCATAGTTAAGGCCATATTTTTGAGTGAATCCCTCACAACCAGCCTGGCCTTGAACCTCTCTATCTCTCCATCAGCTCTAAGTTTAATCTTGTAGAACCATTTGCAACTAATGGGGCGTTTTCCCTTGGGAAGGTCTACAATGCTCCAAGTCCCATTTTGTTTAAGAGCCTGGAATTCTTCTGCCATGGCCTAGGTCCATCTAGGATCCTTGCTAGCTGTCTTAAATTGGAGGGTTCTTTTAAACCATGAAGTTGGGATAGGAGCTTTTGTTGTTGTGTGAAGAGCGCAAGAGAGAATTGTGTTGTTAGGTATGTGGTCTGTGAGTGTATTTGGGCTAGTGTGATGGGAAGGATGAGAATCGGTGTTTTTGAGTCTTTGTGTGAGAATGGAAGAGAAAAGATTTTGGCATAGGCTGGAAGAGACGATGTAGTCGTCATATTTGGAAGGGAATTTGTGTTCTCGGGTGGACCTTCTAATTCCTATAGGGATCTCCTCGGTTTCTCTTAGGTCATCCGCTCCTATGGAGGGTAGATTGGTGTCTGAATTTGTGTCAGGAGGATGATGATCTTCTCTTATCTCAGAATGCTGAGATGTACAAGTGTCATCCTCCAATCCGTTATCAAGATTGGGAGAAGAAGGGAAAATATCTGGATGGGTTTGATTTTGTTCTAGGAGATCCGTCCATTTCTTGTCGGTTAAAGGGAAAATATTTTCAAAGAAGGTTAGATCCCGGGTTATCTTGATCTGTTTATCCTCTAGAGTGAGGACTTTGTATCCCTTGGTGTTTTTAGGATTTCCAATATATACACAAGGGGATGACCTGGGGTCAAGTTTTCCTTTGCTTGGTTCTATATTGGTCATGTAGCAAAGGCATCCGAAACTTCGGATCTCGTTATAGTTTGGTTTTGTTCCATTTAGTTTCTCGAAGGGAGTAAGGTTTTGTATTGCTTTGCTTGGCATTCTGTTGATTAAGAAAGCCGCATGCTCAACACAATGGCCCCAAAATTTGTTTTCTAAACCAGATTGGAAAAGAAGAGCTCTGGCAATGTCCATAATGTTGCCCTGTTTTCTTTCCACAACTCCGTTTTGCTGGGGTGTATATGGACAACTTATCTGATGGACAATGCCTTTTTGAGCAAATAATGTGGCCCCCTCTTGGGATTTGCCTAATTCTTGTGTGTTATCACTCCGGATGCATTTGACACGTTTGTTCATTTGGTTTTCTATCAGATTAACAAAGGTTTTAATATGATGTATGGCTTCAGATTTAAATTTAAGAAGAATGATCCAGGTGGCCCTAGTATGGTCATCAACTAGGGTAAGAAAGTATCGTTGCCCTTCTAATGTTTGTGTCCTCATGGGACCACAAATATCTATGTGAACAAGGTCGAAAGGTTCAGCAGTTTTTATGGTTGACACAAGAAATTTCAATCTTTTGGCCTTAGATTTGTAACAGATAGTGCACGGGAATAAACTGTTGTTCAGGCATTCAGAAGGGTTCATCTGTATTATTCTATTCATTCTTCTTAAAGACAGATGTCCTAATCTATTATGCCACAAGGCAACATTCTGTGGTTGTTCAATATTACAAAGCTTTACATTTGCATTCATATAAACAGAAGTAGACTTTCTCCCTAATATGAAACTGCTTAGATTGCCTATGTCAACTACATACAGACCGCTAATCTATCTTCCAATTTGCTGAAAAGAACTACTGCTAGATTCCTGCAAAGCACAAATGTTCCCATGGAAAATAACAGACGCATTCAAGTCTTGTATTAATCTTGAGACAGAGATTATATTGAACATGAAAGACGGAACAAACATGACGTTTTTCAGGCAAATATTTCCATTCACACACAGATCAGCAACAGAGTCAACAGATTTTTGGTTTCCATCAGGAAGAATTATGTCTCTGCTGGTTTCAAGATTCATGCGATTAGCAAGCAAAAAATCATTTCCGCTAACATGCTCAGTAGCGCCAGAATCCAATATCCATAAATCTTTCAATTCACAGATGACAGAGTTTGCATTTGAAATTAAATAGGGTAGAGAACTACAAATCGCATTAGACTTACCAGCGAAATCTCCGAAGTTTGTCTTTCTGTTTCCTCCACCAAGTTCTTTTTGTTGCTGTAGAAACTCAACTAGCTGTTGAAGTTGATGCGAACTAAAGCCTTTCACTGGTGAGTCTTGTGTGATTTCATCTCCTCTTTGATTGGATTTTCCCTCGTCGATGGCTACAGAAGTGATTTTTGCGTCTTTGTTCTTTCTGTTTTCATTGTTGGGAAATCCAACTAGTCACCAGCACTCGCTGCGAGTGTGGCCCGATTTGCCACAATTTGAACATTTGCTCCACTTCTTCCCCAACAGATCTGCTTGTGTCTCCCTTTTCAGAGCTTCTGAAATTCGGTGTTGAGTTCCCAGACTTCTACTTGTTTGCAAAATTTCCTCTCCCTTTAGCGATTAGGGCTACAGTCTGCTCGTTGTCGTCTCACGAATCGGTACTCTCCCTTGTCTGTTCCTCTTGAATAATCAGAGAGTATATCTCTTCTAAGGTTGGGATTTCAGTCATCGCCAGTATTTGACCTCGAAGCTGCGCGTAACTTCTGTTCAACCCCATCAAGAAGTGGATGGTTTCCTCTTGTTCTTGGCGTTTGGTTTGATTCTCGCCGGATTTACAAGAGGTGCAGCACTCGCACTTCTCAATTGGCGTGGTAAGATTGAACTGCGCCCATATCTCCTTTGATTTCATGAAATAATCCGTAATACTGTCATTTCCTTGCCTCAAATTAACAATCTGGGCTTTAATGTTGTGAATCGTCGCCAGATTGCTTTTCTCAAAGCGTTTGCACAACCAGTCCCAAATTTGTTTTGGATCACTGGTGTACATGACGCTACGCGCGATATTAGGGGCAAGAGAGGAGATTATCCAACTTACAACCAGAGATCTGGCCCGTCTCCAAGCTCTGGTGCGCGCTTCATCTCCGGCGTCGGGTTGCTTGATACTACCGTCGACAAAGCCTATTTTATTTTTGGCTATGAGAGCTTCTTGCATCGTCCACTTCCATGCCAGAAAACCTTCACCGCCGGTAAACTTGGTGGCAAGAGCCTGGCCTGTTTGCTCAGTGGAGGCGACATAAAGCGGGTCTGATTGATCGATGGTTGCGGTGGTTTTTCCGTCATTGCTTTCTGGTTTCTTTGCCAGTGGATCAACCATTTCTTGTTAATGAAAACACAGTAGTGCTCTAGATACCATGACAAAGTTATAGTAATACGAAAAGAACTACTTCTTTATTACGAGAGGAAGGAGATTGATTATGTAAATCATATTCTGATAAGAGACTGACTGGTTGCATAAAGACAGGAGACCGGTCTATATATAAGTGCTAATAAGAATAGCACGTGACCGAAAATACACATAAAGGAAGGACCTATTACAATCTATAAACGTACAAAAATAGATCCTAGATACAACCTATTCCAACACAACCTCCCAAAATATCCATCACATCATCCAAAAATCCATCTTCATTTTAATCCTTAGGTAGGAGAGCACGTTTGCTGTCCAATTTCAATCCAGTAGCTACTGTCCAATTTCATTCTTCGTACAAACACTTGTTGTCAAATTTCCCATTGGATATCCTCCCTTCTAATTTTCATACTTCAACATAACAAACAGCTCGCCTCATTCCATCCAAAACAAACTGAAACTTTAACCTGTGTAACAAAAAAAACAAGAGGTCATAATTAGGTTTCCCACGATCCAAAACGCAGCCCATTGTCACATATACTTCAATGAGATATATACAAACTCATTTCTAGAATCAATTTTATTAGCAGACGATAAGCCTTAAAAACAAGCATCGCCAGGCTCTTCAAGTAACAGTTCTAATACTATTGCTTATTGATGAAGGGGGAGCAGTTTAACAATCATAAATAATGTTGACTGCTGCAGTTTAGCAATCAGAATTCATAAGTAACACAACCCATCGTCACATATACTTCAGTGAGATATAGGCAAACTCATTTCAGAATCAAATTTTATTAGCAGACGATAAGCCTTAAAAACAAGTACCATCAGGTCCTTCAAGTAAAAATTCTAATACTACTCTTTATTGATGAAGGTGGCAGCTATTTAACAATCAGAAATAATGTTGACTGATGTTTAACCATCAGAATTTATAAGTTCTACTACAATAACATTGACTGCTACAGTTTAACCATCAGAATTCAGAAGTAATAGTTCTACTACAATAACATTGTCTGCTTCATTTTAGCAATCAGAAATATGGCTATTGACTACTGTAGTTTAGCCATCAGAACTCAGAAGTAATAGTTCTACTACAATTACATTGATTGCAGCAGTTTAATCATCAGAATTCTGAAGTAATAGTTCTACTACAATAACATTGACTTTTGAAGTTTAACAATCAGAAATATGACTATTGACTACTGCGGTTTAACATATAGACGACAGCATACCAAGTAAACTAACTAATAAGATCATTGTGTATATAAAAAAGACAGTATGCAATACCTCTTATGATAAGTTCCTCAACTATCAAATAAAATCCATGTCATCTTCATCCCCCTACAAAGCAAAGGTTGAAAAAAAAAACAAAGTATCAAATAAAATCCGTGCCATCTTCATCTCTTTACAAAACAAAGGTTGAAAAAAAAGAATTAAAGAAAAATTCATTACAATAAAAAATATATGGTAAAAATGATAAATGAATTAAACTAAGTACCGCATCTAAATAAATAACATCTCCCCCACAAGCATTCCCAACACCATCTACTGTATCTTGATTTTCTAAGATTGTAGAACAAGTTTCCATAGTCTGAAGAGAAGTACCTGCTTTGGAAATAATAAAAAGTACAAGCAATGAACCAGAAATAATCAAAAAAGTTTATAATAGGAATGTAAGTAAAGACAATAGTTTTACCCAAATTTAAATCTCCAAGAACTCAATTTCGCATGCACATTAATGCTTCCACCGTACTTGCAGTAAGCCTAGAACGGTGAGGGATGACAACTCTACCACCCGTGCTAAATGCACTCGTAGATGCAGCAGTAGAAGCTGGAATGGCTAGAATATCATTGGCAATCCTTTACAATGTTTAATCCTTGAGCTCAATATTCTAATATTTTAAGATATCAAAGTTACCGCTCTCTGGTAAGGAATCTTCCTCCAAATAATGGTCCAACTCAAACTTCACATTCACCTGCATTCTCTTAGTTTTCCACACTCTTCTCCATTTATCATCTACCTCATTACCATCATCATCTCCAAGAGAATTACATTGAGTAATAGTGAAAGAATTGTCCTCACTTGACAAAAATCTATCCTCATACTCAGACAAGAGTTTATACAAAGTTGTTTTCATCCGCTGAATCTCCACATCAGCCTTTAACCAAAAATCTTATTAAAATAAAACTCAACACACTCCAGTTTGTTCCTATGATCCAAAATAACTGTTATAGGTAAGCCCTCATTGATTGTCCTCCAATACTTATTAAACTTCTCATCCATTTATTCAGCCATATCTTTGATGACTTGCGTCTCACTTTGTAACCAATAATCAAGATCAAGTTTAACTTCACAGCCTTGACGGAAAAACAATTTGAAGTGGGGTATCTTCGACCAAAAAATAACTCAATTAATTTGTGATTTTTTTTCAATTTTTCATAAACTATTGAAGCGAGTGTCCAATCTTCTTGGGTTGGGAGACTAAATTTTAGACGGGGCTTAAGCGCTTGATACTAGCAAACACATCCTTATATGGAAAGATAGTTTGAAGCATCAGAAAGGTTGAATTCCATCAAGTTTTACAGTCAAGAGACAACTTCTTAGCTTCTTCACCTCTCATGGACTTAACTTTATCCTCAAACATTTCTATTCTTTTTGGAGTGGCTGCCCAAAAAGAGACATAGTCACGAACCCTCTCAGTCTCTTCACCATTCACAGACAACCCATCTTGCACAATCAAATACAAAATATGTGTAGTACACCTTATGTGCAAAAATATACCGTCCAAACGAAGTGATTCCTCACCCAATCTTAGCTTTAGGATATCTAACATAGTATCATTTGTACTACAATTATCAACAACTAGAGAAGAGAACTTTTTAGTGATGTTGTACCCATTCAATGTCTCTAATAGAACTTGTGTAAGTGTGTCTTTCGTAAGTGGGCAAGGCACATAAGCAAACCTACATTCCAAGGGCAATTCAAATATACAATCACTATAACAATCTAAAAATAGCTAGAATATAAAGCTAAATGTCAAGGATTTTTCATCTAGTCACACAAGTTTGTAATAAAGCAAAGAACTATCATATATAACATTATAGACAAAAACACACATAATGAACAATGAATATTAATAGTAAAAAAATACCTCAATGTTTTGTCATGCAAAACCCACAACTGGTCAATGTAATGCATAGTGATAACCATGTATCCTCTCTTTTGATTTGAAGGTGTCCACTTGTCAGTAGTAATGATGATTCTAGAAGGGTTATTCTCCAACACCTTTTTCAAATTTATTTTCTCACTTGCATACATCTTCATAATATCAGACCTCGATGTGTTACGAGACATGATCTTGAAGCTCGGATTCAGGCTGTTCACAAATCTTTTGAATCCAATATGATCTACAATAGCCAAAGGATACTCATGCATAATCACCATATTAGCTAGTTCCTTCCTAGATTTCTCTTGCCTAACGTTGGTGGAATTAATAGTTGCTACCCCATCAGCTTTCCTACTAACACTTAACAATTTATGTGGTATATCAACTTTTTGCTTCTTTCTACAACACCTCTTTTCTACATGATCCTTGATGTGAGAAGTCCTGTTTTTACTTCCACCTGACAACAACTTATCACAGTGAACCCATACCGCTGAAATGTGTTTTCTTACACTTATAGTAAATACAGATCAACTTAATGGTTCTCCTTTATTTTCAAAAGATTCAACAGGTAGAGCGGGTAATGCAGGAGTAGATGCAGATTCATCATTAGAATCCATAACCAAATACGCCTGCAAAAAATGAGTATGAATGTAAATCAGTATGCATTTATGCTTTCAGATTAATCATCAGTGCTAAGAGAAAGTTTGATAATCCATGTAAACAATGTAAATAAAGCCAATTTGTATGCATCTAAATCTTGTAGTTAATCAATTTCAGCATCATAAAGGATGAAAATAAAGCCAGACTGATTACAGTACACAACAATCAACAAATAGCAATCACCATAAATAATGAAACGCAGACACACTGCAGAGGATGAAACACACTCAGCAAAAACAATCACCATAATCAGTAATAAAAAATAAAACCAGTCTAATTAACCATTGATTTTATCTCTGCAGAGGATGAGCAACAAAATTGTTGACTGCGTTTGTTCGAGTATATTACCACATACACACTTAGTTTTTCCTATAATATGAGGATGACCAACCCCATCTAGAGGATGATCAACCCTAACTAGAAAACAAAACTTAATGATAAAGAAGTAGTAACCATTGATTTTTCTCTACAGAGGATGACCAACCCCAATTAGAAAACAAAACTTAATATAGTTTGTCCTATAATATGAGAGACGGATAGAGAAACAATTAGTTAGATAGTTGCTGATATCAAGATGGAGCGACAATGATAGAGAATTAGTTCAACACTTCAATCTGATATCAACGCTTTGTCCAATATGAACTGAAACTGATGTATATATTTAGTGTTTACCAAAAAAAACATTAAAAAAACAGCGTTTGTTCAAGTATATTACCACAGACACACGTAGCTTTTGACTTACATATTCAGTCCTATGAATTGTAGATTCTAGTATATTACCGTAGACAAAGAAACAAAACAAACGCCAACAAAAATGTAAATTCGAGTATATTACCGTTTAGACCTGTCTTCAATCTGGTGGTGAGTGGTGACTGGTGTGGTAAGTGAGACCCATCTGTTGTTCACCAATTATGGCTGTGAAAGATGGTTCATCCCACATCGATAGATTAGAATATGGGATACTAGTCTCCTTACCATAAATAGGGGCTAGTATCATTCATTCTAACTCATCCCAACAATTAGTAATTTCTTCTGAATGCTAAATTGTAATCTCTTCTCTCTATATCTCTTAAAGTATAAATAAGATATTTCTGGTAGTGTCCGAGGAAGTAGGCAAAATTGGCTGAACCTCGTAAAATTCCGGTGTCCCTTTTATAGTTTTATTTAGCAGCTATTGTGGGTAATTTTGTAGTGCTTTATTATGCTAAGAAATTACAGTCAGGAAATTCTGTCTAAGGAAGTGGTTCTTAAGCGGGACCATTGTGACCCTACCACGACCTGGGAATTTTCCTGTACGGAGTGATTTTCTAGTACAATAATTTACTCTCTTACCCAGTCGCTTCCGCAACAAGTGATATCAGAGCCAAGGTTCTGTCTTAGTATGCTCTATTGTTGCAGCTAGGCTGATCTTCCACATCAGAAAAGAATTCCTTAAATTGGTTGATACGACGAAGTGCTGCTAAATAAAAATTGGAGCAGAAATGGCAGACGACAAATTAAAGACCCCGGAGACAGCGTCATCAACTTCCTCGTCATCGATTTGGACAAGAAGGGTGATGACTAATGCTAAGTTTTCGGTGGAGACATTTGATGGTACGGGCCATTTCGGCATGTGGCAATGCGAAGTCCAAGACGCTCTTTTTCAGCAAGGTCTTGACATCGCCATTGAAGAGACAAGACCGGAAGACATTCAAGAGAAGGAATGGGAGGCTATGAATCGAGCAGCTTGTGGTACAATTCGCTCCTGTCTGTCAAGAGAACAAAAATATGCATTCTCTAAAGAAAATTCAGCATGTAAATTGTGGAAGGCACTGGAGGAAAAATTCATGAAGAAAAGTAGTCAGAATAAGCTTTTTATGAAGAAAAGACTATTCCGCTTTTCTTATGTTTCGGGGACCACGATGAATAATCACATCACCAGTTTCAATTAACTAGTAGTTGATTTGGCAAACTTGGATGTGACATTCAAAGATGAAGATTTGACCTTAATGTTGCTGGGATCTCTTTCTGATGAGTATGAGTTTCTAGAAACAACTCTACTCCATGGGAAGGACGATATCTCTCTGAAGGATGTCACTGCAGCACTGTACAACCATGAATTGAGAAGAAAAGAAAAGAGGGCTGGTACTGATGAATCAGTAGAAGCATTAGTGGTGAGAGATCGTTCTTCTGCTCAGAAAAAGGGGAAGAAAGGATGGTCAAAACCGAAAACCAAGCTCAGCAAAGATGAATGTGCCCTTTGTCGAGAAAAGGGACATTGGAAGAAGAACTGTCCAAAACAGAAGAGAGGCAAGGCTGTTCAAGACGCATGTGTAGCTGAATACGACAGCGAAGGATCAGGACTATCTTTGGTGGCATCGACTTCAAAAATTAACCAGGATGAGTGGATTCTGGATTCAGGAGCAACCTACCATATGTCACCCATTCGAGATTGGTTCTTTGATTACAAAGAACTAAAGGGTGGAACTGTTTTGATGGGAGACAATAGCCCATGCAAAACAATTGGTATAGGCTCAATCAAGTTGAAGAACCATGAAGGATCAACCAGAGTTTTAAGAGAACTTCAGCATGTTCCAAACTTGACCAAAAATCTCATTTCTCTAGGACAATTGGAGTCGAAAGGATTCTCATGGGCCGCTAAAGATGGGGTTCTAAAGGTCGTTTCTGGAGCACTGACGGTGATAAAAGGCACCAGAAGGAGTAATCTGTATTACTACGAGGGGAGTACAGTAGTAGGAACAGCAGCAGTTGTGTCGGCTCCCAAGCAGAACGGTGACTCTCAGTTGTGGCACATGCGACTGGGGCATGCTGGAGAAAAATCCTTACAGATTCTTGCAAAGCAGGGATTGCTGAAAGGTGTGAAGTCTTGTAAAATAAACTTCTGTGAGCATTGTGTTCTCGGGAAGCAAAAGAGATTGAAGTTTGGCACTGTCATCCATAATACGAAGGGTATTTTGGATTACGTCCATTCTGACGTTTGGGGGCCCACCAAGACACCTTCCTTGGGTGGGAACCGCTACTATGTGACCTTCGTGGATGATTTTTCTCGAAGAGTTTGGGTGTATGCCATGAAGACTAAGGATGAAGTGATGGGGATCTTCCTAACATGGAAAAAGACGATCGAGATGCAAACAGGTCGTAGGATCAAGTATCTCCAGACAGATAATGGGGGAGAGTACAAGAGTGATCCATTCTTAAAGGTTTGCAAAGACACGGGAATCGTCCGACACTTCACAGTCAGGGAAACACCGCAGCAGAATGGAGTGGCGGAGCGAATGAACCGAACATTGCTGGAGAAGGTTCGGTGCATGTTGTCAGATGCTGGGCTGGGCAGACAATTTTGGGCTGAGGCGGTAACATATTGCAGCCATATTGTGAACCGGTTACCGTCATCGGCTATTGGTGGAAAGACACCGCTTGAGGCATGGTCTGGAAAACCAGCTACTGATTATAGTTCTTTGCGAGTGTTTGGTTCTGTGGCTTACTACCATGTGAAGGAATCAAAATTAGACCCAAGGGCAAAGAAGGCTCTATTTATGGGGATTGCGTCTGGGGTAAAGGGATACCGGTTGTGGTGTCTAGAAGCAAAGGAGACAATCATTAGCAGAGATGTTACCTTTGATGAATCTGCGTTGTGGCAGAAGGTGACAATAGACTCCATCCAGACAGAGGGAACTCAGAAGCAGGTGGAGAAAGCACCAAAGCAGGTGGAGTTCGAGAAGGAGATATTTGTAAACCCATTGGTTGGAGATGATAGTGACTCTCAAGGAGTAGATGAGTCAAATGAGGAAGCTCCAACAGCAGAATCAGATCCGATTGCAGCAGAAAGACCCAGAAGAGAGATCCGTAAACCTGCTCGTTATGCGGATATGGTGGCTTATGCACTTCAAGTTGTAGATGAAGGGGTACCACCGACTTTCCAAGAAGCAAATCAAAACTCAGAAAGTAAGGAGTGGAAAGGTGCCATGGAAGAAGAAATGAATTCTCTTCACAAGAACAACACGTGGAAGTTGGCACAACTACCAAAGGGCAAGAAGGCAATTGGTTACAAATGGGTGTTTGCAAAGAAAGAAGGAACTTCAGGTGAAAACAGTGTCCGCTACAAGGCTAGGTTGGTGGCCAAAGGGTACGCACGTAAGGAGGAAATTGATTACCATGAGGTATTTTCTCCAGTAGTGAAGCATTCTTCCATTAGAATTCTGTTGGCATTGGTAGCGGAGCTAGATTTTGAACTAACCCAACTCGATGTAAAGATCGTGTTCTTACATGGCGATTTGGAGGAAGAGATCTATATGTCTCAACCGGAAGGATATAAGGTTCGTGGTAAAGAGGATTGGGTTTGTAGGTTGAACAAATCATTGTACGGGCTGAAGCAGTCTCCAAGGCAATGGTACAAACGATTTGATTTGTTTATGAAAGGGCAGAGGTACACAAGGAGCAAATATGATCATTGTGTATATTTGCGCAAGCTACATGATGGGTCTTACATCTACCTACTCTTGTACGTTGATGACATGCTAATAGCTTCAAAGAATCAGTCAAAGATTGATAGATTGAAGGCTCAGTTAGCACAAGAGTTTGAGATGAAAGACTTGGGAGAAGCCAAGAAGATTCTCGGGATGAAGATTTAGCAGAGACAGAAGGAATGGCACGCTTTGTTTGTCCCAGAAGCAATATCTGAAGAAGGTGCTACAACGTTTTGGTATTAACAACAATACAAAACCTGTGAGTACCCCGCTTGCTCCTCATTTGAAGCTTAGTGCCCAATTATCTCCAAAGACTAAAGAAGATAGAGACTATATGGCTAGAGTCCCATATGCAGAAGCAGTTGGTAGCTTAATGTATGTCATGGTCTGTACAAGGCCCGACATTTCACAAGCAGTTAAAGTTGTGAGCAGATATATGCATGATCCTGGCAGAGATCATTGGCAAGCTGTGAAATGGATTTTACGATATATTCAAGGTACTGTGGATATTGGTCTACTATTTGAGAAGGATGTTACAGGTGGTCCAAATGTGGTTGGATATTGTGATTCTGACTATGCTGGTGATATGGATAAGCGACGATCAACTACTGGTTACTTGTTTACTTTAGCCAAGGCACCAGTAAGTTGGAAATCTACCTTGCAATCTACAGTTGCTTTGTCTACGACTGAGGCAGAGTACATGGCTCTGACAGAGGTTGTGAAGGAAGGTATTTGGCTTCATGGGTTGCTTAAAGACTTGGGAGTTGGTCAGAGGCACATCACGGTGCACTGTGACAGTCAAAGTGCTATTCATTTAGCAAAAAATCAAGTCTATCATGTAAGGACGAAGCATATTGATGTTCACTATCACTTTGTGCGGGAGATACTCAAAGAAGGGGATATTCTTGTTCAGAAAATCCGGACGACTGAGAATCTTGCAGACATGATGACCAAGGTGGTGACCGCAGTCAAGTTCAAACATTGTTTGGACTTGACCAACATCCTGCATATTAAAGTTGGCGCCTAAAGGCGCATTTGTTGACACTACCCAGTTGGTTTGAGAGAGTGTGTTTTGTTTTTGAGTGGGATAAACCAAGGTGGAGAATTGTGAAAGATGGTTCATCCCACATCGATAGATTAGAATATGGGATACTAGTCTCCTTACCATAAATAGGGGCTAGTATCATTCATTCTAACTTATCCCAACAATTAGTAATTTCTTCTGAATGCTAAATTGTAATCTCTTCTCTCTATATCTCTTAAAGTATAAATAAGAGATTTCTGGTAGTGTCCAAGGAAGTAGGCAAAATTGGCTGAACCTCGTAAAATTCCGGTGTCCCTTTTATAGTTTTATTTAGCAGCTATTGTGGGTAATTTTGTAGTGCTTTATTGTGCTAAGAAATTACAGTCAGGAAATTCTGTCTAAGGAAGTGGTTCTTAAGCGGGACCATTGTGACCCTACCACGACCTGGGAATTTTCCTGTACGGAGTGATTTTCTAGTACAATAATTTACTCTCTTACCCAGTCGCTTCCGCAACAATGGCAAGGTTACAAATTTTGGATTTCGGTGAGTGAAGACTGAAGATTGAAGAACGCTAGTTAGGGAGGGAGTCGAGTTGACTCAGTCAACTGTCAAGGACTCAAGGGATGAAAGGTTACAAATTTCAGTGAGTGAGGCGAATCATGATTGAAGTCGACTGTGAGGGATTTCTAAAATTTGAATGAAGACGAAAGTTAGGGTTAGAGAGGCTTACAAGTTCGGCGGTGAAAGCAGCAGAGAAGATTCGTGACTCGCGGCGAGGGTTACAAAATTAGGCGTGGCTGATTTTGAAAACTAGGATGGGAAGAAAGCGAATACACAGAATTTTTTATTTAATATGAGATATTCGGGTAACGGGTCGGTGAACAGGTGAAAAATTTCCATCCGACCTGTCACCCGTACCCGTTTCACCCGTCACCTATTTTCACCCATTTTTTTCGGGATTTTCACCCATTTTATCGGGTCGGTGTTCGGATGAAACGGGCACCCGTGAACCCATTGCCATCCCCAATCGTGAATAATTACTATACCCTAGAACTGTTTCCCTTCCTCTTCCTTCCTTCTTTCTAGATGAGGATTGTGATGCTGATCTGCTTGAACTCGAATCTAGCTGTTGAACCAATTATTTCTCCGTGATATGCCATTGTAGATAACTCTTGCTCGGTTCCAAGTACATTGCTTTAAAGTTCTCTATGGCTCAACTCTTGTTAATGACGTCACATCCAACTTGTCTTGCAAGTTCTAGGGTCTTCTTTGCGACTATCCTTGCTTTCGCCACAATGACATCCTTTTCCAATACTGGCTCCTTAACATGCAAAATAGCTTGATTCCCTGAGGGGCTAACTTTTGTGATAAAGTTGGGTTCGAAGCCAGCAGGACAACATCTTCAAATAATAACCTCATACATTTCCATCTTGTAGGTCTTCATCTTTTCCATTAGTTCCTTCTCCCACGTGCAAGCTATTTGCAACTTGTTCTTTCTCTCCTTCTTCTTGGGAGCCTCTTTGGATTGTCGTTGAACCCGCATCATTCTACATTAACAAATCAGGCATCAC
This sequence comes from Limonium bicolor, assembly GCA_023374045.1. Classification (NCBI taxonomy): domain Eukaryota; kingdom Viridiplantae; phylum Streptophyta; class Magnoliopsida; order Caryophyllales; family Plumbaginaceae; genus Limonium; species Limonium bicolor. The sequence goes on along the minus strand of CM041777.1, from coordinate 255,532,670 downwards.
AACTGGTCCACCACATCTTGCTTGACTTATCAGCTCTTTCACATTGGGGTCACGACCTGACTCATGAATTGGATTACCTGTCCTAGCGGGAGCTGAGCATAACGAGATTCCTAAAATGGGAGGAGTGTAATACCTCTATCCCACATCAGGATATGAGTATTAATGTGAGTGATTTATAAGGATACATATGAGTTGACTACAACAACAAGGCATTCCACTTTTAGGCCTAAGTGAGGACAAAAGGCTTAAATTAGCTAGTTTCTAAGCCTGATTGGCTTGGGAGCTAGGTTGTTGGATAGTTACTCGTCTGGGGTGTTACAGATGGTATCAGAGCCAACTCGGGACCGTATCAAGATGGACTACTTGACAGCTACTGAGGAGGTCATGTGGGACTTAATGTTAGGCTTGCGATGAGGATGTCACATTCTTTGAGTAGGGAGTTTGTAATAACCCCATCCTATATCGGGATATGAGTAGTAATGTGAGTGGTTTATAAGGATACATATGAGTTGACTATAACAACAAGACCATCCACTTTTAGGCCCAAGTGAGGACAAAAGGCTTAGAGTGGCTCGTTTTGAAGCCTGAATGACTTAGGAACTAGGTTGTTGGACAGTTACCCATATGGGGTGTTACAATGAGCTTCATGAGGCTTTTACCGTCCAGTCCAACCCTACCACATTTGGGCTAGGTCCATCTCTTGACGCACTCCCATGGGTGATGCATGTGCATTTTACCATTAAAAGCTCCATGGGAATGATGGCCATTCCAATAATAAAATGGTCCCCCGTCAGAAAACCTTACCACATTTACGCCCGACCAAGAGTACTGGCCATGAACTAGAAAAATAGTCTGGAGCATATCGATGCCTTGGAGATGGAACCTAGACCCGCATACGACTCGACGCTCTTTACCCCACCCAATGTGGCTTGTCTTTCCCAAGCTAGAACTGAACGGTCACACCTGAATTCGTCGGTCACCGTCCGTTGAGGAATCATGCCCGGGAGACACCATGATAGTAATCACTATCTCATTGTCCAACTTTCTTCCTTTTTTAATTTCAACTTCTTCTTCCCCTAACTCGATGCCATCATCAAGACAGAGCTTTACCCTCGTATTCGAAACTTGGATGGGCGAATTGTTGCCATCCACGACTTTCGAACTTCTTTATGTGTCTTAATATTCCCTGGCACCTTACTTCCGACGCTCCCAGTGCATTCTAGTGTTACCTTTGAAGCCAATTGAGTATCTTGAACCCATATGTATCTCAGGTTTGGAAGAATATTCTTGTTTGGGGTTGGTTTTTTTGAAAAGGTTGGGTGGATATATATTCCTACCTAGGGATAGGAACATTCATCCACATTTCGCTTACTACTGAGGAAGAAGTTCGAAAGGGAAAAAAAATTCTAAGGTGAAGAAACACCTAAGTGTATGCTTTGTTTTTGTAAAAAATAATGAAGCAAATCTCATTTGATTTTTGAAAATATAAAGACATCAACTCAATTAGTTTTCTTACTAAGTGCAAACAATCACGAGCATTACATAAATAAGTTATTAGCGGTATAACTATTGATGGAAAATATTGGAAAATTTCTGATCAAAGGGCGTTGACCATGTCAATTCCATAACAAGGGTGTTTCCCCCATAATTCCATGGTAGGAGTATTTTTTACTTTCTAGAGCGTAGGAAGCGCACAATACAAATCAGCCAGCCGACTGACTGACAATAGATGTGCGCCTCCCTAACAAGGAAAAAAAGATCTGTTGGCTGACAACATAGGAGACACACACTGTAAGTTAGCCTGCTAGGAGGCTAACTTGCAGTGTGCGTCTCCTGTGTTGTCAGCCAACGGATATTTTTTTCCATTGTAACGGCTACTAACGACTAGTTTTGCCACCACATTATATATACATATACCTCTTCTTACCCAGTTACATATCCCTACGCCTCTTCTCCAAACCAAACTCAAACTTTCACAAACTCACATTGCTTCTTATTCTTCTGCTTGTCATAAAATTAATACAAACTATGGAAATCCCCTATACTCTATATTATCATATAGATCTCAACTATGGAAATCATGGAGTATATTTTCATATTTCCCCTTCCTCTAGGTTTACATTCATACACATTTCTAAATTTACCACATTTCATTCTTTCAACGATCATGTTAAAAACCAATTAGATTCAGAGTTTGGAGGAGATTACGTAATTACCTCCATCGTTTATCGAAAGCTCGAGAGCATATACCCAGTCCCTTTATTTCTTTCTCTTCAAGTCAACAATGACGCTTGTGTTAGGATGATGATATCGAACTTCTTGCAGAATCCCGATATCCTGAGGAACCTGGAAGTACTAGTGAAGTTCGAACCAGTCGGGACAACTTCTATGGAGAACAACCCCGTTCATTTGGATGTTGATGAACAAAGTTCGGAAGATGATCCTGAGATGTAGTCGGAAGACTTCCCTGATGGTGATGATGTTGACGAAGCCGGTCCTTCGACACCAGCCGAACCTTCAACACTATACACGCCATTTGCTTCATTCTTAACGCAGGTAGACCTACAAGCCATAAGCCAAATGCCCTCAGATGTTGACCGACGTGGTATACCCTATTGGAGGCTAGGGCAAGAGTTTGTCAAAGGTCAGAAGTTTACGAACAAAAATGTTCTTGTTATGGCTATCAAAGATTATCACTTGCAAAAAAATGTTGTTTTTCTACCATAAGAAAACACCAGAAAAGTGTACACGTTAAAGTGTCGACAAGGTGAAGGATGCAAGTTCTATTTTTGAGCATATCTCTTGAAGGATGCATTTGAATGGAGTATATGCAAGTTCACTCCTCACTTGTGTTCTCCTGTCTTGAACGAGAATAATGACCGGTTCATATCCTACCGTTTCATTGCCGAGGCGATGATTCCCCGAGTGAAGGAGAATCCGACACTACAAGTAAAGACGGTTATTCAATTAATCCACCAGGAGTATCGCAGGAAAATAAGCTACAAAAAAGCTTGGTTGGACTGTGCTCAAGCCATAAGAAGAGTTTACGGGGATTGGGTGCAGTCATATGCTGAATTACCTAGGTACATCTTAACCATAAGACATTACATGCCTACTTCGTTTGTGGATTTGGAGTCTAATGTTGTGTTTGAGAACGAGATGCAAACCACATCAGTTAGACAATTTAAGCGTTGTTTCTGGGCATTCGGCCCATGCGTAACTGCTTTCAAGTACATGAAACCCTTATTACAAATAGATGTGACTCACCTTTACGGGAAGTACAAGGGTAAGTTACTAGTTGTTGTTGCACATGATGGTAATAACAAGATAATTCCCATGGCTTTTGGCTTGGTTTCCGGGGAATCTAGGGATGACTGGAAATAGTTTCTCGATCGTGTGCGTAACAAAGTTATCGGGCCATGTTGTGATGTCGCTGTAATTACTGACCGTGCCACAACTATAATGTCAATTATGAGGAAGGATCAATACTGGCTTCCACCATACGCAGAACATTTCTTGTGTCTCCGTCACGTAGCTTCGAACTTTCAAACCAGATATAGGACCAAGGAATGGAAGAAGTTTTTGATAAACACCGGTAATTATTTGTTTTATACTTCTATTTATTTACTGTAAGTTAGTAGTAATTGTTTATGACTCTTACATTTTGTTTTGTATGTTGTTAGGTTACTCATTCAGGAAGGATATTATGGATGAAAGATTGTCATTTAATATCTCTTCACCCCTCAATTGCTGCCTTCTTCAATGATCTCCCGGTGGAGAAATGGTCCCGTGCTTATGATGACGGTAGAAGGTGGGGTCATACAACCACCAATTTGGTTGAGTGCATGAACAGTGTGTTGAAGATGGTTCACTTGCTACCCGTGACAGTAATTGTGGAGAGTACACTATACAAGCTAATTGATTATTTTCGAGATAACTTGGAAACGTATACTATACAGAGGAATAACGGATTGATTTTTACAAGGCAACTACTTGAAAGGGTGAACGAGAGCCAAATCCTATCGAACTATCACCATGTGGTTGTCATTAATTCGCTAGATTTGGTATTCGAGGTTGTTGACAATGGTGATGCCACCCTAACGCGAGACAAAGGTAAATTCATCGTCTGAATCAATGATAGACTATGTGAATGTGGGGAGTGGCAGGCTTTTAAGTACCCCTGCTCACATGTTATGGTGGTTTGTTCCAGCACCACACTAGATTGGAAGAACTATGTTCATAACGTTTACAGACTTGATACCATGATACAGGCATATCAGGAGAACAAATTTGTTCCTTTAGGGAACCAAGGCAACTGGCCTTCGTACGTCGGCCTCACTGTGGTTCCTGATCCAAATATGATGTGTACAGTTAGAGGACATCCAACATTTTTACGTATTCCAAATGAGATGGATGAGGCGTATGAATGTGAAAGCCGAAGGTGCGGGCTGTGTCAACAACAGGGACATATTAGGAGAAACTGCCCAAATGCTAGTTATGATTGAAGAAATATGTGTTGTCAATCTCTTTTTTGCTTACCAACTGCTCCTGCTAAGACATGTCACACCTTTAGCAAGCACCCAAAAATAATGTAATGGAATTTATTGTATTTTATTAAAATTAGGTATTTGTAGTGGCAATTTGGTGGTGTTATAACTATGGTATTAGTTTGATCATTTAAATAATCATGTATCACTATATATATTCGTGATTCTTAAGGCAAGAACAATGTTTATTGAATTATAGAAGCATCCCCAATGAAGGGAACAAACAACAACAGTACATTACTAAGGAAGAGCATCATCGTAGAGTGACTTAGATATGAAAAACATACTTACACCGCTATTAATTTGTCATAGTTTGACGACCATAATTAACCATCAGCCTTCGGCTCATACTCTGCCAGTAGCTGAATCATACTCATGTGTTGCTTGTTGTTTATGTAGTTTTCAACCATAAGACGCACGTCTTTGTCATTTGTGATTACCATCTGGCTCCAGAAAGGCACTGGGTGAGGAAAACATCATTTTTTTTCAGAAGACAATGGACGCTGGATTATCACCACAATCAAGGTTACACTCAACTAGGAATTTGAAATAGTTGAAGTCAAAGAAATTAGTAATCGTGAGATGACGTGTTGTGCCGTGTTTGGTTAATTTGAAGTAAAAACCAGAATCATTAAAGGATGTCCTGTGGTGCATATACATCATACAAGGAATAAACATTTTAGAGATACAGATTGAATGGAGGGTGAAATGGCAATGGTTTATACATAAAAAAAACTTCAATGACGGTTGAGGTATTTATGGACGTTGGAATGACCTTAGGTCAGGACTGGTAGAGTTTATATGTGTAACACCCCTCTCCATAATCACGTAATAATCTCTCATGTAGCAATAAATAAAACGTCTTACAGCGGAAGAATTAACAACAATAACAATACTCACTCGGGTGTCACCGGCCATTACTCGCCCATGCAAGCAACGAAGCCAAACTACATCCAACTTCCAACATAAACAAACTGCTAACCGCCGTGATAACGAGAAAACTCCTATACATCATACTAAGTCCATACTCATAAACATCGACAAGTGAGTGTCTACCCAAACCTGAATATACATAACCGTATCATATTACAACTCCATGTGCGGTAATTAAAATAAACTCTAATTACCCTGTTCCCGCACTTCGGCTTCGGCGATAATCAACAACCTGCATATGGTGTAGTATCAGCGATAGACGCTGAGTATGCCGGGCCTGGACCCTATTGGTCACTTAGTCATTTTAACCATCTTATTATTAGATTGGTTTCATGCTTTACCATTTTACAGTTATAATCAATACTATAATATATATGTATAATATACATAATTATCCATCCAAACATTCATAAACACTTAACCATCCATCCAACTCAACATTCATAAAATATCACAACAACAATTGTATATCGAACGTATCGAATAATAACAGTATAATGTACAATGTACAATCGACGTAGCGTACACCATCCATTTTTAATTTAATTTAATTTGGCCTTCAAGGCCCCATCCATATCAAACTGATTACAGTATAATGTACAATGTACAATCGCCGAAGCGTACAGTTTCCATAGTTAATTTAATTTGGCCTTTAAGGCTCCATCCAACCATGTTTAATTAATACCAGTAGGGCGTCATGTTAAGACAACCCGATAACCTCACCATGGACAGTAGTCCTCCCGTACACACAAAGGTGCTCATTTCGCCAGAGGTCCGGAGGCCCCTGACTATTCTCTTATGTCTCGTAAGACGTCCATAGAAAAGGCCGTAGCCACCTGACCCACGATCCAAATAGGGCTCGTATGGGTATACCTGGAGCGGAACCCGATCGGGAACCCCTCAGTGATCACAACTGCGCAACCAAGTAGTTCGTAAACTACCAGGATTCCTCACCTCAACTCATACCATCTCTCTCTCATAATGTTTAAGATATGCTCTTAGTTTTATGGAGAATAATTATTAGTTAGCTGCCCAATGGGTCTCACGCATACCTAGAAGTAATCTAGGTCATATTCATGTTCGAGATCCATGCTCTAGAGACCGACAATGTCGTGACTCGTCCCTAAGTATTTTACTTAGGTTACCATATGCTTAATATTAATACTATGGTATTATATCTAGTAACCGTCATGTTATCACATTAACGTATATGTATGCTTATATAAGTCGATCTATAGTCGACGTAGTGTTAGTCCCGTGGGACGCTCGTGCATAAATAAATAATGCAGTAACACTTAATCACATACATGTATCCACACACATAACACACAAGTTATATCAACCAAATCCGAGCCCAAGGAGTTTCCTTAGGACAACTCGGATCAAACCCCTTTACATACCGTTCACCAAAACCTAGGATGCGCAGTGTAGTCCACTAGCTCGTCAAGTGTCCTTGTCTGGAGTATGATCTAAATGGTATTTAAAATTATAAGTCAGTCTCCATGACTAACTACATCCGGTATTTCCGAATAACAAGTAACCTCGACAGTTCATCCCCGGATTTCTACAGTTATCTGTCACGGGTTTCTCTAAACCGGTCAGCTTTGTTACTTTAAAACTCGTATGTCAAAATATTTCAACTGTTAAGTTTAATTCATTATTTTTCTTTAATCTTATCCACCATTAAATTTAGGTATATAACCTATAGTTGCATGTATGCATGCATTATTATATTATATTGTAATATTTTCCCACCATCCATTATAATACATTGTATTATATAATCCATTATCTTAGCAAATTATATTAGCATTCAAAAACTCATAACTTATAGTTCGTAACTATTTTTCATGTAATAACCACCACCATTATATTATATGGTTTCCAACCATAATATATATCCATCCTTATATACATTTTTCTTGTATATGTATATATGTACCATATAGGTAAATTCCATGAGTTATAAGACTCTTACATTATATGTTACATTTTATCATCTTATTTTAGATGATTATTCCCATTAGTTGTATTATATTATACAACTTATATTAAGATTATTATCCTAATATTATGTAATATTTTATGTTGTATATTTACAACTCCTAAGGTTTATTCAATAAATACCTGAGTTTATAAATCTCATTTATTGATAGTTTGTCACATTATTTAATGTGAGTATCCTTACTTATATTAATCCCCCTTAAACCATATAATTGTTATAACATTCATAACATTATAGACCATAGTCTAAAATTCATTTTCCAACCTTTAATATTTCGGTACAGCCCTTGAATTTATTTAAATTCTATTTTGACCACATAACATTATGTAATGTTATACCATATACTAATATCATTTGATATGATATTTTATTTCCTTTAACTTATAACCTATAGTTTTTATACAAAACTATTATATATTGCCGCATAGGCATATATATTAAACCTTATTCTTTTCCATAAACCATAGTTTCCTTTATTTACAAAATCACCCCATTTTTTATACCATGTTATATATACCATTTAATATAACATTTCTAACTTATAAAAAGGGTATAACCTATGATTATATTTTTTGTAAATTCCGAACAGACCTTATTCTGTTTTATAATTGCCATTTGGCCCTATTTATAACATATAGTTTTATAATATCATTAAAACTATATATTATACACATCTCTTATTAAATACCCTTATATAATTCTAAAAATCACCAAATTTCACCAAAGGGTTATAATTACCTTATTAACCCATATACTTTCGGTATTTGCTATACCACCACTTATATTTCTCCAAAGTGTCATAATGACATAATAACCATATATTATACATATATAGTTTATTTTAATTCCAAAATCAACCCAATAAATTCCTAAAAATTCCTAATAGCCCATGGGTGTTTATAATACCATTTTACACCCTTAACTTTTGGAAATAACATATATACCACATATGTTATAAAATTGTTACAATAAAATACTTATCTTATTATAAAACCTTAAATAAGTTATCTAACTTATTTAATTTGGTCAAAACCTACCATATGGTCAAGGTTGACCACCTTAATATTTCCTTGACCATTAAACTCCATATATTACGACTTGTACCCCAATTTTCCAGAAATTACAATTTAACCCCAAAACTTTATATAATCTTATAATTTTTATATAAACTTATTTAAACCTCCAATTTTTGGCTATATCCTTTTATAGCCCCCAAATTTAATTTATTTACACCTAAGACCCCAATTCCTTGCGGTAATAATTAAATATCACCTAAACTTAAATAAAAGCTTATAAATACATAAATAAAATGGCCTAAAGTACATGGCCTTATTACAAACATTGGCTTATAAAATAAATTACACATAAATGCCCAAAAATGCATTAAACTCTCGGCCTTACACCAATATTTTCAATAATTACCAATTTTCCACATAATGTCTTAAAGTTGACAATTATGCTAATTAATTAGTTATAAAATTTACTAAACCATTCCTTAATCACCTAAGGTCAAAATAAGACCTTAAATACCTTGTTCACTCATGGCACAATTATACACATATGTATAATTACATATTAATATACCAAGTGAAGGTTTAAGTGATTTATACCTTGTTTTTGCCTAGTTTAGGCCTTGTTTGGCCACGGCAATTTGGAGATAAAATTTCCACAGCTTAGTTAACATGTTTTTAAACAGCAAACAAGACATGATTAGTCTCCAAGCAAGATCTAACCTTAAGAAGTGTTTAATGTCAATTTTTAAGGTAAATTTACCTTAGAATACCAAAGCAAGAACAAGTGCTCCACGGCCTGTTTTTACAGTAGCTAAAGATTATCAAAAGAGCTACTAAAACCAAGCTTTAAACTGGTATAACTCAGATTAGAAGATAGCTAATTTTTACCTTGTTTATAATGCCTAAAATGGTGTTTTAGGCTTGGATTTGGCTATACCTTGAAGCTCTTGATATAACAACTGAATAAGTATGTTAAGATGAAGATTATAATCTTAGAAAACCAAGCTTTACAACCGGATTTGAAAGGAAATCAAGGATAAGTGCTTAAAGCTCATTTTTATACCTTAAGAACAAGATTAGCTTTCTCCACCTTCTTCCCTTGTTAAGGCCGAGATACACCCTCCATTTATCCTCCAAAACAACCTAAGAACATTGATGGAAGTGGTTGATGCTTAGCTCCATGGAAAGATGAAAGAATTGTGAAGAAAATAGACATAAAATGACTAATTAAGCTTACCTAGGTAGCAAGGTGTTCTTCTATGTTCTTGGTGAGTTAGCCATGGTTTTAGAGAAGAAAATGGAGAGGATGAAGAGCTGCTGTCGGCAGGGAAGCAAGGTGAATGAAGAAAGTAAGCTTAATTTAGCTTATATGTTACTTTATAGAATAGTATTTGATGACTCACTTAACCAGCTGTATAACTGGTTGGAGATTGATAATTGAGTGGGCGTGACAGCCATATGAAGTAGGCCAAGGGTAGTCAAGACAATGGGTGACATTTGACCTTGGTCAAAGGTAAGTAATTAAATGTTATTTTTGGGTACTATTCATACTAAATTGCCCATTTTGATTTTATTTTTGAAATTTGATTTAGACTTTATAACATAGTCTATCATGTCACATTAATGTTATAAATAACTTAATATAGTCTTTACAGTGACAAAAGTCATTATCTTAGAGCTCATACACAAAAAACGTGCTTTAAAGAATTTTAGTGCACATTTTGAGTCGCAGGGTGTTTCTGAGCTCTGTTTTCTTTGAGAATAGTTTTTTTGTGTTCCTTACATGATATTTGATCATGGTATCCAATTTTATATCATTTAGAGGTCATTAGACCTTTAAGGTATTCTTAGAGCACATTTTTGCCCTACTCAACCTTGAAGCATGAAAATGCTTGTTCTTTGTGTTGGAGTGTTGTCAAACAATTTTAATATGTTTAGTAATGTGTTAATAAGCTTAGGACAAATTTTTAGGTCCTAAGTAGTTCATTTGGGTATTTATTTACCCTAAACAGTCAAAGGGTGCAATATCTTACTTTGTGTTGACCACTGTTGTTCTCAGTTGACTTTTAAGGCATGTTTAGGCCTTAATCAATGTGATTAGATGTTTAATCCATGTTTTATTAGTTTGGGGTATTTCAATATGCCTTGTACACTCTGATAGCATCTTACTTTCTCGTAGTATATTATCCACGCCCATACAGTGACAACATGTTATCATGTTCCAATTTTATAGACTCTGATTGATGGGGGAATAGGCCACATCTGCGATTTCTTGGATTTCCTTGGATAAGATATGAGAAGATTTTTTTACTGCCACAAATTTTTGTTGCATCTTATGCTCAATTCGTGGCTCCTCCTCAATGTGTACTTTTGTATCAAGTGTTGTATACTCAAAGCATCTTAAATAAGCTTCATCAATGGGTATCTGTTATATACAGAGCACTGAGTTATAGCTTCCCTATTCCTTACTGGGAGCCTATGGTTGTCACATTGTCCTTCAATGGGTGTGTTTGTATCTCTAGTTTGAATTTTATTCATGGACTTTTCATAAGGAAGTCCTCTACTTACAATTTTCGAGGACTACATCACTCTACTTCATTGTGTTGTCTTGTCATTTACACTACAAGTACTTTGATGGACACCATGTGACTTATCTTTCCACTGCTCACACTTTCTTCATTATGAGTGTACCGCCTCACTTTTGATAATACTTAAACAGGAGAAAAGACAACTCCATATTAACTTGAGTGCAAATTTGATTCCAAAATGTACTCCATATGCTGCACTTCTCCTTCCTATAAATACTGGATTCATTGCTCAACATCCCCTGCATCATTCCCTTTCTTATACCCTTTGTAATGGATCTACTGTGTACCTTGTGTGTGCATGTTACTCCCTCTTTCGATGAGACCGGATTTTATTTTTAAAGACAAGCAAATTCATGTTTTATTGATTTTGATATTCACCGGTCAATAACATACCACGATTTATACAACTATGCGGGGAATGCTTTAAGGTCATGTGTTGCAGGGAACTGCATCGTGCACACCATAATGCACATATTCCTTCACGAGTCTCCCCCCGACGTCCCATGGACTCCGCTACTCATTGCCAACGACCATGATATACGCCATATGCTACAAATGTTTGAGGGTAATCGTGATGTCTATAGCAACAGAATAGAGATTTCGGTTACCTATTCGCTCGCTCCTCTGGTTTTTATTAACAACTCAGACTCAGAGACTTCAACATAAGAGACTGTAGAAGATGAAGGCAATAGTGACACCTCAGCGTGCAACACTGATGACGATGGGGAAGTAGATGATTAGTGATGTGTTGTGTTTGAATGTAAGGTCATTACCGTTGTAACTTCGACATCGTTAGGTCATGGCTCAAGTAATTACAAACGATGATATCCTTTAGTATGAACTTTAGTTGTTGTTGTTATCTACTATTATGAACTGTCGAACGACCACATTGCAAATAAAACGTTTAATATGAAGATCAGTTGTTGTTTTTATTATTCTATTGTTAGATCTCAAAACTTTGGAGAACATCACAATCATAAAGTTTTCAATATAGCATCTTACCTCTTCCCCTACTTTAACAAAAGAGCTATGTATGTACTTTATCAATCGAAGCATCTTGTCCACTCCCATACTGCTACAATATCTTATCTTATTGAAGGAATGTGATTCATGGCCTTTCCATGCTAGCCTTAACTAAGGTAGATTGGATACCAGTATAAAAGGAAGACAATCCTTCGACAGTTCTGACCATTTTCACATCAATTCCTTACCATTTCTCTATTTACGCCAAAATGAATCTATCAATTAGATTGTTCGTAGATTACTCTCATATAGTGGATAGGTTTGGCTTCAACTTTCGTCCAATCGATAATTCACAGATACTGGATCTTGAATTTCAATTCATCCCTTCTTTTGAAGTGCTAATGTCTTCAATCCGTCAATGTCTGAGTCTGAGTAGCAATACTCGTCGTACAATTACAATAATATATAGATCATTGAGTTACAGCTTTCCTATTCCTTTCTGGGAGCTAATGGTTATCACTAAAGATGCAGATGTAGAGGCGATGGTAGAAAATTACATGAACTACATCGAGCATATGAATAGGGATTCAAATCCTAGTTCAGTTCGACTAATGACATGAAGTGTCGAACGAACAAATGCAACAATATCATTAAGTATGAAATGTAGTTGCTGTTTTACTGTTTCATTCTCATTTTTGAATAAGGCAACGACGGATGTCATTGCTTACGCATGCATTTGTTCCAGAAAGATGCACACAGTGGTGAATATAAAGAACTATCGAATAATAGAAAACTCTTATTACAATAAATGACATCCATTATTGTTTTATTACAAATACGCACACAAAAAAATATATCGGGTTACACAACTACATATAGGGGTGGCAATTTTCACCCAATCCGATAACCCGACCCAAACCCAACCCGTAAATAGCGGGTTTGGGTTAAGATTATTGACCCATTTAATTTTTGGGTTGGGTATGGGTTACCTATTAAATATATGGGTTGGGTATGGGTTAAGGGTCCTAACCTGAATTCAACCCGACCCGTTTACTTAATTTTAATTATAAATAAATAAATAAATATGAATATATTATACTTGGATATGTATTAATTCTATAACCATTAGTATAATAGAAAATAAAAATACTATCACTTCTTTAGGCCCACACAAATAATTATTATATAAATCCAAATACATTCTTTAGGCCATCTATATCCACCATTTACTTTTGTTTGAAAACCTAAATACTATGTCAATTATTAGTCGCACAAACTTCATCGTTCACACTATTTCATCTGCACAAATAACAATTATGAGTTAAGATTATTGACCCATTTAACAAAATGTTGACATTTGGAAAAACAGCACACAATGATTCGAAATAATTGAGCGTCATGTGCACACTTTTATAGATGACTGGTCATTTTACAGAAAACACAAGAGTATTTGTATTTAAATGGGTTAAACGGGTCGGGTTTGGGTTCAATGATTTTAGATGGGTTGGGTATGGGTTGAAAGTTTGTAACCCGATTATTTTTTAGTCGGGTATGGGTCATACAATTTTAATTGGGTTGGGTATGAGTGAACTTCAACCTGACCCATCAACCCAAATTGCCACCCCTAACTACATAGGCAGAGTTATTTAGTTTTTATTACTTGATTGTTGTATGCAAGACCGTCCCTCATAGGAGGAGCGACCTGTCGGATCTCTTGATACCTTAATATGGGATGTCCCTGTATCATCCACCTCCATACTAACCATCCTGTTCACTGTCATCCAAATCGTAATCGTCATTGTACTCTTCTAGCAAAGCTATACCCGTTGGTGGTATTTGTGATGGGTTATCTTCCCTGAAGGTAATTACGACATATAGTTCTACTCTAGTATATAATTGTTGATTGAACACGAAACGTTCAATCATTCGTTGAACGTCGACATCTTGTTTTATCTGTAAAGCCCTCCATACAGGGTGCGGCTGGGAGCATAACAGTAATCTATGAAGTATCGATTCGACCACACAATAGTAACCATCACGCTCTTTCAATCTGGTCTCGACAACATTCTCCAACTCAGCAAATGTAATATCCATGTTGATCTTGAAATCAACATGATCAGTTGAATATGTTATGGCAAAATGCAAACCTGAATCGTTGGTAATTGGCTCAATGTCAAGCAAGATAGTGCAAGGGATCTCCATTGATGAAATGCGTCGATGAAGTGCAGTATGACCTATCGTGTTATAACCCAAAGTTTAATGCAGAATTTATTTCATCATAATGTTGTCTTAAGTTGGTGTGTTATAATTCAGGACTCGGATGTCCTTTGGACTAAAGTCGAGGGCGAGGAGGTCAATTCCTATTTTAATTTTTTGTAAGGAATTAATTAAGTTATTAGTCCCTACTCTCCTATCACTTTCTAATTCCACAATCAGATTTCCTAATCGACAGTAATCACGACACTCCTCTCTCTCTTCTCTCTCAACGTTCTGCTTTCTTCCTCGATCTACTGTGTTGTGCTAGCATTGGGTTCTACGAATTGAACGTTCGACTATGGTATGCTTTTCCCCCTTTCTGCAATCTCTGGTTAGTTTATGGTAAGAGCCTCCGATTGTCTTCCCTTCAATTCATCTGTTATGAGGCTTCCCCTTTCTAATTGTTTCTCTACAATTCAACCGTGAATCAATAATTGTGTTGGCATTCTCTGTCAAATTCTTCTCCTGCTGTTGGCCTGCTCTACGATCTCGTGATCAGAATAAGGTAAGGGTTTGTGTTTGCGTTCTGCCAGTTTCAGTTTCGGGGTTGAGAGTTCAACGTTTCTGAATTGAGAATTGTCTCTGCATTTGTGGTTGCTTAGAGTTTTGGAATTTCATTTCGGGCTGCATCGTCGGCTGTTTTGCTGCTTCGGATTGGGAATTCTTCTACTGTTAACGAGGTAGGTGGCTGATGGATTCGATTAGTGTGTTCAGCCTTGGGGAGTTTAGATTCTGGAATTTGGATTGATTGTTTAACGACGCGTTTGTGCTAAATTCTTTCTGTTTTACTGCTATTACAAATAGTTAAAATCCCCCAAGGTCGTGTTCTGTCAATTCTGAGCTTTCTGCTGCATTTTAGTAAACTTTTGGCATTCTTTTCGTGTGAAATCCGCTTCTGAATTCTCTGTTTTGCGTTGTGTCCGAACGTCTGTTCGAACTTTGATGTTCGGACGGACCCTGTTACGCTCTCTGTTTTCTGTGTTTTTGACTATGTCTAAACTTCGATCCGAGCTTGATGTTCGGACGGGGTGCGAGGATGGATCCGGCTTTCAAGTCTTGATTATTGTCTGAACTTGGAAGTCCGGACAGAAGTTCGGACACCCTCTGCTGTTTCCTCTGATTTTAGTTCGATATGCGCCTGGACATTAACGTTTGGACACATGTTCGGACACCACCACGTATTTTTCTCAGAACTTGTCTGAACTGCGAAGTCCGGACCGATGTCCGGACACCTTTGGTTTTAAGTCTCGACTTGTGTTCGAACGTCGATTTGGACACAAGTTCGTACATTCTGATTTCTGCGCCTTCTGAGTCTCGACTTGCGTCAAATATTGACGTTCGGACACAAGTTCGGACATCCCTTTGTTTTTGCCTAAACATGCTCGTTGAGCTCCGTTTTGACTTCTATTTGCGGGATAGTATTCCCCTATTGATAACCAAGCTTTCTATGTGCTTTGTGGTGCAATTGGTGCACATATGCTTATGATAATTTAAGCTTCTGTTTTGGGACTTAGTATCTCTGTATCTGAACCGTGGATGGCTGGTTTAGCTATCTCGCAGCGTGCTACGTAGGACGTCCTTCTGTTTGCCACAAGAGTTATCCTCGTTCTGTTCACAGGTGTTTCACCTGTTTTGTTTACGAATGAGGTTTCCTCATTTTGTTCACGGATTACATCCATTCTGTCTGTATGCTTTGGTATCTAGGGTCCCACTCTGTTTGTAAATCCGTTGTTCTGGATTATGTTTTAGTCCTGTTGAGTTGGACTTTTTCTTCTGGTATCTGTTTGGAAAACATCTTTTCCTTTCTGTTTATCATCTGGTTTCATACTATTATCTGCAAATGTTTTGAGCATGCTGGTTGATGAAGTTGGTCATCTACTGGGCATAGTTGTGTGCTCACTCCCCTACTTTCACTAACATTGTAGATTGATCAGCGAGGATCACTTCTTTTGACTCTCTGAGCTTAGCTTGTAACTCAATTTGTCTAGTTGATACATTCATGTCTGACATTGTAGCCTACGGGCCTGAGTAGCGTTTATCATTTACGCTTTTGATTCCTGTTTTGATAATTACTTTTGTATTGTGATTTGAGAATACTTTGCTATACTTTGACTAGCTTTATACAAGTGATAAGTGTGAAATTGATATGGTTTTATAGGTGTTAAATTCTTATTTATGAAACCTTTTTATGTGCTTTTTCACACTTATCCTATGCTTTTCATGACTCTTACTTTGGGCAAGAACTGATGCCAATTTATATGTTTAAAGCAGGAAATGATGGTAGAAATGCATAGATCCCCTCATGAGCTTTCCAACGCCACAAACGGGGAATAAATCGGAGCTCATATGAAGAATTTGGACCCTATCAAAGTTGTGTCCGGTGTGATATATTTATATATATTTACGAGACTGCCGTTAAAGGATTGTGAAGAAGAAGGGGGGAGATTGGAAATATAAAAGAAAGGAACTCCAAAGGTTTCCAAGAGTTTGAGATGTGAAAGGTCTTCATTTACTTCGAGAAACTGAAGGAAATTTAAAAATATCATCAATGAGTTAAGTGAAGAGCCTTTATATTTAACTTATAAATATGGAAGACTTTTGAGAGAAAATCATCCACTCATCCATCAATCCATCCGGCCATCCATCCATTCCACATAACATCACTTGCATCCTCCTATAGACAAAAGTACCATAAGGACAGGTGAAGGTGGTCTTCTCCTGATCCTCTGGCGCAATGGGAATCTGAAAATAACCACTATACCCATCATCAAGGAAGTAGTAGAACTCTTGCCCAGCTAACCGCTCCAACATTTGATCAATAAACGGTAGTGGGAAGTGATCCTTCCTTGTGGCTTCATTCAAGCGCCGATAATCGATGCACATCCTCCAACCAGTAGTTTGTCTCTGAGGCACCAATTCACCTTTCTCATTGGGCACTACAACTATTCCCCTTTTCTTGGGAACAACTTGCACAGGAGAAACCCAACGACTATCGGAGATGAGGTAAATGATACCAGCATCCAGAAGCTTCAGAACTTCAGCTTTCACTACTTCTTTCAGGTTTGGATTCAATCTCCTCTGGGGCTGCCTCACTGGCTTGACATTATCTTCCATGTAAATTCTATGAGTGCAGAATCCCGGGCTGATCCCTTTAATATCTGCCACAGACCACCCTAAAGCTCCCTTGTGCCTTCTTAGCACCTCCAGAAGTCTACTTTCCTGCGAAACAAACAAAGATGAAGAAATAATAACAGACAGGGCGCTACCCTCTGCCAAGAAAGCATACTTAAGATTTGAAGGGAGTGTTTTGAGTTCAAGAGTAGGGGGCTTCTCTATTGAAGGAACGAGCCTCTGAGTAGGCCTGTCCAGTGGCTCCACGGGAGGAGCATAAGGGCGAAAGTAAGATCGACCCTGGTTGAGCTCCAGGACAACAGTAGCTACCTCAGTGCTCTCCTTATCATCCTCAATTGAGTGGCATAACACCTGCTCTAGCAAATTAGAATTCTCAAGCAAGAAAGAAGAGTCATCAGCATTCTTAGCAACACAAGCATCATAATCATCAGAACAATCAACATCAATTGAAAGCACGTCATGAGAAGAAGCATTTGTTCTCATCATCTTAGTAATATCAAAACTGAGTTCCTCATTATTGAACTTGAGAGTGATCTTTCCCTTGTCAACATCAATGACAGTTTTAGCAGTTCGCATGAAAGGTCTACCTAAAATCAATGGTACTTCAACATCCTCATCCATATCAAGAATGACAAAATCAGCAGGGAAGAAGAAGTTACCAACACCTACCACAACATTCTCAACCATACCACGAGGTTTGATTGAAGAACGATCAGCTAATTACAAATTGAAGTGAATCGGAACAAGCTCACCAGCATGAAGCTTCTTAAACATTGAATAAGGCATCAAATTTATACTCGCTCCAAGGTCGCAGAGTCCAAAACCACAGTCCATGTCTCCAATGGTGCAAGGGATGATGGGCTGCCCTGGATCTCCACACTTTGGAGGAAGCTTCTGCTGGATGGCTGCAGAGCATGTCCACCGCTTCTGCTCTCACTGTGATAATTGCTAGAGGATGGGGGGTAAGCTCCTTCGCCATTTGTTTTTTGTGCGTCTTTGAGCTCTTTTCTCTTGCATTTGTTAAAATTAAGTTGTGGTTGCTCAACTTGGAAGGAAGTCATAGAGGAAGTATACTTGGTTAGCTGATCTTGGGGTGCAAAATTTTGAAATTTTCTGGTTTTTAATTGCTGAATTGAAGTCTTTGTTCTAGAAATGCTTAAACAAACGAGAATATTCTCCATCTGAACTTTGTTCTTAGCCTTGAGCCTTGGAATGAACTGGATTAGAATGGTTGAAAAAGAACAAGGCAAGGTACTCCGCTGATCCCAAGCATGCTAATTTTAATTCTGATCCAAAATCAGGCCTCGTCCACTTGGTTATTAAGTCCTTTGGGGTGCTTTATCACTTAGCTACCTAAGGTCCTTGTGATCTGGGATAGTTGACCCAAAGCCGCTACATGGGTGGAGAGAAAAGTTTGTGGTGAAAGAAATTGAAAACACTTTAATTGAAATATTTATGCAAATGCTGTGCTAAATATATATTATTTTCTCTTATGGATCAAGAGTATGTGGCATTGAAAGGTATGATGGAATATGATCTTACTTCATGCCCCTTGTCGTTTCTATGGTTTATGAAGGAAAAAGGTGGATTGGCTCAAGGTTAAAGGCAAGGCTCCTATGGTTTTGTTTCTCATTTGTTAGCTTCGAATGACTTCATGTTTTTGGAAAGAATGAATTGTTTTGAATAATTTGAATTGCCCCCTTGATTGATAAAGCTGACAATTCCTTTCTTCTGTGCTCTTCCATTTCTGTTGAGTTCCATTAGCCTAGCTTTACTTGTGCTTGAGAGTTTTGCTTGGGGACAAGCAAAAGGCTAAGTGTGGGGTGATTTGATAAGTGTGAAATTGATATGGTTTTATAGGTGTTAAATTCTTATTTATGAAACCTTTTTATGTGCTTTTTCACACTTATCCTATGCTTTTTATGACTCTTACGTTAGGCAAGAACTGATGCCAATTTATATGTTTAAAGCATGAAATGATGGTAGAAATGCATAGATTCCCTCATGAGCTTTCCAACGCCACAAACGGGGAATAAATCGGAGCTCATATGAAGAATTTGGACCCTATCAAAGTTGTGTCCGGTGTGATATATTTATATATATTTACGAGACTGCCGTGAAAGGATTGAGAAGAAGAAGGGGGGGAAGATTGGAAATATAAAAGAAAGGAACTCCAAAGGTTTCCAAGAGTTTGAGATGTGAAAGGTCTTCATTTACTTCGAGAAACTGAAGGAAATTTAAAAATATCATCAATGAGTTAAGTGAAGAGCCTTTATATTTAACTTATAAATATGGAAGACTTTTGGAGAGAAAATCATCCACTCATCCATCAATCCATCCGGCCATCCATCCATTCCACAACATTAGTTCATTTCTGTTTTTAGTTTTAGTTTTAGTTATAGTTTTTATTTCTTTTTCTCACGTCGAGAAGAACGCAAGATCATCTTCAACCTTCAGCCCAGTAAATTGCAGATCTGGATAGCGAGACAAACGGAGGAATCTTCTACACCAGATTAATTCTTCTCTATCTCTCTATACTCTTTTTGTAACATGCTAGGCTAGGAAGGATTTACTCTGGGTGATGGTTATTTGTAGCTAGCTCGTGTTACAAGTACATCTACACTTATGATTTGAGATTTTATTTTCAGATTGTTTCATATTAATGCAAATGTTGTGCTTTTTAATTAATCTCGCGAATTTCTTTAAAAGCCTTACGAATCTTGTTATGATCAGATCGGTGATTAACAAGAAGGTCAAATTAATCTGTTAGCCTGGGGAAAATTAGATCGGATTGATTATATTTTCCCTCAGGTGCGTCGTAATTCTTTAAGCTTCATCCATCTATGTGTGTTTCGCTAGGTTCTGGATTAGACCTTGTGTGTTCTACTAGATGAGCTTTTCGGAGATTATGATTTAATTCTGGAAAGATATTAAAGAATTAGCCAATCCATATCTCTTATCAATTTGTAGAAGTTCGCATAATCCGACTAGTGAAAAAATAACTTGAACCCGGAGTTCCACTCATCCATATAACTTTATCAGTTTTATTTTAATTTATTTTCTTCTTTCTTATTTGATTCTCAAAACAAGAGCAACCCCCTGAATTTCCAGTTTTCTTAGGACTAGACTTACTTTCTTCAAGTCCCGCGGATTCGATACCTGGTTGCTACGTTTTCTATGCTGCAGTGACCGGGATTATTTGCAACCCGAAGACTTTTTGATTTATTAATTTCTAGGTTTATTTCTTAGCTTTTAGTAGGTCAAATTTCTTGTTTGCAACAAGTATCATTTTGGGGTCTTATTTGCGAACGTTAGCTTAGAGCCTTATGTTATTAAGTAGCAATACACGGCGTGTAACGTCCCTAACTCCTAGGCCAGTGTTGGGGTCGTTACATATCGTATGCTGATGCAATGTAGAATTGACAATGGTTTTTGGTGGTTATTTGTGAAATGGAAAGGAAAACGTATGTTGTATTTGTAGGCAGGGCAGGGGATAAGGGGGTACGTCAAGGGGAAGGGAAAGCCTAAAGTCATGGAGTGGGAATGGCATCGAAATCCACTTGGGGGGGGGGGATCTAATTTGCAGAATCATATGCGATAGCATCTTCGTGTAATGCGTCAACAAGTGGACAAGTGATTCGATGGGGGGAATCAAATCTGTGTATGTAGAGTAGTACATTACCACAACATCTTGTGAACATACTAGATCCATAAAGTTAAAACAAGTGCTTTACAATATAATTAACAAAGTGGCTAACATAAAAAATAACTGAATTATAAAAAACTGCATTATGGTTTTATGATAAATTACACAATAACGAGTAACTTAATTGTTTCCTGACCTTTGTCCCTTAATTCGTTGTCCTATTATATTACGTCGCATCTCGTAAGTTAACTATTGAAGTTGGAAATAATCATCACTTGGCTCAATAGGATCATAGATAACTAGTAATGGAATATGATCCATGAAATCATTGTACTCCATATAATTTTTCATCAACCGGCGAACAGATGCATCCGTTCGTACGTATATAAAATTCCACTCGTAGTCTCCTTCCAGCCCCAAATACACCATTGTCGCTATATTTATTCTACCAAGGAGGGACTGTAGAGCACGAACTACTCGTTGTTGCAGTTCACGGAGATTATTAGGATATGACATATTTATTTCTATGCAACTATGCCCCTCCCTACGATCAAACTGTGCACCATGGTGGCCGAAAGTAGCTACATTGTTAACGTGCAAACTAAAAGGAAACTCCATTTGATTTTGAGAGCAAAGTTTGGTGTAAGATATGAAGAATTGAATAAAGAAATTGGAAAGGGTTTGATAACAGGATGTAAAGAATGAATAGGTTGGAGACTCATACCATCTTTTATAATACAAGAGTAACGGTCACTGACATGCCCAACGGCTAGTTCAACTGCTAATTCAACGGCTAGTTCAACGGTAGCTCAACAACTAGTTCAAGTTACAAAAAATCACCAAAGATAGTACCCGCAAGCAGTTTTTAATAATTCAATGTTAGTGTATGTTGCATACTTTGGTGATTTTTTTGAAGCAGTAGCTGATGTCCGATGGAGCTAAAATTTTACAACAATGTTGTCCTCATGTAAGACTTGACACACAAAAAATTACATGCAAAACGGATGTCATTTACAACTTGGAATTAACCGGCGAATATAGCACCCACAAGCAGTTTTTTAATAATTCAATGTTAGTGTATGTTGCCTACTTTGGTGATTTTTTCGAAGCAATAGTTGATGTCCGATGGAGCTAAATTTTGCAACAATGTTTTCCTCATGTAAGACTTGACACACAAAAAATTACATGCAAAACGGATTTCATTTACAATTTCGAATTAATCGATGAATATAGCACCCACAAGCAGTTTTTTAATAATTCAATGTTAGTGTATGTTGCCTACTTTGATGATTTTTTCGAAGCTGTAGTTGATATCCAATGGAGCTAAATTTTTGTAACAATGTTGTCCTCATGTAAGATTTGACACACAAAAAATTACATGTAAAACGGATGTCATTTACAACTTCAAATTAATCAACGAATATAGCACCCGCAAGCAGTTTTTTAATAATTCAAAGTTAGTGCATGTTGCCTACTTTGGTGATTTTTTCGAAGCAGTAGTTGATGTACGATGGAGCTAAATTTTTGTAAAAATGTTTTCCTCATGTAAGACTTCACACACAAAAATTACACGCAAAACGGATGTCATTTACAACTTCAAATTAATCGACGAAGATAGCACCAGCAAGCAGTTTTTAAAAAATTACTAAATTCCATAAGAAACCAAAAGCAGTAAAGAACATAGGTGACATTGACCACATTTTCAGTTGCATTGCTTAATACATAAATAAAAAAACATACATTAGTTTGGAATAAAACATAAACTATGTGACAATCATGGAGGAGAAACGAATGTGAAATCATCATTATAGTATCAAGGGTTCCTAGTCCTAGAATTTTGGCCTCTCAACCACATTTGGTTTGTCTGTGTGGTGGGTGGTGTGCCGGATTGATCAGGCTGCGTTTGAGAAGGCCCAGTCACCTAGATGGTGTCAGCAGGTGCGAATGATGGATGATCCATTGGCATCACGGGCTGCTATCTAGGTGCGGGCATGTTTGTCCAGTCCATCTCCCCAAGATGAAGAGAAGAAGCGTCGTCTGTGGTAGGGTTGGTCCTGGGTGTAGGTGCAGTGGGTGCAGTGGGTGTAGTATGTGATGACCCTGCCCCCGCATCAAACTGTGTCCCGAAATTCGGTGGCAGCTGACCCACCACAGTATCGACAAATGAAGAGTGTACCGGAGCATACATACCTAGTGTAAGTGTATGTGGCATAGGAGGTATGACCGGACAATAGCCATCCATGTTAGGGTGTTCTGCCTGATGTGGCTCCTCTGCCTGATATGGCTGATGCTCGGCCTCCATAGGTTCTGCCACACGACTCGGCCCTCTTCATCTTTGACTGTACGACTGGTTTCTGACTACTCGATCGGGGAGGAGGGTTGTCATGGATGGCATATGCAGGGTATTGAATGTCCATCATTTGAGGCGCCTAACTTGAGAAGTCCTGGTCAAAGTGGTCTACTCTTTGGTAGTGACCGACATCCAGAGTCTGGGACACCTGGGATGCAAAATCCCTAACACCCTGGTCTGCTGGAATGTGCTGCAACTGCTCCAGCATGCTTGCCTATTCATGCATGTCATCATATTTAATGAAAGATATATTATAAACAAAAAACAACGAACAATTGAATAAACGACACTTACAGTGATCACATTCGGTCTACTCTCCTCGGTATACCAAGCCACCGAGTGTTGTTGGTACCATACCATGTATGCACTCCTCATATCAAGTGGGACACTCATCAGTAATTGTACAAGTGGAATCTGATACTGCTGTCTGTCGAACCACATACGTAGGTAGTCACTGAAGATCTCCCACCACTTAGCCTCAATCCTCCCAAACCATGTAATAACATGAAGGTAATTGCAATCAAGGAGAGGATTTGGTATTGGCTGGTCCACGCCAAACTGCCGCAACTCCCGATCATCCTGATGACCTTCCACCACATTGTAGTGGATGACAAAAACATGTACCACAAATTGCTGAGAATTTGGTGATCTTTCACCATATGGTTGCCAAATCCACTACATATACACACAATAGGTTTTGTTAGACTTGTTATCAATAAATCAATAAATTAAATACAATGAATAGGGTTCTCACCTCTCTCTGCGTAGATGGAACGTGCAGCGTGTCTAAGTAGGCACGGGCCGAGTGTGAGTCAATGTTGCACAACTTCCCATTGTATCTGCAACGAAGAACAAGTTAGAAAATTTATATGGACTATAACATTACTAACATAGGGAAAATTAGTTTGAAGATGTTACCTGTAAGCTAGAGGAAGATCAGGTAGTGGATCAATCAAGTTTTTCGGATGGAAATGGGGTAGGCGTTCATACGCCCATACAGTCAACAACTTGCTATAACCATTTAGATAGGTTGAATAGTACTTGGTAGCATTGCACATCTCTCTGTAGCTTGGTATTAAAATGTGCGCATCAGGCGCGCCTGATGTGCTTTGGAGGCAATGCGAGGGGTGGAACACATCAGTGGAAGTGAGGCGGTGATATTGGGGATGCGACTGTGATGCGCCCTGATGCGCTACGATGCGAGGATGCGCTCTGATTGTGAGCCGGATGCACTACCAATGCTAAGGCATGTTTTGCTCCGTTTTTTTATTTTAAAATGAACCACTTGTTAAAAGGACGTTGTTTTGATTGGATACTTTGACATTTGATTACGTTAGACTTGTGTTTGGATGTTTTTATTCATTTCTCTCGCATCGACGCTTCACGTATCACTCATCACTTATGGAACATCATCGCATCGAAGCACATCACTCCTTTTATAACCAAGCTCTATAGAGATGCGCAAGTAAAGCGGAACCCCAGCTCAGCAGACCAGCTCTGTCAAAGTCTACAAAGACTCAGAGGTATGCAACATCAACGCATGCTCCATTCGCATTAGGAAACAAGAGACAACAAGCATTCGAAGCATGAAGGCCCTCGCATGCTACTGGTGTATGACAGGGTCAAGAAGATGAAAGTTTGGGTCAGTCTCCACAAATCTAGAGGCAAGCCAATTTATAGGGATCTGGTTGCCTCTACGAGTGGATGGTGCATTGCCAAGAAGCTCCATGCACTCTGCATTCACATTAGATATATTGGTGCTCAAACATAAGGGGTACCCATCCACCGGTAGCCCGAACAAGACATGAACATCCTCCAGTGTGATGGTCACCTCACCAAATGGCATAAGGAAAGTATGCGTCTCTGGACGCCACCTCTCTATCAAAGCGCTAATGATCCCTCTACTAGTGGTAAGTCCCAACCCATAAACTTTGAACAAACCAGCTCCCTTAATGTATGAGGCTATAGATGGGTGAGGAACCTGAGCCTTCCAATTTGATTTGGTTCTTAGGGTACGATTTCTGTAAGGTTCATACCTATGAGCAATAAAACAAGTATTTATAAAACAATTAACAGAGGAAGATATAAATTTAAATCTAAAACAAATAATTGTAAAATTTAGTTCAATTCTTAACTACAACTATTTATTTTGTATAATTTAATCAATTATGGTTATTTTTATTCAACGGTAATTAATCAAAATACTAATTATAATATAAAGTTCGGATTAATAACGCAACATTCCGATCATACAATGTTTACCATCTCTACATTCTAATTATAAAATTGGATTATAATTATAAAGCTACATTATAATTAACAAATATATTTACAATTACAAAACTATATTCTAATTAAAGAAACTACAATGTTGACCATCTCTACATTCTAATTATAAGGTTGGATTATAATTATAAAGCTACATTATAATTAACGAAATATATTTACAATTACAAAACTACATTCTATTTAAAGAAGCTACAATGTTGACCATCTCTACATTTTAATTATAAAGTTGGATTATAATTATAAAGCGACATTATAATTAACTAAATATATTTACAATTATAAAGCTATGTTATAATTAAAGAAACTACAATGTTTACCATCTCTACATTCTAATTATAAAGTTAGATTAT
This sequence comes from Limonium bicolor, assembly GCA_023374045.1. Classification (NCBI taxonomy): domain Eukaryota; kingdom Viridiplantae; phylum Streptophyta; class Magnoliopsida; order Caryophyllales; family Plumbaginaceae; genus Limonium; species Limonium bicolor. Next base: position 255,506,598 of record CM041777.1, on the reverse strand, counting down.
AATTATAAAACTACATTATAATTAAAAATTATATTTATAATTATAAAGCTACATTATAATTAAAGAAATTACAATGTTGATCATCTCTACATTCTAATTATAAAGTTGGATTATAATTATAAAGCTACATTATAATTAACGAAATAAATTTAAATTATAAAGCTACGTTATAATTAAAGAAACTACAATGTTTACCATCTCTACATTCTAATTATAAAGTTAGATTATAATTATAAAAATACATTATAATTAACGAATTATATTTATAATTATAATTTAGTTTTATAATTATAAATATAATTCGTTAATTATAATGTATTTTTATACTCCCTCTGTCCTGAATTGACCGTCTTGTTTACTATTTAGACATGTCGTTTGACTTCAAAATTTAACATATAAGATAAAATAATCTTAAAAATTTAAGTTTTGCATATGATTCCTTACATGATAAACTATATATTACAAAATTTACTTTTATAAAATTATTTTTAATAGTGAAGTGGAAAAACGTGTCATAAAACAAACAGGACGATCAATTCAGGACGGAGGGAGTAATTATAATCTAACTTTATAATTAAAATGTAGAGATGGTAAACATTGTAGTTTCTGTAATTATAATGTAGCTTTATAATATAAATATAATTCTTTAATTAAAATGTAGCTTTACAATTATAATCTAACTTTATATTTAGAATGTAGAGAATGGGCAACATTGTAATGGGGTAGTCGGTTTGAAGGGACTCCTCCGTAAAGGGTCTGCATGAATTGCCATTGACCCCTAGTAGTCGGCTTGACTTTGGTAATTTTGAGGGGGTTGGTTCCCCTACTGCCAAGGCTGCTTGAACCCTTGGTTGCTCACATAATTGACTTCCTCAGCATTCTGAAAGTCTTGAAATTCAAGGCCTTGAATGTGTGGTCGTGCACTAACCACATTCGCCTGCTGAGGAAGATTATTCATTGTCATTTGCTCCACCACCTTCTGCAAAGCACTAACTTTTGTTGACGTTTGAGCATTGCTCTTCAACAACTGCTCATAACTTTTCATTAGCTTATAATTAAAGAAATTACAATGTTGCCCATCTCTACATTCTAAATATAAAGTTAAATTATAATTGTAAAGCTACATTATAATTAACAAATTATATTTATAATTATAAAGCTACATTATAATTAAAGAAATTACAATGTTGCCCATTCACTACATTCTAAATATAAAGTTAGATTATAATTGTAAAGCTACATTTTAATTAAAGAATTATATTTATAATTATAAAGATACATTATAATTACAGAAACTACAATGTTGACCATCTCTACATTATAATTATAAAGTTCAGATTAATAATTATAGCTACATTAAAATTAACGAGTTACATTTATAGTTATAACGCTACATTATAATTAAAGAAATTACAATGTTGATCATCTCTACATTCTAATTATAAAGTTAGATTATAATTAATTGTAAAGCTACATTATAATTAACGAATTATATTTATAATTATATAAAGCTACATTGTAATTAAAGAAACTACAATGTTTACGATCTCTACATTCTAATTATAAAGTTCGGATTAATAATTATAAAGTAACATTATAATTAACGAATTACATTTATAATTATAAAGCTACGTTATAATTAAAGAAACTATAATGTTTACCATCTCTATATCTAATTATAAAGTTCGGATTAATAATTATAAAGCAACATTATAATTAACGAATGACATTTATAATTATAAAGCTACGTTATAATTAAAGAAATTACAATGTTGACCATCTCTACATTCTAATTATAAATTTATAAAGCTACATTATAATAACGAAATATATTTATAATTATAAAGCTACATTCCAATTAAATAAACTACAATGTTGTTAATAATGTACATATAATTTCACTCAAACAATTCACCATCTCTAGCATATAATCAATTACTATAAATATAACACAAATACTAAATACTCATCACTAAAAAAATATATTTTTTTTAAAATAATACTAATTCAAAAAAAAACTAACCTCATCCGTAGATGCATAAGCTGCAGAAATATGGGTCGTCTGCAAGCTAAACAGTTATTCCTCAGTAGATCCTTCGAATCGAATAAATGATAATGTCCCAAATCCATGGCTGAGTAGTAGGTGGGGAGGGGGACTTGTTGTGGGTGTGAAGCTACGTAAGTAATGGGGGGGGGGGGGGGGGGGGGGAGGGCTGAATGTGGTGCAGAGAGGGAGAGGGGAAGTGGCGGTTTGGGAGGGGGAAGGGGATGGTTGGACCGGTTCGTGGAGGGGAAGGGGAAGGAGAAGAGAATGGGGCGCGACGGAAAAATAGAGGCATAAGAAATGAGGCAGAAGAATAGAGGCGGAAGAAATGGGGAAGCAGAAGGAGAGGAGTTCAAATACTGTGCGCTTTTAGGTTGAATTTTTTTTTATTTCCCCTTTGTTAGGGAGACGCACACTGGAAGTCAGTCTCTTGGGTGATTGACTTGCAGTGTACGCCTCTCAACAAAGGGGAAATAAAAAAAATTCCTAACACCTTGTTAGTCAATCGACTGGTTGATTTGTATTGTGCGCTTTCTACATTCCAAAAAGTAAAAAATACTCCTGCCATGAAATTACGGTGGAAAACACCCGGAATTGACATAGTCAAACGTCCTTTGACCGGAAATTTTCCGCGGAAAATATTTACGTACTAGTCAAAAGTGATAATGGATAATTATAAATGGCGTGTTTCAAACAAGGCTTTTTTATTAACTAACGCTCAAACAAAACAAAAATCACTCTTCAAATAAGTATACGACAACAATCAAATTAGTTGAGATTATATCCAATTATATTTGACTATTATATTTATATACTTTCTAGTTATCACTCAGCTGATCACATGTAGTTCTTAAATTTTGTGAAGTCTATTATCATTCAAACAAAACATAAAACATTCTTAATCTACATCGTCTAGAATCTAAAAGTGGTATCTCAAGAGAGTTGTTAATATTTGATCAAACTCAACAATTTGACCTGAAACAAATTGAACCCAACCAATCAACCTCGATAAACTAGATTATGAAACAACGTAACACTCGACTTGACGTGATTATATAGAATCACAACCCGACCTGAGAAAACTACACCTGGTTTGACAAGGCCGATTTACTTGGTTCCGAACGTTTAGAAAATATTTTACCTCTTATTATATTTACTATATAAAATAAAATACCACCATAAATAGTTTTGGGTGAAAAAAATTTCCCACGTCTCATCTGTATATAATATTCCACCTTCTAAATATATTCTAAATTATGAGACGTTTAACCTATTAAATTTGATAAAAAAAATATAGGTAGTTTTTATTTTTTTGACACACTATTTTTTATATTTGTCCCTAGTGCTCATTGAGCTCGTTTGGAAATAGTTTCCATTAGTAGACAATTTTTTAATTTCCAAAATCAGTAGACTTTCACCAAACACCCAAAACCAGCACTTGATAGCTTTTGTAAAATCATCAGCAGACAACTTCTCAATTTTCAGCAGTAGGACCTAACAACAGCCTCTACTTTTTAAAACAACTGACAAGTGTTCCACCAAACACTAAAACCATCAACTTTATACTTTCAGTCATTCTTGGCTACAAGTATATGTAGCTATATTTGGCTACATTTAAAATTGTACAGTTTGTGTAGTGTAAAAGTTCAAGTTTTGTAAGCTTATTTTATAGTTTAAGAAGTTAGTATGTATATCTAGTATAATTTCAGTAATATCAGAATTCAATGCATAACTTTATATATATATATATATATATTTGTACAGTTTTTATTTATCAACTGTACATTTCATAGAACAAATGTATATGTATATAGTCATCTATAGCTACATTTAATTGTTGCCAAGAAATTTACCCCAACAGAGGGATTTACCCCGACATCCCCAATATTCACACTAGTAGAGGAGCAACATGCAGTAACTAAAGTTAAGGAATTAACACCCTCCCACGAGGGGAGTGATCCTACTAGAGCTTGGATTGGATCACCGGAAAGTCCAAATAATGGGATACTTACTCCTGTCAACTCCAACTCACTGTCAAGTATTAAGCTGAATGTGGTACTTCCAGTAAATGAGTGTGAAATGCATAATAGTGATGACAAGTTCGTGGATTAGTGTCTCGATCGAGTATGGAAGAAGACTGGGTTGCTCCATCCCCTTCCAAGAGTTATTGATAAGTGTAGAAATGAGCATGTTTTATGGGTGTATTTCATATATTATATTAGCACTTTTCTTGCTCATTTCTCCACTTTGGTTAGTTTTCCTCTAGTTTATGTTTTATTGGTTATCTCACAAATTTATTGGTTAAACATGAGGAAAACCAAGCTAGGAGCAAAGTAGACGAAGAGACGAACGCATAGGCGCAAACGGATCTTAAATCGGAGCTGAAACGAATATTTTAGAAGCAAACCAATTTTCGTCCGAACCAGTCTGGTCCGGACACTGGTTCGGACACGTCCAGAGTGACGTCCGTGGCATGTCCGCCCGAAAAAGGCAGGACACAAAACAAGGACGCGTGACGAGAAGTTTCTCCGCATAAGATTGAAACATCCGAACCAGGCTGGTCTGGACACTGGTTCGGACGCGTCAAAATTGAAGACCTGTCCGTGGAAAAAAGGCAGGACACAAGCAAGGATAAAACAGAGATGTCCGCCCAAATAAGGAAGGACAAGGGATAGACCTGTCCGTGGAAATTAGGCCGGACAAGAAAGAAATGTCTGTGGCCTGTCCGTGTAAAAAAGGTCGGACAGAAAATAAAAGTCATGCTGTCCGTGGATAAATGGCCGGACAAGAAACAAGGACGCGTGTAAATGCAACCCAGATCCAGAAAATTGACATCGCCGACCGTCTTCCCCATTTTTCTTGCGGCGCCTGCAAACACATCTATCTACCCCATCAGCAATATCAGGCACCGGCACTCCTTAAATTCCTCACGCGTGTTCCAGCCCTGTCTTCTTCCTCCTCATTTCTTCTATATAAACCCACTGCTTCTTCATCAGAAGAAGAACCATCCTTCACAACAGAATCGAACACCACGATACAAACCACACCTACGACCCATTCCATCTCTTATCCCCCACTTCTCCATTTTATTTTCATTCTTCATTCCACCACTCAGCAGAACCAGGATAAAAAGAAGAGAAGAAAAGCAGCTGGAGCAGGAGCGAGTCGCAGTCCCGTCTCCTCCGGCAGTCTCCAAAATAATGGCTATTTCTATCTTTATTTTATTTTCATCCTTGTTAATGTCTGAGTAATAAACTTAGCCTCCCGGGTTTGGAAGCGGGCCTATTTTATATAATTGTGTTATGTAAACTTTCCACTATAATTTATCTAAGCAGTATTTTGACTCTTGTCCTTAATGCGCTTTAATCTTCTTGTACAATTATTAAAATGATATTTGTAGCTCTCTTGTTAAAATGCGTTGCTGAGACAAGGTTCTAGACATAGGAAGTCAAAACGGGTTAACGACTAGAAGCGTGTCTCGCCTATAGGTTAATCTGTCTCCAATAGGAATTGTTAATAATGCGATTGGTTGAATTGACTTGGGCATGTTTTTGCGGATTGTTATTTCTGCTAGTTAGGGTTTGTTGTACAAGGACCGGTCAATGAACTAATTAAGATTCCTGAGTTTATTGCTAAAGTGGTGAAAGTTTATATTGACATAATTGGATAAAATAGGTGAGCAGAACAACCCAGGATGCTTCTTTAAAAACAAAAAGATTTACAATTTCTATTTCTTTTCTGTTTTGATTAATTGTTTTTATTATTGTCTTATGAGTTAGCTTTTAATCATACTCTTCCAAAAAATGATAAAACATGTTTACTAGAAGTCTCAGTCAATTTATTACACTGTCAATTTACCACAGCGAGGTCCCCAAGAGTACGACAACCCACAAATCCACTATTCCGCAAAACGATAGGTACACTGCCTAAGTTGTAGAAGTAGTCACATATTTTTCCAACAAGTTTTTGGCGCCGTTGCCGGGGATCTCCGGCACGGTTAATTGATGGTTTTTAATTTTATTGAGATTTTTGTTTAGTTTTTTATTTTATTTTTCCTCGCTTCATTTAATTTTATTTAATTTTACTTACTTATTTCTTTTAGCAATTTTCTTGTATTTCTGGTTTATATCCTATTTGTCTTTCTATTTAGTTAAATTTGTTTTTGTGTTTATTTTCTATTTTTAGTTCTATTCTACTTGGTATTTTTATTTTTGTTTTTGTAGGATAGCTACTTATTATGGAGAGCGGCTACAATGAGGTGAGAAGATTGTTGATTGATTTGGAATGGACGCACATGCAAGAGGAGATGTCCTCATATCAAAGGATGGTCAAGGATTATCAACCACCTCAACAATCAAATCGAGAGTCGTATTGGTGGGAAGTCAACCAGGCTAATACACAGTACAAAGAAGCTCAGTTGGGATATGACTACTTCAATCAGAATGAACAACAATCTACACAAGGGCCCGACGAGTTTCCCCCAAGTCAAACCAAGCCGCTAGAAGAGATTCCAGTGGTGACTCCAAGGAGCGAAGATCGATTCGAGCCAGATATTCATGAAGCTACAAGTTCTGATAAGGAGATAAATAAACTTATCAGGACATTTTTCTCCGACGCCGAGTTGGAGCAAATGTCTGAAAGTTACAATTCTCCTCCATCTCCATCCCCAGCACAAGAGGAGCAATTAAAATTTGAAGATATTTTGTCTGAGCCAGTCCGCGAGCTAGAGAAGGATTATCCTATTGAGCCTCCTCAACCAGGAGAGGAAAATTACATCCTCAAATCTGAGGAAGGAACACCGCTACCACCAGTCTCTCATCATCTTCCACCTTGCCTCCATAAGCCTCTACAACAAGAGGAGGATGTTTACATCCTCCAATTTGAGGAAGAAAAGCCAATCACACCTGGTCTCCTGTTAGAACTACGTTACCGGCAGTACCTCCTCAAACACCAGGTTTTGTGGATTATTCATTTTCCTATTTTATTTGCCGAGGTGACGTTCTGTTTTGATCCAGGTGGTTTGCTTTTAATTACTGCTAACTTCGTTTTCCTGGCAAAGTTGTTGTCTACTTTTATTTTTGATCCAGGATAACGAAGCGGGGGTCTAGCCAAAGACCATAAAGATGGGCAGCTTGGTAGGAGGCACCCTACTATCTATCTTTTTATTCTATATTGTGCTTATATTTTGTATCTTATTTTATGTTAAACGATATATAGTAAAATAAATAAAAAAAAGAGAGAGGAGAGAGAAGGAGGAGAATTAACTTGAGTTCTTCTGGCTGTTTAGAATATTCATTACAGGAACATATTGCACATTCCTACAGCTGAACTCAAGTGTGGGGGAGCTACTCTACATACTCTGCAAAACTCTGGGGAGTACACTATCTATACCCTACTCTTTAAATTTTCAAAGTTTCATATTGCTTTTGCTTTGTGATCATTACCCAGGTAGTTTGCATGCCCTGTTATTTTAATTCTTTCTATGCAATGAGGGCATTGCTTTAGTTCAAGTGTGGGGGAGAGATAATAATCAAAAGCTTGCTCTTAAGTTTTTCTCTTTTTTGACACTGTGTTTAAATTTGTTAAGTGATTAATGATCAAAGAAGGAGCCATAGAGGGAGTAATGCCGGTATTAACAGGTTTAAAGGGTACACAAAAAAAAAATTATCTGTTTGTATCACTCTGATCCTTACTCAATGCTAAAAATTTTTGAGGAAATTATCATTTGAATTTTGTTTTAACTTTGAGCCTGGATTTGAATTGGAATGAAACGGTGGAAAAAGAACAAGGCAAGGTACTCCTCTGATCTCCAGACAGGCATATTCTGATCCTAAATAGGCCTCGTCCACTCGGCCCCGGCTACCTAAGGTACTCGGTATCTGGGATAGTAGACCCAAAACCGCTACAAGGGTGGAGAGAAAAGTCTGAGGTAAAAGAAAAATGAACTTCAAAATTGAAGTATCTTTGCATTCTGCACCAAATTGATAAAAACTTCTTCATTATGGATCATGAGTATGTGGCATTGAAAGGTATAATGGAATAAGATTTTACTTCATGCCCCTTGTCGTTCAAGGAAATGTGAAAGAAAATGGTGGATTGGCTCAGGGTTAAAAGCAGAATTCTCATGGTACTGCTTCTCTTTCTTTTGTAGGACTTCAGGGTTATTCTCATAAACGGAGATATATATTTAAGAAATTTAATGTTATTAGTACCCTTTTAAAATCTGAAAAGATCGGCAATTACCTCTTCTATGCTCTCCTTACTTGATTATTGTCTGTTTAACTTGTTTAAACATTATGTCAAAAAGATTTGCTTGAGGACAAGAAAAATATAAGTGTGGGGTGTGATAAGTGTAGAAATGAGCATGTTTTATGGGTGTATTTCATATATTATATTAACACTTTTCTTGCTCATTTCTCCACTTTGGTTAGTTTTCCTCTAGTTTATGTTTTATTGGTTATCTCACAAATTTATTGGATAAACATGAGGAAAACCAAGCTAGGAGCAAAGTAGACGAAGAGACGAACGCATAGGCGCAAACGGATCTTAAATCGGAGCTGAAACGAATATTTTAGAAGCAAACCAATTTTCATCCGAACCAGTCTGGTCCGGACACTGGTTCGGACACGTCCAGAGTGACGTCCGTGGCATGTCCGCCCAAAAAAGGCAAGACACAAAACAAGGACGCATGCCGAGAAGTTTCTCCGCATAAGATCGAAACGTCCGAACCAGGCTGGTCCGGACACTGGTTCGGACGCGTCAAAATTGAAGACCTGTCCGTGGAAAAAAGGCAGGACACAAGCAAGGATAAAACAGAGATTTCCGGCCAAATAAGGCAGGACAAGGGATAGACCTGTCCGTGGAAATTAGGTCGGACAAGAAAGAAATGTCCGTGGCCTGTCCGTGTAAAAAAGGCCGGACAGAAAATAAAAGCCATGCTGTCCGTGGATAAATGGCCGGACAAGAAACAAGGACGCGTGTAAATGCAACCCAGATCCAGAAAATCGACATCGCCGACCGTCTTCCCCATTTTTCTTGCGGCGCCTGCAAACACATCTATCTACCCCATCAGCAATATCAGGCACCGGCACTCCTTAAATTCCTCACGCGTGTTCCAGCCCTGTCTTCTTCCTCCTCATTTCTTCTATATAAACCCACTACTTCTTCATCAGAAGAAGATCCATCCTTCACAACAGAATCGAACACCACGATACAAACCACACCTACGACCCATTCCATCTCTTATCCCCCACTTCTCCATTTTATTTTCATTCTTCATTTCACCACTCAGCAGAACCAGGATAAAAAGAAGAGAAGAAAAGCAGCTGGAGCAGGAGCGAGTCGCAGTCCCGTCTCCTCCGGCAGTCTCCAAAATAATGGCTATTTCTATCTTTATTTTATTTTCATCCTTGTTAATGTCTGAGTAATAAACTTAGCCTCCCGGGTTTGGAAGCGAGCCTATTTTATATAATTGTGTTATGTAAACTTTCCACTATAATTTATCTAAGCAGTATTTTGACTCTTGTCCTTAATGCGCTTTAATCTTCTTGTACAATTATTAAAATGATATTTGTAGCTCTCTTGTTAAAATGCGTTGCTGAGACAAGGTTCTAGACATAGGAAGTCAAAACGGGTTAACGACTAGAAGCGTGTCTCGCCTATAGGTTAATCTGTCTCCAATAGGAATTGTTAATAATGCGATTGGTTGAATTGACTTGGGCATGTTTTTGTGGCTTGTTATTTCTGCTAGTTAGGGTTTGTTGTACAAGGACCGGTCAATGAACTAATTAAGATTCCTGAGTTTATTGCTAAAGTGGTGAAAGTTTAAATTGACATAATTGGATAAAATAGGTGAGCAGAACAACCCAGGATGCTTCTTTAAAAGCAAAAAGATTTACAATTTCTATTTCTTTTCTGTTTTGATTAATTGTTTTTATTATTGTCTTATGAGTTAGCTTTTAATCATACTCTTCCAAAAAATGATAAAACATGTTTACTAGAAGTCTCAGTCAATTTACTACACTGTCAATTTACCACAACGAGGTCCCCAAGAGTACGACTGTAACAGTCCATATGGGTAACTGTCCAACAACCTAGCTCTCAAACCATTCAGGCTTGAAAACTAGCCACTTTAGGCCCTCAATCCTAACTTGGGCTTAAAAGTGGAAGGCCTGTTGTAGTAGTCAACCCATGTGTTACATATAAGGAACTCACAATACTACTCATATCCCAATGTGGGATGGGGGTATTAAATACTCCCCCACTCAAAGAACGCGACGTCCTCGTCGCAAGCCTAATATCCAAGTCCCATGGACCTCCTCTGTAACACCCCTACTCTATTCGGCTCCTAATCATCTTACTTAACAATATAATCGCAGCGGTAATCTCAACGATTGACTACTGGTCACCGTTCTTGCTCGCCCATACGAGTAATAACGTGCTTCCTGATAAGCTCTTAAATACGAAACATTTTCTCGCAGTGACAACAAGAGATAGATCTAAACTCCCAAAACCAATATAAAATACATTCACAGTGAGCTTCCTACGTATCCAAAACCTATACATGTTTCTAGGTTCGTATTAAAATGCAACAGTGCATGTTTAAATAACTGTAATCAAACTACCCAGCGCGTCACTCTCTTTGCCGACACCGGAAGTTGCATACCTCGCAAAAATGGTATTTTGTGGTATGGAATCAGCCCCTGCTGAGTATGTTATTACCTGACTGTCATGCACCCTCGGACCATTCCTTATTTGGTCGAGAGTATGCAATTCGTTTCCATACAAATAGTTCAATGTTAAAACTGTAACAAACAATATATATTGCAGTAATCTCAATAACAACACGCCCCCTTCACACACATACACATCGCTCGTAATAAACCACTGACAGCGTTTACCAGCGCTTATATGAGTACCGAGACTCCATTCCAACAAACACTTAATTTTCATAATTGAGTTCAGCCGACTCACTCGACCAGACACCCAACCACAATCCACACATGAGTACGGTGACTCGACACAACCAGTTCACAACACACAATGACACAATGGCTCGTTCACACAAATCCACCAACATACCACACATAACCACAAGGCACACCAATGAACAAACAAGGCGAAGTAACGAGAATCATAAAGATATGAACTCCCGTCTTTGGCATGCAGCCCAAATTGTTCGCCTAATGTACGAGTTAATATATTCGTTTCGGAATTGGTTCAGTCATGTCTAATGACAACGTCTCGTTAGAACGACGTTCTCTAAGTTACTCATCTCTTATGGCGGGTCACCCCGGCAATAAGCCCTCCACAACTCCACGCGGTAGAGTCTCCGTCCTACCGAACAATCTGTAGTTCGTTGGAAATTTATCCATATACTATACGGCTACCCACACGTGTCCTAGTATCGTTAATGGATCACAGTTCACAGCAAGAGCCACAATCCTTGATAAACTTATCTATACCATCGCATCGCTTTACTATTCTTTTTTTTTCTTAACACAAGCAGACCACAACCAGGGTCGTAGTCCAATTCCTGAGTATGTCGACTCGGTCCAGTGCTAGATACGAGAAGCGGCGTTAAAGAGGCCAATGCTCCGTATATAAGTCTCATATCATTTTTATATATCTTATTATCCTAATGCCTACAACGTTTTACTTACGTACGTTCCTTATTTACACATCTAAGATATGCATCATTGCCGCTAGTTTTGTTTTATATATGTTCATATATACGAACGGTACTGGTTATCGCACAACAGTATAATAAGAGCATTAATACACAACTCAAGCATATTAATTCACACAAGCAGACATCAAATCTTATCACAGATTTTCACACACTGTCTGAACTGAGGAAATCCTCAGAAGAATCAAGCCACATAATAACATACCGTTCACACTGCTGAGTATTAACGATGGAGTATGAACAAGCTAAAGTCTCTGGAGATCCTCGGACACAAAAACCTCTAAAATCTATCAACATCATCACACTATCATCAGCATCTCATATTACAATACACTACACACCCCTTACCTTATTAATCTACCCCGGTTTATTCCCCGCTGTTAACTAATAACTTTGTCGGGTTTTCGGTTTAAACTCTGGGATTAGGAAAAATGCTATCTCACATGCGTGGTTACGTCGAGTATATTAATCCTTTAATAGTTTGAACTTTTGTATCGCATGTAACTTAATATACCCTTGTATATCATGTAGTTTGTTTCTACATTGTATGAATAATTCTTAATCATGCATTATACATTCGTCTTAGTATTTATTTTCCTAAGTTTGTTTTTCCCCACATTTATGGAGTATAATTCATAGGTAACAGACTTTTGGATTATATAAATCCCCATTCTCCATGTACACTCCTAACATTAGAACTTTCACATATCTAATGTTTTAATTCCTTCTTCCCGTTACCCGTATATCAGTTAATTATGATATTACATGGTCATTAACCATATTATATTTTTCTACTCTATAACATATATTTATTGTATATTGAATTATGGGACTTTATTCGTTATATGGAAGTCTTTATAATATATATAATTCATTCCTTTTAATGAATACCTCTTATATTATAAATGTTTACCTCTTATACACTTAAACCATATATAAATTTCATTCAAAAATATTAATATTTCCGAACAGCACCCTATGTTCCTTAATTTTTACAAAATCCACCACATAATTTATACCATGTTATATTAGTTATATAACATATATTTGACACACTATGTCATAAGACAATTATACTTATAGTTATATATTGCTAAAAAACCAAACAGCCTTAAAACTTCTCGGTATTAATTAATTCCCACCAAACTTCCATAATTTACAACTCACCCCAAATTATATTTCCTTGTTTACACTTATAGTATATACCTTATATTATAATCCTATTCCTTATATAATTATAACCATGGTTATATTTTCTCAAAATAACCGAACAGACCCCATGGTCTATTTAAATTTTTTTCCACCACTTAACTTTCTATATTCCACACCAATTTCCCCTCTTTATAACATATATTTTTCTAATTCCATTCAAAATCATATATTATACATATGTCCTTATAAAACCTGTATATCAATTCCAAAAATCACCAAACTATACCCAAAAGGTTATAAACATTATACTTTCTCTAAATCTCGATTTTACCACATGTGTTACCCATTTGTAAACAATATTAGAAATACCTGTATATTATACTTATTTAATTCATATAAACTCCAAATTTAACCAAATCAATTCCTAATACCTAAGGTTTGTACTAAACTCCTCTTAGTACCCCCCAAGTTTTCGGAAATCACAATACCACCCCAATCTTATTAATCTTTTACAATTTAATAAGTATCTTATTATAAGGTAGTATTTTAATTTTCTAAAATTCTCAAATTTGGTCAAAGCCTCCTATATAGTCAACTTGACTTCTAATACCAATTGGGACTCAAACTTCGGTAATTACCAACAATACCCCCTACTTTTTATTTTTACAATTTTACCCAAAACTTGATAAAATGTTATAATTTTTTATTAATTCCATTTAAAAACCCTAAACTCCTCTAAATTAACCCACACTTTCTAAATTCCTAGTAATTACGAATTGGCCCCAATTTTAATTATAAGCATAAATAAAACTAAATAAGCTTATAAACTTAAATTAAAAAGGCCTAATGACCATGGCCTTATTACAACTTGAACTTGCAAAATAAATTACACAATAAATGTCTCAAAATATAGCATATTCGGCGGCTCACCATGGCTTAATTATTTTTCACATAATGTCATAATTTGACCATTTGTTACTTAAATCTCTTAAATGGCTAGCTTAATTTATCTTAGCCATTTTTTTTTTTCCATTTTTAGGTCAATATGACCTATATTTGAAGTTTCACACTCTCGGCCATGTACATATATACTTGAAATTACAAAAATCACAAGTTTAAAGGTGTTTATACCTGATTATTCCTTGTAAATGGGCTCGGTCACTTGTAATTCAAATTCACCACTTGATTTAGACATTTTAATACACAAACAAGATATGGTTACACTCCAAGCTTGAGGCTTAACTGTAACACCCCTCTCCATAATCACGATATATCCATCCCTCACGTAGCAAATAATTAAAACGTCTCGCTGCGGAAAATAAACAACAATTACAAAACTCACTCGGGTGTCACCGGCCATTACTCGCCCATGCGAGCAACGTAGCCAAACTACATCCAACTTCCAAATAACAAACTTAACCGCAGTGATAACGAGAAACTCCTATACTCATACTAAATCCATAAATCATAAACATCGACAAGAGCATCTACCCAATCTTAAAAATACAACCTTACCATAAGACCATACACCTCTTCATTGCTATACAGCATCTCCAACTACCCTGTTCCTGCTCTTCAGCTCCGACAATGATCAACAACCTGTAATGGTGTAGTATCAGCGTAGACGCTGAGATGCCGGGCCTGGACCCTAATGGTCACTTGTCATTTTAACCATCTTATTATTAGATTGGTTTCATGCTTTTCCTTTTAACAGTTATAATCAAAACTGAAGCATAAATGTATAATATACATAATCAACCATCCAATATCCATAAACATTAGTCATCCATCCAAACCAACATTCATAGAATATTTCAATAACATTTGTATATCGAACTATCGAGCAATAACAATTTAATGTACCATGTACATTCGCCGTAGCATACAGTTTTTCATATTTAATTTACCTTAGCCTTGTAGGCTCCATCCAACCATCAACATACAATAAAATAACCACAAGTATAACCAATGAACAACAAAGCGAAACAACGAGATAATAAACAAGTATTTGTCTCGTCCATGGTATTGTTCGCCACTGTATAAGTCTCAATTGTTTTTGTTGTTCAGTTTACCTAGTGACAATGTCTCGTTAAAACGATGTCTCTAGTTACCCATATATTATGGCGGGTCACCCACGGCAGTAGCCACTCCAACGGTAGAGTCTCCGACCAACGAGCCATTCTAGCTCTCGGGAAATTTTCTTGATACTTACGGACCCGTACGCGGACATCCTGGTATCGTTTTTGTGATCACAGCGCGCACCAAGAGCCACATCCTCTTGGCTTTACTCCATTCCATTAATTAATTAATTATACCATCGCAATCGCATTACCAAATTTTCTAACACAGCAGACTAAGGTCATTAGTCCAATCCGGAGTCTGTAAACTCGGGATCCAGTGTTAGATACGAGAGCGGCGTATAGAAAGGCCAATGCCTCCGTATAAAAGTCTCAGATAATATGTATATGTTTTATCATATCATACCTAAACATTTTACTTACGTTTCTTATATTTCATATAAGATAGCACCATAGCCGCTATTCATTTATATATAGGTTCATATATACGAACCAATACTGTTAACAAAACTCAACAACAGTAAATAATAACAGCTATGATATACAGTTCATCCATATTAATTACCACATTCAGACAAACAATCTGCTTATCACAGATCACACAGAAGTCTGAACCGAGGAAGCCCTCAGAGACAATCCGAGACACATAACAACATACAAGTTATATCAACCAAATCCGAGCCCAAAGCAACCTTAGGACAACTCGGATCAAACCCCTTTACATAACCGTTCACCCTGACTATATTACGGTGGATATGAATCAGCAAAGATCCTACGCTCCGTGCAGTCCGTTAGCTCGTCAAGCGTCCTTGTCAGAAGTATACTCTAAACGGTAATAAAACTATAAGTCAGTCTCCATGACTAACTACATCCGGTATTTCCGAATAATAAGTAACCCCGACAGTTCACCCCTGTTTTCTATAGTTTGTTTTTACAGGTTTCTCTAAAACAGTCGGCTTTGTTACTTAAAACGGTACGTCAAAACTTCAACTGTTAAGTTTAATTCCTTATATTTCCTTTAATCTTATCCACATCTTTTAGGTACGTAACCTATAGTTGCATGTAT
The DNA here is from genome assembly GCA_023374045.1 of Limonium bicolor. Lineage (NCBI taxonomy): Eukaryota > Viridiplantae > Streptophyta > Magnoliopsida > Caryophyllales > Plumbaginaceae > Limonium > Limonium bicolor. The sequence goes on along the minus strand of CM041777.1, from coordinate 255,490,570 downwards.
GCATGCATTCTTATATATATTGCATTCTAAATTCATAACTTATAGTTCGTAACTATATATTTTTTTTTTAAAAAATACCACCACCATTAAATCATATGGTTTTCCAACCAAATATATTTATCCACCTTATATACATTATTCTTGTGGTGTAGTATATATTTTTACCACGTAGGTAATTCTCATGAGTTTCATAAACTCTTATATTTTATGTTACATTTTATCATCTTTTATTAGATGATTATTCCCATTAGTCTATTATTTATACAACTTATATTAAGATTATTATCCTAATATCATGTAACTCTTATATTGTATAATTACAACTCCTAAGTTTATTCCATAAACACCTTAGTTTATAAATCTCATTTATATTTATAGTTTGTCACATTATTTTATGTGAGTACCCTTCCTTATATTAATTCATCTAAACCATATCATTGTCATAACATTTAACATTATAGACCTTAGTCTAAAATTCATCTTTCAACTCTTATTAACTCAGTATAGCCCTTATCTTAATTTACATTCCGTTTTGACCACATAACATTATGTAATGTTTATACCATATACTAATATCATACATGTGATATTTTTATTCCCTTTACTTATAACCTATAGTTTTTATACAAAACCATTTATTATTGCCTCTCAGTCACCATAAGAAAATCTTATTCTTTTCCATAAACCATAGTTTCCTTTATTTACAAAACATCACCCCTTTTCTCTTTACCATGTATATATACCATTTAATATCATTTCTAACTTATAAAAGAGTATAACCTATGGTTATTTTTTGTAAATTCCGAACAGCCCTTGTGCTATTCTATAATTGCCATTTGGCCCTATTTATAACATAGTTTCTTTCCATATCATTAAAACCATATTTTATACACATATCTAATAAATTCTCTTAATAATTCTAAAAAATCACCCAATTCCACCAAGGGTTATAAGTATCCTTATTAACCCATATACTTTTGATATTTACCATTCCACCATCTATTTTTCTCCAAAGTGTCTAATGACATATTACTATATATTATCATATATAGTTTATTTTAATTCCAAAATCCACCAAATAAATTCCTAAAAATTCTAATAGCCCATGGGTGTTTAAATAATACCATTGTACACCCTTTATTTTTGGTATAACATATTTACCACATATGTTTATAAAAATATTACCATTAATACATAACTTTATTATAACATACCTTATTATAAAACCTTAAGTTATCTAACTTATTTATTTGGTCAAAACCTAGCATATGGTCAATGTTGACCTCCTTAATATTTCCTTGACCATTAATTCCTAATAATTACGGTTTGCACCCAAACTTTCTAGAAATCACCATTTAACCCCAAAACTTTATAAAATCTTATAAATTTATTTTAACTCCTTTTTACCTCTAATTTTCGGCCTTATTATTCTAAAGCCCCCAAATTTAATTTAATTACACCTAAGACCCCATTTATTTTCGGTAATGCATTTATACTACTTAAACTTAATTAAAAGCTTGTAAATGCATAAATAAATGGCCTAAAATACATGGCCTTATTACAAACATTGGCTTGCAAAAAATTACACATAAATGTCCCAAAATACATATAAATTTTCGGCCTCACCACACACTTTCCATTTAATTACCAAACTTCCACATAATGTCTTAAATTTGACAATTATGCTTGTTTAATTAGTTATAAAATTTATTAAACCATTCCTTAAACATTTTAAGGTCAAACAAGACCTTGTTTTTCTCCTTCACTCACGGCAATTAACATACACACACTTAAACTTGTGTTAATGTATCAAGTTAAGGTTTTAAGTGATTTATACCTTGATTTAGCTTAGGTAAAGCCTTGTTTGAGTTCGCCACCTTAAGGAGAAATTCTCCACAGCTTGTTTTACATGTTTTCAACAGAAACCAAGGCCTAGTTAGTCTCCAAGAAAGATCTAACCATACGAAGTAATTTAATGTAAGATTTAAGGCAAAAATCACCTTAGGAATGCAAGGAGAGTTCAAGATGGTTTCGACCTGAATCAAGCACACCACAAGGTGTTAGATCTACCATATTGACATAGGAAATAGCTAGATCTCAACAAGCTACCTTGTTATTAGGTTTTACCTTGGAGAAATGCCTTAAAAGAGGGTATTTCCTTTGGATCTCGGCCATCCTTGCTCCAAATGGCTAACCAACAGATTCCACATGAAAAGGAGAAGAAGATGAGGCTATGACCAAAGTTTCACAGCCGAACTTGAAGGGAATCAAAAGTTATGAGCTTAAAGCACATTTTTACCTTAAAATGTAGATTTGAACAACCTTGGTCCCTCTACTGGTCTCAACCGAGTTTAGCTCTTGTTCTAACCTTAACACACTGAGAATAAGCCATAGGAATTGATGAGCCACGAAATCTAGGTGTTGGTAGTGAAGAGATGAAGAAAAAGAGCTAAAAATGACATTAAAACACTTACATTAAGAGCTTAGGAGCTAGGTTTGCCTTCCATGCTCAAGAACACACTTGAGAGCTTCAAAGGAAGGGGAGAGCTCGCTGGGCAGAAGAGAATCGGACAAGGAAGGGAGAAATGAGTGGAAAGGCTTGAATTATTTGAAAAAGTAAGTTAATTTTCAAAAAGTAAATGTATTAGGTAGGAATTATTGTCAATCAAGGACTTATGCTGCCTCCTCTCTTATTGCAGCCGATTTCCATGGTCCAAGTGGGTCAATTAATTGACCATTGACCATACTTGGTCAATTTGACTCATGCGGGCCCCACTTTAGGGTTTTTTAATATTTTAATATTAAATTTGTAAAAATTCGTAAATTTCTGGAATTAAATTCCTAATATCATATAATATGATATTTTATTATATTTAAAGGTATTTATAACCTTTTAGCCCATTTAAAACCAATTTAGAAGGCGATTACACAAAAACGTGCTTTAAGGAGTTTTAGTGCACATTTTGTGTCGCAAGGTGTTTCTGGGCTTGGTTTTCTTTGACAACGGTTTGTTGTGTTCCTTACATGATATTTGATCATGTAATTCAATTTTATATCATTTAGAGGTCATTTGATTTTTAAGGTTTTCCTAGAGCACCTTTTTGCCCTTTTTGACCTTGAAGCATGTAAATGCTTTTTCTTTGTGTTGGAGTGTTGTCCAACGGTTATAATATGTTTAGTAATGTGTTAATATGCTTAGGACAAATTTTTAGGTCCTAAGTAGTTCATTTGGGTATTTATTTACCCTTAGCAGTCAAAGGGTGCAACATCTTGATTTGTGTTGACCACTGTTGTTCTCAGTTGACTTTTAAGGCATGTTTAGGCCTTAATTAATGTGATTAAATATTTAATCCATGCTTTAATAATTTGGGGTATTTCAGTCTACCCCCCTTAAAAAGACTTCGTCCCGAAGTCTCTTAATCAAATAGGTAAGTATATATAAATGTATAACTACCCATTGTTCCCATAATGTATATCTATGTGATATCATTTACACACATCGTATTGCGCTTATACAGCACATAGCCATCACGTTGTGGCGTTAGTTCAATCACATATGGATATAGGTGATCCATCAGTACCATCATTTCCTATCAGTTCTACCAACCCTGACAACCTCCCTGAGGTGTCCATGACATTCCATTGTTCCACATTCCATATCTAATGATTCATTTCGTATCTAGGCGATACCATATGTAATCATTCTATAAAGCAATATGAATACATATCACAAATAGCATAAGAAAAGTATTACACACATGGTGTACATACAACATTCAAACAAGTATCTCGTGAGATACATACATACCAATGCACATCACACAAGAACAGACCAAACAACGCACGCCCCGCGTATCAAACATAACCAACAAAACCAATTCACTGTATGCCATGCATACGAAACAATTCACTGTATGCCATGCATACTAAACAAACAAACCTCGTGTGCCCCGCACACCACCAATTCTTTGTATGCAATGCATACGAAAACAACAAAATTTAGTGCACACATGTGCACAGTCAAGAGGCTCTACCCCCCTTAAAAAGGGTTACGCCCCCGTACCCCACAAGTATACAACAGCCGCTCAACAAGGAGCGCTGGATACTTGGCTCTCAAAGAGTTCTCCAACTCGTGGATTATCCTCATATCAGAGAGACGGGTATAATTCTAGCCCTTCAGGGCTCCACAATATATAAAAGGTGAGGCACTGATCTTTTTGTGCTCTCTCCCAAGTTCATTCTTTTGGGCCCACTCGCTCCGTATGAGGTGTAGACCCATGAACAAAGGCTCAATTTGCCTCTTTTTTTTATTGCTGTGAATCCACTGGTTTGGATCACTAGCATATATGTGTGTGTCTTCTCTCACTGATATTCAGTTTGAGATGTAATATGACATTGGCTACTGTTAGTACTTAGTGCTCTTTGCACTTGTCTTTGTAATACTAAGACGTACCAGCCTATATGTCCACAAAGATGATGTTTGTCATCCATGTCTCCTGGTGATTTGTTCCAGAGTAATACTCTGTTGTAGTTATCTCTTTTTTTTCCGTTTTTTTTACACACTCTTGTTGATATCCACTTTATCTTTCTGCATTCCCATTAGATTAATAACTGCGCGAGTGCAATACCAAAACACTCAGTCATACAGAGTGCAGAGGCGTAAACGCTCAACAGCTAATATCCAATGAGGCAAATAGAAAAGATGTGCGAATTATCCTGTGAGTGGTACATTCCGAATCCACTGTTCCTTGAGCAAGGTTTCTGCTATCATATAGCTTTATCTTTTCTCCTTGCGTAGTCACTTGTTTATGTCCATATCATCTGGTAGATTTCCCCTGGATTGCGAGAATTTACTCGATCCTTATGAGGATTCTACATATTATTCGTCCATAATGGGTTTTCCTGTTTCTTTTTTTTTTGGGTTCCTATCCTTGAACTGTTTCCTTGTCTTCCCTGTATACTGTCCACTGTTCTCTGTTGAAGGTTCTTTTTTTTTTAGCCCGTTGTTTAACTGCGGCTCTTCTCGTCCATCTTCGAGGTAATCCGTCTTACTGTCCGTAGAATGGAGTTGACTACTTCTCGTGTTCCTAACACTACCTGTCTACTTGCATGGGGTACCGTACTGATACATTACTACTTACCCGACTAACTTATAAATAAGTCTGTCAGGCCCACATGCTCCTAACGGAGTGCGGTCGTCCCATGTCTCGTTTAGTAAACTGGTAATGTCTGTCACACGGTTGTTGTGAAGTATTCTTTTGTCAATCTCCCTTTGATGGATATCCTTTTTTTTTGTTCTTCTTCTTTTTTTTTTGTCTTCTTTTTGCTTCTGCTTTTTTTTTGTCTTGTTTTTGCTTCTGCTTTTTTTTTTGTCTAATAGTTCGTGTTATCGGTTATCCTGTAATAGGTGTTATTGCCTTTGTGGCATCCGTGGTAATTCGTATCATAGACTGGTATTATTCAACTTGGTGTAAGTAAAATCCGTGCTATATTAGCAAACTTGTTTCTCCTTTTTTTTTTTGATCTCATTGAGTACAACACATTTTCTTTTTTTTCTCCCTGTTTTTTTTTATCATATCTCATCCATAGTTCATATTCGTCCCCTCATCCATGTAATTGGATGTATTGCAGATTGCATAACAGCTTGAGCAACTTGGCTCTTTACTTCCCAACCATCCTCACTGACGGTGGTGCATCTACAAAGGGTATGCTTGTCCATGAGGACTAAACATTTAGCACTGGTAGTGATTAGCATTAAATGCGGGTATACACTGCTGGTATTTGGCTAATAAGCCATGTCTGAAAACTCCTAAACAATTTAAACTGGTGTGATTTACAATCACAGTGGTTGTATAATTTCCCCGTTGCTGTGGTTGAACTAACGGTCCTTCCAAAGTTGCATAGGTTTCTAACCTCAAGGTTTGAATGAAAACGTTTGAAAAACATTTTTTTTGTACATATAATAAAAGACTAAAAGTAGTAGTTGTTGCAGTTGCATTCGCAGTTGCTGTTACTGTTGCTGTTGCTGTCGCTGCACTTGCTGTAGCAAGTGCGCAAGGCAGATGGAAATTTCAGTGGTTTTCTTGTCATAGCGCTTGCAATAGCAAGTGCGCCATGCAGGTGGAAATTCTGGTTCAGTAATTCCCGGTCTCATTGACTCTTCGTCATTTGAGTATTGCTACATGATAATGTAAGTATTAACATTCTGTTCATATATATTTTCCGTCAAAGTTTAAAGCTTACTGGTACTGAGTACACATAATCTCAGAAGTCATACACAAATGGCGAGTGGTCCCCGACACACTCCCATATACTAATAACATAAGTCTGTTTAACATCCAAGGTAAGTACATAACAAAGTAAGTAAACAAAGTCTTCCACCAGCGGTCTCATGGAGTTAGGGTACTCATGCCCTATCTACTCCCTTGCCTTTATAGGCTCCAGCATCAGTAGATGTCTGGCCATCCTGACCGCCTCGTGGTACTCCAGATCCTCCAACTGTGGTCTTCTGAGTATTCTTTGGTGGCCTGTAATTACGGCTCTCAGGGTTCATCCAGCATTCGAATCCCCTATGGCCTTCTTTGTGGCAGCACCGACACTCGACTTTGCGGCCTTCGCAGTCGACCCCAGGATGGTCCTTCCCACAACGCTTACAGTAAAAATGGCGCTGGGGCTGTCCGGTGCCTGATGGTAGTATTTAAGTGTAGGTTAATAACTGTTGATATATAGGTTAAGGTCACAATTTAATTTAGGAGGTAGGTGTTCTCACCCTTAGGAGGTGCAGATCTCAGAGGCTTAGCATCTATAGCTGGGCCGGTCAACCGAAGGACGGGCTCTTTTCCCTTTTGTTCCCTGGTGACCCTGCTGCCCTTTCTTTGGAAAGAATTTCCTGTTAAAGGTTTCGGGTCAGCATTTATAAAGGTGTTTAATATGATAAGCAATCTAGAAATGGAATAAGTCCTTACTTTCCCTTCTTTTGGCTTTCGCCTGGAGATGCTCCTCCACCCTCAGACTCTCCCTCAGGGTTCTTCCTTTTCTTGGCCCCGAGAGTCTCTTCCCGAGTCTGGAGCATTAGCTCCGTCCTCGAGGCAGCCTCATAACACTCTTGGAATCTCCTTGGTAAGTTCTCACAAAGTTAATTGATAATGTAGTAAGTAAAGAATTTTTATGGCTTTCATGTTAGCACCTGGACGGTAGTGTAGAGGGTAGCACCCATCGCCATCTGAATGGGAAATAATAATCCTCCCCGGAATTTCTCGACCTTCACGGTCTCTGAGTAATCCACACCGGGAATGAAGTCCAGCTGACCAATGAATCGAGCGTAATACTCATCCACGGTCAGACCTCCTTGGGTCAATGTCTCGGACTCCTGGCGCTTCTTCTGTTTAAGATGTGTTGGGTAGTACTTCCCTCTCAACAACTCGACAAAGGCAGCCCACGAAAAGTCGGGCGTAGCCAGGTGATGGTCCTTGACCAACCTCCACCAAGTACTGGCTGCATCCTTCAGATGGAAAGCAGCAATGGCGACCTTCTTGTCGTCTGGTACCGGTAAAGCTTCAAATGTTTTCTCATGTTCAACAATGTAACGCTCCAAAGCTACGGGGTCTGGTTCCCCTGAATATGTAGGTGGTCGGGTCTCGCCAACTGACTTCAGCCAGTTCGTTTCCCTGGGCTGTGGCGGGTGGGCTGGTGCTCCTCCTATTTGGGTACCCAGCTGTGCAAGAACAGCAGCAACCGTCTCCGCAACTCCTGGAATGCCGGGGTCACCGCCTCTACCTCTTCCAGTACCACGCCCTCTAGTTCCACCAGACATCTGTGTACAGTATGTCACATAAATACTCGGTAAATTTACCGTACACAACCAATAGATATTAAGTTGCCTTAAGGCTAACCTGTCACGCAATTTGCGTTACTAGACACCATATCTTTCTAAGACGAATCGTCTCGTAACTCCCAAATATTTCCCATAATTTCCCAAGTCCTAAGCTCACTGTCTTTTCCTACTTTCTCGTCATCAGAGCGGTACTCCGCTCTGATACCACTTTTGTAACACCCCTCTCCATAATCACGATATAATCCCTCACGTAGCAATAATTAAAACGTCTCGCAGCGGAAAATAAACAACAATTACAAAACTCACTCGGGTGTCACCGGCCATTACTCGCCCATGCGAGCAACGTAGCCAAACTACATCCAACTTCCAAAATAAACAAACTGCTAACCGCAGTGATAACGAGAAACTCCTATACATCATACTAAATCCATAAATCATAAACATCGACAAGTGAGCATCTACCCAATCTTAAAAATATACAACCTTACCATAAGACCATACACCATCTTCATTGCTATACAACATCTCCAACTACCCTGTTCCTGCTCTTCAGCTCCGACAATGATCAACAACCTGTAATGGTGTAGTATCAGCGATAGACGCTGAGTATGCCGGGCCTGGACCCTAATGGTCACTTGTCATTTTAACCATCTTATTATTAGATTGGTTTCATGCTTTTCCTTTTTACAGTTATAATCAAAACTGAAGCATAAATGTATAATATACATAATCAACCATCCAAATATCCATAAACATTAGTCATCCATCCAAACCAAACATTCATAGAATATTTCAAATAACATTTGTATATCGAACGTATCGAGCAATAACAATTTAATGTACCATGTACATTCGCCGTAGCGTACAGTTTTCATATTTAATTTACCTTAGCCTTGTAGGCTCCATCCAACCATCAACATACAATAAAATAACCACAAGTATAACCAATGAACAACAAAGCGAAACAACGAGAATAATAAACAAGTATTTAGTCTCGTCCATGGTATTGTTCGCCACTGTATAAGTCTCAATTGTTTTAGTTGTTCAGTTATACCTAGTGACAATGTCTCGTTAAAACGACATGTCTCTAGTTACCCATATATTATGGCGGGTCACCCACGGCAGTAGCCACTCCAACGGTAGAGTCTCCGACCAACGAGCCATTCTAGCTCACGGGAAATTTTCTTGATACTTACGGACCCGTACGCGGACATCCTGGTATCGTTTTTGTGATCACAGCGCGCACCAAGAGACCCATCCTCTTGGCTTTACTTCCATTCCATTAATTAATTAATATCCATCGCATCGCATTACCAAAAATTTTCTAACACACAGCAGACTAAGGTCATTAGTCCAATCCGGAGTCTGTAACTCGGGATCCAGTGTTTACGAGAGCGGCGTATATAAAGGCCAATGCTCGTATAAAATCTCAGATAATGTGTATATGTTATTATCATAGTGCTACACAACGTTTTTTTACTTACGTTTCTTATATTTCATATAAGATAGCACCATAGCCGCTAGTTCATTTTATATATATAGGTTCATATATACGAACCAATACGTTAACTCAACAACATAAATAATAACAGCTATGAATATACAGTTCATGCATATTAATTACCACATTCAGACAAACAATCTTATCACAGATCACACAGAAGTCTGAACCGAGGAAGCCCTCAAGACATCCGAGACACATACAACATACAGTTATATCAACCAAATCCGAGCCCAAGGAGCAACCTTAGGACAACTCGGATCAAACCCCTTTACATACCGTTCACCCTGACTGTATTACGGTGGAGTATGAATCAAAGATCCTACGCTCCGTGCAGTCCGTTAGCTCGTCAAGCGTCCTTGTCAGAAGTATACTCTAAACGGTAATAAAACTATAAGTCAGTCTCCATGACTACCTACATCCGGTATTTCCGAATAATAAGTAACCCCGACAGTTCACCCCTGTTTTCTATAGTTGTTTGTTACAGGTTTCTCTAAAACAGTCGGCTTTGTTACTTAAAACGTGTACGTCAAAACATTCAACTGTTAAGTTTAATTCCTTATATTTCCTTAATCTTATCCACCTAGTTTAGGTACGTAACCTATAGTTGCATGTATGCATGCATTCTTATATATATTGCATTCTAAAATTCATAACTTATAGTTCGTAACTATATATTTTTTAAAAAAAATAACCACCACCATTAAATCATATGGTTTCCAACCAAAATATTTATCCACCTTATATACATTATTCTTGTGTATGTATATTTTTACCACGTAGGTAATTCTCATGAGTTTCATAAACTCTTATATTTTATGTTATTTTTATCATCTTTTATTAGATGATTATTCCCATTAGTCGTATTAATTATACAACTTATATTAAGATTATTATCCTAATATCATGTAACATCTTATATTGTATAATTACAACTCCTAAGGTTTATTCCATAAACACCTTAGTTTATAAATCTCATTTATTTTAGTTGTCACATTATTTTATGTGAGTACCCTTCCTTATATAATTCATCTAACCATATCATTGTCATAACATTTATAACATTATAGACCTTAGTCTAAATTCATCTTTCAACTCTTATTAACTCAGTATAGCCCTTATCTTAATTTACATTCCGTTTTGACCACATAACATTATGTAATGTTATACCATATACTAATATCATACTATGTGATATTTTTATTCCCTTTAACTTATAACCTATAGTTTTTATACAAAACCATTTATTATTGCCTCTCAGGCACCATAAGAAAATCTTATTCTTTTCCATAAACCATAGTTTCCTTTATTTACAAATCACCCCTTTCTCTTTACCATGTTTATATACCATTTAATATAACATTTCTAACTTATAAAAGTATAACCTATGGTTATTTTTTGTAAATTCCGAACAGCCCTTGTCTATTCTATAATTGCCATTTGGCCCTATTTATCACATAGTTCTTCCATATCATTTAAACCATATTTTATACACATATCTTAATAAATTCTCTTAATAATTCTAAAAATCACCAAATTCCACCAAAGGGTTATAAGTATCCTTATTAACCCATACTTTTGATATTTACCATTCCACCATCTATTTTTCTCCCAAAGTGTCATAATGACATATTAACTATATATAACTATATAGTTTATTTTAATTCCAAAATCCACCAAATAAATTCCTAAAATTCCTAATAGCCCATGGGTGTTTAAAATACCATTGTACACCCTTTATTTTTGGTAATAACATATTTACCACATATGTTATAAAAATATTACCATTAAATACATAACTTATTATAAAACCTTAAATAAGTTATCTAACTTATTTATTTTGGTCAAACCTAGCATATGGTCATGTTGACCTCCTTAATATTTCTTTGACCATTAATTCCTAATAATTACGGTTTGCACCCAAACTTTCTAGAAATCACCATTTAACCCCCAAAACTTTAAAAATCTTATAATTTTATTTAACTCCTTTTTACCTCTAATTTTCGGCCTTATTATTCTAAAGCCCCCAAATTTAATTTAATTACACCTAAGACCCCATTTATTTTCGGTAATGCATTTATACTACTTAAACTTAATTAAAAGCTTGTAAATGCATAAATAAAATGGCCTAAAATACATGGCCTTATTACAAACATTGGCTTGCAAAATAATTACACATAAATGTCCCAAAATACATATAAATTTTCGGCCTCACCACACACTTTCCATTTAATTACCAAACTTCCACATAATGTCTTAAATTTGACAATTATGCTTGTTTAATTAGTTATAAAATTTATTAAACCATTCCTTAAACATTTTAAGGTCAAACAAGACCTTGTTTTTCTCCTTCACCCACGGCAATTAACATACACACACTTAAACTTGTGTTAATGTATCAAGTTAAGGTTTTAAGTGATTTATACCTTGATTTAGCTTAGGTAAAGCCTTGTTTGAGTTCGCCACCTTAAGGAGAAATTCTCCCACAGCTTGTTTTACATGTTTTCAACAGAAACCAAGGCCTAGTTAGTCTCCAAGAAAGATCTAACCATACGAAGTAATTTAATGTAAGATTTAAGGCAAAAATCACCTTAGGAATGCAAGGAGAGTTCAAGATGGTTTAGACCTGAATCAAGCACACCACAAGGTGTTAGATCTACCATATTGACATAGGAAATAGCTAGATCTCAACAAGCTACCTTGTTATTAGGTTTTACCTTGGAAAAATGCCTTAAAAGAGGGTATTTCCTTTGGATCTCGGCCATCCTTGCTCCAAATGGCTAACCAACAGATTCCACATGAAAAGGAGAAGAAGATGAGGCTATGACCAAAGTTTCACAGCCGAACTTGAAGGGAATCAAAAGTTATGAGCTTAAAGCACATTTTTACCTTAAAATGTAGATTTGAACAACCTTGGTCCCTCTACTGGTCTCAACCGAGTTTAGCTCTTGTTATAATCTTAGAACACTGAGAATAAGCCATAGGAATTGATGAGCCACGAAATCTAGGTGTTGGTAGTGAAGAGATGAAGAAAAAGAGCTAAAAATGACATTAAAACACTTACATTAAGAGCTTAGGAGCTAGGTTTGCCTTCCATGCTCAAGAACACACTTGAGAGCTTCAAAGGAAGGGGAGAGCTCGGCTGGGCAGAAGAGAATCGGACAAGGAAGGGAGAAATGAGTGGAAAGGCTTGAATTATTTGAAAAAGTAAGTTAATTTTCAAAAAGTAAATGTATTAGGTAGGAATTATTGTCAATCAAGGACTTATGCTGCCTCCTCTCTTATTGCAGCCGATTTCCATGGTCCAAGTGGGTCAATTAATTGACCATTGACCATACTTGGTCAATTTGACTCATGCGGGCCCCACTTTAGGGTTTTTTAATTTTTAATATTAAATTTGTAAAATTCGTAAATTTCTGGAATTAAATTCTAATATATAATATGATATTTATTATATTTAAAGGTATTTATAACCTTTTAGCCCATTTAAAACCAATTTAGAAGGCGATTACACAAAAACGTGCTTTAAGGAGTTTTAGTGCACATTTTGTGTCGCAAGGTGTTTCTGGGCTTGGTTTTCTTTGAAAATGGGTTTGTTGTGTTCCTTACATGATATTTGATCATGTAATTCAATTTTATATCATTTAGAGGTCATTTGATTTTTAAGGTTTTCCTAGAGCACCTTTTTGCCCTTTTTGACCTTGAAGCATGTAAATGCTTTTTCTTTGTGTTGGAGTGTTGTCCAACGGTTATAATATGTTTAGTAATGTGTTAATATGCTTAGGACAAATTTTTAGGTCCTAAGTAGTTCATTTGGGTATTTATTTACCCTTAGCAGTCAACGGGTGCAACATCTTGATTTGTGTTGACCACTGTTGTTCTCAGTTGACTTTTAAGGCATGTTTAGGCCTTAATTAATGTGATTAAATATTTAATCCATGATTTAATAATTTGGGGTATTTCATTAACCATAAGGAATAATTAATGTAAGATTTAAGGCAAAAATCACCTTAAAAATGCAAGGAGTGTTCAAGGTGGTTTCGATCTGAACCAAACACACCACAAGGTGTTAGATCCACCATATTGACATAGGAAATAGTTAGATCACAAAATGCTACCTTGTCATTAGGTTTTACCTTGGAAAAATGCCTTAAAAGGGAGTATTTCTCTTGGATCTTGGTCACCCTTGCTCCAAATGGCTAACCAACTGAGTGAACATGTAAATATGAAGATTATGAGTGTATAAACTCATAAAAATCAGAGGAAGAAAACCGCATGAAGAGTGGAGATCCTTAAGGTACGTTTTTACCTTAAAATGTAGATTTGAACAACCTTGGTCCCTCTACTGGTCTAAACCGAGTTTAGCTCTTGTTCTAACCTTAGAACACTGAGAATAAGCCATAGGAATTGATGAGCCACGAAATCTAGGTGTTGGTAGTGAAGAGATGAAGAAAAAGGGCTAAAAATGACATTAAAACACTTACCTTAAGAAATTAGGAGCTAGATTTGCCTTCCATGCTCAAGAACAAGCTTTGAGAGCTTCAAAGGAAGGGAGGAACTCGGCTGGGCAGAAGGAAATCGGACAAGGAAGGAAGGAGAAGGTGAGAAAGGTGGGAAATAATGTAAAAAGTAAAGGTTACTATTCTAAATTGGAGATTAGGTAGTAATTTGTCCCCAAAATCATTGTATGCTGTCTCCTCTCTTATTGCAGCCGATCTCCATGGTCCAAATGAGTCAATTAATTGACCATTGACCATGCTTGGTCAATATTGACTCATGCGGGCCCCACTTTAGGGTTTTATTAATATTTTAATATTAAATTTGTAAAAATTCGTAAATTTCTGGAATTAAATTCCTAATATGATATAATATGACAAAATATCATATTTAAGGTAATTATAATTTTTAAGCCCATTAAAAATCAATTAAAAGGCAATCTCACAAAAACGTGCTTTAAGGAGTTTTAGCGCACATTTTTGTGTCACAGGGTGTTCCTGAGCTTAGTTCTCCTTGAGAATGGTTTTATTGTGTTCCTTGCTTCATTATAATACTTAGGAATCCACTTTGGATCCTATTTGAGGTCATACAATCTTTATGGTGTCTTAAAGCACATTTTTGGCTTTACCGATCTTAAGGCGTGTTTTGCCTTGTTGAGATCCTTTAGATTGTTCCCCAATAATATTTAGATGTTTAATAATCATCTTTGATCATTAATAAATCATTTAATTATATTTTAAAGGTTAGGGGTATTTCAGTCTACCCCCCTTAAAAAGGCTTCGTCCCGAAGTCCTTAACCCTCTACAGTTCACCTAAGGAATCAAGTTCCACTAAGTAACCAAACAGTCCATTGCTAGGGAGTAACTCCCACTAGGTTCAGACCTAGTCTATACATACAGCATATATCAAGTAGTCAACTCATGGTATAAGCTCATTCTTTCATAGCATCAAAAGGTGCACATCCAATTCATCCACAAAAGTACTCAGCGGTACTATATATATTCAACCAGGTACAAAACTCATAGTAACCGCACTAGACAAGGTGCAAAACTCATGGTACACAGCACTAGACAAGGTGCAAAACTCATAAAGTACTCAAAGGTGTTTGCAAGGGATACTCCACGCATCCCTATCTACATGTTAGTATCTCGCGAGGATACTCACACATCATTCCACATGTATGTGTGCACATATAGTTAACGTTGACAACTCACAGGGAAGCAGTCTTAAAGACCAGGACTTGACGATCCCCAACCCAACCAACGTCTACTACCCGCGGACACACCGGTTTGATCATAACGAAGGACACTGCGGTCCACGGCTCCTCGGGCAGTCACCTTATTTCCTTAGTCACCCACAGACACCGGTCTAACGACAAAGGGCTCTGCGGTCCACGGCTCTCTGGGTGATGTCACTCGCAGACACACCGGTCTAATGGCGAAGGACTCCACGGTCCACGGCTCTTCGAGTGACGCCTAAATTCCAATTTCCATTCATATCTGTGTCCACTTGTAGGAAGTTTCGAGAATCATTCAACCCCGACGTGGTCAGCGTCAGTGTTGAACTATCTCTCACCTCAATTTGTGTTCGGTTTCCCTTGATCGGACCAGGATCAAGTTCAACTTCCCACGTCAAATTCAATCAATCAATTGTTTATTCACTTCTAATCTGTTTCCTCTTGTATTTACCACCTGTCTATAGATACACAAGTCAACTAGTGTAATTAACCTAATCACCGCATATAGGGTCATGTATCCTAACCACGTACCAAGTTCACTCGACTTACAATTATTCATACAATTCCTAGAGGTTACCTCCACTAGGCACACATGGTCTCATGCCGACTCACTCATCGCATTCCAAACTCGGTTTCATACCGAGTCATAAAATATAGTATGGAGCTTTTACTCCTTTTATTTGCCATCTCCCATGAAGCTACCAGATAGACCTACTTGAACTCTCAACCGGAGATACAAGTTAGGCGTTATGTGTTTATGTTTCGCAACGTTTGCATAAATAATCGGAAAATAAGAACACTCATCTGTTCTCCCTTTCCTATTCGCCACGACAATGCGAACTAAAATATATATATATATATATATTCATACACATAATACATCACAATATAAATACAGTCATGACACTTGTACTCTACGTACAATAATAGTTTGCAGCATGTGTACCATGCGCTACGTACGTATATTTAGGCGTGCGAAATCGCTCTACCCCCCTTAAAATGATTACGCCCACGTAATCTACGAATATATCATCGTGAAGTAATAAGTTCAAGATGTTCCATTCCAGTGGATTATTCGTGCACTAATGTGTTACATATTTCATTACCCCTTTTTCCATAGGGTCGGGCTTTAGCCCCTCAGGTTATACCGCCTACCTCGTTTAGGTGTATGTATATTCATATACGGTTTGATCGGAAGATGTAAACACATCATTTGTGTTCCTCAACCCTGCTAGGTATGTCAAACCTAAGCAATATGGGCCCACTCGCTCCGCAAGCAGTCTGCCCAACTACTATATGGTTAGTTTACCCCTTTTAGGTAGTAGTTTCATGTCCGTTCCAAGTCCATGTGACGGTGTTTTCTACACAGTCTTCCATAATTATGGGAATGGTGTAATTTATTCGGCTGCGTGGTATCGTTAGTCACACACGCTTATTCTTTCAATTTAGCCATTTTATTCAGCTCTCCTGAATTCTATACATGCTCATGGTATATTCCCATGAGTTCATGCCACCCTACCGAACTATCCTTCGGTAAAAGGGTTGTCGAGCTATGCTCTAACATCTAGTGCTTGCAGTAGTAGTCTGATATGCGCATCTAACAGGCGCCTCATGACTCTAAGTTATCTCCCTCTGGAATGAGTTCGTTCTTTGGGTACCTTGTAGGTCTGCTTTTGCTAGTGTGAACTCGTATCCCTCGTGTGTTGGCACTTTAGTGTCCATCTATATGGTTCATTTCTCTTCTCGATTAGGGGAATCCATTTGTTTATCTGATGTTCCACCTTCTGATTCTTACCAGCATAATTCGGTTAACAGTTATTCTAATGGTTGCTTGTTGCGCACCATGTACCAGTCGATTGGACGGTTATCCGCCGTTGCGGTTTGCACGACTGTGGGTTTTAGCCTGGTATTCATTCTCTGTTCAAACCTAATTGGTACTACATACTAACGTTTATGGCTTGAGCATGTGGTTATTATTATTTAATGCGACATCATCGCAGCGCCCTCAGCGCGTGGTATAACTCTCTTTGTGCCCCCTTTTTGGGTAGCATCATAATCACAAGGGTTTCTCTAAGATAACTTCCTTAAATACCACAATTCCTTTTCTCATTCATGGGTTCAACTTGCCATTACCATTAAATTGGCCTTAGTTTCCTCGTTTACTAAAATCCCCAAAACTTATGTTTAACTCCTCCACTGTGGAGTTGCGACCTTATGTCACTTTATTATCAAGCTATCCTTGATTTTCCTAACCTTGCTAGTTTGACTGAGATCTCTCTCGTCGTTACATGGTTTACCTAGTCAGAGTTCCATTCGCTGACTTAGACGTAGAGTTGATTACCTCCTGGGTCCTACACTACTCGTTTACATGCATGGGGTACCATACTGATACATTACTACTTACCCAACCAACCTAATATAGTTTGTCAGGCCCACAAGCTCCTAGGAGTGGTCGTCCCATGTCTCGTTTAGTGCACTCGTAGCGTTCGTACCCGGTGATATCGTACTCTTAGTCCCGGTAATTTATGTTTAAGTGACTATGCTGCCAATTCTTAACCTTTGATGTCAGAATGGCCCTAATATTAGGTTCTATGGTTTCGTTTATTAATGTGTGTTTCCTTTACCTTCCCTAAGATATGTGTTTGCGACTTATCGCCCTTTCTGGTTTCCACATGCTCGCCATCTGGTATCTGTGAGTGGGGTTCAGTAACTACTTATTACCTCTCCCGTTCACTCCTAGGCTGTTAACGCCTTCAGATATGAGTTTTCAGTATTCGAACTCCACCCAATCTATTGGGTTACACCCTATGGTGTTTCGGACTCCATGATAAAGTTGACACCTCGGTTTCCCCTGTCTTATGGTAGTCCCGTTAGTCTGATTAATCAGTACTTGTGATTCATCACCCTTTTCCCCTAGTTTTGGGTCACTTTGGTGGTACTAAGGTATCCTCGTAGGCCTATGCCATACGATATTCAGCCTCAATACTGATTCTGATAGTTAAATGATTGTTAGTCTTGTTGTTTAATTTATTCCTAGTTGGTTTTAATACTTTCTCCTGAGGTTACAATTGGTACCCACAACTTAGTGGTTTCGCTAATCATTCTCTTCATTGTGTGGTCCTTACTCTTATTCAACTCATATTTCCTCCATCCTCTTTGAGGTAACGGTATCTTCCGTCATCAGGCAATTTTCACTTTTTAGTTTATATCCACTGCCCTCCATACGGGAGTCTAGCAGCAATGGATCACGACACCTCCGGTGTGTGTGGTGCGGGCATTACATCGGCCCCTTTTTATTGCACGTTCACATCTGCCTATATTTTTTTTTAAGGTCCTCTCATATAGCTCACTTCTTGCCCTCTGGCAATGTTCAATCGTAGTGGTTTAACCACGAGTGTCACGCACTCTCTAAATATGGTTATGCTGGTCCTGAAGACCCGTCACTCCCCACCGGTAATGTTGACGTTTAATGTCCATACCGGCACTGGGGTTAGACTTGTAGGCACTAACTATTGTTATTCTCATTCACTCCCCTTTTAATATTCTACTAAATGGTGTATTGTTTTTTTTTTGGTTTAATGGTCAGACCGGCTAGGTCTTCTCGAGGTTCTATCGACCTCAAACCCAAGGGTTTCGTACCCCTGCCCTTAAGAAGGTTGTGTCCTGCTTTATTGCATTACGGACTTACATAAGATTTAGTGTTTTATTGGTAACCGCCTGGACCACCACGTCTTTTAGGGTTAGTTTACTGTCGCTGCACTTGCTGTAGCAAGTGCGCAAGGTAGGTTGAAATTTAGTACTTTGGTTAGTGTGGCACTTGCAGTGGCAAGTGCGCCATGCAGCCTGCGCCACCGGTACGGTGTGTCAGTGCAGTGCTATTCCCTAGTCGGGTTCCTGTTCAAGTCAAAAGTTCTTATTCAAATTTATATAGTCTCACTCCCGCACTCGTTCCCACAAGCTTGTCATGGTAATAAAGTCTTACTTTCCTCACGAGGCGTTGCATGATAGCAATTTGACGAGTTCTTGTTCCTACAGTTCTCAAGATTTCTCCTCATGCACGTCGGGCCATCTTGAACCTTCAGTGTTGCATGGTTTAGAGTTACTCGCTTCGGGTGAGACTTCAAAAAGGTAATTCCTTCCATCTATTACATATCTTTAAACTAATCATTACTCGTCGTTTCCACTTCCTTTTCCCCCAAGCGCACTGACCAGTGTTTTCTTGGATATAGGACAGGGTTGCTTTGCTCATAGCAAGTTAGCCCCATTAGTCCTACAGGAAATTTTCTCCTCAAACTCGGTCCATTATTTATCACATCCTCGTATGGTAGACATTATGTCATTACCAGGACCCCCGGTCCTAAGCATTACATCAAAACACAAGTCTTATTTTCTACATTTAACATAATCTTCTTAGCATCCACATCGGGTCTTTCCGATCAGGAGAGTTATCTCCGTGGTGTTTCTCATTTCATTGCCTCACTAGATAGTACTCGGGATACGGGCTGCGGCGGGTGGGGTACCATTGCAAATTTTCCGGGATGCTCTCCCATCAAGTGCGAGTGGTTCATACCATCTTCGCGTTACTTGGGGTTGCTGGACCTTCACCACCTTCCGCTGCTCCGTGTTCTTCCTTAGTACTGTTACCCTGACCTCTCTCTGACATAAGTCAAGAGGACGGGTTAGACCTTTACTTGGTCTAATACCGTAGTTTCGGTCATTTATTATTGAAGTGCCTCCACGGTTATGGTGTGCAAGCTTTAAGCATTGCATCAACCCCGCAAGGTCACGTATCCTCACAACGTTTCCCGTATTCCCAAAACCTATGCTCACTGTATAAATCCTACTATCTCTTGTCATCAGAGCGGTACTTCGCTCTGATACTACTTTTGTAACACCCCTACTCTATTCGGCTCCTAATCATCTTACTTAACAATATAATCGCAGCGGTAATCTCAACAATTGACTACTGGTCACCGTTCTTGCTCGCCCATACTAGTAATAACGTGCTTCCTGATAAGCTCTTAAATACGAAACATTTTCTCGCAGTGACAACAAGAGATAGATCTAAACTCCCAAAACCATATAAAATACATTCACAGTGAGCTTTCTACGTATCCAAAACCTATACATGTTTCTAGGTTCGTATTAAAATGCAACAGTGCATGTTTAAATAACTGTAATCAAACTACCCAGCGCGTCACTCTCTTTGCCGACACCGGAAGTTGCATACCTGCAAAAAATGTAGTTTGTGGTATGGAATCATCAGCCCCATGGCTGTATGTATGTTACTTGACTGTCATGCACCCCTCGGACCATTCAGTTATTTGGTCGAGAGTATTGCAATTCGTTTCCATACAAATAGTTCAATGTTAAAATGTAAAACAACAATATATATTGCAGTAATCTCAAATAACAAACAAGCCCCCTTCACACATCGCATCGTAATAAACCACTGAAAGTTTACCGCTTATATGAGTACAGAGACTCCATTCCAACAACACTTATATTTCATAATTGAGTTCAGCGACTCACTCGACCAGACACCCAACCCAATCCACACATGAGTACGGTGACTCGACACAACCAGTTCACAACACACAATATGAGCACAATGGCTCGTTAATCAAAAAATCCACCAACATACCACACATAACCACAAGACAACCAATGAAACAACAAGGCGAAGTAACGAGAATCATAAACGAGTATGACTCCCGTCTTTGGCATGCAAGCCCAAAATGTTCGCCTAATGTACGAGTTAATATAGTCGTTCGTAATTGTTCAGTCATGTCTATGACAACGTCTCGTTAGAACGACGTGTCTCTAAGTTACCCATCTCTTATGGCGGGTCCCCACGGCAATAGCCACTCCATCGGTAGAGTCTCCGTCCTACGAACAATCTGTAGTTCGTTGGAAATTTATCCAGATACTTACGGCTACCACACGTGTCCTAGTATCGTTAATGGATCACAGTTCACAGCAAGAGCCACATCCTTGATAAACTTATCTATACCATCGCATCGCTTTACTATTCTTTTTTTTTTCTAACACAGCAACCAAGTCGTAGTCCAATCCTGAGTATGTCGACTCGGGATCCAGTGCTAGATACGAGAGCGGCGTTAAAGAGGCCAATGCTCCGTATATAAGTCTCAGATATTTTATATATCTTATTATCCTAATGCTACACGTTTTACTTACGTTCCTTATATTACACATATAAGATAGCATCATTGCCGCTAGTTCGTTTTATAATATGTTCATAATACGAACGGTACTGTTATCGCACAACAGTAATAATAGCAGCATTAATACACAACTCAAGCATATTAATTCACACAAGCAGACATTCAATCTTATCACAGATTTTCACACAATGTCTGAACTGAGGAAATCCTCAGAGACAATCAAGCCACATAAATAACATACCGTTCACACTGCTGAGTATTACGATGGAGTATGAATCAGCTAAAGTCTCTGGAGATCCTCGAGACACCTCTAACAATCTATCAACATGCATCACACTATGCATCAGCATCTCATATTAACAATACACTACGGCACCCCGTACCGTTATTAATCTACCCCGGTTTATTCCCCGCTGTTAACTAATAACATTTGTCGGGTTTTCGGTTTAACTCGGGATTAGGAAAAATGCTATATCACATGCGTGGTTACGTCGAGTATATTAATACTTTATAGTTGAACTTTTGTTATCGCATGTAACTTAATATACCCTTGTATATCATGTAGTTTGTTTCTACATTGTATTTATAATTCTTAATCATGCATTATACATTTCGTCTTAGTATTTATTTTCCTAAGGTTTGTTTTCCCACATTTAATGGAGTATAATTCATAGGTAACAGTACTTTTGGATTATATAAATCCTCATTTCCATGTACACTCCTAACATTAGAACTTTCATATCTAATGTTTGTAATTCCTTCTTCCCTTTACCGTATATCATTTTAATTATGATATTACATGGTCATTAAACCATATTATATTTTTCTACTCCATAACATATATTTATTTGTATATATGAATTATGGGACTTATTCGTTATATGGAAGTCTTTATAATATATTATTCATTCCTTTTAATGAATACTTCTTATATTATAAATGTTATACCTCTTATAACACTTAAAACCATATTAAATTTCATTCAAAAATATTAATATTTCCGAACAGCACCTATGTTCCTTATTATTTACAAAATCCACCACATAATTTATACCATGTTATATTATAGTTATATAACATATATTTGACAACTATGTCATTAAGACAATTATAACTTATAGTTATATATTGCTAATAAATACCAAACAGCCCTTAAAACTCTCGGTATTAATTAATTCCCACCAAACTTCCATAATTTACAATCAACCCCAAATTATATTTCCTTGTTACACTTATAGTATATACCTTATATTATAATCCTTATTCCTTAATATAATTATAACCCATGGTTATATTTTCTCAAAATAACCGAACAGACCCCATGGTCTATTTAAATTATTTTTCCACCACTTAACTTTCTATATTCACCAATTTCCCCTCTTTATAACATATAGTTTTCTAATTCCATTAAAATCATATATTATACATATGTCCTTATAAAACCTTGTATATAATTCCAAAAATCACCAAACTATACCAAAAGGTTATAAACATTATACTTTCTCTAAATCTCGATTTTACCACATGTGTTACCCATTTGTAACAATATTATGAAATACCTTATATTATACTTATTTAATTCATATTAACTCCAAATTTAACCAAATCAATTCCTAAAATTCCTAATAACCTAAGGTTTGTACTAAACTCCTCTTAGTACCCCCAAGTTTTCGGAAATCACAATACCACCCCAAGTCTTATAAATCTTTTACAATTTAATAGTATCTTATTATAAGGTAGTATTTTAATTTCTAAAATTCTCCAAAGTTGGTCAAAGCCTCCTATATAGTCAACTTTGACTTCTAATACCAATTGGGACTCAAACTTTCGGTAATTACCAACAATACCCCATACTTTTCTATTTTACAATTTTGACCCAAAACTTTATACTAGGTTGCTATTCGCAGTACAAAATTACTAATCAACCGCAGTACAAAATTTTTTTAATTCATATTGACGTTGTACACATGTAATGATGTCGTGTTGTAACTTTGTTTTTTTAAAAAATAATTTCTTTAGCGTAAACAGTAAAAAACACTCTGATTGTTACAAAACATTATAAACCCGTATTAATTGCGTCAATATGATTTGAATTGTGAATCCACGTAATTTGGACGACATTTTACGTTATTTTTGACTAAATTACAAACATTGGTACATATTCAGAATGCCGTACTCAATTCATAGTTAAAAACACCAATTTCGGGTGAAAAAGCTCTAATTGTAATAAAAGACGTTAAACCCTTTTTAATCGCATTTAAACGTTATAATTGTGACTCCACATAAGTTAATGACATTTTATGTTGTGTTTGACTAAATTACAAACATTGTTACACTTTCAGAACGTTGTATTGAAATCGCAGTTGAAACGTCAATTTCGGGTAAAAAACGCTCGTACTATATATAGCCTAACCTTCCTTGGATTATTCATTTCTCCTTCCTCACTCTCTCTCCTCTATCTCTCTTAAGGAAGAAGCTCTCTTCTGACTGCCGGAGCCACCGCCGGAGCCGCCGCCGGAGCCGCCACCCCCGCCAGCACCACCGCCGGACCACCACCGGAAAAATTTTCCGTGAAGTTTTTTGCAACTTATAGATTTGGGTGTCCTGAGTATGAATTCGGTGTTAGTTTTTTGAAATTCAACATCATTTGAGCTAGATCTAGCATTAAAAATTCGAAAATTTTCAAAAAAAAAAAAAAGAAACCTAGTCGAGCACCACCGCTGCTCTAACCGGAGACAGGCGAGAAGCAGCGGTGCTCGCGCCCGACACCAGCGAGGAGGCGATGCGATGCTCGAACCAGCTCCAGCGAGTCCCTCTGGTGCTCGAGTCGACTTCTGGGCGCGCCTGAAGACCGGACCGAGGAGAGCTGCTGCTCGACACAGGCGGAGGCGAGGCGTGGCGCTGCTCGACCCAGGCGAAGGCGAGCACTGGCGGTGCTCGACCCAGGCGGCGGCGAGGACTGCAGATTCTCGACCCAGGCGGCGCAGAGGAGCTGTGCTCCTCGACCCAACTCCTTTTTTTTTTAATTTTAATATTTGGAATGATTTTTAAATGTTTTAATTTGTTTATTTTTTAATTCTAATATTGTGAATGATTTTTAAATGTTTTAATTTGTTATTTTTTAATTGTAATATTGTGAATGATTTTTAAATTTTAATTTGTTATTTTTTGAATTCTAACTAATATTGTGAATGATTTATAAATATTTGAATTTTTTTTGAATTGTAATATTGTGAATGATATGATTATAAATGTTTGAATTTTAATTATATATTATGTATGATTTATAAATGTTTTAATTTGTATTTTTTTAATTGTAATATTGTGAATGATTTTAAATGTTTTAATTTGTTATTTTGTTGAATTCTAACTAATATTGTGAATGATTTATAATATTTGAATTTTTTTTGAATTGTAATATTGTGAATGATATGATTATAAATGTTTGAATTTTTATGTTATGAATGAGGATATAACTGTGTGATATTCGTATGCAGTGATGGATCGTCTGAAAAAAGCAGTGAGACATGTCACGAAGAGGAAGAATAAAGACCGGGGTGCGGAGCAGGCGATGACGGCCTCGTACCGTCGTCGTGCACATGTTCCTGGTGAAGGGCCGAGTAATCCTGCCCCCCGCATGGAAGCAGCACGCCATTCATCTTTCCATCCGGGTCAATCTTCCAACGACCCGGCGTTTCAAGTACCAGCACCACCAATGGTAGCGGAGGATGACTCGGCGGTGTTCAATATACCGAGGAGACGCATGCCAGAGTTGTCATCATCCAGTAGTGCTTTTTCTGACAGATCACTGCACAGCTCTAGCTTCAATATCTCAGGGCAATCAAGCCACCAGACTGCTCCGTCAGGCGGTGGTAGTTCATCACGTCCACCACGCCCATCACCTGCCCGTGCTGTTGAGGACCATGTGATGACTGAGCGTTCGCCACATGCTGATGACGATGGTCGTGGTGCTGATGATGAGGACTCACCCGACGTGGATGAGGAGCAGGATAAGGAAGATGATGAAGTCATGGATAAGGAGGATGACACTGACGAGGAAGCAGCGCTAGCGATGGTTCCAGTCATTCCTACCTCTTGGAAGTTGACAGAGGTGCCAGTTCCTGGCGGTCCACTACTCACTAGTGTTATCACTAGCTTCGGGGGTCATGTGGCGCTTGACTTATGGACCTCGGCTAAGGTATGTTCTCTATCTTCTCCTGTATTTGATCATTTAATATCATACTACGTTTTGTAAGTGTTAAATATTGGTCATTATGTAGGATCGTGGGGTTTTGAGTTTCAAATCCCGTAGGGTGATGCTTACCTGCTGGCAAAAGATCAAATTTCTAAACCAAGAACAAGGAAGATGCTTGAGTATTCTGGTATAGAGCACCTACAGGATATTACGATGCCATACAACAATATGTCCCTGATCAGTGCTTTTGTGGAGAGGTGGCAGCCTGATACAAACTCATTCCATATGCCGTTTGGTGAGATGACGATTACCCTGCATGATGTGTGGATGATACTGCAAATCCCCATCGTCGGTCGTTCATTGACAGCGAATTCATCCACCCCTGAGTTGAAGGAGGTAATGGCTGATTGTCTTAATTTTGGGGCAGATGTTGAGAGTATGACAGAGGCACTGTGGAATACCGGTGCTGTATCAATTTCGAGCTTGTTGCAGCAATGTAGAGATGAAAATGAAGAGGCAATGAAGCAGGCATGTGGTTGGTTGTATCATCTGATTGGTACCACCATATTAGCTGGAAAATCAAATGGTCGTCTGAGTCCACAGCTGTTCAGTTTAGTAGCTCCTGTGAAGAAAGGTACCAAGCTTCGTAAATATGCATGGGGAGCTGGTACTCTTGCATGGTTATATCGCCAGCTAGGGATAGCATCTCGTGCCGACTCCAGTGGGATAGGTGGTTCTATGACGTTACTTGAGGTATGTGTCCTAATGTGCATCTAGTATATGATAACTCGCTGAGTATTAATAATTGGTACTGCTTAATCATTCTAGTGTTTTATATGCACAGTGCTGGATTTATGCGTACTTCCCTACATTAAGACCAGCGATTAGCCCGGACTGGGCGCTAATGATGTAGACCTTGGGCTCTAAGATGGGTGAGATCTACCTCTCAAGTGCAGGATCATCGTTCACTGCAAGGATATCGTGAGCATCTAGATGCTTTGACTGCTCTAAATGTAAGTGTTTGTAGTTGCTAACACATTGAACCATTATTATTTTTGTCTTTCGTTGTTGGTTACATTTTACTATTAATGTTCATTGTAGATTGATTGGTTGCCCTACGGTCGAGATAATGTTAATGTTCATGGAGGGCGTACATGGTATAGAGGTAACATACCGATTTTGGGGTTGAATGAGCCATACATGCCTGGTCGCTGTCTACGCCAGTTTGGTTACATTCAGGATATCCCTGAACCTCCTATTAGACCCAACCCAAGGTCTGAAAAAAGAGGAAAACCCAACCCTACACCTGTGTATACCCCCCCATGTATAATTTTGGGAAAACACTCCTAAATTGCTGGTTCCAGGGTATACGCGCACAAATGCGCGGTTGCATGCTTGTGACCCACTCTACCTAGATTGGTACACCAAGCACACACACCCGAAGATCCTAAACCCTGAGACTTATCAGACCACCCTGGTTCATCGTCCAGATCCCTGTCTAGTAAGTTCTTTTTGTCATAGTACATCATTAAATATCACTTTTATTTTTTATGTGTACTTACCTGACCAAGTGTGTTACAGCTACTGTCTGAGGCAAGTGAGCTTGCACGCCCGTACTACCAAGAGAACAATGCATGGGACTGGTCATACTATCGTCAGGGGATGCCAGAAGAAGAACAAAGGGCTGCAACTGATGGTCTTGTGGATGTGTTCAGCTCTTTGTACATATGGGATAGTTACCAGCGCCAGCATGGTGCACCCTAGTGCTTGTCATCTTGGATTTGGATGTAATAAACTTTAGTATCATCTTGGAACTTTGTTGTCTTTCATTTTCATTCGGTGTGTTAGACGTAGTACAATTTCTGTGGTTGTAGTTTTTTTCTGGAGGACTTGGTGATGGTGGAATTGTTGCTGACAATGCTGGTGACCTTGTGGAGGTTCTTAGAACCGGTGGAGATAAGAAAAACAGGGGAGACTATGCAAAAATTTTCTAGAAATGCATCGTTTCACAATGCTTGTTTCACTTCAAAGTTAACGATCAGTATTTGACAAATGTGCTTCTTAAGATCAATCCCTTTCTGGGCGGTCTAAATTCTTTGTTGGTCGTTGAATGTTCTCCAGCAATGATAGTGTCGAAATGAAATATCTAACATGTACCAAAGATTGTATATGTCACGAGAAATGAAATATATCAAAATGTAAAATTCCTAAGAAAGAAAAGATGTGTGACCAACTTCAATCTAAACTTCCTGGAATGCCTTTGTTTCTGTTGAGCTTGCTGCCTGAGAGAAAGATTGTGATATTTATGGGCCTTGGCAGAAGAAGAATTTGGTACAATTTGGTGTCGTCACACAATGCATGGCTCCTTTCAACGTTAACGATCAGTATTTGACAAATGTGCTTTTAAGATCAATGCCAATCTGGGCGGTCTAAATTCTTTGTTGGTCGTTGATATTTCTCCAGCAATGATAGTGTCGAAATGAAATATCTAACATGTACCAAAGATTGTATATGTCACGAGAAATGAAATATATCAAAATGTAGAAATTCATAAGAAAGAAAAGTCCCTGAATCCAAATCGTATGAATCACATAATGAAAGTCAATAACTAACAACACGTTTATTCCACGTCCAAACATCTACTAAAGATTATAAATCCCGAAAATTATAACAACACGAGAACTAACAAGATCAATACGCAATAACCAATAACCTAATTATTTCCTAACCTTTGTCTCTCTATTCCCCGTGCTATTACATTACGTCTCATCTCATAAATTGGTTCTTGGTGTTGAAAATCATCATCATCGGGCTCAATAGGATCATAAATAACAAGTAATGGAATATGAGCGATGAAATCATTATACTCCATGTAATTCTCCATCATCCGGCGAACTGATGTATCATTTCGTACATGAATAAAAGTCCACTCGTAGTCGCCCTCCAGCCCCAAATACACCATTGTTGTTATGTTTATTCTGCCGAGGAGGGACTGTAGTGCTCGAATTACTCGTCGTTGTAGATCCCGGAGATTACTAGGATATGGCATAGTAACTTCTACGCGTCTGTGCCCCACTCTTCTATCAAATTGTGCTCCATGACGACCAAAAGTAGCTACATAATTAACGTGCAAACAGAAAGGAAACTCCATTGATTTTGGAGCGAAATGGGAATTAAGGTGTGAAGAGTTCAAGCAAGATGTAATTAGACAGATTCAGAGAGCACGGGGTAAGGAATGAGTATGTTGGGACACTAATACCCACTTTTATAATATTTGAGTAACACTGACATGTCCAACGGCTAGTTCAACGACTACTAACATCAAGCGTACCAAACACACCATGTGCAGTACAAAGTGAATTCAAATTTACCATAGGTAATTACTTTGTCAGGAAAGGTACACGTACCAGGTTACCGTTTGCAGTACAAAGTGAATTCAAAGTTACCATAGGTAATTACTTTTGTCAGGTAAGGTACACGTACTAGGTCACTGTACACGTACCAGGTTACCGTTTGCAGTACAAAGTGAATTCAAAGTTACCATAGGTAATTACTTTTGTCAGGAAAGGTACACGTACCAGGTTACCGTTTGCAGTACAAAGTGAATTCAAAGTTACCATAGGTAATTACTTTTGTCAGGAAAGGTACACGTACCAGGTTACCGTTTGCAGTACAAAGTGAATTCAAAGTTACCATAGGTAATTACTTTTGTCAGGTAAGGTACACGTACAGGTCACTGTACACGTACCAGGTTACCGTTTGCAGTACAAAGTGAATTCAAAGTTACCATAGGTAATTACTTTTGTCAGGAAAGGTACACGTACCAGGTTACCGTTTGCAGTACAAAGTGAATTCAAAGTTACCATAGGTAATTACTTTTGTCAGGTAAGGTACACGTACAGGTCACTGTACACGTACCAGGTTACCGTTTGCAGTACAAAGTGAATTCAAAGTTACCATAGGTAATTACTTTTGTCAGGAAAGGTACACGTACCAGGTTACCGTTTGCAGTACAAAGTGAATTCAAAGTTACCATAGGTAATTACTTTTGTCAGGAAAGGTACACGTACTAGGTCACTGTACACGTACCAGGTTACCGTTTGCAGTACAAAGTGAATTCAAAGTTACCATAGGTAATTACTTTTGTCAGGAAAGGTACACGTACCAGGTTACCGTTTGCAGTACAAAGTGAATTCAAAGTTACCATAGGTAATTACTTTTGTCAGGAAAGGTACACGTACTAGGTCACTGTACACGTACCAGGTTACCGTTTTTTTAACTTGTAACCTTGTGGCTAGTTCATGACCAACCTCTATATAAGGGATGCCTCCTCCATTTCATCTTCACACACTCTCTCTCCATATTCTCGAAGCTCTCTATTTCCTTACTCTCTTCCAACACTTATTTCGTTAAACTGTGCAAGCTCTCTCTCTAAACATGAGTCAATCTTCAGATTCCGATCATGAGTATGTTCCAATATCAAGCCCAGTAAGTATTTAGTTTATTGTCTTTGTTAATCATATTCGCACTAACATTTCATATTTCAATATTCATCTAACATTCTCTCGACCCTTATTGCAGGATAGTGACTCAACCACTGATTCAGATTGGGATGAATTTGATGAAGGCGTTCCGGATCATTATGCACAGATGGATGAGTACATGCAAGAGATGTATAATCGAGCTCCGGTGGTGGACACAGGTTACTTATTTCAAACAAACCAGGCCTTTAGGGGTAAAGAAGAAGCGAAAGCTTGGGTAGATAGTGTTGGCCATCCCAACCATATCTACACCATAATTCAAAGTTCTAGGGCGGGCCAAGATTTCCACATAACCTGCGAGAGGTATTGGAAACCACGAAGGACATCACGACCTGGTGTCATCAACCGGCGCAGATCATCGGGTTCAAAGAAATGTGGTTGCCCTTTTAAAATTAAGGGGTATTACACAAGCTACGGGTGTTTCTTGCAAGTGGGTAACGGATGGCATAACCATGATCTCGCAGAGTGGGCAGAGGGTCATTTTGTGGGAAAACGCCTGACTGAGGCGGAGGAGATTATGATCGACCAGAGAACCAGAGTCGGTGTGCCCCCCTGTGCAATTTATTCCGAGCTCACAACAATCAACCCAGAAACGTCAGCAACAAGGAAAGACATATACAATCGGATACAAAAAACAAAACTAGTAAATAGAGATGGTCGATCTATGGTGCAGACTCTGCTGAGTGACCTAGACAAAAACAACTACTACTACGATTACACTACAGATCCAAGTAAGTCAACTCAGTATGTCTCAAATAACTTCAATCATTTAGGTTTCATCTTAATTTGATAGATAACATGATTATATTTCA
Source organism: Limonium bicolor (assembly GCA_023374045.1). NCBI lineage: Eukaryota > Viridiplantae > Streptophyta > Magnoliopsida > Caryophyllales > Plumbaginaceae > Limonium > Limonium bicolor. The sequence continues at coordinate 255,459,768 of CM041777.1, read as the reverse complement.
CAATTTAGATGATCAAACACGACTTGGGTCCATCTTCTTTGCACACCCTACATCTAGATTACTGCTCCATGCGTTCCCGTATGTCATAGGCATTGATGCTACCTATAAAACAAACATAGCAAAAATGCCTTTGGTTCAGTTCATCGGGATGACGAGTATAGGCAAAAACTTCAGCATTGCCTTCGCCTTCCTTGTATCAGAAGCAACAGACATGTATGTGTGGGCACTTCAACAATTAAGGGACCTCCTCGGGCGGACTACAACCTCTACATTTATCACCGACAGATGTCTGGCCCTGATGAATGCCTTAGATGAGGTATTTCCTGAATCTCATCATCTACTATGTCGGTGGCACATAAGTAGGAACGTTCAGGGGAAAGCCGAGACTTATATGGGTGATAGAGGAAGGGCGGCGGCTGCAGTCCGAATGTGGACTTCGGTTGTCTACTCGAGCACAGAGCAGGACTACAACGAGAGGTACGCATATTTCAAGGACACATACCAAAGCTACCCACGTTTCATTACGTATGTTGCATCAGTCTGGGAGAAATACAAGGAAAAATTTGTGGAGGCTTGGGTCAAGAATGTGTTGCACTTCGGCAACACAACGACAAATAGGTAAAATTGTTAATCTTGTAATGTTTAAGATAATACAGTGATTGTTATAGATCTATAAAACTTACTTAAACATTTGATAGGGTGGAGGCCGCACATTCTTCTCTAAAGGCGAGATTAAGGAGTGCTAGACACACTTTGGATGTAATCTTTCCAAAGATTAACGATCATGTGAATACAAGCATCCGGGAGTTAAAAAAGGATTTTGAGGCAGCCAGGACAAAACACAGAAGAGAGCACATGAGGGTTCCAATCGCTGACTTGATCGGGAAGGTTAGTACCCTTTGCTTAGATGAGCTAGTCAAGGAGCTTGGAAGGACAATTATGTGCAAATGGACAACTCAATCTGTGGATGTGACAAGGTAACTTCTGGGATTACCATGCGCTTGTAAATTAAACTACATGCTGGATAGTGGTATACTATGCTCAAAGAGGGATATACATCGTTTCTGGTATACCCTAAGCTGGGAGAAACATGAATCGACAATTGATATGGTATCCTACATGGAGGAAGAACAGAATAGATGGCGAGACATAGCTTCTGAGGTAGCACAGTCAGATGATCCTACTCTGATTGCGAGATGTTACAGTCAACTCCAAAACTTCCTTCACCCAGATATGGTGTGCCAATTAGGAGAGCCATTGGAACAGGTTGGGATTGGCAGACCTACTGGGCCCTCAAGACCAAACCGACGGGAACCTTCGTCTTGGGAACGTAACCGACCAAGGGCAGGCCAGTCACAAGGAGCGCCATCAAATAGAAGATCACGTAATAGAGGATCATCAAATCCGAGTCGATTCCAGCCCTTTGCCGACTTCCCATACTACCGGAATTTCAACCCCAACCTATATCAATATATGACTGGGTATATTGATGTTCGTGGAGATGGGAATTGTGGTTTCAGGGTCATTGCTGACTACCTATATTCAGACGAAGAGAGGTGGAAAGATGTCCGTGTAGCATTGTTCAATCACATGAAGAATCAAGCACCGGCGAATGGACTATACAAGGCCATTTTTAACGAAGGACCGTACAACGCCATGTTAAGAGCGCTTCATTGGAATTCAGGAGAGCCAGCACCTCACATAAATGGATGCACACGGAAATGGGGTTGGTGATCGCGACAAGGTACACTTCGATAGTAGTTTTCTACTCTACTGTCTATGGGGGTGCGGCAAGTGCCACATACCTTCCCATCGATAATTATACCGATCGTGATAGCCCAAGAGGAGAGATCCACATAGGAATTTGCCCCGAGGGTCATTTCATAAGGTTCGGCATGGTTCAAGACTCCCCACTCCCCTGTCTATCCGCAGTGGTTCGCTTATAGAGATCCAAACACTGTCGGACCTTGGATTCATCAATTACAATCTAGGTTAGATAGTTGGATCAACGTTGTACCTTAGTTTTTCTTTAACTTAGTTGTTGTAACTTAGTCTTTCTTTAACTTAGTTGTTGTAACTTAGTTTATCAATAAATTAGTTGTTTTAACTTAGTTTCTCTTTAACTTAGTTGTTGTTTTACTCATATTCACTTAAATTTGGTTATTCAAACATCTATTATTTCAAAAAAAAGTGTCTCCCCGTAACATTCAAACTTATTCAACTAAGTTTGGTGAAAAAAAAAAATTTGTACTGCGAATAGTAAAGTATTTGCTATTCGCAGTACAAATTAATTTTAAGTCAAATTAATAATATAAACACATAAAAATGTAATATAAACACATAAAAATGTAATCCAACACTTTTTTTTACAAAAAAAAGGTTCCTGTATTGATTCCAACAAAAAGTAACTAGTAAAATTCGCTACTAATCAACTACAAACTACTTCGGTAAATTTACTTTCCGATATCATTTTTTGAAAAAAAAAACACAGCGACACATCATTATATGTGTACAACGTCAATATGAATTAAAAAATTTTTGTACTGCGGTGATTAGTAATTTTGTACTGCGAATAGCAACCCCCAACTTTATAAAATGTTATAATTTTTATTAAATTCATTTAAAAACCCTAAACTCCTCTAAATTAAGCCCACAGCTTTCTAAATTCCTAGTAATTACGAATTGGCCCCAATTTTAATTATAAGCATAAATAAAACTAAATAAGCTTATAAACTTAAATTAAAATGGCCTAATGACATGGCCTTATTACAACCTTGAACTTGCAAAATACACAATAAATGTCTCAAAATATAGCATATATATTCGGCCTCACCATGGCTTAATTATTTTTCCACATAATGTCATAATTTGACCATTATGTTAATTAAATCTCTTAAATGGCTAGCTTAATTTATCTTAGCCATTTTTTTTCCATTTTTAGGTCAATATGACCTATATTTGAAGTTTCACTCTCGGCCATGTACATATATACTTGGAAATTACAAAAATCATAAGTTTAAGGTGTTTATACCTTGATTATTCCTTGTATGGGCTCGGTCACTTGTAGGAAAATTCACCACTTGATTTAGACATGTTTAATACACAAAAAAAAGATATGGTTACACTCCAAGCTTGAGCTTAACCATAAGGAATAATTAATGTAAGATTTAAGGCAAAAATCACCTTAAAAATGCAAGGAGTGTTCAAGGTGGTTTCGATCTGAACCAAACCACCACAAGGTGTTAGATCCACCATATTGACATAGGAAATAGTTAGATCACGAAATGCTACCTTGTTATTAGGTTTTACCTTGGAAAAATGCCTTAAAAGGGAGTATTTCTCTTGGATCTTGGTCACCCTTGCTCCAAATGGCTAACCAACTGAGTGAACATGTAAATATGAAGATTATGAGTGTATAAACTCATAAAAATCAGAGGAAGAAAACCGCATGAAGAGTGGAGATCCTTAAGGTATGTTTTTACCTTAAAATGTAGATTTGAACAACCTTGGTCCCTCTACTGGTATCAACCGAGTTTAGCTCTTGTTCTAACCTTAGAACACTGAGAATAAGCCATAGAAATTGATGAGCCACGAAATCTAGGTGTTGGTAGTGAAGAGATGAAGAAAAAGGGCTAAAAATGACATTAAAACACTTACCTTAAGAACTTAGGAGCTAGATTTGCCTTCCATGCTCAAGAACAAGCTTTGAGAGCTTCAAAGGAAGGGAGGAACTCGGCTGGGCAGAAGGAAATCGGACAAGGAAGGAAGGAGAAGGTGAGAAAGGTGGGAAATAATGTAAAAAGTAAAGGTTACTATTCTAAATTGGAGATTAGGTAGTAATTTGTCCCCAAAATCATTGTATGCTGTATCCTCTCTTATTGCAGCCGATCTCCATGGTCCAAATGAGTCAATTAATTGACCATTGACCATGCTTGGTCAATATTGACTCATGCGGGCCCCACTTTAGGGTTTTATTAATATTTTAATATTAAATTTGTAAAAATTCGTAAATTTCTGGAATTAAATTCCTAATATGATATAATATGACAAAATATCATATTTAAGGGTAATTATAATTTTTAAGCCCATTAAAAATCAATTAATAAGGCAATCTCACAAAAACGTGCTTTAAGGAGTTTTAGCGCACATTTTTGTGTCACAGGGTGTTCCTGAGCCTAGTTCTCCTTGAGAATGGTTTTATTGTGTTCCTTGCTTCATTATGATACTTAGGAATCCACTTTGGATCCTATTTGAGGTCATACAATCTTTATGGTGTCTTAAAGCACATTTTTGGCTTTACCGATCTTAAGGCGTGTTTTGCCTTGTTGAGATCCTTTAGATTGTTCCCCAATAATATTTAGATGTTTAATAATCATCTTTGATCATTAATAAATCATTTAATTATATTTTAAAGGTTAGGGGTATTTCATCCTCGGTAGGTGTCAGGTTGCCCATCCCGACACGGTCCCGAGTCTGCTCTGATACCATTTGTAACACCCCATATGGGTAACTGTCCAACAACCTAGCTCTCAAACCATCCAGGCTTGAAAACTAGCCACTTTAGGCCCTCAATCCTAACTTGGGCTTAAAAGTGGAAGGCCTGTTGTTGTAGTCAACCCATGTGTTTACATATAAGGAACTCACAATACTACTCATATCCCGATGTGGGATGGGGGTATTACAACGACAACCCACAAATCCACTATTCCGCAAAACGATAGGTACACTGCCTAAGTTGTAGAAGTAGTCACATATTTTTCCAACAGTTATCCAAACAAAACTATACCCACTCCCTACAACGTAGTGACCATGTCTCGAATAAGAGTAAACAGAAGTTTGAGTGGAATATTAAGGATCCATGACATCTGAGGCTCAAGAAAGCCAAAGTGGCGGGCAGCAATAGGCATCATGCTCGTTGAATTAGTAGTGTTTCCAAGGATCAAACGAGTGATGAGTTTTTATTTTTAGCTCTAAGGACTCGGAAATAAAAAGAAGTACAGTTAAACTATCCCGAGAGCATTCGAGATGGACTACGCCACAATCCTTTCATGGATCAGACGTGCTGAGTTGCACAAGTGTAATCGTAGTGGCTTCATTGGCTTCAAATTCGCAGAGATTATCATCTAGCCTGAATTATAGCCATCAACAAGGACTTCATTTTTAGAACAAAATTGCAGTTTTAACCTACTTCTCTAGTTGTTGTCTTTTATTATTCCAAGAGATTACTATCTCTGCCTCTTACTTACTTATTTTGTTGTATTTTTGTTTTCGCGCTGGACTGTTTAGGTTATGCCTTTGGTGTAAATTATTACTTAAGTTGTCTTTACAGCGCTACATATATAAAAAAAACTTCTAAAACAACTTATAAATAAAAACAGAGAAAATACTATTTAAAAGTTGGTTTCGGTCTAAATCGTTCCGATCATTCCTGTTATGGGTTTTACTTTACCTTAGAGTGTATATTCAATTCATTTGACTAGCCGAAAATCGAATTTCGGAAAAAAAATCGATTAGAAACTGTATTCTACCCTTCTTTGTATTTTCTTTCTCAGATGAGGATCTTTCGCAAGCTAAGTCAAATATTCAGTCTTATTCTCACTTTCAGTTATCCAGAAGTAATAAGATTGCTGCTCTAGCCCAGCTGCTCTACGGGGATACGATCTTTCCTTACTAAACAGCTTCCTAGATTATGTTACAATTAAAGTTGCATAAATTTTCAGTTATTTCGGTTATAACCGAATTAATAGAAATTCAATTTAATAACCGAATTCATCGAAAATCGAATTAACTGAAAATTGAATTTTTTTCCACCTAATAACTGAAAACTGAATTAGTTACGGAATTTTGTTAATCAAAATTTTTAAAAGAAAAATTACGGTTTTTCATTCATTTATATATTTAAATTTAATTTTAAAAAATATTTCACTTATTTGCTTAATAAAAATATTCTATTTAATAACTGAAAAAAAAACCCGAATAAAATTCAGATAAAAGAATATTAAAATAAAAAAACAATTATAGCAATAAAAAAATCAAATGTCTGTTATAACCAAATTAAATTTACATCTCAATTATTCACATCTCCACTCGGCGACTTCCCTTTCACGACTTGAATAAAGAAATACCGCAAATTCTACTGTGTGGGTTGTCCACGCCCATCATGGTGCAATTCTGCTATTTGGTAGTCCAGTCAGCAGTTGACTGGACTGTTTTGTTGATTGGGCTGTCTTTTTATTATATTAATTTCAATTGGTTGTAACTTTTAAAATATAAGTAAAAAATGAAAAAAAATTATATTATTGTTATCTAAATTCGAGCTCTTCAAAACAAGACCAGTCATGGATATGTTTTGACAATTTTAATTTTTTTTACATGTATACGATGATACACTAAAATGATAATATGATTCATTAATTTTGTATTATAATTCATTAAAATTGATATTATGATTCATTAAGTAATAAGTGGTGAATTAGATTACAAACTTCGGAACCGATAAAAAATCATTATTATTTTGTAGTGTATTATTATGTTATATGGTGTATTTTAAACCTTATATGATGAATTTTATATTTTTCATACATACAAAATATTGTTTTGTATTGTATTTTATTTGAAATTTTTATGTTTATATGTTTACGATAATACACTAAAATGAAGATATGATTCACTAATTTTAATATTATGATTCATTAACTAATAAGTGATGAATTAGATAACAAACTTCGGAACCGATAAAAATCATTATTGTTTTATAGTGTATTATTATTGTTGTATGGTGTATTTTAAACTTTATATGATGAATCGCATATTTTTCATACATACCAAATATTATTTTGTGTTATATTATTGTGTGAAAACATTATTTTTATATGTGTGTGATGGTACACTAAAATAAAGATATGATTCATTAATTTTGATATTATGATTCATTAAAAGTGATATTATGATACACTAAAATGATATTATGAATCATAAGTCTCATTGATATATAGATATATACATGTAAATAATATAAAATTTTAAATTTGTCAAAACCTTCCATGTCTAGTCTTGTTTTGAAGAGCTTGAATTTAGATGAACAATGATATTTTTTTTTTCATTTTGGACTTATATTTCAAAAACTACAACCAATTGAAGTTAATATAATAAAAAAACAACCAAATCAACAAAAAAATCTAGTCAACTTCTAACCGGATTGCCGGATAGACAAGGACCGTACCATATTGAGCACGGACAGCCCGCGGCCTCCTTCTGTAGAAATACAACCGTTTAGCAGAATGAGCACCCTATCAAACCCATTTTTTCCCACTGATGAGATTAGATTAGTTCCTAATATTGTAATCTTTTGCTACAACGCTAGGTATCAAAATTTTAAATTCAGCATCATTTAAAAATTACACTACCATAACTAATTATATGGATTTTAGTTATAACAAAGGTGACACTATAGATTAAAAACCCTATATATATGTTTTATATAAAGTTTGTGATGATGCGACATTTCACAACCAAATGAATTATGAACTCAAATTGTACGGACTACATTTTTTTTTTCGAAACAAACACCACCATCAATTATTTGCATTGATTAACGATTACATCAGAGATATTAGTATGCCAGATTACCTCATCCTTACCACCTCTGGCCATGTTGGCAAGCATATAGGCCTTAACATTATCCTTCCTAGTTGTGCCCATACAAGAAAAATAACCAAAAGAAGCCGCCAACATCTTCTAAGACAAGTACTCTTACATCATGAGCTACAAAAACACCATCATTTACAAAAGCGATATTTGACAGGCAATCTGATAACAATCTAGGTGCCGTTCGGTAACTAGATTATTTTTAAATGTCCAGATGAAGTTGTCTTTATTTTTTTGAAAAAAAAAACTAGTTTTATCAATTGGGTGTTCGGTAGGAACATCTATTTAAAAACTAGCTTTATCTGATAATATTCCCAAAATATCCTTATCACCTTCCACTCATCCTTCCCTTCCTTTTCTTCAGTTTGGTTGCAAAATTATAGTACGCAGAGAATAGAGAACTGTGTTCACCACTCAGTAGCAAATTACCGTGTTTAGAGAATGAAGAATTACCGTGTTTAGAGAATGAAGAACAAATTTCAGTTCTCGATCGCCTATAGCTGTTGCGTAGTGCGTACTTGGTTTGGCGGAGGTACCACCATTTCAGGTCGGCTCAATTTGGTTGTTTTTTTGCTGAGTGATACAGGGCAAAATTACTGTAGGAGCATATTGTTTATTTTTTTTGGATTTTACCATGAACAGAATGTAACGTGAAACAGATCTTAGATAACCACGTAAGTAAGATCCGGTCTCAAGTGTGTTCCTTGTCGCCAGTCAAATTTGCAAAATACCGTCAATGTCGATTTACTTGTTGAGGATAATATGTGTAAATTTTGGAAAAGGACAAATGGTAAATTTGTATTTTTAACTGGGTCAGAAAATTTCAAAATCGACTTAATGCCCAAAAGCAGCAAAACCAATATTTATGACAAAGTTCGTTTTGAGCATTTATCAGACCTTCATGTTACTGCTTTTTGAAAAAATAAAACTACTTTTTATGGAAAACAGAGTTAATCTACTTACCGAACCATACCCTAATCTTCCGCTAACATGCCTGCTTAGGGCATCCACAATAACAAAAGTGGATTCCACCCATCAACAAATATTATTTTATTATCTCCTCTCACAATCTCTCTCTTGCTTACCTAGGTTCTCTAAAAATGGAGTGTCTTAGTTAAGAACCCCTCTCCCATCCTCTCTCCTCCACTCACCATTTTCTTTTTTCTTTTTTAACATTATAGGTGGAATTAGGTACCTTGATACCAAAATACATTGTCTTCGCCTCTGCGACACTTGGAGCACATGGCTTGGACGAGGGCGAAAGCCCATCCACCATTACTCTCCTTGAACTCAAGGCACATATATAAAACTCCAAGTCCGTAACCGTCAACACCCTGGATGGCACCAGTGTCCCAAAAACATTAACCATGCCACATCAACATCCACTTGTCTTTGAAGATCATCAACAAAACGGGACTTTAAACTCTTCTACTCCACACAGGCCACATCAAGGAAGGACTGGGCTTGTTCCCATCCCCGCAATAAACTTCCCGCTTCATTATGTTAGAAACTGGCACCTAGCAAACTAGATGTTCCACAAAATACTAATCAAGTTGCTGAGAGAATTAGCCATATATATTATGCAAACAATAATCCATAAACCAATCATAGAGAGCACTGTCACTACCAAAGCCAGAAGGGACATATAGCCCAGCTTGTTCCTAAAGTTCATCCACACATGGACTATTAAGAAAAACATGAACAAGAGACTCAACCCACCACAGAGAGTACATTGATTATCCAAAAAACCACCACAACGGTAAGAGACAAGGGCACACAGCTGCCAAGCCCCTGTGGCTTGGTCGGTAGTGGAGTGGTATCCTTGACCAAAAGTCCTGGTTCAAAACTCACCACTACCGTATCGTGAGAAATGTTCATTTAGAATCTCAGTATCGCTCTTAAGCTGAACTATTATGTATTATTTTAAATAATAAGGACTCAGAACAATTATAATTTAAATATTAAATGTTGTTTTAAAATTTGAATTTATCAGATTTTTATTTGATAAAAATTGTCCCACTGATTTAAAATTCTAGATCGACACTAATTAATAGTATACAGGTTCCTAATATGACATATAAAAGAAAGAACATAAGAGGAAAAGTGCTGAAAATCCAAAATAAAATTGTAGGACCCATATAAATAAAGCTCTCATGAGAAACGTTGTACAAGATGCCATATTAAAAGTGATTTCCATGAAGTGCTAAAAGAGTCATCTTGCCATACGAGTCTTTTCTAGGTGGAAAATGTTGAATAAACACCTACGGATCGGGAGGGGTGCTCTTAATGGAGGGTTTTCGCTATTCACTGTTATAAAAAGTCGACCTTTTTCAAATAAATTTAGCTTTCAATCTTGCCTTTGGTTAATTATGCTGCCCGTATATACGATCATTTATTTAATTAGCTTCTCATATGCATCTCTGTCATTCTCTATAATATCTTGATCATGGTCAAAAATCGTCGTAATTAAGTTTGACAAAAATATGACTGTTAATAATAAGCTAAAAACCTATATATCCTCACAATTAAAGATGTTTTTGGCCCATTTGTCACAAGAAGATGGTTTCTAATTTGACCAAGGTCTGGTCCACATGCACACCTCATCCCCGACGGCAGCAACTTCTGTCTTCCACACCCATTTGTCACAAGAAGATGGTTTCTACGAAACAAACTGCTGAGTCGCAGACACATTACTTTCATGAACGAGAATGACGTCCCTTAAAAGGCAAATACATTTATTACCATTCCAGAAGGAGACATACATTTTCCATGAGAATATACATCTCTTTGTGTACGTGGGGAAAAAGGAAGGGAAAGCAACAGCTGCTGTAAAGCTAAAACGTGGAGGATCAACGGCATCCGTCTCTCGTTCACATTTTGATTGAGACCGGCCTTGGAAATTTTTTTTGCATGGAATTTTTTTTTGTCTGCTTTTCTTTTAATTTGAATTCATTGTTGTAGAGAGTTTCAACTTTCAAATTATGGCTACCTCCTTTCTCGTGCGTGTGTTTTTCAATATTCAATATAAATTAGGTCTATATGCGCGTTTGTGTTTTTTGTTTTCTGAATGACGTGTTATATTCCACTCTCCCATTGATCTTACTTAATCAAGGAAAGTAATTTGCGGATGAATCTCAAATTATGGCGTCCACGATGGATACGAGGTTCTTAAGATATTCTTAGGTACCACATCATCATAATATTTTTTTTAATAGGTAAGGAACTTCATTCATTTGTTAATTCCTACAGTAAGAGAGTTTTTAACCTTCTCAATCCTTCCAATATTTTTTTTTCATTTCTCCTCCCATTATTTTTTTTCACTTTACCGGTGTTGAAAATAAAAGAAAATAACAAGTACATTAAATATTTATTACTAAATTGATGGTGTTAGTAATACAACCAATCAAATTGATTTTCCATTTCTTTAAATAAGAAACGAAGAAAGAAAAAGTGGGTGAATTACACACCACTGTAGACTCTTTTTGGATTTCTTACTGACAATTTTGGGTGAAATCCATACCTCTATGGATGCCCTAACTTCTCTCTATATATATACATCGATCCGTCATTTAAACAACTTTAAACAGTTATGATATAACTAATTGCAGTATATAATAATATATGCCATATTACTAAAACAACTTTTGAAATATAGTAAAATAAGTTTTATAAAAACCATACAACCTTTATAATAATAAAACATAAATCTATTTTTTTTTACATTAAACTGAGGTGGCCACACGACGGGCCATTCTGGGCCGTTCTAAGTTTGTTCATAAAGCTTGGTTTACAAGCTTTATGATTAATCTTACTATAGTTAAGGAATAAAAATTTGACAAGTGTACCATGGTTTGATGTGTAGCAAATATTTATTTGACATGTGACAGTGAGAGGAATACAAAATGAGATTAATCTACAAAAAGCTATCAAAAGAACAGGACCTTAGTCCTAGGGTTAATCGGTCGCCATCTTTGGAACAAGGGAGTTGTTTCGAACTGTTATTAATCGATCTCGATTTTGGTCCCGGTCCTCTGTTTTTTAAGAACCATAACCAGTCACGAGCCATTCCGAGGTGATTCTGAACTTTTTTTATTTTTAAAAATAGTGTTAATTTTTGTGTAGCTTTTGGTAAATCGATTATATTACCAAAATATTACATAAATAGAAATATTTCACACATTTTAATCTTTATATTATGAAAAAAATTAATTGGACTTACATATTATAGAAAAATAGTCATTTATAACTAAAAGAAAGAGTCAAAAGCAATAAATGAGTTATTTAGAATATCAATTTTCGACCGGTCCCGTGTCATTCCCTAATCGGTCCCAGACAGGCCCCAACTTACGTGGTCCCGGACTGATCCGGCCTGGTGGGATCCTGGTCTTTTGGAGCGTGAAACCGGACCGACCTACTATTTCTTACAATTAAGTCTCAAGCCGGTTCTGGCCCCTAGTCAATGGTGTTGAACCGGTCTTTGACCAAGCTTGGTCTCAGGCGGTTCCAAGCCGGCCCGATCCAGTGCCTAACTCTGTAGCTTGGCTGTTTCCATTATTCAAATAATTTGAACTTTAATAGCAGCTTTTTTTTAAACAAGCACTACAATTTCATTAAAAGAAAGATGATAAGGTGATCAAGATACATTGAAAGATAATCATCCACCCCAAAGAGCTAAGCCTAGAACTAAAGAAAGATAACTAAGTAAACCAAAACCCACCAGCTATCATGTGCAACATATTCCACTTGAGAAGTTGCAAGAGTAGACCCAGTAATAGCCAACCTTCAACACCGTAGGTTAGCCCTATAAGTCTTCTATACTTTGTTAAGATAGCGACAAAGCAAACACCTTCAAATCATCCAGTCATTTTCAGTCTCGGGCATAAACTAACTAAGGATCATAAGAGGTTGATTTAATGAATCGTTCCTATAGAAACTCCACTTCAAAATAAGTTGTTGGTAAATCTAGACCAAAGGAAACCTAAAAGGTTTTACCATCGTAAACCCATTTCGTCGCCCCACGGATGCATCATGTGGGATAGCCAAGTGGTGGTCTAAATCTACATCACCGATACCAAGCCGGCATGCAACATATGTCCCTGCAATCAATCCCGTGGCAGAAGTCGGCGCCATAAGGGAATTTACCGATCGCAAATTCAGGACCCTTCCACCTTTTTGTTTGCAGCCACCAATAGGATAATGTAGATTATCATTATCATTATCATTAAAGAATTAATTCTAACCCACAGAGGCTTTGCAACAAAATAACAACATTAAAATCAAATTGACGACTATCAAACTCCTCTTTTCCATCTACCTACACACTTTCTTTTCCATTTTCTTGTTTTACTGTTGCTTCCTTTGTTCCAACCAGCCCCCTATCGGACTTATCCAACTGTAGAGCAAAGATATTGAAACCATCAAATTTACTCACCGGCCCTGCGCTATAGAAAAAAAGAATTGTGGCACTAAAAGAAAACAATGATATTGGCTTATGAAATTCCAACTGAGACTCATGAAATCGTCCTTTGCTTTCCATACAATATGCAGAAGATAGGCTTAGTTCCCGTACTCCCTCCCTTAGAAACTACCGTGCCTTTGCGGATTGTGTTTCCAGGGCTGAGCTACAAGACCTTCGCTACTATGGGCATTTCTACACTTGGTGGAACAACCAATCCGATCATAGCCGTGTCCACGGTAAAATATACCGGGTCCTTGTTAACATTGATTGGATTTTGGCCTTCCCTAACAGCTATGCCTCCTTCCTCCCTCCCCTTGTATCGGACCACAATCCTATACATATCACCCTCCGCCATCCTAGGCCTTGCAAAAGGAGTTTCAAATTCCTCAATCTTTGTACTAAAGACCCCTCCTTCCTCCCGCTTGTTCGTGATGCCAGGGATATACCATTCCCAGGTAGCCGCCTTTTCACCCTTACCAGAAGACTCAAGCTCCTCAAGTCCATCCTATCCTCCATACATAGTACGTAATATGGTTCTCTTGAGGTTAAAGGCCAAGCTATTAGAGATGACCTGATGGATACCCAATTGAAAGTAGACTCTGACCCCTAGAACCCGACCTTTATCTCCAAAGAAAAATCCTTGAGGCATAAGCTCCTTATCTGGGACAAACATGAGCACTTATTTCTTTGTTAACTCGTTAAAACCCGCTGGCTCAAATATGCAGATTCTAACACATCCTTTTTCCATAGAGCCATTAAAGCTAGAAGGAACAAGAACTCCATAGCCTCCATCACCAATAATCACAAAGAGGTCCTAAATGCCTCTGAAGATATTGAAGAGTGACTCGTCTCCTACTTTCAGTGTTCTCTTGGCACGCATGTGTCCCTCCCCCACTCCCTAGCGGACTTCAACCTAGAGAACACGAGAACTCTTGATCGCTCTCTTTGGGCTTCCTTAACCCGGCCCATCGAGTCTAAAGACATTAAACTAGCATTGTTTTCCATTAAAGACGATAAAGCCCCAGGCCCAGGGCTTCACAGTCAAGATTTTCAAAGCCGCTTGGGATATTGTTGGGGAGGACATCTGCCAAGGCATTAAAGGTTTCTTCCACAGTGGCAGACTCCTCCGTGAGATTAACACCACCCTCATTTCCCTCATTCCCAAATCTGATGCCGCCACCTCCCCTAGGGACTATAGGCCCATCTCCTGCTGCAACACCCTTTACAAGATCATCAGCAAAATCCTTGTTGATAGACTGAAGGACGCCATCCCTTCCCTTATGAGCATGAACCAAGGAACATTTATCAAAGGGTGCCTTATATCTGATAACATCCAGCTCTGCTCCTGTCTGATGAAGAACTACCAAAGGGCTCAGATATCCCCTCGTTGCATGATGAAGATGGACATTAGAAAAGCATTTAACACTGTGGACTAGACCTTTCTCCAGGACACCCTATCCTTCCTAAACTTCCCCCCAGGTTTAGTAACTGGATCATGCAATGTGTCACTTCCGCTTCCTACTCGATCAACATTAATGGCTCCCCCTCTGGATTCTTCAAAGGTAAGGGAGGATTGCGCCAGGGAGACCCATTATCCCCCTACCTATTTGTGATGGTTATGGACATGCTATCCCGCCACCTCGACCAGTTTCCTCTTATCCCAGGTTTCCGTTTCCACCCATCTTGTTCCTCTCTCCGCCTCCCTCATCTCTTTTTTGCTGATGATGCCTTGTTATTCTGCAGAGGAGACCTTGAATCGATTTCTCTCACGCTTGGTAAAGTCGAGCTATTTTCAGAAGCTTAGGGGCTACACCTCAACCCTACTAAATGTGACCTATTCCTCGGAGGGGTTACTCCTCCTCTTGCTGATTCTATCTTACACACCACTGGTTTTAACCTTGGCTCGTTTCCTTTTCGCTATCTTGGAATCCCTATCACTGTAAGAAAGCCTAAAACCACAGACTTCAACACCCTCGTGGACAGCATCCACAAAACCATCACCTCATGGACCGGCAAATACCTCTCTTTTGCTGGTCGCCTCTTCTCTCTCTCTCATACAAAGCACTCTTTTTGGCATCGTTGGCTGCTGGGCCTCATGCATCTCCATCCCAAAAAATGTTATTAAGAACATCGTTAAGTGCTTCCGCTCCTTCCTCTGGTCGGGTGAGGCTAACAATAGCTCCACACCTATGGTGGCTTGGAGCACCACCACAAACTCCAAAAAGCACGGAGGGCTGGGCCTTAAGGATATCCACAAGTGGAATAATTGCTTCATCCTCAAACCCATCGCCTCAATCTCCTATGACACAGAGCGATTCTAGATTTAGTGGATCCACAACCATTAACCAAGATATCTGGACGGTCTCCGCAAAGGGTAATGACCCTTGGGCCTAGAAAGCAACCCTCCATTCTAAAGACTATGGATCAAGCAATGTGGCTCCACGGATAATGCCTATTCCTTGCTTCTATCCTACCCTCCTCATCCCCCGGTGAGGCTTTTCTACAAGGATGTCACCCAGCTTGCAAGATTGTTTACCTGGCACAACATCTGCTGGAAAACCTGGTCTATCCCAAAAGTAAAGTTTATTTTATGGGTTTCTATTAGAGATAAGACTAAAAACTTGTGATAAGCTCCAATCTTGGGGCATATGTCTGGCTAACAGATGTTGGCTCTATGAGCATGCTCAAGAGACTAGCCGCCATCTCTTCTTTGAATGCAGGTTCTCTCGCAGGGTCTGGTGGAACACTTGCGACTGGCTGGGGATACCCACAAATAGGACTAGCCTCCGAAGCTGTTCCCTCTGGATTGCCCGATACTGCAAGAGGAAAAGTTCAATCGACCATGTGAAAAGAGCTGCTATCGCCAATGTGATCTACTACCTAGGGATGTCAATCTTGACACGAATCCGAAACCCGACCCGAAACTGACACGCTAAAATGCGGGTTAGGTTGCAATTTTCAACCCGAAAACATTTTTGGGTCGGGTTCGGGTGGGGTTGCTAAAAACCCGGGTCGGTTTTGGATTTGACCTGTCAACCAATTTCAACCTGTAACCCAAAAGCATTATTTAAAAAGAAAAGAATATATATATATATATTCTTATAGTTATGCGACATAACCCTAAATATATCAATCATGTAACCATTTATTTTTAATGGTTTTATATGTTATTCTATATTATCTTGGTGATTTTGCGTAAAATTTATAGTGATAGTACAATATTTTTAATTTTGGGTTAATTTTGAGTTGATTTTGGGTTGATTTCGGGTCGATTTCAAGTTAATTTTGGGTCGCTAGTTCAGTTTCGGGTTGATTTCGGGTCGGCAGGTCAGGGTCGGGTTGACAAATCACAACCCGTTTCAGGTTCGGGTCAGTTTCGGGTTGGGGTTAAACATGAGCAGGTCGGGTTCGGGTTGAAGTAAACCCGGCCTGAAACCCGAAATTGACAACCCTACTACTACCTATGGATGGAAAGATGTAAGAGAGTCATGGCAAACCAATCAAGGGACTTCTCTCTCATTGTTGCGGACATCAAAGCTGCTACTAAATCCATTATCTAGATGAAGATGGGCCACGGCAACAAAGACACCTTTGGCTTGAGAAGATTCTCTGCTCCTAGTCTCTTTTGTAGTGGGTGGACTTTTGTATTCCCTCTATAGCTGGATCCACATTTGTACATGTTAGTGAGGGCTTTTGTACATCCCCCTTAGCTAGCTTTTTTTGTATATCTTGAGGAGTCTGATATATATAGGTCTCTATATATCATTTTTGTAAAAACACTCTCTATATATACCAAATCATTACCTTTTTAAAAAAAGCTAGAAAAGTAAAAGAATTGTATCTGACGAGAAAGAAGGGAAAGAGAATAGTATAAATCCATATGAACAGGGACTCATAATTCTATAGAAATTCATACAAAACCTCTTGAGTCAAATGAGATTAACCCCACATAGTCTTTCAAAAAAGAGGAAAAGAATGAAAGAGATTATCACTGAAGATAACCCGATACAAGAGTGACGTGAAGAGAGAAGCTTTCCACCGCTGGGAGGCTAAATTTGTTTCTGAGTTCAATAACCGTTAATCAATATCAAACACTTGAGATAATGGTCTTAATCATCTAAGTAAATAGCTGATCTGATCCGATCATGAGATGACGTATGTCCAGGCTTGAGCGAGTAACATAAATCAAACCATGACAGTGCACGTGCGCATAGATAGGAATAATAACTAAAATCTTTTGAAATGTGACTCCATCGTCAATGGAATTAGACATTAAATTTCAAACAATTGACGAACAACATTATTTCTCTTTCAATAGTATTACATCATTGCTAATGTGTCGTTAGACGGCTAACTCTTGTTATCCACGTTTAC
This sequence comes from Limonium bicolor, assembly GCA_023374045.1. Taxonomy (NCBI): domain Eukaryota; kingdom Viridiplantae; phylum Streptophyta; class Magnoliopsida; order Caryophyllales; family Plumbaginaceae; genus Limonium; species Limonium bicolor. The sequence goes on along the minus strand of CM041777.1, from coordinate 255,442,289 downwards.
ACTTGACAATAACCAGGATGTTTCCCCAACATGCATTTATAGCTAAAAGACACATGTTATTTTCCCCCAAACAAAGATAAATGTTATAGTGTATATATTTACCGTATTTTGAATGAAGTCACTCTTACCTATATGATCTAGCTACATTAGTATATTTATTGTACAATTTTACAAAGTGTGTATCTATATTTAGTATAATTCCAGTAATATTATCATTTAATATATATATATATATAATATAATATATATTTATCTATATATACATTTATATAATTTTTACATACTAAAAATTACAATTTTTTATATTATATATATAGTCATTAGAGTGTATCAAACTAAAAAAAACCATTTTTAGTCTTTTTTTAGCTGTTAAAAAATTGGTTTTGAGTAATTTTTTCAATAGGCGGGAAATTCTTAAATTTAATGTCTTGAACCCGTGATACAACACAAATACATCTGTTTTTATTGATGCTCGGCACAATTCATAAACAAAGATATATGTTGTCCTTGATTGTCATGGTAATGGCATTAGAAATTAGCCTAAGAAGGAAGTTCAGAAGTCAGAACTAGAAGTTGTGTCTATGTTAAAAGGAGTCGGTCTAGAATCCAAATGAGCGCCGTTGCTAAAGGAGTAGGTCTACATAAAATGATAAAAATGATACAAGTCAGACCGAGTCCGACAACAGAAGCAGTCTGTTTGATCAACGTTACAACCGAATAAGACATGTGAAGCTATAAAGATAACATTGCGAGATATTTGGAGTCCGTTGCAGACATATACCGCGTCTAGGTGTAACTGACTACGAAATTCCAGGGAACGTGTGCCAAAGTTTGCCAATGTGTTGTAATTCCAAAATCTGAAATTTGGGCACTTATAAGACATGAAAGCCGAATACTATGGCCCAAACACTTGCCCAACACTCCATTCATTCATTTAAGGGTGAAAATATCGGAACCATACTCTGTTTGGCTATGCTATATAAGAAAATGTCATCACACAGTTTCAGTTTTGCTTTTCCGCTCCAATACTTATGATATTAAGGAAAAGTCAACGGAAAAGAGAGACATGCCTTTTATTACGAGCTACAATTTTAATATCTAGCTATTTAGAGCTTTTACACCTATTCCCCCATATGTTGTATTGATTATTCGATGATGAGTGAATGTAAATGTTAGGTAGAGTTTGTTTGCCAAATCCCAACTGTGAAATACATTGTTATAACCCCTAAAAAGTCTATCAATGATTTTTCTTATTGTTGTATTGGTATTGCGTTGCATCTATTATATTCATTCCTTCCGGAGATAATCTATTTGGGTTTAACACCTCGGGCCGACTACATCAACACCAACATCCTATAAATTGGTAATTTAAGAATCAAAGATCAATAATCAATCATATATATATATACCGCTAATCTAGCCGTATTTTCCATGAGGAGAGATATTTTGCTTTCAAATTAATCTATAGTTATATACTAAGTACTCATTAAAGCATCATTATCAATGATTCTTAGGAGTTATTAGTGTAACACCCCTATTTAAAGTAAATACAATGGAATATAAAACAACTACTGGCATTTACAGACTATCGGGCACCAAACACCCGGTATAAAACCTCACTTGATTACATCCATTAATCTCATCTAAGTTACGGTCTGAACTCGAGAAATGTAAATATTAAATAAACCATAAGCAAAATAAATAACTCTCAACTAATCCCGACCCATCTCTCAGTCACTTCGTGGTCACCTACAATCAGTGTGTACCTGCCATGATGAAACCAAAGCAGCCCACCCCGGAAAGGGTGAGTCGGTTCCCTGGAATGGAATTGGAACGATTCTCTAAAACAGAAATTTAAAACATAACTCTTAAAACAAAACAGTAACTTGAAATCAAACTCTTAGAAGTAAGGCAGAGAAAAAGGCACTTCAAAACATTCAAATCGTAGAGAAAGAGAACAAGACAAAGACAGAGATAAATAACTTTAAAACTAATCAATCACTTAAGAAGTCACTCCATAAAGTTAATAAGCATTCATATATAATGTTAGATCCAGTTCCAGTTAGGAGACGAAAGACCCAGGTAGTCACAAAGGACTAGGAATGATAAGAATAACCATAACCCGTGGTAGACAGTTTATGTTACCACCATCTAAAAAGTTGATTTCTATAGACAAACATATTCAAGAGTGGAATAGAAACAAAGGGAGAGATGACCCCCACCGCCAGTCAGTTGTCCACATGGACGAGGTATAGCAGACCTCTGCTGCCACTGACCCGTTCTCAGTCATCAGTGAAAAGTGTGTGTACCACTTAATAAAAAGAATCCATACTCAAGAAAGCTGATCAAGGACTCGACTCATGGATGAAGTAGTACCCAGAGTCAAAGGAAGAATTACCAAGATTTGACATTTTCCCATAACCATACAAGTTATACATCCAAGGCTCAGTTAGTCACAACAAGCTGGGTTAGTCACACACGTAGTTTTCTTTTGAAATTCATTTTAAGCTCAGTTAGCGTTTTTCAAAAACGTTTCCATAAGTCTGTTAGTAAAAGTATCTGAGTATGAGAAATCGAACCTGGTATGAGTAGAAGCAGTAGTCAAACTTGAGTGTGCGAACTTCCACTAATAACCTATAATTAAGGTGTTTCAAGTATTGATTAGCTAAGGAAATTATAATGCTAAATATCTTTTATTCTTAATGGTTTGTAGCCTTTGGTTTACAATTATTCTGTCGTAAGCATTTGGGCTATGTTCTTGTTAATTAAATCTTCCATTAGGCCCATTTTCAATTATTTGGAACGGTTTAGGGTTTTATCCTGAGAGTGGCCCAAGTTTTCGTTGAATGGTTTAAGTGGGCTTTTGGAGTTCATGGACTTAGGCCTAGTAGATTAGCCCAAGTCCGCCTTACGTTTTCGCTAATCGATTAAATTTTCTGCGAGGTTTCGAACGTGCAACCTTGATTTAGTTCCGGGTTTGACTTAACCATATACGCTATTGAATTTGTATGTCTTAAGTGTACACTTAATTTTATTTCAGTTACTCTTGATCATAGGTTTAGCTTAATCAAACTCTTAAGTTACAGTTGACTAATTTACTTTAATACCTGATTAAAGTTCTAAGGTTTAGGATATGTATTTCTCCTAATAGTCCACCTGGGTTTATACTTTAATTGTTACGTATGAATTAGGTTTACTCTAATATTTTCCTCAAATTATATTTCCTATAAGGTATGTTATTTCTTTTATTTATTTTTAATGTATATATATTAGAATTTATTTAAGACATTCTTTATGTAGTTTTATTGTATTTAATTATTCCTAGTAACTTGTACACATATCTATATCCAATATAAGATCTATAGGATAATGTATTTTCTTAGTTTCAATTTAGTATATTAACTTCTATAGTATATAGTTAACATAAAAGTAGGTTAATTATTCCTTGATTTAACCTAAGATAATCTTTTATTTCTTCATTTCAACTCAAAAGTTTATACCTAAAAATATTTATTAACATTCTGTATTAAATGTTAGTTCAGTATTCTTATATTGTTTCCAACCTATAGTGTTTATTATTCCACTATACTTTAATTTTCATTATATTAAAACTATATATCATAAGGTAACTTATGAAAATTTCAGAAAAACAATTTTTAGACCTATTTCCTCTTGTCTAAAAATTCCCAAATTTAATAAATAGTAATAATGATATTGTAGACATATTATAAAATTTTATTTCATAAAAATCTCTTTGGTAAATATCTACACAAATCCAAAATACTCAGAAATTACAAAATTTATAACTTACGTTTAAAAACTCAAAATCTGTATTAATTTACATGAAAATAAACTAGATTTTATACAGAATCTATGGTTAAAATTTCGAGTCAAAATACATTAGGGAAAGTCGTTAAATAAGTTCAGCAAGTTAGGGTATTATTCTATGTTTTATATTAACTTAAAACATTACTAAACTTCTGCATTTTAATCTCGGCCGTTCGCCCTCTTAACACCACGATCCGACGCCTCAGATTCCTCGAGTTCATTAGATAAACTTAAAATACTATGATTGGGAATCAATTGATTTCTCTCAATCTACATAACGAAATTTAGTGATTCTTGTTTTGTTTAACTCGAAATTGAATGGCGATTTCAATGGTACCGATTTCATGAACTATAAGGCAAGGCGCTGGGATTTCGATTCTAGGTCTGTTCGAACTAGGGTTTATACACAGTTTGTTCGAATCCGACTAATTCTCTCGATGTAGTGCGTTATAGGTTAAATTAACAATTTGGTATGACGGGAAATGCTACAACGAGTGGCAATATTGGCGGAATTTGATCGGAAATGTATCGGAAATGAGTCAGCAAGGAAATATGATTTGATTTTCTGGAAACTCTCGACTTTATGAGTGACTGAGGGTCAAACTTTGTGATTCTATAAAATATAGTGTAGATCGCGTTAGGCTATGGTTTTGGGCTAAATCAATAGAGGACATGTAGCTCTATAAACTGATAGAAAGGTCTTAATCCAATTTGTAATACACACGGAGGAATCTGAGCCGAAAGATTCAAGTTTATACCTTGAGTTTTCCAGAAGATTTGATATTTTATGTGAAGTTCAGGTAGGCCACTTCACAATCAACTCGTGCCAACTAAGAGGGATTCAATCCACGAAACCTGCCATAATTTAAACTAGGTATGTAACTCTAAACACAAGTGGAAGAATTATTGAACTAGGGAGAGAGTTATAGATCTCACAAGATCCGAGTTTACTGATAAGTGCAAAACATATAGACTTTTAGGGTTTAAATACCTTATGAATTGCAATATCTAAAGCACATGTTTCCCACTTATTATGCGTTTTTCCTAAGATTTATGTTTTGATATGAACTAATGCATTTTATATGTTCAATGTAGGAAAAATCCATGTAATTAAGTAGATTTACTCATGAGGATTCCAACACAACAAACGGGGATCAAATCGGAGCTAAAACGAATATTCTAGAGGCAAATGAATTTTGGTCCGAACCAGTGTCCGGATCAACTGGTCCGGACTAATACATTCCAGCGCAGAACCGTACAAAATCGACATGGTCCGGACCAGTGTCCGGATCACCTGGTCCGGACCAACATGCCAGCGCGCCAGATAAGAGGGAAATCGACATGGTCCGGACCACACTGGTTCGGACGGTGGTCCGGACATGTCTGTTTTGACAGCGTACAGAGCATGTCGATGGGTGTGAATTGGTAAAATAATATATTTACCAATTCACACCGACACCCCCTTCAATTCTACCCCATTTTCACTATAAATAAACCTATAACCCCCCATTAAATCATATCTCATTCCACCCCAAACTTATGCCAATTTTCTTCCACAAAAATCACCATTTTCTCTCCAAAAATCATACAACTCATCTACATAATCTCCATATAAATCCTCACTTCATCTCATCCCATAAAAACATTCCATTTTCCATACCGTTGTTCTGTCCAACCTCTGTCCAAATATTAGCAGTTATAAAGGAGCTGAATTAATTATCTTTCCCAGATGATTTCTTTTACTTCTTATTCTGTCTTTTTAATTATGTTGGGCTAAGAGGATCTACTCCGGGTGAAGGTGTAATTATAGTTTGTATAATTATGTAATCTATATTTTTACCTGTTGAATTAAATAAAGTTTGTTACGATTAAAGTTTATCTCTCGCCTTTTTAATAAATCTCATGAATTTATTAAAATGCTTTACAAAGTCTATTTTGATCAGAGCAGTGATAAATAGACAGGTTAATTAATCGATAAATCTGTGGAAAAATTATTTTGATTAAATAAGTTAGTAATTACAGATGCAAAATATAATTCCTCGCACTTAATCTGTTCACATGTGTTTTGCTCAAATCTAGAGCAGATTGAGCATTTTCTGGTAAACGAATCTTTCAAGTCTAGGATTTAGTCTTTAAAGATAATAACAGGAATTTTGCCAAACTATTATAATTAACCGGTAGAGTTAGCATAATTAGTCAGATTATATAAACCTGAACCCGGAAACCCGTTTAATATTATCTTCCACTCAGTTAATTTAATCTGTATTTCTACTTTACAAAAACGAGTCAATTATCCCCCTTTTTGTGACAAGCTTAGGTTCTATTTTATTTTGCTATAATTCCCACGGTTTGACCCCGGCCGCTTCTGTTTCCTATACTACTGCGACCGGGTTTTGTTTGCAGCCCGAAGGATATTTGAGTTATTAATTTCTTTCTTAATTATTTAAAATACACCAGTTCCAACCACTCTCATTTTCCGTTCTGCAAAATGGCGCCTTTGATAAGTGCAAAACATATAGACTTTTAGGGTTTAAATACCTTATGAATTGCAATATCTAAAGCACATGTTTCCCACTTATTATGCGTTTTTCCTAAGATTTATGTTTTGATATGAACTAATGCATTTTATATGTTCAATGTAGGAAAAATCCATGTAATTAAGTAGATTTACTCATGAGGATTCCAACGCAACAAACGGGGATCAAATCGGAGCTAAAACGAATATTCTAGAGGCAAATGAATTTTTGTCCGGACCAGTGTCCGGATCAACTGGTCCGGACCAATACATTCCAGCGCAGAACCGTACAAAATCGACATGGTCCGGACCAGTGTCCGGATCACCTGGTCCGGACCAACATGCCAGCGCGCCAGATAAGAGGGAAATCGACATGGTCCGGACCACACTGGTTCGGACGGTGGTCCGGACATGTCTGTTTTGACAGCGTACAGAGCATGTCGATGGGTGTGAATTGGTAAAATAATATATTTACCAATTCACACCGACACCCCCTTCAATTCTACCCCATTTTCACTATAAATAAACCTATAACTCCCCATTAAATCATATCTCATTCCACCCCAAACTTATACCAATTTTCTTCCACAAAAATCACCATTTTCTCTCCAAAAATCATACAACTCATCTACATAATCTCCATATAAATCCTCACTTCATCTCATCCCATAAAAACATTCCATTTTCCATACCGTTGTTCTGTCCAACCTCTGTCCAAATATTAGCAGTTATAAAAGGAGCTGAATTAATTATCTTTCCCAGATGATTTCTTTTACTTCTTATTCTGTCTTTTTAATTATGTTGGGCTAAGAGGATCTACTCCGGGTGAAGGTGTAATTATAGTTTGTATAATTATGTAATCTATATTTTTACCGGTTTAATTAAATAAAGTTTGTTACGATTAAAGTTTATCTCTCGCCTTTTTAATAAATCTCATGAATTTATTAAAATGCTTTACAAAGTCTATTTTGATCAGAGCAGTGATAAATAGACAGGTTAATTAATCGATAAATCTGTGGAAAACTTATTTTGATTAAATAAGTTAGTAATTTCAGATGCAAAATATAACTCCTCGCACTTAATCTGTTTACATGTGTTTGCTCAAATCTAGAGCAGATTGAGCATTTTCTGGTAAACGAATCTTTCAAGTCTAGGATTTAGTCTTTAAAGATAATAACAGGAATTTTGCCAAACTATTATAATTAACCGGTAGAGTTAGCATAATTAGTCAGATATAAACCTGAACCCGGAGTCCCGTTTAATATTATCTTCCACTCAGTTAATTTAATCTGTATTTCTACTTTACAAAAACGAGTCAATTATCCCCCCTTTTTGTGACAAGCTTAGGTTCTATTTTATTTTGCTATAAGTCCCACGGTTTGACCCCGGCCGCTTCTGTTTCCTATACTACTGCGACCGGGTTTTGTTTGCAGCCCGAAGGATATTTGAGTTATTAATTTCTTTCTTAATTGTTTAAAATACACCAGTTCCAACCACTCTCATTTTCCGTTCTGCAAAATGGTGCCGTTGCCGGGGACTTGATTTATTCTAGTCCCTAAGCCCCGGATAATTCACCTGTTATATTATAATATTCTGTTTATATTATTTTGTTGTTCATCTAACTTCGGACATCTGACTTCTGACTTTGGACATCTGACTTCTGACATCTTAATATTATTGTCATTTAATTTCCATTGTCCTTCAAATTTCCAGTATACTAACTACTAACTTCAAATTTCCAGTATACTAACTACTAACTTCAAATTTCTGTCTCTAACTACTAACCTTAAAATTTCTGTCATTTAATTTTCTGTCATTTTAATTTTCTGTCTCTAACTACTAACATTAAATTTTTGTCATCTAATTCCTAACATTTAAATTTCAGTCAATTAAAATAAAAAAAATAGTCCTTAATTTTCTAATTATTTCTGTTTATCTGTTTAATTTTCCCCCTTCCTATTTTTCTATTTTTATTTATTCACATCACGAGTTTCTTTTTTCTGTTTTGAGTGGTGAATGCCTGTTACTCGATCACACAGCCTCCCGGACGATTTTAACAATCATTCAGGTAGCTACATCGCTGAGATCGAAAGAACCTTTCTGCGCACTTTGAGGCAGAGACGAACTCAACAAAACATAACCACCACAGAGATAGAATCAAACCAGGAAGCAGATATGTCATCAACTCCAGCTACAGTCCGCAACATCAACAGGCCGTCCAACCAAGGTCAACAGCCCGCCATCATCCTTCCCCACCTTACTTCATCCGAATACGACGAGTGGCAGAAGCTTAAGCCATATCATCAGATCCGATGTGTAAAGGAGTTGGGTATGTTCGATGGGTCCAATCCTGACGAAGCCCTGTTGCATGTCACTAAGTTTCTGCAGCATGCAAACAGTCTGACTGCAACCGACGCAGTACTCCAGTACGCATGGCTGTCATTATTCCCTCATAGCCTGACGGGAAACGCAAGTAAATGGTATCACAGCCTTACACCAAGTACCATTGGTACTTGGGATGAAATGGCCACCAAATTTTACGACAAATTCCTGCCCCCGAGCCGAACATTGGAAATGATTGCTGAAATCTACAATTTCAGACAGCCAGGGTCAGAAAACATTTGTGAAACTTGGGACCATTTCAAAGGACTACTACTTACTTGCCCCCACCATGGTCTGACGAAAGAACAAGTATCACAATTGTTCTTCAAAGGCTTGATCGGTCCTTGCAGAACAATGGTGCTATCCTCTCTAGGGGCTGACATTCTGAAAAAGCCAGGAAAACAGTTTCTGAATAGCATAGAGTCTCTCTGTGAAGAGATCAGAGACTGGGCCTCGGGCGGATCAAAAGGCGGCACTCCAGGTTTATACCAAGTAGGGGAAAGTGACAACAAATTTGACCAACTGATGAAAATCCATGAGCAACTCATGGAGAGCAATGCCCAGCAGGCAACAAAAGTAAGCACCCTGCAGAAAGTAGTTGAGCAGATGTGCATGAATTCCTACTCCCACCAAGCAAAGTTGTTGATTTCTCGATCATCTACAACCCCTCCAGGTTATGCTCCTCTATCCCTATCAACTCCTGATGCTTCTTGCACGCAATGCGGCGGTCCACACGACTACGAGCAATGCCCCGAGTTACAAGAGTTAAAGGCAGCCGAGGAAGCAAATTTTGTGAGTAATAATCAAGGTTTCCGACAACCTTGGCAACAGAATGTACATCCTAACCTCCGATACGGTAATACCAACAACATCCAGAATCCAAGAACACTCCAGCCTTCCCAAAACTACAGGCCTCAATCGAACTTCCAAGGAGGCCAGAGGCAATTTCAACAACCTTCATACGGTAATGAAGCCTCTTCAAGTCGACCACCTCAACCTCAAACTAATCCAGAGTCTGAGATGGGTCAGATACAAGAAATGTTTAGAGTCATGATGAACAAATCTCGAGACACTCAAGAGGAGGTCTCAACTCTCAGGAAAGATCAGAAGGCGTTACAATCACAGATTCAACAACTCTTGACCCAACAAAGGCCATCTGGCCAAATTCCCTCACAAACCGATCCAAATCCAAAAGAGTATGCAAATGCAATTTATGTAGTGGACCAGCCCATCACACTAGCTCAAAGGGAGCAACAACCAGAGAGTAAAATGGTCCATGAAGTGGAACAGCGGGCTGAGGAAGAATACCTCGACATGAACCAACTGAAGCTCTATGCCAAATTAGCTGAGATAAATGAAATGATGGAAGGTTCACTAAACCTTGCATCGCAGCAACCGGGGAGCTAAATGGTTCATATAGTGCACAACTTTACTGAGGATTTGAGTTACTCTCTATCACCACCCCCGTTCGAACCTGAGCAAACGACATCAAACCTTCTGCTTGAGCTTGAAGACAAGCCATCACAGGACAACTTCTACCTCAACTTCATGGAGTCTTCTCCCTCTGAAGTCAATTACCGTTATTTTCCCTCCTTCTCTGTGCAATACCCAGAAAATGAGGATAGTTACATCCTCAAAATGAAGAGGAGGAAATTCTCGCTCCCGCCAGAACATCCAAACAAAACGCCACTATCACCTTCGAAGAATCAATTTTCTCTGAAGATGATATCGATCAGCGTTCTTTCTATGAGCCTCACCTACAGAAGGAGGACGTCTTCATCCTCCAATTTGAGGGAGAACAACAGTCAGCACCTGGTCTTCTGTTTGAGACCCGTTACCAACAATATCTCCTAAAAAAACAGGTTTTATGGAGTAACTATTTTCTTAATTTAATTGTTGAGGTAATGTTCTGTTTTGTTCCAGGTGGTTCAATCCTGATTGTTATCTATTTCATCTTCCCGTTAACGTCAATGTCAACTCTCACCTTTGATCCGGGAAAATGAAGTGCATGCGTCTAGCTAAGGACGTTAAAAAAGAGCAGCTAACTGGGAGGCAACCCAGTATATATCAGGTATTTTTAATATTATTTTTAATATAAGTATTTTATTTTATTTTATTTTATTATGTTTTTAATTTTTATGAATTTATACTACCATATTCTCTTTAGTTAGATTAAGAGAAATAAAATTTTTAAAAAAAATACATTTGGCCTGTCCGAACCAGCTGGTCCGGACGCTGGTCCAGACAGGAAAATTTCCGGATCAAAAACGCGTCCGAATCAGTCTGCGAACAATTTAATCCCAAATCCAAAACAGACGCGCGACGAAGAACAGCCCCCCCCCCCAAATCGCCTCAACTTCTTTTGGCTCTAGATTACTCATTTCTCCACCAAATTAAGCAAGGTTGGTACCGAAATCTTCGTTTTCGAATTCTCTACGTTTCTATAGCAAGAAATCCACAAACCATCAACCACACAAGGAGCAATCAGGGACTGAAGTTTCGAATCTAGGGTTGACGTTTTTCGCAAATTTAGAGCAATTTCTTGCGTTTTGTTCATCGATTCCTTCTTCTACAATCATACTATACTCCCACAAGGTAATTTCTACACTTGTTATACTCAATTTTGGTGTTTTTGATTAAATTCAAAATTGAGAGCACATAGTTACGAAAATTGTATTGAACTTTTGGCATTTTTCGTTTCTATAATGACTTGTGTTTATAACTGAATGGTTTAATGATTGTATGATTTTGTGGGTGGATTAATTTGCTAACGGTATTGTTATACCTTGATTATTGATTGAATTAAATTGTGGAAAATTGAAGATTTTTAGGGGAGACTCTGTCGAAATTTCGGTAGAATTTGTGATATTTGTTTTATTTATGTTTATATTTCATATTATTATTCTACTTGTTTTATTTATGTTTATATTTCATATTATTTTTCTATTTGTTTTATTTATGTTTATATTTCTTATTATTTTTCTATTTGTTTTATTTATGTTTATATTTCATATTATTATTCTACTTGTTTTATTTATGTTTATATTTCTTATTATTTTTCTATTTGTTTTATTTTTGTTTATATTTCATATTATTATTCTAATAATTTTATTTATGTTTATATTTCATATTATTATTCTACTTGTTTTATTTTTGTTTGAATTTCTTAATATTATTCTACTTGTTTTATTTATGTTTATATTTCTTATTATTATTCTACTTGTTTTTCTTTTGTTTATATTTCATATTATTATTCTACTTGTTTTCTTTTGTTTGAATTTCATTTTATTTTTCTACTTGCTTTGTTGTTGCTAATATGTATTAAGCAGGATGTTTAAGAAAATAACTAGACGTTCAAAGAAGAGTAAGACCACTGCTACTAGTTCCAGCCAGGCACCACCACCAGAGTTCATATCTACATAGGCAACAGAATGGTTCAACCTGGAGTGCGATATTGATCCAGAACGATCAGTGGCACCAGACCTGCAGCGCCAGCTTGGGTTACCCCAGCTTCTGGGAGCGCATGGATGGGCAAAACTACTAGACATGGGTGGTACCTTCTACCCACGAGAGGTACGGGTTTTCTATGCGAATTCCCGTATCCAAGAGGGAAACATCCACTCCAGGGTCCAGGACAGGGACATCATCATTCGGGCGGAGGACATCGCCATATATTTAGGGATTCCTTACCCTGGTCCTATGAATGATGATGATGATCAGATGCAGCTATTTAATGATTATCTGAGTGCTGCAGATCATCATTACAGTGGCCTTTACAGTCAGGCACCGCGCAGACGAAGAGGAGATGACCAGACTAAGCAGGTCATCCCTGCTGATCTTCTACAGGACCCTCGCGAGAGAGTCCTGTTCGCGCTTCTGGTGGCCAATGTCACTCCACGCCACTCTTCTGACCTCAACCAAACCGACTGCTTTTTTCTCCAAGCAGTCGTGAACCCCTCTTTTGCTGGAGCTGCTGCACTCACATATCTACCAAACCTTTTACATCAGCACCTGGGCTACATCATAGAGCATAAGGACCGTCACAGGCTTGGAATCCCTGTTATGATCTGCCACTTCCTCAGGCAGCAGGGAGTCAACTTAGCTGAGGCGGGACGTTCCACTTCTAGGACACCCATTGACATGAGCACAATGAAGAGGATGCGATTTGAATATAATGGAAATGAGTGGGTTAAGCAAGCGGGTCCGCGTACTCAGAAGCGACAAAGAGATGTGGGAGAGGGACCATCAGAGCCAGTCCCTGGTTCCACTACAGTAGAGAGCAGGAGTATGCTGCATTCCCAGCACCCAGGTGCGGGTATGTGACCTGGGATGAGTTCGAGCAGAGATAGCAGCAGATGGAGCAGTCCTTCCAGGCTGAGATCGAGCACAGACAGCAGCAGATGGAGCAGTCCTTCCAGGATGAGATCGAGCGCAGACACCAGCAGATGGAGCAGAGATACCAGGCTGAGATCACCCAGCTTCAGGAGCAGGCGCGACGATCTCAGGATAATTACGAGGCTATGCTCCATGACTTCCAGCAGTGGCAGGCTTACTACCCACCACCGGAGTGATTCTATGACAGTTATTTTCTCTATTGTGTTTTTCCATTCCTGCTGAACTATTTATTTATTGTGTTTCTAACGTTTGACAGTTTACTTTATATTTGGTTTGTTTCAGTGTACGCACTATCTTTACTATTTAATATCAGCTTTCCTTTTTTGTGTTGCAATAAGACTTTCCTTCTCCAAAGTTGAGCACTTGCATAACGCAAGTGTGAGGAACGTTTCCCCCGACAAAAGCTTAAGTGTGAGGAAGGGCTACTTCCTCAAATCCAAGGATATAAGGGGAGTTATTTGTTTTAATTTTTGCAAAAGTTAAATAATGTTAAGTTCGTTTTACTTCTCTTATTTGATTTATCTCTATTGCTATACATAACCGCTTTCCGCCATGAGTATGACACATTTTGAAACGTCTTCTTTCTTAGAAAATTATTAACTGAACAATTGAGGACATTGTTCCTCTTAAGTGTGAGGAAGTAGAGACCTTTCCCTGAAAATGTGTCAGCTGATCTAATACATATAGACATTAGATTTACGGGTGAAAATATTTTGTAGAAAAATCAAACATGGTAAGCAACTTTAAGATTAGTTTTGCTCATAATTGTTAGCTTTCATGGTTTCATTATAAAAATTATTTTGTGTGCAAGCTAATTATTAAGTCTGAACCGGTTTAACTCGGTACCTTTGGAAATGAAAGGAAAGTTTGGAATGGAAGAAAAAGGCAAGGTACTCCTCTGATCTAATATTTGTGTTTAAACTGAAACAGGCCTCTTCCATTCGGTTATTAAGTCCTAGGGGTGCTTCATCACCCATTTACCTAAGATCGTTTGATCTGGGATAAAAGACCCAAAACTGCTACAAGAATGGAGAGAAAAGTCTGTAGGGTTTAAAATAAATTTGCAAACTAGTGCTACTAGTGCTATTAAAGTTTGTTATAAAAAAAAAGAGAAAAGAAAAGAAGAGCTTAAAGTTATTTAGATCATGAGTATGTGGTGTTGAAAGGTACTGCAGAATAAGACAATACTTCACACCCCTTGTCATTTCTGGGTTTTTAAGGAAAGAAATGGTGGAAAGATCCCGAGTTAATCTGTGTTCATTCTTGATGATTTAACTTCTCCAAATTTTTGGTTTGAAGAGCTTGTTTCTACTAAAAAGAAAGCAACATACAGTTATGAGCAAAGGTTAATCTTAGGATTGTATTATGTTTAATTCCCTTCTACGTTTGTTTTTACCCAAAGATTTAATTCTATGGATTTCCTCCGGAGCTTAATTCTGTATTTTGCTTGAGGACAAGCATTTACCTAGTCGGTTCTGGAAAAATTCTGGGAAAAAACCTGACTTGATCGAGGTGAGTACTTTAGACGCCTTAATCTTTCTGTAACACCCCTACCGTTAATCAAACCATTATCTCCTAACCCGTCTCAATTAATAATCACAAAGCAGCGGAAAACTCACTCCAACGGTGGGTGATACAATGCCGTTAGTCACCCACGTGACTAACAAGACCAAATCTGATCTAAACAAACAATACAAATACAATATCGGTCTGATGGATTAATATACCGAGTACTCAACAACTACAAATACCTTCCATCTCTTAATCAATCCAATTACAATACAAGTACAACCTTAAGCAAATCTATGCCGAGTTTCTACAACCATCAAGTTACCAATACAATCCGGACTTACAAATCAATTCTTACAAATATACAAGTTCCTAATCGGCTACCCATGCTATACAACAACCCCGTCCAACTCTCGAACGGTATTCGGCTTCAATACCTGTAAAATAAAAACGGTGCCCCTAGGGGCTCAGCAAATTACTGTATATGAAATTCGCATACGGGGGTACGCCGACTACTTTGGTAGAGAACATGCGGTTCATTTTAATTCAAACAACATGCTCATATACAAAGTATTCAAACAAGGAATACAAGAATAACCAACACACAAGTTTGTTAGTCATAATATATTTACTCTTAGGCCTTGAGGTTTCTACCTCACTATGCCTTGGTTCCTTACTCATTATCTACCCATTCTCTTGGGTTACTCTACTCAAGTTCTCTTACTCTCAATCTCAATCAAGTTCTACAACACTCAATCCCAAGGCTCAATATTCAAGTTACCCACTCAACTCTCAACTCTCCCAAGTTTCAACTCGATACTCAATACTCAAGTCAAATTCTCAACTCAACTTCACAATTACTCAAATCAAATACTCAAAGGTATGTTTTAAGTCATTACCCATGACCTCTGGGCAGGGTCATACACAAGACCCACCACTGGGCTTACAAATACAAACGGGGCTATACAATTAGCTCCTCAAATTCTCAAATGTCTGGTTCTTACCGGACTACTCAAATTCTCAAAACTCCTCTCTCGAGTCATTTCACAATCTCATAGAATAGCCTAGAAGTATCTCTCTCGATATCCTCCATTAGCTTAGGGAATTCTCGAGGTCTAGTATTCTAAGATTTAAGGTTTTACCCAACTTATCGAATACTCTCATGTTCGGGACATTGTTCATTTTAGTCGGATCCTCTCATTGTGGGTCGACTATTGTTCTAAGGGTTTGGAGATCCCTTACCATACTTTACTTTTCTTAAGGTTCACATCTTGAACATTTATCAATCTTCTAAATAGAGGTTCATTATATTCTTCCACTATTATTTATTTTGTGGATTAAATCAATTCGGTCCTCCATGTTCTAATGAGTTCAAAGGTTTGCGTTATCATTTCTTGGTTCGATAGTCTTAGTGTGTTTCCACGTTTTCATTAATTCACAACATGACTCTTTCTATGAGTCATTAATCAAACAAGACTCAACTATGAGTCGAACTATAGCACACATACCACATTCAAGCAATTCATCCACAATCACACATTTCATGAATTATACAAACTTTAAATTCAAAATACAATCCAACAACAAGCAATACAATATAAGCACAAGAGGGTGCAAACAATCCGATTCGTGCATTTATCTTGTTAAGGTGATCACACAATTAAACAAGCACACAAATCAGAGTAACACCATTAGCATACGGGGCATGAGAAAATCATACTTTCACCTTGGATTCATTCTACCGTGTCACCTCACGTTCCTCGGTCTTACTCGATCCATTGATCATATTCCAAATGTTTCTATTAACATTAAGATCATACGGTAAGTAACTACTCTTACTCCTGTACTCCCCATTATCCCTTTTTTCTTAGTTTTACTCAAGTGTGCTTAACTTTATTACCTTCATTTCTCTTGGCAAGGTCGGTCGCAAGGTCGGTCGGAGTCAGAAGACTTCCAGATTTGAAAATTTTAGCCCGACCGACCTTGCCAAGGTCGGTCCCAAGGTCGGTCGAAGTCAGAACACTCCGGATTTGCAATTTACAAGCCGACCGACCCTACCAAGGTCGGTCCTAAGGTCGTCCAGCCCAGTACCCATTTTATTTACTCACTTGGACTCCAAATTCACCTCAATTCTCACCCAATCTTTTCCAATCATTTCCACATGTTTTCTACATGTTTAAACACTATAAAACACTCCTTAGTCATGCTCTAATTCTCCTCAAATCATTACTCAAATCCTTTACTCAATCATTGCTTAATTTCTACAAGTTTCCTCTCTCATATTTTTACACTTGCACTCATGTGCATTTCCAAACTCCTCTTGGTACTTTACACTTTGTTCTCTCTAATTTTGACCATTCCAAATCCTTTATAAACAATTGCATCAACTATGCCCAAGTTCATTCATTTCCTTCAAGGTTTTACAATCTAGTTTTCTCCAAGCTCCAAGGCACTATACACCATTTTGCTACAGATTTTCCCTCTTCCTTTTCCCAACTCTTATATCCACTCAAGAGTGGTTGACTAACCCAAATAAATCCCTTACAATACCTAGTTCATCCCCTAGGTTGTTCTCACTCATTACAACACCTACAACACTTTATTTCCACCAAAATTTTGTCATAACCTCCCCACAATACTAACATTTCTAAATCATCACTTCTCACCTAATTCATCTCAAATCTAGCCACACCCATATAGGGTCCTACCAGCACATAGTTACATCCAACTCTTCAAAACACAACATAACTCCAAAATCTCAATAAACCACATTATAAACACAAACTCAAATCACTTGGCTTCAAAGCCCTCAATTCAAACAAAATTTCACAAACTCTTACCAACCACAATCAAACACATTTTCCTCACAATTTGGGTTCATTCATTAAATTACTGACCCCATATTCTAAAACAATTTAAATAGGCATTAAGGTGAGTTTCTTACCTTAAGCTCACAATTTCTCCTTTTCTTTTCCAATCTCCTCCTTCTCTCATTCTTGGTCAAAATTGGCCAAGTTGGCCAATCACTTGCCAACCTCAAAAATCAATATTCAAATGAGGAATTAGGCACTAAATAATACCCTTATACATTTTAATTTAGCTAGGATTCAAAGGAAGGTGCTTAAAGCACAAAAATGAAGGATTACCTTGAAACCCTAAGATGGGCTTTTGGTCATGAATCAAAGAGAAGCTCTAACCCACCATTGGAGGCTTGTAGGATAGCTCAAAACAAGAAAATGAACAAGGCATAATAGGGGAAAAACCGGCCACACTATGAGATGGAGGAAAAATGAGTTTTCTTGGGAACTTTTTACCTGGGAAGAAAGTGAGACTCCAAGCTTCAAGATGGTGCCATTTACTCTTCAAATGGGATATACCCAAGGAGATGAAGTTCATCATTTTTGGATTTTGAAAAGATAGGAAGATAGATCTTGATGAGAGGAAGAAGAATATGTGATTATTTTCTCATTTGGAGCTTTAATGAAGCTTGTACAAGTGGGGAAAGGGAGGAAGCCATTGGAGGCTGTTGAAGAAGCTCAAAATCGTCAGTAAAGGGGAAGGAAGGAGAGAGCTCACGGTGGGGAAAGGAAAAAGAAAGAGAGAGATAGAGAGATAGAGAGAGAGAGAGAGAGAAGAGGGAAATGAGAGGAGAGAGAGGGTGGGGTGTCCTTTTTCTACTTTTTCATTTTCTTTCTTTTCTTTTATTTCTTGCTTACTAATAGAAGAGAGGGGAGGCTGTTTTAAGTAGTAAAAACCGCCCCCCACCATATATGTAAGCTGGAGCATTTTTCATCTTTTACAGAAACGCTTAATTTACCCGGTTTTAGCACTATTCACTAACCGGGCCCGTTTTCCGAAATTTTCTCGTTTCTTTAATTTTAATGGTTCTTAAGCTTCCGTTAATGTTTATTTATAGTTATTGATGAACTATAATTTTTACGGGTTCATTTGACCACTCAAGGCCACGTTTTAGGGTTTGCTCGAAAAACATGCGCTAAAGCTTAATTAGCGTTTTTAATTCATTTTATGGATCCGCTTTCTTCGGGAATTGTTCCCGTATTTTAATTAGGCATTATTAAGCCTTGGAAGTCCATCTAATACCCTTCTCGAGGTTGTATTCCTCCTACAGTCACATAACGCTCAATTTAGCGTTTTTCGCTTTTTAGACGTTTTCTCTTTTCTTTTGGATTTATTTTTCTTTACCAAAACTCTTTAGGCACTAATAGGCCCTCAAATATTTTATTAGAGTAATTTAACCACCCTAATTAAGTTCAGGGTATTTCACTTTCAAACCATTGAGAACTAGCTTGGGGTTCCTTCAGAAGAGTTGTAGACCAGTTAAAGATCTTGACAACAAGGTATGGTACGTGAGTTTTGATTCACGAATGAAGAAGATAGGCAGGGCCGGCTACTTGGCTGTGCAAACAGCCCAACGGAACAGGGCCCCCTATATTTGGGGGCCTAATTTTTATTTACTCTTTTTAGACTTTGTCATGAGAAAATTATATAATGCCTAAATTTAATTTAAATAGAACGTTATAAGGGGCCACATTTTACAAGAGACACATTTTAGACTTTAGCACAGGGCCCTGAAAATCATCAAGACGGCCCTGAAGATAAGATAGGGCGAAGTTTAGTTACCTTTCTAGATTTCTGGGTTTCTAGGTTTCCAAAACTCGGGGAGGCAACTTGTGATCGATTTTGTGATGAATGTGGGAAGAGTTAGGTTAAGTGGAAGTAATTGTTCAAAAGTAGAGTTGTAAGAGGTTTAAATGCAAAAGACAGCATACAAAAACGTGGAGTATTGGCTGAGAAATAAGAGTCTAAAGATGGAGCCATGTTCTGATAGTCTGCTGAGAAGACTTAGCTGATTTTGGGGGAAACTGGCAAACTGGCTTGGCACGGAAACCGAGGCACGCAGCTGAGTCAAGAAACCCTAGCCACGTCAGCAAACTTAAATTTTTTGGCTCTTAACTTCCCTAGACCATATCTTGAGCAAGGATGATCCATTTTTAACGTTCTTATTATCAATCTTCTTGGTTTTCCATAATCTTTTTATTGGTATAGGTTTCATGGGCTGGTTTGACCATTCTCAAAAGTCAACCCTAGCAAGGCTTAAGGAGCTTTAAGGTTTCTATGATTTTATATTGACTTTTATGATTCAAATCAATGCTCCAAATATTTCCAAAATCTTTATAATATAATTGGAGTGTCCAAAAATTTTCCAAGATTTATTGACTTATAAATCTTATTATTAAATTCATAATACCATATAATAATTCAGTGTTTAATAGGATTATTTGGGGTTTAGTAAAAGAAATCCCCTAAATTAATTTAGATTAATTTATGGGGTATTTCACTTAGCTTGAAAAAATATATAAAAAAGATGTGATGAGTAAGTGAGATAGAGGAGAGAGAAGGAAGAACCATTATTTTCAGTTTGTGTGGAGAACCTTTAAGAACCCATAAAATAGGACACACCAATTTTTGTTTTCTAATTTTTGCATGTAAAATGTAAATAGTTAAACTTCACATATTTTCAAATCTTAATAATTTAAAAATTAATGATTATTTAAACTAAATATATCAAAATTCTTAAAATGAGATCTATATTGACTATGTTTTTCATATTAAATAAATTAGCACTTAATACATGTTTTTTTGTGATATAAAAGTTTAATACTAAAATATACTTAAATTTTATAATAAGTACAAGTATATGCATTTAAAATTCAAATATAACTATTAATTAAACTTGTTTTCATGTTTTTAATATATTGTAGTTTATGTTGCATTATTATATTGCATCTTTTGATATTTTAAAGCAACTATTTATATTGCACATTTAATATAATAACTAGAAAATCGAGTGGTAATAATAAAATTTATATTAATAATATGTATGAATAAATATTTTTTTTAGAATATAATAAAATTTAATCATAAATCAAATATTAAGTTAGATTATTTTGTGTATTATTGACAATGGTAGTGATAATAATTAAAGATTAATGTTTATATTCTTATAATAATAATAATAATAAAAAAGGAAAAAGGACAAGATGTGGCAAATAGTGATAGTTAAGAACATCTTTGATATTGGAAAAAATAATCATAGATCTTAGAATGATGTGGCGGTGAGAAAAACAAGAAAGCGATTGATAAGAACCCAAATTTGGTTTTGTGATAATCATGCTCTTAATATATGTGTATACTCTCATCCTATTTTGACTTGCTTTCTATCTTGATTAATTTTTATATATTATTGTGCAGTTCGGAGAGCCTAGCGCTGGTGTTAGGGTGGTGGGTGGCTTTAGGACACGTGGAGAGTATCTCTTCGTGGAATAAATAAATAGAAAGGAAATAATACCCCCTGTGCATCTCTTCTCCCTCCCTATGTGTGAATGTGGGCATTGGAGGGAGAAACAATTTTTTTTCAAAATGTTATAACTTTCAAAATGTAAGTGCAAACATAAAAAAAAATTATACCATTATTTATCGTAATTCGTGCTCTTCAAAATAAGATGTGTCATGGATATACTTTAGTGAACTCAAAATTTTATGTTTTTAGAATGAGTATATATCACATATTTTTAAAGTGAATCTTATTCATTAACAAAATGAATCTTCTTTAATAATAAAATGAAGCTTATTCATTGACAAAATGAATCTTCTTTAAGATTGATTTACTTTTCTTAAAATTGAAATTCACTTTTGGAAAAACAAAGGATTCATATTATCTAAAGTGAAAGGTTCACTTTTCTTGAATATAAGATTCATTTTTCTTGAACATTTGATTAACTTTTATTCAACGAAAGTGAAAAATATTCACTTTTAAATAAATGAAAGGTTCATATTTGATCTCGCATAAGTTTGTGATAAGATTCACTTTTCTTAAACATTTGATTCACACTTTTAAACAACATATTCACTTTTCTTAAACGAAGGATTCATATTGTTCTCGTATAAGTTTGTGGTAAGATTCATTTTTCTTAAACATAAGATTCACTTTTCTTAAATAAAAGATTCACTTTACTTAAACATGTGATTCACATTTTTTAAACAAAATATTCACTTTTCAATAAAGCATCATACCACGGATAAGCAATTGTTTGTACCCCCTAGTTGTCTCGCAATATTAGCTAAGCAAGGGGTAATTTGGTCAAAAACTTCCAATAGAACAATTTAACTCTAGGGGGATAGAGTTTGTAGCACAACTTCCTCAAGGGATCAAGTGTTTGAGTAGAGGTAGAAAAGGAGTTCTGCTCATTCAGCAAAAGGTGGTAGCCAAACTTAACAAAATATTCTCTGTTTGTAGAGGCTATCCAGTTCCAGCTATCTTGGTCCTCCGTATTAATAGAGAATTGGAGTCCGCTCTTGATCTATCTGAATTAACTCTCTTTTCCACCCATTAGAATTTGGATTAATGATATATGAAACCTTTTATAGACGATAATTTACAGGTTTAACAGTTAGAATCTTAGTAGGGTATCAATTTGAGATCCAAGGATGATCCCAGATGTTGGAATCTTTACCGCTACCAATACTTCTACCAGATCCCATCTTGATAACTTTCACACACGACAGCATGGAATTCCAAATTGGGCTGGGATTCAACCAGAGCTTGGAGAATGTCAACATAGGGATAATACAGAGCTTTGAGAGACTTAATGACCAAAGACTCAAGATAGGTAAGCAGTCTCCAAGCTTGCTTTGCTATGATGACAAGGTTGAAGGATTCAATATGTCCAAAGCCAAACCTCCTATGTCTAGATGATTACAGACAATCTTCCAATTCTTCCAGAACATGACTTTTTCTCTAAGTTTCCATCCCACCATAATTGAGAAAGGATGGCATTCATTTTGGAGGTGATATTAGTTGGAAGTTTGAAAAAGGACATGGTAAAGTTATGAAGGGCTTGCAGTACACTTTGGAGGAGACAGACCTAGTTGCCCGGGCCATTGGTTTTTTTCCATTCGGATACCTTATTCCTAAGATTATCAGAGAGGAATTTGAAAGTCTCACTCTTATTCTTGTCAACTTTGATGGGAAGGCCCAGCTACTTCTTAAAGAAAGGAACTTCTCTAACATTTAGGATTTGGGTCATATAATCTTTGTCATGCTGGTTGATTTTTGGACTAAATATTATATCAGATTTCTGATAATTTATATTGTATCCAAAAGCTATCATAAATTTTGAAATAGTATTTGCCACGAATGAGATGTTATTTGGGGTAGCGTGGCCATAAAAGATAATATCGCCAACAAAAGCCAAATAGAAAATAACAGGAGTTTGTTTAGTAAAAGTAATCCTAGTATACTGCTTATTGGATACTACTTCATTGAGAAATTGAGAAAGAGCTTCCTGGGCAATGATGAAAAGAAAGGGATAAATGGGATCTCCTTGTCTTATACCTCACTTTTGTTCAAACCACTGGCAAGGGGATCCATTAATAATAACAGCTCCTCTAACTAAAGTAATGCAGTTCATAACTAGGATTCTCCAATGGCCAGGGAATCCCATGTCTATCAAGGTCTGATTGGGGAAAGCTCGCTCTTATCTATCATAAGCTTTACTAAGGTCTACCTTATAAGAGAATAAACCTTTTTTACTAACTTTTGATCTGGTTATTAGATGGTGGAGCTCACCAGGTAGGATCACATTATCCGTGATCACTCTTTTCTTAACAAATTTGGATTTGTTATGGGAGATAATGGTGGGGATGACATCTTGGATTTGATTGGTTAGGACTTTTGTAACTATTTTGTAGACTAAAATTGCATAAAGCGATAGGGCAGAATTTTGACAGGGAAGTAGCCCCTGGTTCTTTTGGAATGAGAGTGATAAAATAATCAATCAGGTTTGGGGGCAGGGGGTTTCCTCCAACGATGTGGAGAACATTGAAGATGATTTGGTGACTGACAGAAGGCCAAAAGGTCTTATAGAAGGATCCATTGAATCCATCATGACCCGGGGCCTTATTTGCCCCTATGTGTTTAACAACATGGGAAATCTCCTCAGGGGAATAAGGTTTTTCAAGTTTTTCCAACTGACCCAAAGAAAGGATTTTTTAATGGCTTGGGAGAATTTGTGGGAAGTAGGGGCTGTATAGGTATTAAAGAGGTTCTGGAAGTCATCTTTGGCTATAGAATCCAGCTGCTTCCATTCGAATTTCAAGTTACCAAGAGAGTCAGTCAGACCAAGGATTTCTTTTTTCCTACGGTTTGAAGAGGCTCTACCATGAAAATAGGTTGTGTTTTTGTCTCCCTATTTGATCCTACTATCCCTAGATATTTGTTTCCACCAGGTTTCTTCCTTAATCTGAAGCAATTCTATCCCCAACAGGATTCTCTTACGGTTGGAAATAGCCCAAACAAAATGAGGGCCAATAGAAACTCTTTCTAGTTCCTTCCTCTTTTTAATTTAGTTTAACATTAATCTTGCGAATAGACCACTCATTCCATTCAACCAGTTTTCCTCGACATCTTTAATGTTCTTGATCAGGTTGGTCTCATCAGAGCCCCATATTGATTCTATAATCTCTCTACATCTCTTTTCAGCTAGCCAGATGTTCTCAAATCTAAATATTGTACTAGGTTTTTTGTGGCTCCCATAAAGTTTGATGAGAAGGGGACAATGATTAGAGTGGAGTTTAGGGAGATGAAGGACAAAAATATTAGGGAAAATGTTGAGAAGATCTTGGGTGCACAAAGCCCTGTCTTACCGCGTTATGCTTAATTGACAAAAATTTTAAAGTTCAAATTTAAGCAACCGTTGTAACTTGTATTGATTTTCATATTCAGATCCAAATTTTTTAATATAGTGTTACTCTTGATGAAGATTGCTATTATGTATTGGTTGGTTATACATAACAAATTGTATGCAATGTATTTTTAATATTAATTTTTAACTATAGATTTATTAATTGTATCGACCAAGTATAAATTTAAATTTTGGTGAATCAGTGGTCAATATGCGGCACTCGACGCCCAGTCTATCCCCCTCCCCCAATGCCCGACGTTGTGCCCGTGCCTCCCGCCATCCCACGCCCGTCACACCCCGCACGCGTCCTGCGTTAGCGCCCGTCATCTTGAGCGAGCGTCGTGCACCCATGTCGATCCATCACCACCTCGCGTCTGTGCCCTTATGCGCCCGTCATCACCTCGCGCCCGTGACTTCATGTTGTGTGTGCGCCGTCTATCACCGTCTCGCGTGCGCGCCTCGTGCAAGCGTCCTCCAGTAGCTTATCGCTCCCAGGCAGAGGTTGTCCCTTTATCTTCTTATTTTGTCATTTTTTTAACAATAGTTTAATTATACATACAAATATATTTTGGTGAGATGTAAGTTTTGTAATCTTTATTCTTTTGTGATATTAATAAGAAACCTAAGTAGTGATGTGATGATATATACACATTAAAACCAATTTCCTTGGACACGATAAAAGATGATACTAATTGTAAAAATGGAATGAAAACATTCCTTATTTTAGTCCCAGTTCATGGAAATTTTGCATTCGTACATGCTAACAATAAACAGAAGCATAATGGAAGTTTGTCTAGTTTTATGTGTGGTTTAGATCAATTCAGTTTGGGTCAATTCGGTTCGGGTCGATTCGGTTCGGGTGGATTCGGGTATTTCAAATTTCAGTTTGATTCGGTTTTGGTTTGGTTTGGTTCGAATTTTCATATCACATCTCGGATCACATCATTCGATTTAAATTCGGGTTCAGATCGGATTAGATCGGATTGGTTTTTCTGGTCCGGATCACCTTTGCCAGGTCTACCCAGCAGCCACATCTGACTTGCCGCCCAAAAATAAACAGCGACCACCCCGCTTCATCTCCCGAGGGTACCCACATATTCAGGTAGGGAAAGAAAATATCTTCACCCTCAGGTCACTGTCATACTTTTCCCCATAAATTGATCAAATCCATCAATGTTCGGAATCGTTATTTCGTATGATCGGTTTTTGGTATACGATACAATCATTATTACTGCTATCAGTTTCCTGGAAACCTTCAATCCATCCGCCGCCTTCTAGTAGCACTGTAATTAGATACCACCACATATAGTCCACCGGCCACGGTCTATATAAGGAAACCCAGCTGCCATTAGTGTTTTATCACGACGAGGTAACTCAATTAGCCAGTGAAGAAAAGTGACACAAACACAACCACACAGCAGCCACATAGACAAAGAAACAAAGGGCACGGGAGCTCGTTCATGGATAAGAAAGCGGGTAGATCAGCAGCAGCAGCAGCAGCAGCTAATAATAACAGCAGCAGCAGCAGAAAGCAGAGATCAAACAAAGACGGTGGATTTAATGATCTGAAAGTGGTGTACATCTCAACTCCGATGAAGGTGAGGACGAGTGCGTCCAAATTCAGGGAGATTGTTCAGGAACTCACAGGGAAACACTCCGATGTGGCGTCGCTCATGGAATCCAATTCTACTACTAAGCAAACCAACCTGCAGCAAGACATGTACTGGACAACATTAGACGATGACGACGTTGCTAATAATCATACCCACCAGACTGATGGCCATCAACAACAAAAGCAAATATCAACGACTGCAGATTATTATAACGGCCACCACGCTATTGCAGGGACTTCTCCGCTGCTGCCGCACAAGGAACAGTCTCTAGCGAGTTCATCTGTTACTCCTGCGATTGCTGGTTCCGGGTCCGTGATGTTGAATTACCTACATGAGTCGTTCGATCTGGATGACCTGCAGGCTGCGTGTTCTTCTTCTTTCCTCTGGTGGTGATGCTGTTTGTAATGATCTCAAGTTGATCACATGTTGAATTTGGTGGATGATAGAAATCTTTTGGGTCGTCGACTTACAGTTACCCAGAGTTTTCCAGGCGACGCCGGAGAGATCAATATTTTCGACCTCATCACAACTTCGAGCTGGAGCGAAGCATTTGGTAGTAGTACTGTATACTATTAATAAATTACTACTTCAAGTCCGTTGGCAGCATGTAGTTTATAAAGAACACCGAGTAATATATCTAAGATTCATTGTATTGTAGGATAATCACTAAATTAAGTTGAAAAAGTTTTAATTAATAATTTGCACATAATCCCCTGGATCGATCATTAATTATATATCATGGCTCTAAAGACAAAGGTACCAATTCAATTGTAATTCTTTCTCAGTCAGATCGTGCACCCTGAGGCTAATGGACAACTCATGAAGCATATCATGGATTAATAGTTCATGATAATATCGAGCTGTCAAACTCGTTTTGTATACGATCAGAATACGGTAGAGTAGATTAAGGTAGATAGGTTCGAGCAGTTATATTCAATGAAGATGTGAATCATTTCATGTTGAATATCGATTCAACCTGCACATCTAAGTTACAAGAGAATTGACGGAGAGAATTGCGTTGATCAATCTTGTGTAAGAGAAAACCTCCTCGGTAGGTGTCAGGTGGTCCATCTCAATACGTTTTTGAGTTAGCTCTAATGCTACCATGTGTAACACTCTATTTGGACAATTATCTAACAAACCCAGTATCCAAATCAATCGAATTGAAAATTAGTTACTTAAAATCTTTATCTTCACTTGAGCCTAAATGTGAAAGACGTTATGTATCATTATAATTCATCCACATCACTACTCATATCATGTGTGGTATGAAGATTCTACAGTGGTGGAAGTCATTAGATGACGTGCAAAGTGAATGGTAGTTGATATGACAACGGAAAATGTTCACACATGAAGGGAGATTATTAAGGGGTGTTCACTTGATAAGAAGAAACGAATGAAATCAGAAAAGGGAATGAAAAAAAAAAGTAAAGAGATTCATCCGAATCAAGAAGCTTGTTTAGTTCTAACACGAAAACAGTACCCTTTGGTTGTTTGGTTTTGAGCAGAAAAGTGTTAATACATATTTAAATTTTAAATAATAATATTAATATTTACATAAAGAATATGTAATATATTAATATTAATAAAGAATAGTAATATATATATGTAATATTTATATATAATATAGTATATTCAATTTCATATCTATTTGAATTATGATTGATATATATTAAATTCGTAAATTATATATAATATATAATAGTATTTATTTAAACATATTTTTTTTTTTTTTAAATTAAAATAATATTGTTATTATTTTTTAAAAAAAATACATATAAAATTTGTTAAAATTTATATGTATTATATATTAATTAATTAAATAAAGAAAAAATAATGTTTATATTATATGTTACATTTAATATTTTTAATATTATTTAAATTTTAAATAATATATACTAATATTTATATAATTTATGTATAATATAGATAATATTTATATAAATTTTAAATAATTATTGTTACATATATACATAAACATATATAATATATTTATAATTTATCTAAAATTAAATATTAATATTAATATTTATTTAAATTTTATTGTATTAAATTATAAATAATATATATTAATGTTTTTGCAAATATATATTAATTTTTTTTTAATATTTATTTAACTTATAAAAACAATATTTGTTAACATTTATATAGTATATAGTACATATAAATGCTTATAGATGAATATATATTAATATTTAGTTAAAGTATAAATATAAAATACGTAATATCCATATTTATTTAATTATAAGAAATTTATATTTATATTTTTTAAAGCTATAAATCTTATATTTTAGTATTTTTAAAAATTATATATCATATGTTAATATTTATATATATTATAGATCATATAAAAGTGATATTTTTTATGTCAAAATTGGGTGGGATAAGATGGATATTGGGGTTTTCTTTTAAATAAAGTGGGAGAAAGGGAATCATTAAAAATATAAACAAACAACCATTAATGTATTGTCTGTTTACAATATCAAAAACCACATCCAAAAAATAGAAACATGTCTGTTTTTATATGGTTATCTTTTAATACCAACTAGTTTTAGGATATAACCTAATGGTGGCTAGGGATGACAATGGGTGATAGGTACCCGTTTTACCCGATCACACGACCTGTAAAAGCTGGTGAAAAACCAAAATAAACGTTGAAAAAAGGGCGATGGGTGAAACGGGTGCGGGTGACGGGACGGGTCGGGTGAACATTTTACACCCGGTTACCCGACTCGTTCACCCGACCCGTCACCCGTATGTATTTAGATTAAGTAAAAAAATATTAATCTCATATTTGTGGAGATAATTTAAAAATGTTTGATTAATACTCCATGTTTTGAGTATGTTATTGATATTAGATGATGTAGTATGTATTGTTGAACAAATATGAATGATTTTTTTTGAAAATTATGCTTATATAAAGTGCAAAAAAAATTGCTGAAAAAAAAATGGGTGACGGTTTTCACCCGCGGTGACGGGTCGGGTGGTGCGGGTGAAAAATGGGTGACGGGTCAGGTGGAGCATCACCCGATCCGAACCCGACCCGTTGCCATCCCTAATGGTGGCCATCGATTCTGAATAGAACCAGAACCGCCGGGTGAACCGGAATCGATCGGAACCGGAACCGTGACGAACGAAATTAATACGAATACACATTTTTTTGAGATTCGGGACCGAACCGGCCCGGAACCGCCTGGTACCACTTGAAACCGCCCTGGAACCGTTTCTTGGATTCAGAACTGCAGAACCAAAACCGCCCAGAACCGATCATACTAACCATTGGTCAAACATCAAAATGATGTCGTTTTAAACCCAAAGGCGTGCACTCTTTTGAGAACCGGTCGGAATCGGTCAGAACCGCTCCGGAACCAGCCGGAACCGCTCCAGAACCGGAACCAGAATTCATACCGCTCCAGAACCGATCGAAACCAGTTTTTTGAGTGAATCTGAAACGAATACAGTTTTTGGATTGGTACCGCCCAGGATCGGTTCCATATTCGAATACTTATTTTCTGAAACCGGAACCGGCGGAACCCGTGGCCACCATATTAAACCCCACTTACATTACTTATTAAGCCTAGTTGTTGTGAGGGTTAGGAAAAATCATTGTGTCGTCTTGAATCAAATGAACCGCAACTGCGATTGTCGCAATCTTTCCAAGTCGTGGTCTAATGATTAACCGTATGGAATTCTGTGGCTGATCCATTTATGGGTTCACATTGGATATTATATGTTATTATCATCATTACTTGTTATAATCGTGATCCACATATTAAATCCAACAGAAAAATTAGTATGATCGTACATACCCATGTCACTGTCTTAATTGCATCTTTAGTCAAGTCCATCTTTTGGAATTATTGCTTGTGTTGTGACTGCGTGTGACAACTTTGTTCTTTACTATTATTGGGCATCTCTCTTTCCAGCCGCCCTTCTAGTAGCGCTATATATATACACAAGTCACAAGTCGTCTTCATCGAGCGAGCTCCTTTATATAAGCAACCACAACCAGCTAGCAGCTACCTGTTTGAGTCGTACTATAGTTGGGTCTCGATCATTCCTTCTCACTGCACCACAAAGCAACAGAGAAAGGAACACGCGACACACACACACCATAGCGCCATAAATTTGAGGAAGATTATATATAAATAGTGTCTTGATGGAAAACAAAGTCAGTTGTAATGATGATCATGATCTTCGTCCAGCTCATCAATTGAATGGAGGTCAAATGAACGGACTAGGGAGGAGGTTGGACGACAGATCATTAGCAGCAGCAGCAGCAGCAGCTAATAGCAGCGGCAGAAAGCGTAGATCAAACAAGGCGGTGATTTAAAAATCTGAAAGTGGTGTACATCTCGACTCCAATGAAGGTAAGAACAAGTGCGTCCAAGTTCAGGGAGATTGTCAGGAGCTCACAGGGAAATATTCCGATGTGGCACGGATCATGGAGTCCAGTACTACTACTGGTGGTGATGGATCTGAGCTGAAAGACATGTACTGGACGACTCTAGACGACGATGTTGCTGATGATCATAGCTATCAGCAGCATCACCACGAAATAAAGGAAACATCAAATGCAGATTATTATGGCTGTAATATAATTATAATATACCCAGATCCAGAGCAAAAACGACAACCTCCATCATGTTTGTTCGAGGGGGAACAGCGCCGCCGGTTCCACTCGGAGCGCATTCTCCGGCTAGCTCTTCCGCTACTCCGACGAGTGGGGGTGCTGAGTCTTTGATGTTCGATTACCAGGAGTCGTTCGATCTCGATGATCTGCAGGCGGTGTGTACTGCTGGTAGTAGTAGTGGAGCTCGCCTGGATGATGATCACTTCTTAATGGCGGATGAAGGGAGCCTGTTGGGTTCTTTCAATTACCTAGAGTTTCCGGGCAATGGAGGATCATTATTTTGACGACCAATTAGTATAATTAATTAATTACTTTTTTCATTCATTGGCAGGGTCGCGTAAATCAAATTAATTACTCCGTATGATTATATGTCTTTGTTTATATATGTAGAACGGAGAACATGGAGTTTGTTTCATCTTCTAATATGGCTTCATACCACATGTCATAACATTATTGGTTTAAACTAAAATTAAGGGAAAAAAAAAAGAAAAAGAGGAAAAAAAAAGAGAAATACTCAGAATTAGGTTGGGAGGAGAGAAAAATAAATATTTTTTTCAAAATATTATAACTCACAAAATATAAGTGCAAAAAATAAAAAAAAGTTATAGTTCATCATTTTTTGTGCTCTTCAAAACAAGATGCATCATGGATACGATTTGATAAACTAAAATTTTATGTTTTTATAAGAAGAGTTATATTACGTATTTTTAAAGTGAATCTTATTATTAACAAAATGAATCTGTTTTAATAATAAAATGAATCTTATTCATTAAAAAAATGAATCTTATCTCAAACACTCTAAAAACGACCCTAGGAAAGTTAAAAACGTCGAAGACATTTGTATGGTTTGTAGTGCAGGGTTTAGGGTTCACTTTCAACAAATGAAAGGTTCATACTATTCTCGCATAAGTTTGTGGTAGGATTAACTTTAACTAGTATTAAACAAAATATTCACTTTTCTTAAACCTTGATTCACCTCTAAAAAACCTTTGATTCTTTTTTCTTAAACCTCTGATCTAGTTTTCACCTCTAATTCACTTTAGTTAAACAATCTCTATTTACAAGAATCGCTTTTCTTTCACCTTTGATTCACTTTTCTTAAACGCATGATTCACTTTATAAAAACCTCTGATTAACATTTCTTAAACTTCTTAATCACTTTAGTTAAACACAATCTACACTTACGAGATTCACTTTTCTTATTACTCTTATTCACTTTGTAACAACTTGTGATTCACTTTTTAACAACCTTTGATTCGCTTTTCTAAAACCTCTAATTCACACTAGTCAAACAATCAGAATCACTTTAGTTAAACACCTCTGTTTATGAGATTTACTTTTTTAAAACCTCTTATTCACTTTTACGCAACTCTCTAATTCACTTTTTAACAACCTTCGATTAACTTTTTAACAACGTTTGATTCACTTTTCCTAAATTTAAGATTCACAATGAATTTTAAAAAATATGTACATACAAAGATAAAAAATTTCTCAAAACATATTATGTTTGGTCTTATTTTAAAGAGCTCAAATTATGATGAACAATAATATAAATTTATGTGTTATTTGGACTTATATATATATATATATATAGATATATTATATATATATATATATATATATATTCTATATATATATATATATAATAAATGCAACATTTTTAACTTTTACAAAATAATAAACCACAAAAAGACAAAAATAGTGTCACCTTGTAAGGTGGGACCACCTCCAGGTTCGAATACGCCTATATATACATATATAGTCCAACATGTTTCAATTAATTTTCCTAAGTTTATCTTTTTTTAGAATTGTTGGAACTAAGGCTATAAAATAAGTGATATACAAGACATAATGATTAGAATTGATTAATAGATTAATAGCTACCACGGATTGTTTGACGTGTAAATACATGTTGTGAACAAAATTCCACGGATCATTATTGTGTGTAAGAGATGGTTTTTCATAGAGTACATTTTTTTCAGAAGGGTGAATATCCGTCCATCGTCCCTCGTTAGTATGTTAGAGTCCAAATTTTGGATGGAAATAGGTAGAGGGATTGTCAGGTGTTGAAAAAATGCAACTCAAATCACGTGTCGAAAAAAATGATGTATATACAAACACAACGTAGTTGTGAAATAAACATTTTATGAAACACAGTATATAATTATATATATTATATAATAAACTATATATTGTAACAAACCAACTAAAAATTGTTGAAAAATTTCATGAAATGTCCACTATATTTTTTGCTAATTCATGAAATGTCACAAAAAAGAGTCATGAAATGCTACTATATTTTTCGTAAAAGTTCATAAAATGTCACTATAGTCATTAACTAGATGGAAAAAGACAAAAAACCCTATTAGTTTACAAAATACTTTTAAAGTTCACAATATTCCCATAAATGCTAAAACTTTCACATCACAAAAATTCAAAAAAATAGAAATTAAAAATAATATAAAAATTATAAATTTATAATTTATAAATTCGATAAAATGAAAATATCATAAAATATAAAAACAAATAAATATTTTATTTAAAAAATTATTCAATACCATAAAAAATGTTGTGTTGTAATAAAAAAATTCTACCGATTCATACCAATTAAGTACCATAATTTGTACCATACATTATTTATTTATTTTATTTTATTCAATTTTAAATTATTTTTTAAAAGTAAATTATTTTATATTTTTAAATTATATTTAAAAATTTTGGTTTTTAAAATTAATGTTACATATAACTTATGACATAATATTTTTTGTTATCAAGAAAATATTGTATCATAAAGTTATCTTCAAAATAGAATATAAATTTTTTAAATATTTTTTCTAAATAATATAATTAATATTGAATAACTAATTTAAATTTCTAGAAAAAGGTAATTTAGATATGTATAGTATAAATTATGATACTTAATTGGTTTAAATTATGGTACTTAATTGGATAATTGTTAGCAAAATGGTATAATATTAGAAAAATTGGTATAATAATTTGCTTAGAACATAATATTCGTTTTATGGTACGGTAAATTTTTTGCAAATAAACTATTTTTGTTTTAATTTTTCTATATTTTTTATATTTTTTATTGTATTTTGATTTTTTTGTGAATGTTTAACACTTAGGGCATTTTGTTAACTAGTATGGGTATTTTGTTCTTTTTTCATCTGATCAATGACTATAATAGCATTTCATAGACTTTTATGAAAATATAGTGACATTTTGTCTTTATTTTTTTTAGTGACATTTCATGAATTAGCCAAAATTAGACACTAATGAACATTTTCAAATGCTAAAAAAATGTAAAATCGGATCTAAACCAAACATGTAAAATTAGACACTCTAACGAGACATTAATGATCACTAGATCCTAATTATAAAATGGTAAACTTAGATTCTTGAGGGGGAGCTTATTAACTCCTTTATATATTCCTTAAGTGATTAGAGTTTAAGGTTTGTGGCGTTGGACTGTTGGTTGTTGGGGGCACCTCGTAGAAATTCCTGGAAAAAAAACTCAAGAAATCACGCAGCGGAAAACACTTAGAAACATTCAAGCAGCAACAAATACACATGCACGCAGAGACATTGAACACATGTATGCAAACAAGAGGCATCCACACGATAGTGGCGCCAAGCACCCAGCTTGTCAAGCCTTTTGGGTAATTCAACCCGAGGGCCCCGGCAATGTGGCACACAGCCAACATGCGGATGGCCACTCACCACCACAAGGATGAGAGTGGACTTAAACCACCCTTAGCAGATAAGTCTCCCGGCCATCCCAAATCCCTTACTACGAGCTTCAAGGTCAAAGGGATCCGCGCACCACTTGTAACTCCTTCCCAAGTGTGTGGCCCAAGTACAAGTAGCGTCAGTGCTCGGGTAACCACGAGGTTAACCCACACTGTCAGTGCAAGTACTGACTATCGGAGGGTGAGGGCATCGGGCGAATACCAACACACTTATCTTCACCCTAATCCAACTCATCCCTGTGCGAGCCACAAAGGCTCTAGCGATGTGCCGCCCCACATCGGGGTAAGAATACCCAGGGACATACTGAGTTGATGCCATCAGCTCTCGGCATCTGGGTATAGGAGCTCGCACCGTAGTTTCAAAGTTCTATCCCCAAGGGGCCCCTCAGCTACCTCCACACCTGCAAGTTAGCTTAAAGGCGTATAACAGAGAGATACCGAGTCATCGCAACGTAGGTACAAAAGGGCTACTTCTTTTATTAATTGAGATACAGGCCTGAAGGCTTATATTACATCGTCGAGTACAAATACATTATGGTGTCAAGCTGCTTGTCTTTGTCCTTACAAAAATTGGACGTAATAAACCTCCCCCACCTAAGTCTTTGCCGTCCTCGGCAAAGTTTCTTAGTATTTTTGTATCTCATCTTGGATATGCAATAAGTTACCCTCTCGCCCACGTTGCAACTTCTTTCTCTCTATTTTCATACGAAATTCCCAGCATGAACAACTTGACATTGCTCATCAAACAGCTAGGTCCTTAGCGGGGTGTAGCGGCGAGTCTTTGCCATCATGAACTATCTCACGATTTGTTTGTAAGTCGAGTCGGATTTTGATGCTTCCCGGATTCCGACCATCAGGTCAATTCCTACACGAGAGATATTGTTGTTAGCCCAAAACAATGCCGACTCAGAGCATCAGGGACACATTATGCCTACCCGAAAACTCGTCCCATCTCGCTTGCTTAGGGAACAACTTCTCCTGTGTGGTAAATAGAAGTTAGTCACATTACCAGTGACAAAAAAAAAACTTAGTTCCGGGAAGGTAATGCCTCCAAATCTTAAGACAGACCGCAAGCATCTCTTGCACAAAAGCCGAATAACGTCGTTCGGCTTGTCATAACTTCCGACTCTTAAGGGACTTATCAAACTCCAGACAACTTAAGCACTGGTTTCAAGGAAATAGGTCACTTTAGCCACTCAAATGCCTTCAGGCGCGCACCCGTCCCCGTCCCATTTTTGCTCACTTTGAGCAAGTCGGTAAAAAGGGCTACCCTCTAAGAAACCTTCCCTGCATTAGCGTTGAAATTTCACCACACCAAAGGAAAAGGACGAAGATCAGATACATCCCTCGGAGTCGTCCTCCCTAGGATCGCTTTCACCTTGGATGGGTCCACACGGACAGCCCCGACGAGGATGATGTGGCCTGTGAAAGCAAATTCTCATTAACCGAACGAACACTTCTCCCTCTTCATGCTAGCTTGTGTGCCTGTAAACGATCCCTCAAAAAGGTAAACCCCAGAACATGGGGAATCTTGGAAACTTCAAGATCTCAAAAGTCACAACTCCCACCCACATACCGACTTATATACATAATTTACATGTGCCATGAACAGACATAACTTCTTCGTTCGCGGCTGCCAAGCAGTATGGGTTTGGGGTTGTCAAAATCCTAAGTGCCTGCAACGACACTCAAGGCGACGAAGTTGCTCGTGGCTCCTTAGGCGGATGCAAAATAGAGCCAACGAAAGTTGTAGGGACGACATCCTTGCGAGCACCCTCACTAGGAGGACTCAAAAGCGCAGAAATATTTGCTCGCTTAGGACAGGATGTAGCAAAATGTGCATCACCACAGAAGTAGCAAGTTGGGTGTTTTGTTGGTTTAGTCTTCTTCCCCTTCTTGTTAAAGGACTTTGACTCCTTTCCTTTAACCAACACATCTTCCTCCTGCGTCGATTCTGAGTGTCTTGAATCCCACTTAGGCTGGGTTGCCGCCACTTCCCTTCCGCTTCTGTGGGGAGAAATCACCCTCCTTCCTTAGATTGGAAGAACCAGCCTTTCCAGGTGGGGACTCCTGTCGAAAATCCACTAGACCCTCGGCAACCTCAATAGCTTGGGGAACAGTTGTCACCCTACTTATCTTAGCTCGTTTTGAGCCCAAGGTTTCAAACCTTCGATAAAAGCATGGATTATATCACCTTCGTCCATCATCGGGAGGTCAGAGATGATGGAGATAAACTCCTCAGTATATTCACGAATAGAACCGAACTGTTTAGAGCTCAGAGACGAGTCCTCACTCGATGAGCAGTATCCAAGGGGAGAAAGTGTGCCCTTAAGCTCCCTTGAAATCAACCCAAGTTCTTGGGACCAATTTGCTATTACTACCGTCTGTCTCTTCCTTCAGCCTTCACCACTTTTTAGCATGCCCAACAAGATAGATTTTAGCGACCGAGACCTTCAGGTCTTCTCTTATTCTCGAGGCATCAAAGTACTTTTCCATGTCATAAAGAAAGTTCTCAACGGCTTCGGCATCACGGGTCCCATCAAAGGGGGTTTGAATCCCTTGGTTTAACTTTGGAATCGTCGAATGAAACTCCCCGACTCACTAAGGCATCAAGCGCCATGCTATTCCTCGGAAAGATCAGCATTTTGCCTGGCCAATGTGGCATGTCCATTAACTCGAGTCTCGGAATCTTATTCTTGCTCTTGACACTCAAATCTCGCTTTGAGTTGTGCCACATCACTAGCCAACACATTGACAACATCTTAAGGAACTTGTTTTCATTCACAAGTCCTTGAACAACACTAATCAAATCCAACTCTGGGTCCACCGCATCAGCTTCCCGGATTAGACAGACCCACAACATCTCTTACTTCTTCTAAGTAAGCCCAAAGAGTTGTAGAATCAGGACCTTTTCCACCCATGATCGGCAATCTGTATGCAACACTTAGCTTTTGATCACAATTCAACCATAAATTCCCGACGTGGCCTCACACCAAGTTTGATACTTCAAAAATCTGTAAGCAGAGTTGGCCAATGGATTAGGCTCTGATACCAAAATTGTAACGTATAAATTTCTACAAAAAACTTAGGAAATCACACAACGGAAAACACTTAGAAACATTCAAGCAGCAAACAAACACACATGCACGCAGAGACATTGAACACATGTATGCAAACAAGAGTCATCCACACGATAGCGGCGCCAAGCACCCAGCTTGTCAAGCCTTTGGGTAATTCAACCCGAGGCCCCGGCAATGTGGCACACAGCCAACATGCCGGATGGCCACTCACACCCACACAAGGATGAGAGTGGACTTAAGCCACTTTAGCAGATAAGTTCTCCGGCCATCTCAAATCCCTTAACTACGAGCGTCAAGGTCAAGGGGATCCGCGCACCACTTGCAACTCCTTCCCAAGTGCGCGGCCCAAGTACAAGTATAGCGCCACTGCTCGGGTAACCACGAGGTTAACCCACACCGTCAGTGCAAGTACCGACTACCGGAGGGTGAGGGCATCGGGCGAATGCCAACACACTATCTCTCCACCCTAATCCAACTCATCCCTGTGCGAGCCACAAAGGCTCTAGCTATGTGCCGCCCACACATCGGGGTAAGAATAACCAGGGACATACTGAGTTGATGCCGCCAGCTCTCAGCATCAGGGTAATAGGAGCTCGCACCGTAGTTCCAAAGCTCTATCCCCAAGGGCCCCTCAGCTACCTGCACACCTGCAAGTTAGCTTAAAGGCGTATAACAGAGAGAGACCGAGTCATCGCAACGCAGGTACAAAAGGGCTACTTCTTTTATTAATTGAGATACAAGGCCCGAGGCTTACATTACATCGCTGAGTACAAATACATTCTGGTGTCAAGCTATTTGTCTTTGTCCTTACAAAAATTTGACGTAACAGTTATCCATCTTTTGCTCCAATTATAATGAACCCGCTAGATTCTAAGGGGGAACCAAGGAATCTATAGTTCTTGTTTCTTCTTGCGTTTAGCTAAAACTTAGACACGGTTCGGTAATCCAAGATCTTTGGTTCTAGGATACTATTCCTCTACCGATCAAGTTACAAGAATTTAAGTATTTTTTATCTGTCATGTGATATTTTATTATTAGTTAAAATCTAATCCAATACCTATGTGTCAAATTACAATTAGTTAAAGATTAAAGGAAAAGTTGTAAACTAAGCTTTTTGTTAGAAAATCCGAACGGGTCTTATAGTTTAGAGTCTAGATTCCGTGCATGCAAAAACCCTAGATCAAAGCGATTAACATTTTCAAATTGAAGTAATAAATGACGCACTCGACGAAATAAATACAAGACAGCTTACAAAGTAAACAAAAGGTCATTGATATACAGTAACAACAGTGGTAGGAGGTTCTAAGATGATGAAGGATGAATGTGTCCAGCAGCCAGAAGGGAGGTAAGCTTTGTGTGATGATTTGTCGGTTGTGCTATGCTAGTCTGTTTTAATCCACGCTTGCAGATGTTGACTTAGGTCTTTAATTATCAAAGAAATATAGCAAAACGCTTGCAAGCGCAGAATCTCGTCATAGCAATCTTGTAATCAAAAACAACTACCCCGGACGAGATTACCCAGAGATAGTACAGTAGGGCTAGTAGAAAAATGAAAAAGTCAGGGCATCACCCATTCGCATGTTACAAGCTCAAATAATTAACTTCTCTCTCGTCAAAGAGGCCACCCGCTCTCATGTTATATAGTTACTTGGCACAGAGTTGGCTTCCTTGGTCGTCTGTCAGCTTCTTTTTTGATAATTGGCTGGTTGCCCGTCGTCTGTCAGCTTCTACCAATCCTAAGAGAAGAATCAACATTCTTATTATTCCCACCACCATCCTCAGCCCGAGAATAAGCAAACAGCCTAGCTATCTCCAGTTGAGTATTAGCAGTGATCTCTGTTCTTTTGAGATCCATCTCCCCTCTCTTCATCTCCACTTCCACTCTCATCCTCTCCAGCTCTCTTATTGTGTCCATCCTCATGCGCTCTGACCTCATCACCGCCTCCGCTAACCACTGGATGCTCTCCGCTATACTATCCACTTTTTTATTGTCTCTTCTTCTCTGTCTCTTAGGTTTCTTCCTTGGCTGTGCAGATTTTGATTTGATAGGACTTCTAGTCCTTTACTCTCACTGTTGTTGCTGCTTCTGTATAATGCTGGGGTGCTAGTGCTGTTGTCTGTGTCCAAGATATTTCTGTCTGATAATTGATCAGGTTCCTCAGCATTGACTCTATCCTCCTAAGCTCAAAAGTAATATCATATGATGTAAGGAATACAAGTTAACAAACTAGATAAGACATTCAATGAGATCAAATTCTCTTCTTCACTGCAATATTAATATCTAATTTTTGTGTAAGCTAGAAAAAAAAAAAATCAAGTACAAAAGTTCAAACGGCTTATATAACTAACCTTAATCATTTGATCACGCTCATTAGATTGAGAAGACCTTTGCTCCAGTTCAATCACTGTTGTCCTCATCGGAGCAGAAAGTGGAAGCAGTGTCGGTGGCTGCATAACAGGCCCTCCTGATTCCACCAGCACTAAACCCGGATTCTTGATCCCACTACTATCCCCTGCCATCTTCGCCTGCGGCTGCATAGCTGCCGGCACACCACATGTCAGCAATGGAGAACTAGGCCCACTACTACCACCACCACCACTGGCTCCACTCCCACGCAACAACCGATCAAGTCTGGAATAGAGAGGCCAACACGAACCATGACAACTATTCTGATTCTTAGCTGCCATAGCAGACTCCAATCTGTACCGTTTCTTCATAGACTCTATTTTGTTCTTGCACTGAGTCTGAGTCTTGGCTGACTTGGTATGAGTATTACTATCAGCCCTCGAAGATACATGCCTTGCAACATCCTCCCAATCTTGTCCCTTGAGCTTTGCCCTGTTCCGAAACCCCATTTCGATTCATATGCTTCGAGCAGAGCGTTGACAGCTCCTTCACTCCATTCATCTCGCTTTACCCTATCTCCACCGGCACCATGGGATTTTCTTGGAAATTTTTCTCTTTTATTATGTTGATGTTGGAAGAAAGCTGCAGTTTTACTTGACTGCTGCTTTGATGATCTCTATGATCCATCTTTCATTCTCTGTTTTCCTCTCTTCCTAAACTGCCACTAGCGGTTTTCAGGAATGATAGGTCGATACATTTATTTAGCTGGTAAGGAAAGTATTAAAAGGCTACAGAGCTAAAATCATTGGCGTTAGAGAAAAAGAAAGAGATGAAAAGAGGGAACCCAAAAAAGAGAAACCACTAGCATTAAAATTGATGGAAATGAGAAAACAGCATGGGTGCTGCTGCGGTGGTCTTAGTGGCCATTCAATTAGAGAATCACTACCACTAGCTCCAACAAAGAAGGGTAAGTGAGTGGGATACCAACCACTGAATGGTAATAGGTATCGACAGCAAACTAAGTCTCCTCTTTTTGGCCAAAATGAGTCGTATGTGTTTGGCTTTCTTTCTATCGTATCCGCTTTATCCTACCCTCTCTTTTTTTTCCTTGCTTTCTTTGAAGGTTAACACTTTCTTCCTAAATTATGAGGGGACTTTTTTGGCTGTTAGCGTCGATATGA
Source organism: Limonium bicolor (assembly GCA_023374045.1). NCBI lineage: Eukaryota > Viridiplantae > Streptophyta > Magnoliopsida > Caryophyllales > Plumbaginaceae > Limonium > Limonium bicolor. Next base: position 255,401,290 of record CM041777.1, on the reverse strand, counting down.
AGCCGACCCAACAGCATATTTAGTGCATTATATCACCTCCAAAAGGAGAGTTCAGAGTTGGTCGGTTCTGTGAGATTGTCACCGCCCCTTTACTTTGGTATCCACCACCAACAGAACTAAAACACAAACGCACACAACACACTCCACTAGTTTGTTTTGCTTCATTACCATCCATATTGGGTTTACCTACTTAAGGTCAGGTCCTCTTATCCTTCACAGAAAGCCACTACTAGGCATATAACCTTTCTTTTCTATGTAGCTTCTTTATAAAAATCAGTATCATCAGTTCATCTCTACTTTTTACAAAGCAGTACAGATCCAAGGGCTACTGGCCCTTTCCCCTAGAATCTTCTTATTTGCTATTTTTGCTACACTGATTTGTACCATCGTTAGTGAAGCCAAAAGCCACACAGCTTTAAATAGGACAAACAAGAAACAATTAAGATAACTAGGTCTTGTTCAGCCATTGGATTAAGTGAAAAGTACCTCCCAGTAGGAAAAAAGAGCTTGTATTTCCTTCTATAAGTTGGTGTAGGATTTAGAACCATACATGTATCGTTTCTCCTTTAATGGCCAGTCACGTTGATTACTAAATACCACAATCTATGCTTAGTGCTTACCATGAAAAATTGATGTGGTGCTTATTTAAACTTCTCTTCTACAGCTTTACAACTACATGGAACTTTGCAGAAAGCTTGAAAAAAAAAAAATCTTCACAGCAGCAAAAAAGCTGAAGATTGACTGACGAGAATAATAAAAAGCTTGAAGCAACCCATCCAAGAGCATTTCAGACGTGCAGGTAGAAGCTCAGCAGCGTTTCCCTTTTGAAGCCATAAATTTGTCTGATTGATTGCTTGTGTGTTGGAACCTAGCTAAAGGTGATTAATTAAATCCATAAAACACCATTACATGGGTATCGCCTTGTTTCCTTAAAACCTAAACTGAACCGACCATAGTTAGATTCCTCTCTAGTCTCTATCTGGAAATCGGCATCATGCAAGAGTAGGGAGGCCACTCTAAAGAAAAGGCAATAATACTACAGAAATAGGAGAGTAAAAAATTTGATCGAAGACTACTGTTTAATCCATCATGATCACAGAACCAGATGCTTAGAGATTATAACAGGGAAGATCGAGTACCCTATAACTCTTATATTGAAAGGGAAAGAAGACATTTTCTGCAAGGGTACAGTACCAGGTGAGGCTACAGAAATGTAACCTTCTTTGTCAGGTATATGAGGTTGAACTTCTAAAGGCATGCCCACTTACACACTCCCAACCAGCAGATGAATGTCAAAGCTTCTAGAATCCAGAACAAGTCCTGCAATGGAGCAATACGGGAAGAAAACGCACGCCATCCTGAAATGACCAAAAATAACAATTAGGAGAGGGCAACAGAATCTAATGATGCTGGAAGATTGATAATTATCACAGAATGTCCAGCTCGTTCGTGACTGCAGACGAATGGTTGACCTGCAGAAGATACTTATGAAATACTTACAAATCCAGCGACAGGTTGCAGTAAGATTGTTGGTTCATGATGGCCAGCTTCCTTGAACATATTAATACTAAAATCGTTCAAAATAAAGATCGTGAAGAAAACGGACAACATTTTTGATATCTCAAGGATATACAGTCGTAGAACTTCGGTGGCACATCGATTCAGCTCCAATCCTTCCGCCTAGTGACAATACAGTGTGAATAGTATTACTCCATTTCAAAAATAAAAAATAAAAGAAGAAAGATCTTTAGTATGACTGATGATAAGAAGACTGATATGAAATTCAATAATTCTTTGTGTGATCCCTGTGCCCATCCAGTAGCGAAAATGCATGAAGATCCACTTGAAAGCAAAATAAAGCCACTAGTATAAGAATTCACTGCTACAAAGCATAAGGTCCAATAACAACACAAACCACAACCACATGTTTCTCCACAGTCTGAAGCATTATTATTATGCATCAAAAGTCAAACCAAAAGAAAATACTTAAAAGAACCTAAAATCTTCGTTTCATTAGACGAAACAAGGAATGAAGAACCAACAAGCTTTTAGTCACAAAGGAAAGGAACTTCATCTAACTGCCTGCATATTATAGTTTCTAAGCCAACCTTTTCACTTTTATTAATGTTTTGTTTTTCTTTACGTTAAGAAAACCCACCTTTTCCTTCAATGAAACAGAACCGAAGTACATGCATAAAATATGATTACAAACTTACAGCAACCCAGAATCCAAATCCCAGCCAGTTCAGAAAAAACCTGAATAAAATGGACGTTAACACACCCGCCACTCTGTACAACCACTAACTTGATCAGAGTAATTAGTCTTCTTACATGTCAAACTACATATATACCTCAAACAAGGAATACAAAATTAAAGACCCAAAAAAATTCTCCAATTCTCACGCAGAAGAGTATACACTCATGGAATCACTTTCCGATCCATAATCGCATCCCTCAGCCGATCATCATTCTCCCTCGAGGTGCACCCGCCTACCAACCCAGCATCATCAAGTAGAACCAACAGCATCTCAGCCTTACTCTTCCCTTTAGGACTTCCGCACACACCACTTCACCAATCCTTCAAAATCCTCCTCCCATTCCTCGCAATCGCATCCTTAATCATCATTCCATTCTCACCCCCATCACAGCAGAAGAACTGCACCAGATTCAGCAAAGCCGAGACAAACTTTCTCCTTAGTCCGTTCATTCGACCCGTATCCGGATCAATCAGATCCACCAACAAATCAACCCCCGAGACGGAATGAAACTCAGGCCCAGCCTCAACACACCCCGCCAACTGCGCAATCACCGCTGTGGCATCTTCCAAAATTCCCGCCCCGCCGATCATTCACCACTCGCGCAAACAACGTCCCACTCCCCCAAGATCAATCACCGCGGGTCTGTTTTTCGAACACAGCGAGATCCCGAACAGAGCCTGAGTGAATCCTTGACGGATCGAGCTGGGGAGTCGGGTTCTTCACGATCTCGATTAGGGCGTACAGGATATCCCGCTTGGACCCTATCAACGGTCGATTTTTCCTCGTCACTAGGAGCTATAGAGCGTGGCGGCGGATGACTGGACGGCTTCCGGGAAGTGGTTGCCGGGTTTCGAAGAGCGTGGGAGAGTGCGTCGAGGACTCCGCGCGTGGAGGTCACGGCGTCGCGTGCAGAAATTGAGATGTTGTGGAGGGCTGCGGCAGCGTTCTCCTGTGAGATTGGTGTCGGGGAGTACAGATTCTCCGCGATGTAGGTATCCCTCCTTCCTCGGCGATTAATGGTCTGATTTCGGGATCGGTCCTGGTGAGGAGTCGTAGCTCGCAGAGTGCAGCGATTCGTGGTTTGTTCGAGACGGACTCAGCCTGGAGATTAGTGACTTCGCTGTCTCACGCTTCACTTCCATATCTTGTTCTTCTTCTTCTCTGTGTCACTCGACTCTAAATCCCCCTTGTTTGATGTCAATGAGGAAATTCTTCTCGGGTCGGGATTTGATAGGCAGTAATAAGATCTTTGTCTTTGGTGGGAACAGATGTGCCTACCTTCAACAGATTAAATTTCTTGGTTCGAACAATTTATATGACTGAATTTGAAGACGGTGTCAAAACTCGCGATTACTATCAGAATCAGCCTCTCGTGCAACCCCACGCAGCTTGTTGTGTGGGTCTCAACTACAGAGGCGGAGATTTGGGAATTCTATGGTGAGGCGGTGGAAGGAAGTCGAGAAACAAGCGTTGAATAGAGTTTTCTTTGTCCGGGTTGTTAAATCTGATAGTACTTTTTAAGATTAGTGCAAGGCACGAGGCTAATTACAAATTCCAAGGTATGTTATAATGTTCATATTGTATTAGGCCATATGGCACACTACAATTAGCATGCATACCTTGGAACATTACAAAAGTTCATTAGACTAATTACTAGAAAGCCACTCCTAACGTTAACATCAAACGGCCGAAGCACATACAAATTCCAATCACCCATTCAATTGCCTAATTGGACACTCTGACCAAATTACTTGGGACGGTGACAGTTTATGTACAAGACAGCATTTGGCAATGCTGGTTTTTTTTTTTTTGCACAAGACCAGCACTTGACAAGTGCTGTACCTGTGCAAGTCAAAACAGCACTTGCCAAGTGTGGGTTCTTTGACAATTAGGGTGCGTTCGGATGCAGCACAAATGTGCATTTTTTGACAGCATAAATATACAGCATATGCTGTTTTGAACTCCTTTATTTGTTTTTGCTGTTCGCCTAAAACAGCATAAATGTCAGCATAAATGTCAGCATAAATGACAGCATAAATGTCAGCATAAATGCCCGCAGCAAATGGTACTTTTTTCGTTTCGTGCTTTCACTTCCGTTTCTTTACTCACTTCATAATGCAATTACTGTGACTATTGATTTTTAAAAAAAAAAAATTTACAAGTTACTTTATTTATTATAAATTACATAATGCTTTAAATAATTTATAAAAAATAGTACTACATCTTTAGCCAAATTTACAAAAAATTATATTTATAATACAAATCTATAATATGTTATTTGTAATACCACATAGATTAATAAAATTAAAAACGAATAAATATACACACTTGTTGATATATAAATTAAAATATTAAAATAGTATATAGAAATATGGATGCATATAAATTTATTAACATACAAAGTTACAAAAATATTATATATTATAAAAGTTATAATTTCACTAAATAAATTCACATAACATTATCAGAAAATTTAAAACGTTTTTTCTCTTTTTTGATGTAAGAATTATAAAATTTAGATAATAAAAATATATTGTTTAGGAGTTACAAGTTTTGCTTAAATAATAGAAATAAAAATTTTATTGTTTGTGATTTATTTTATTTATTTTTACTAACAAAATAAAGTTACGTAGTGTAATATAATAAATTATAATTGTAATACGAAAACGGTAAAACGCACTATATATAACTAACTTAACCAAACATGCTGCATATATGCTGCACTGCCAAACAGCAGTTTTCAAAACAGCTGCATTTATGCCAGCACATTCCTGCCAGCAAATATGCTGCATTTATGCCAGCGCATTCCTGCTGCCAAATATGCTGCATTTATGCTGCCAAAACAGCCATGCCGAACAGAGCCTAGCTCTGGTCGGCATGGCTGTTTTGGCAGCATAAATGCAGCATATTTGGCAGCAGGAATGCGCTGGCAAAATGCAGCATATTTGCTGGCAGGAATGTGCTGGCATAAATGCAGCTGTTTTGAAAACTGCTGTTTGGCAGTGCAGAGCATATATGCAGCATGTTTGGTTAAGTTAGTTATATAGTGCGTTTACCGTTTTCGTATTACAATTATAATTTATTATTACACTACGTAACTTTATTTTGTTAGTAAAAATAAATAAAATAAATCACAAACAATAAAAAAAATATTTCTATTATTTAAGCAAAACTTGTAACTCCTAAACAATATATTTTTATTATCTAAATTTATAATTCTTACAAATACAAAAAACGTAAAAAAAGAGAAAAAGCGTTTCAAATTTTCTGATAATGTTATGTGAATTTATTTAGATAATATTTTGTAACTTTGTATGTTAACACATTTATATGCATTCATATTTCTTTATACTATTTTAATAATTTAATTTATATATCAACAAGTGTGTATATTTATTCGTTTTTTTAATTTTATTAATCTATGTGGTATTACAATAATATATTATAGATTTGTATTATAAATGTGATTTTTTGTAAATTGGCTAAAGATGTAGTACTATTTTTAAAATTATTTAAAGCTTATGTAATTTATAATAAATAAAGTAACTTGTCAAAAAATTCCCTATTCTTTTTTTTAAAAAATCAATAGTCACATTAATGCATATGAAGTGAGTAAAGAAAGGAAGTGAAAGCACGAAAAACGAAAAAGTAGCATTTGCTGCGAGCATTTATACTGACATTTTGCTGTCATTTATGCTGCCATTTATGCTGACAGTTATGCTGTTGTAGGCGAACAGCAAAAAAACAAATAAGGAATCCAAAACAGCATATGCTGTATATTTATGCTGTCAAAAAAATGCACATTTGTGCAAGGCGAACGCGCCCTTAATGGTGGGTGGCAGCCCTTCCCTCCCTATAAATACCCCACTATCCCTCCCTCATTCTTCACACAAATCTCCTTATCTCTCTCATATCTCTCATATTCTCTCATATTCTCTTATATTTCATTTTGGGTGAGCTTAGTAGTTGCAAAATTATTTTGCAAGTAAGATGGCTGGAAGATATGCCGGAGCAGCTGGAGGACCCGGGCCAGATCAGACGGAGCTGTTTTCAGTGCAGACGACGCATATCTCTTGTGCGATATTATCTGGACGTCAGGTTAGTATTCTAATTGCTAAATTTTTTAAAAAGTTAGTTAAAATTATTATATTTAGTTAATTTAATAATAAAATTTAGAGAGTATTAGAGAATTTATTTATGATGAAATTTAGGAGTATATGGATAGAGTTTTGAGAGGGCGTGGGGTGTGAAGTTGGATGAAGCCCCGGATAGATTGATTGTCCATATTTACAAGCTGCTGGGTTATGGGGTCCTTCTAGGTTAGTCGTGAAAGGTAATAATTACATATGCAATGCTTTGGTTGAGAGATGGAGACCGGAGACCCATACATTTATGTTTCCATTTGGGGAGGTTCTATCACTTTAGAGGACATGGCAGAGCTTTTCGGTTTACCTATCGAGGGTAGGCCGGTTACAGGTTCTACCAGTGTGGAGGTTCAAGAAATATGTGCTGCTTTATTGAGGAAGATGCCGGATATCGAGCACATTAGGGGGAACCATGTTCATTTAAACATGGTTATGTGAAAATTTCAAAAATGATGATCCAGAGTTGACCGACGACGCCCCGCCTGCTAGGATTGCTCAGCATGCTAGGGTGTACATCTTGATGCTGTTTGGGGGGACGCTAATGCCATCCTCCAATGGAAACTTTGTTGACTGTTGTTATCTGCCTCTGCTGGCGGATTTTGATGTGGCTGGCCAGTACAGCTCAACAGTCAACAGAGTTTCCATTGGAGGATGGCATTAGCATCTCCCCAAACAGCCTCAAGATGTACGCCCTAGCATGCTGAGCAATCCTAGCAGGTGGGATGTCGTCGATCAACTCTGGATCATCATTTTTGAAATTTTCAGATAACCATGTTAAATGAACATGGTTCCCCCTAATGTGCTCGATATCCGACGTCTTCCCCAATAAAGCAGCGCATATTTCTTGAACCTCCACACTGGTAGAACCTATAACCGGCCTACCCTCGACGGGTAAACCAAAAAGCTCTGCCATGTCCTCTAAAGTGATAGAAACCTCCCCAAATGGAAACATAAATGTATGGGTCTCCGGTCTCCGGTCTCCATCTCTCAACCAAAGCATTGCATATGTAATTATTACCTTTCACGACTAACCTAGAAGGACCCCATAACCCAGCAGCTTGTAAATATGGGACAATCAATCTATGCGGGGCTTCATCCAACTTCACACCCCCACGCCCTCTCAAAACTCTATCCATATACTCCTAAATTTCATCATAAATAAATTCGCTAATTACTCTCTAACTTTTATTATTAAATTAACTAAATATAATAATTTTAACTAACTTTTTAAAAAAAATAGCAATTAGAATACTAACCTGACGTCCAAATAATATCGCACAAGAGATATGCGTCGTCTGCAGTGAAATCAGCTCCGTCTTATCTGGCCCGGGTCCTCCAGCTGCTCTGGCATATCTTCCAGCCATCTTACTTGCAAAATAATTTTGCAACTACTAAGCTCACCCAAAATGAGAATATAAGAGAATATGAGAGAATATGAGAGAGATAAGGAGATTTGTGTGAAGAATGAGGGAGGGATAGTGGGGTATTTATAGGGAGGGAAGGGCTGCCGCCCACCATTAATTGTCAAAGAACCCGCACTTGGCAAGTGCTGGTTTTGACTTGCACGGGTACAGCACTTGCCAAGTGCTGGTCTTGTGCAAAAAAAAAAGAAACCGCACTCTCCAAATGCTGGTCTTTTGCGGCTTTGAGACCAGCAATTGCCAAATGCTGGTCTTGTGCATAAACTGTCACCGTCCTGAGAATAATTGGACAGAGTGTCCAATTAGGGAATTGAATGGGTGAATTGGAATTTGTATGTGCTTCGGCCAACATCAAACACCATCTAACCGCACCTACCAACCACAAGCATTTCTGGAATTCAGAGGCGGATGCAGGGGTAGGGGCTCTAGCCTTCCAGAAATTTTTGAAAATTTGTATAATGTTCTTATATATTTTTAAAATTTAACATAATATAATGTGTTAAAGAATAATTTTTTAGCCCCCTAAAAAAATTCCTGGATCTGCCACTACTGGGATTACTATGGGCAAACAAAACAAAGGGACCTTCTTGCACTAGCATAAACCAACGACACAACCATAATCTACCAAACTTAAGAATTTGAAAGGATTTGGGACGCTTGCTCTCTTACTCTCCCGTTGTGATTCAAATCGGGTATTTTCTTAATGCTGCTTCTCCACTGATCCATTTTGGACTGTGTCCTCGAGGAAGCCTCTTTGCATATGGTTGGTACTGGTAGGCCATTAATTCCGAGGAAAGTAGCATTTGTCTCTTACCTCTGTTTATGGAGGAGGGGGCTACGAAGTTCCCTATAGGCTTTGTAGGAGAGAGAACATCAATGATAATACTGTCAGGCTGAGGATCCTGATGTGGTAGGGCCCGAGTGTGAGAGCTAGGAAGGGATCGTCCTCATTGGGGTACTAATTTCTATGCATTTTGCTGGGGTTTAGATGAGGGCTTTGGACCGGCTTGTGCATGGCCAAGTGTAAGTCTGTTGAGATGATACGGTTCTTTTGGCCCTACAGATTCGGGATGATCCACTAGTGGAAAAAAGATTTTATGTGACGTCATTTAAACCACGGTCTTAATTGTAACCGTGGTTTAAAGATTATATACACGGTTTTCTAACCAAACCGTCATATAACATCTGACCGCGAGACTTTATACCACGGTTTTTCCAAGAACCATGGTTTTTAGTCAATTATAAATGACGGTTTACAAGAAACCGCCGTTATAGTTTCGGCGGTGATAATATAAACCACGGTTATTAAGGAACCATCGTTTATATCGCGCACCGTAACATTTTAAATGACGGTTAATAAGGAAGTCGTTTAAAACTGCTCAGCGTACCATTTTAAATGACGGTAACCGTCGTTCAAAACTCTTTACTTAAAAACCCGAGCTTTCTTCTTTCTTCCTTCTCGCTTGATCCGTTGTCTCTATTCCTTTGCTCTCTCTTCCCCCCATCACCTCGCTCTCGTCGCCCCACCACCATCGTCAACCCGCCGTCCTGCCGCGCCGGCCCTCTTCCTCCGCTGTCCTCGCGTCGTCCCAGCGTTCCCGTCGCCTTCATGTCATCGCCAGACCAGCAATGTCGACTTTACGATAGCGCCATCGACGAGACCGCGCCACCACCGGTTCCGCGCCACCATCACTGTTCCACGCCAACACCACCGTTCCGCACCACCACCGATGTCGTCTTCCTCCGCCAATGAGACCGTTTCCATGTTAGGTTTGATGTACGTCTTCCTTGCCCATCTCGTCTAGATTACTGAATCGAACAGTCGAATACATAGTTTGATATTATGTTAATTCATTTATCAATTATGAAGCATAGGAAAATTTGAATGAAAAGGGTTTGGATTAATTTGACGAGAGATAGTCTGATTTTGTGTTCTATATATGATAAATCCTCGAAGGAGCGAGAATGCTTGATAACAAAAAAACTTAAAAGGAATGAGAATGCTTGATAAATAAAATAAAAAACTTGGAAGGAACGAGAATGCTTGATTAATGAGGACGACAAGGTTCTGATCTTGATTTTTTACGAGCCATGGTTTACGGGGCCGACCCAACCCAATAGTCATGCCAAAATCGGATGAATCCCCATTGTCTATAACCCATTTGAGGTTCTTCATGAATATGTTTGAATTGTTGTATTTTTAAGTTTGCTTGAGTTATGATAGTTTTTCCTCTCGCTAATTAACAGGTTTGCAAAACCTCATCTTGAATCTAAAGCAAAATGCATATGCCATGAGTGACACTTATGAATAGCAACAAAGATTAAAACAATATGGTAATGGTAATATTTGTTAAAGAATAAAAAAAGTAAGAAAACATTGAGATATGGTTTGGTCCTAACTTGTGAATTTTAGTAAGATATGATATGGTTTGGCAATTTGGATTCTATGCTCGCATTTGTTATACGATGCTATTTAGTATGATATATGGTTTGTCCAGACTTATGAAGTTTTATCATTGCACTGCATTCTTAGTTGTATTGTGGTGTATAGTGAATCCTTGAAGTAAGGTGTGTGATGAGATTCAGCTCATGATCATTTTGCACTACTATCAAGTGTTAATAAATCTTTTTATTGCGGTTATAAACATACGTCTTACATGTTTTCTTCGATGAGATTCAACTCATGATCAGTAGCGAATCCTTGAAGTAAGGTGTGTATGTAGGGTGCTGCTCTTAGGTGGCTATTATGTTGATAGTCTGTTTGATTATGCAAAAAAAAGTGTGAAGTATCTAAATATACGCAAAGGTCATGCCAAATTTTTTCCACAATTTAACCTTATTCTAATTTTATTGGATAGGTGTTACTACAGTTGAACAATCTCTCTTCCATCCTATTTTTGAGTTGAGGATCACTTACCATCAGGTTAGTATTTTAAAAATGTTTCAACAACATGGTTTGTTCAAAATAAATTCGTTTGTTTATTTGTTCAATTATTCATGTTTTTAAATTAAAACATTATTCTAATTTCATTGAATAGGTGTTACTACACACGGTTGGATTGTCTACTTGTCGCTCTAACTGCTGCTGCCCCTTCAACCTCTGCCACCAGTTTGCCAGATCATAACCCACGGTAATAACACTTGCATTTGATTATGATTTTGCACAATAACAAATGTTAATAGAAACAAATACTTATATGTATATATATATATATATATATATTGTCACAAACAAACGTTATACTAACTTTTATTTGTATTCCACAGTCATTGAAATATATGATGCATAATGTGGTGAAATGTGAGATTATTTTAAATGGGGTGGTTGTTTTTGTTCATTGATCATATATATACATTTAATATATGCATACTTGAAGTAAGGTGTGTGATGTAGGGTGTTGCTCTTAAGTGGCTATTATGTTGCTATTCTGTTTGATTATGCAAAAAAAAGTGTGGAGTATCTAAATATACGCAAAGGTCATGCCAAATTTTTTCCATAATTTAGCCTTATTCTAATTTTATTGAATAGGTGTTATTACGGTTGAACATCCCTCTTCCATACCATTTGTGAGTTGACCATCACTACTCATCAGGTTAGTATTTTAAAAATGTTTCAACAACATGAAGGTGGACAATGTAACTAATTTTGAATGTCGAAGGTCCGACCACAATGAAGGATTGTGGATTGAATGATGAAATGTTATTATGTAAGTCTGGTTGGCAATATATATATATAAAACAATTTTCATTTTGTCATACTTCAGCATTTGATTAAGTAGATATTTCTATTAACCTTGTTGTTATTGATTATTTTTCAGATTATTGATCCTGACGATAGAGTTGAGGAGGAGGTACTGTTGGGGTTGGATGATATTGATGATGGCGTCCCTACTGAAGAACCACCAGCTGCATTTACTTCGCAAAACCCCCGGAAGGGACATGGACCGACCCGTGGTTTGAAGGTGAAGAAGGATTCTCCCATTGATTTGGTCTGGGACATGTACCTTAGACATTCTGGTGGGTCGAAGCAACAATTTGCTTCTTACTTGGGATTGATGGTAAAATCTCACTGCTCTATTAATAAGGATTGGAAGGAGCAGAATAGGCGGACAAAGACATCATGTGGCAGATGGTGCTGCAGAAGAGGTACAAAGTCACGGATGATCTTCGGACTAGGATTATGTCACTTCTAGCGACATCTCTGAGGCAATTCAAGCACCGGTTGGTGGATGGTTGGATTAGCAAACTGGGCTCCAAACAGTCACGGCCGTGGGTGGTATATGATGGTATGATCACGGAGGAGGACTGGAAGATATTGGGTTCGTTTGGGGACAGCTGCTCGGGGCTGCTGTGGGTCCTGCTGCTGGAAATTAAGAAGCTGTCTGCTGATGGTTTTACAGAAGCTGTGAGTTGTTGATTTTGTGTTTGGTGGAACGTCTGCTGATGGTTTTAAAAAGCAGAGACAGTTGTTAGGTTCTGCTGCTGAAAATTGAGAAGCTGTCTGCTGATGATTTTACAGAAGCTGTTAGCTGTTGGTTTTGGGTGTTGGTGGAAGCCTGCTGATTTTAGAAATTGGGAAGCTCCCAGCTGCTGGAAGCTGTCCCCAAACGATGTCATTCTTCGACCGTCACCAGACTGAAGAGTTTAAGGTACTTTTACAATTCTTTATTCTTAATTATTTAAGGAACAAATTTATGAATTTTGTTTATATAAATAACTTTAAAATGTACAAATTTCATAACAGAGACGTTAAGAACAAGCAAGATGTAACCGGACGAAGAATATATATATATAAGCACTACATGGGACGAGCTGGGTATACGGGGCGCTTGGAGAAGTGGAAGAGCGAGGGCTTGTTGACGAAAGTTAATAAAGACAGTACTCAGTCAGTTGTTGAGAATGTTGAAGATGCATGTAGGGTGCAGACATACATGTTGGGTTGGATGAAGAAAAATGTCGAGGGAGTGTATGTGTTCCCACAAAGTGAGACTGCTGAGTTGGCTTAAAAAATTATAAGTATTTATTTTTAAAAGTTGTTGTATACTAATTAGTAATTTCATTTCTAATTTTTTATTTAAAATAGTCTGGATCTACTAAGCGATGAGAGATGGTTCCGACCCCTTCGACTCAGGATGATCCACTGAACCAGGTCATTGGGCAAAAGGATCATCTAGGGCGAGTGTGGGGGCTAGGAGGGGAAGTTCGCCAAAGAGACGTGTTTCCTTCGTCTCGAGCAAGACCAAAGGCTGAAATCATAAAGAAAATGGTGGAGGCACGGGTGAAGGAGGTAGTAGAGCATGAGGTGGAACGACGTTTAGTTGAGGTGCGCCGAGTCTACGAGGACCTCCTGCGAAGACTTGAGGCTTTAGTATTCGGCCAGGGGCCTGCTCCTACACCGAAACCTGCTCCTACATCGACGCCAGATCCTACACCGACACTTGGTCCTACCGTGACGTCGGATACACCAATGCTCAATCCTACACTAACCCCTGCTACTGCTGCTTTGGTCTTTGCTCCTTCACAGACCCCTAGTCATCATGCACCCTTTTCTTCTACAAGCGACACATTCCCCTATGAAAACCTTCAGGTCTGTTTTTTTCCTCCTCAGTTATTTTAACATTACTGTTTTGAGTTGATGTAGGCGTCTAATCATGCCATCTATTTCAAGTGTTGGATGGTGGGACTGTGCAAGTTGCATACTGTCGGGTTTTGCAGACCGGACCGAACACTCTAGTACATTTCTAGCGCATCCTATCTCTTCATGCTTGTGTGTCGATAGACAAAATTGTGCATGGCTATGAGGAATCGCCGCTTCCATTGGAGTGGAATGAGTGGAGCAAATTATTTGACGCAAAATCTTCAGTTGTTCCATGGTCGTATTCTCTCATTGATGTCAATGATGAGGTAAACTATTTACATGCTTCAATGTTTATTTTTAACTTGATTGTTGACTTGTATGTTATTATTTAAATTTTATATACTATTAGATTGATAAGGAAAAGCCGGTTAAGAAGAGGAGAGTGGATAAGAGGAAGGAAGTGGTGAAATCAACTGAGGAAAGTCAGAGTGTGAGAAAGAAAGTGGTGAAGCCTTTCGATCTGACTCCTAGGAGACCCCCATTTTGGCACCCAAGTTTATGAAGAAGTTGATAGGCAGACAAAAAATGTTGTATGACTTTCTCATGACGAAGGAGCAAAGTGTCACCAACTTCAACATGAGAGTGCCGATGCATATTTTCCACACCACCGAACCCATGGATCTAATGATTACCATAAGCGATGTTAAGAATTTTTTGATGGGAGACCTCCTTAACATTGTTGTGATTCAGGCCTATTGTGTGTAAGTGTCTTTTAAATTATTAAATTATCTTTCATTTTTATAATTATTTAACATATATTTTTAAAATATGTTGTTTAGGTGTTTGACTGCTAGACTGCAAGCGAACAACAGATTAGCTGCCATCACTTTCTTGTGTCCGCAATTACTGTTAGGAAGTCAGGCCGCATTGGATGGTGGGCAATGTGCACTACACACGAGGCTTGGATTTTGTGCTGCGGTGCGAAGACGAAGCAGATATTTGGTAATCCCATATCATCAAATGTAAGTATACAATCACTGGACTTTTTTGCTTCTTAATTACATTTATGTGATTTATGGAAATTAAATATATTCTACAACACATTCTCTATTTACCCATGGTAGCAATCATTTGATGTTGATGGTGTTGTGTATCGACACTTCATGCTTGTTGATACTAGACCCGTTAGGCGCCAACGACCATCGAGAGATCACTATAGAGAAATTGTTGAAGGAGTGAGTCTTTAAAATTCTTCTTGCATTTTCATTTGTTTTAAGCTTGTCCTAGATTATTTTCATCTAATAAATGGCTTCATTTTAATGCTATATTATGCAGTGGTCATAAGTATGGTAGTGACGTGGGTAAACCATTCTCTATCATACACTTCTATTACTTACCGGTAAGTAATCAGTTTAAACATGTTTGTATTAAAGTAACGTTAATTTCTTAATCTGTCTAAAATGTTGGTAATCCATGGATGTGTTATGACAGTGTCCTAAACAATCTGATTCATGGAGTTGTGGCTATTTTGTGATGCGGTACATGTATGAGATTGTTAAAAATATTGACACGCTTGATGATGATGACAATGTAACAGATACCAATCGAAGTTGTGGTTAAAGTTATTGCATAAAAAAATAGTGTGTACTAATGATGATCAGTTTCTTTTTATGGACAGATTGTTTCGTTTTCACAAAAACACAGGCCACGTATGCCTAAGCGGACCTAGACTATGTAAGAGATCATTTATTGCAATTTTGGTGTAAAATTTACTTAAGCATTTCTTAGATCTTCTCCTAGTGTAGTTAGACATTTTGTTTATGCTGAAGCAATGTACACTTTAAAAGTTTGTAAAGTTTAACTCTCTTTTATTTTGAAATGTTTATAATGGGTTTGTTGCAATTCATTTGGACGTTGCAATTCAAACTAGCAACTTGTTTTGCTAGTTGTACATATAGTGTGGTTGGTTGCTAAAGGGTAATACCAGTTGGATGCTCTGTAGAGGTTATATGTGTGTATTGGGTTGTGTTTGAAAACACATGGTAGAGGCTGAAAAAACTTTAAAAGGAATTAAAAAAACCACGGTTCATTGAAAAACCGTGGTTTAAAATTTTATGGCGCGAGACTATAAACCACGGTATACTGAATAACCGTCATTTTTATCGACTTTATTCCACGGTTTCACTCAAAACCGTCGTATAAACGGCACTATGTACCACGGTTCGAACTCTCAACCATCGTATAAAGTCAATGAATACAACGAGAGAAACGGTCTTAAACGACAGTTGCAATCAACCGTGGTTTTTTCTCTTACTTTAAAAGACGGTTAAGAACCGTTGTTTATAGCCATTTTTTAATATACGACGCGAGCATATACCACGGTTATAAACCGTGGTTTTTAAGCAAAATAACCATGGTACTAAACCTTTTCTGCACTAGTGGTCCAGGCCGCCGAGTGTTTCGCTAGTCTGGACCACAATGAAGCCAATCGATGGCTTGAGGATAGATGCATGCTATATTCATCAGGAAGGAAAGCTTTGGTTGTCGATCAGACAAGACATACCGAGGTTAAGTGGGTAAAAACTCCACAGTTATTGCAGATGAGTGGCATATCATCGCACGAAATCGAGAAAATTATGCTTTTGTTGTTCACTAGCATCGACAAGTTCCTCATCACTGATTTATGAAGATTTATGAGGATACGAATCCTCATATGGTCATAGTTTAAGGCCTATGGATCCTCCGTAATCCCGGTGTAAACTCCCAAGATCTCTCTTGCTTTAGATACGAATGCATAGTTGAAATGATCTCTAAGGAATATGTATATCCTTACCTAGCACGACACCCAGCCGAACGTGAAGTATTCTACTACAACGCCTGGTTGCAGTCTTCGCATCGCAAACAAAGTGCCATATACAAGCCAGGGTCCTCTGGAGAGAACTGACTGTAGACCTTGCAGTTGTTTGAACTCAATCACAAAGGTGAAAGGGGTCACCTTATAGATTTTAAAAGTTCCAAACGGAACCCATGCATTCGATAGGGTGATTTTGAGTGTTGATGGTGCCATATCGTATTTGTGGAAGACCATTCCTATAATGCAGTGTTCGACGAGTAGCATTGTGACATTTAGATCTAGGATGACCATAGGGATATTGGGGACGAAGATTTGTGAGGATGGAGTAGTGGTAGAGGAATTTTTGGGGTTGAAGGGTGTTCGCAATGCATTCCGCGAATTTATTTGAAGCTGACTAGTCGTGGAAGAAAATGAGGTTGCGAGAACTAGTGTAAGGGGAGTGAGGGGATTGATCGACAACATGCAAATGAGGCGTGTTACAGTGAAGAAAAGGTTTGCCATGATTGTTCTGGGAGGTGGACATGCAGACGGTAGAAGGCGAGGAGCTTTGTCGCATGAGGAAGAGAGTCGAAAAGGGTGGGCGGGGCTAATGATGGCTCGTGGCGGGTTCTCCCAAGAGAACAGTTTGACTTCTCAAATTCTTCCGCAGTCTGCATTGTTTTAGTGAGGACACTCCATTAGTTTGGTTGTTGAATCTGATTTGGACACGGTCAATCAAGGACATTTATTTGAACAAATATCCACACAAAGTCATTTAAAAAACTAGCACATAGAGTGGAACAACCTTTATAATAACATAGATAACTTTCGCATCAATTTTAAACAATTAATCTTGACAACATTTGAATTTAAATGAACGGGTTGTATGATGGTTCACTGTACAACCAGTTGTATAATACTATTTGCTGATCTATAGTGGAGATAAAGGTTCTGAATTAACTATGTTTTACTATGGTAGTTGAATAGAATAGCTAATTGAAAAGATTAGTCCAAATAAGGTAGTTTTGTAATTCAAAGCTCTTAACACATTTTTATCTAGGAGTACTAATTCTATTGTAAGTGTATGGTGATGGATCGAGTATGGTAACGAGTAAATGTGACATTGATTGCTATTTATAAGGAAAATTATATGGGAGTTTATGATTTCTATCGCTTGCCACCTGCCTGTGGGCTAGCCGGTTGACTATGCTGACCATGCCATGAGCAGTGGCGGACCTTACGGGAGGGCAAGGGGGGCACTTCCCCCCCCCCCCCCCCAAAAAAAAATTTTCAAAATCAGTCAAGGTTTTATATAATTATACAAATATAATGTTAAAATAGTGAGTGGTGACTGTGTAATATTTTACACCAGCAACCTGAGTTCGAATCTCCATCCATGTCAATTTTTTTAATTTGTACTAGTCAAAACGACAGAGTTTCAAAAGAAACGGGGGAAACAAAAATTTAAAACCCTCTATGTTCTATTCACTTTTCACTTTCCCCTTTCCCTTTCCCCTACTTCTCTGCGACTTCATCCTGTTTTTGTCTTCATCTAATTCCCACCCCACCCAGCTTTGTTGTCTAGTATTCTGCAAAGCAAGAACACTAGAGTGCCACGCCACGCACACAGAGCATTCCAGTGCACACGGACCAGGGACCACACCATCTGCAGACTACAAAGGTAATTTACCTACTTTTTTAATTTGAAAACTATTTCATTATTATAATGCTAAATTGCTATATCTGTTGTTCACGAATGATTACACATTACATATATTCTATATGATACTATATACATAGATTATAGAACATATAAGTACTTAAGTAGTAAATACGCACATGTTGGTATTGGTGAATCAATTAGTTTATATTAAATAGTGTCCGCACCAGCAACATATTGAACTTGTGATTTGTGTTATTCAATTTGTTTATACTAAATAGGCCGCACCAGCAGCATATTGAAATTTGAACTTGTGATTTGTGTAATTCAATTTGTTTATACTAAATAGTGCCGCACCAGCAGCATATTTAACTTGCTATTTGTGTTATACAATTTGTTTATCACTCAAATTAAATCTTTACTTGAAGATGTGACCGAACATAGGGACGAAGTAAGTGTGTGATTACTAATATATGAATCTAATTTTGTATATTTGTGAGTTCCAACGATTTAAGTGTCTCAAGGAAGCTTGAGACACTTAAATCGTTGTTCGAAAAGAAAATGAAATCTCAAGAAGCTTCTTCATCTGCTACAAAACTGTCAACTCAAGAGGAAACAAATAAAATTCAAGAAATACATAATGAGCCTCTACCTGAAAGGCAAGCAAGTGAACATAACAAGAAGCTGAATGAGCCTCTTCTTAAGTCACTACAAGGTGACGAAATTGTGTATGATGTTAGTTTGCTTCCACATGATCCGGGACTAAGAAGAGCATAACGACATACCATGTGAATGAGCAAGATGCTGTAAGACGAGCATACTACTTAGAGGCCCATGTCAACCAAGATTAATCAACTTCCCAGCAACAAGTGCGGTACTTACTTGCGCAAGTTCAATGCTATGTGGTATGATAAATATTTTTGGCTTGAGTATAGTGTCGAAAAGGATGCTGCATTTTGCTTGTTTGTTTTCTATTCAAGAATGATGCTGCAACTATTTTGGTACCGGAGAGGGATTTTGTTTAGTGAAGAAGGATTCAGAAATTGCAAAAAAGTTGAGAATTGATGAAGCATGTGGGTGGTATTATAAGTCCCCACAATCTAGCTATTGAAAAGTATGAATCTCTTAAGAACCCTAACAGATCAATCATACAAGCACTTGAGAAGCAGTCTGATCAGACAAAGGCAGAAAATAAGCGCTTGACTCGGCTTCATTGAAATGTTTGAGGTACCTTTTGCGGCAAGGGCTAGCTTTTCGTGGTCATGATGAAGTGTGAAGATTCAAGTAACAGAGGTAACTTTCTTGAACTTCTAAAATGGCTTGCCGATATAGATGATAGTGTTGGGCAAATAGTTTTGAAAAATGCCCCGAAAAACCATCAGTTGTTTCACCAAAAATTCAAAAAGATATTATCAATGCATGTGCCAAGGAAACTATTAAGGTTATCATGAAGATATTGGTGATGAATGTTTTGGGATATTGGCTGATGAATCTAGTGATGTATCTCAGAAGGAACAGATGGCCCTTTTCCTACGCTATGTAGATAGTAAGGTAAGGTAGTGGAACGCTTTCTTGGTATCGCACATGTTAGTGACACCACCGCCTTATCACTTAAAGCAGCAGTGTGTTCTTTGCTTATGGAGCATTCATTGAGTATATCTAAAGTTCGTGGCTAAGGTTATGATGGAGCTAGCAATATGAGTGGTGAATTCAACGGACTTAAGGCTCTAATTTTGAAAGAAAGTCCAAGTGCTTATTACATCCATTGCTTTGCTCATCAACTTCAGTTAACATTAGTTGTTGTTGCCAAGAAGAGTATTGAATGTTTGACTTTCTTTGATTCATTGACACTTTTACTGAATGTGGTTGGAGCTTCTTGTAAAAGAAAAGAAATGCTCAGAGAAAGGTATACTCAAAGAGTTTCCAAGGCTTTAGAAGAGGGAACTCTTGAAACTGGGAAAGGTTTGAATCAAGAGCTTGGCTTGAGTAGACCTGGGGATACTCGTTGGGGATCTCATCATAAATCAATTTTAAGTGTTGTTTCTCTATATCGGATATAATTGATGTTCTTTGCAAAATGGGAAGTATTCCATCAGAAGATCAAGCGAAAGCTCAAGGTTGTTTGTTTAAAGTTGAATCATTTGACTTTGTCTTCATGACTCACTTGATGCTAGCCATATTTGGGTATACACGTGAACTGAGTCTTGCTTTACAAAAAGGGATCTAGATATTGTAATGCAATGTCACTTGTCAAAATGACCAAGCTTTAGTTTCAGAAAATGAGAGATGAAGGGTGAGAAACATTTTCTCCAAGGTTCTTAACTTGTGCTCTGAACATAAGATTGAAGTTATGGATACGAATGCTATATATATTCCCCAAGGGAGATCTAGAGATTTGCTCAACATTGCACATATCTTCATCACTATCAGATTGAGGTGTTTCTTGCAGTTATTGATCTTCAGCTTCAAGAATTTAACAATCGGTTTGATGAGATGACACGGAGTTGCTTACTTGCATGGCTTGCTTGAGCCCTGTCGATTCATTCTCCTCCTTTGACAAGCAAAAGGTGCTACAATTATCAAATTATATCAAAATGACTTTACAAGCTTTGAATTGCTCAACTTTGAATATCAGCTTGATAACTTCATTATTGATATGCGAGAAGATGTTAGGTTTTCAAACCTAAAGATCTTGGTCAGCTTTCAATGAAGTTGGTGGAGACTTCTAAGCATCTTATATATTCAGAAGTATAAGCTATTAAAGTTAGTGTTGGTTCTTCCTGTTGCGACGGCAAGTGTTGAAAGAGGATTTTCTGTGATGACTTTTGTGAAGAATAAGCTACGTAACAGCATTGGAGATCAATTTTTGAATGATTGTTTAGTCACATTCATTGAAAAAGATGTATTTTTACAAGTTTCTGATGATGTTATTATTGACCATTTTCAAAACATGAAGACGAAGGGGACATTTGTAGTTTTTTGTATATTAAGAATTTATATTTGTTATTTTGCCCCCCACATAGAAATCCTGGGTCCACCACTGGCCATGAGATGGGGATGACATCACCAAGGATAAATCACTCTTAGCAATGAAGTTCCTCCACGCTTTGTTTCGGCCGCCTCGTTCTTAATTGGCTGGTGATCCTAGCTGAGGCGATTAAGTTATCGATTTTCATTGTTTCAGCGATGTAAAAAGTTGGAAAAGGATTTGATCCTAAAATTGTGGCAGGAAGGGTCACCGCTGGTTTGGAAGGAGATTTGATCCTAATCTTTTCCCCAGACTAAAGGTGTTTTTTCAACACCGTCGGGGCAGCGTCATCTTTCTGGTTCTGCCTGCATAACCAGCCTATGCCATCATAGTTGATGATTTCTTGGTCTACCGTATGGGGAGGGATAGGGCACGGTGGTCTAGCTCATCTTCTTGGGATGGCTAGGTGCCAGCTGAAAACGGGGTGGGTTGTGGGGTGACTTTTTGTCCCGCACCTTGCTACACACTGCTTTGTTTCTTATCTCTAGCTATGGAGTTGGAAACACTATGGTGTCGTTCGGTCACCGCATAAAAAAGGGTATATTAATGTGCAGATTAATCTGAAGGAGAAGGGGTAGATTAATGTCTAGATTTTTGGACTTAAAAAAATATGTGTTTGGTCGACATTTATAAAATCAGTCACTTGTGGCATGAGGTTACCATTGTGCCCCCGTCTTCCAATTAGAAAAGAAAGAGAGAGCGACCCTGTGGCCGGTCGTTGGAGGGATGGATTTCGAGCAAAGACAAGCGAAGAAGTTGGAGGGATGGATTCTGGCAACGACAACCCCGTGGCCAGTCGCTGTCGCCCTCAAAGAAGAGTTCCAATTGCCGGTTTTCTTGGAGCAGGGAAGAAGAGAAATCCATCGCTCTACTCTTGTTATCGAAGTGGTATTTACCATCGACGATGATCTGATAGTCTACCCATCCTGAATTCAATGGCTGTTTAAAGAATTCCATGAAGCAGATGCAGTAGGGTTGAAGATGAACAGAGGGATTCGGTAACCAGTTAAGAGGTATTTGAGTAAACTATAACAATCAAACAAATTATCCCCGTGATTTTGGCCTGAATACAGCAAAATAATGTGTTATGATAAATGTGGAAAACAGTGAAACCAGGTCTTAATGTGTAGATTTTCACACATTCAGCTCACACTGTTTTTAATAGATTAATGTGGGACTTGATCAACAAACCCACAAAACCTAATTATCAAACTGGCCCTATAGTTAGACTTATTGTTGTCGATATCTTAATTTAAATAGTGCAGCATAGTTAAGGGCATGGAGACCATGGTGCTTGCTCCACCTTGTAATATGGCTTCATGCTATATGTCAATATATTATTGGCTCAATTAAAAAGTAAGAGAAGAAAAAAGAAAAAAGGAAAAGGAAGAAACAAAAACAACACGCAAACACAGGAGCACAAGGAGGAGGAGAGAGAAGGAGGGAGAGAAATAATAATTTTTTTAAAAATGTTATAACTTACAAAATAAAAGCGCAAAAATAAAAAAAATTATACCATTGTTCATCATTTTTCGTGCTCTTCGAAACAAGACGCATCATGGATATGTTTTTGGTCAACTTAAAATTTTATGTTTTTAGAATGAGTATATATTAGGTAGTTTTTAAGTGAATCTTACTCATTAGTAAAATGAATCTTCTTTAATAATAAAATGAACCATATTCATTAGCAAAATGAATCTTACCACAAACACCCCAAAAACCACCATAGGATAGCTAAAAACGTCGAAGGCATTTTTAGGGTTTGTAGTACAGAGTTTAGGACCCTAAATCCTAAACCACAAACCCTAAAAAAACTGTCGAGTCAGTGACCACAATATAAAGCGTAGAAATAATGCCAAAAAGATTACCCTACCCCCTAAAAACCACCGCCTAAACACCCAAAAAACCACCCTAGGATAGCTAAAAACGTCAAGGTATTTTTAGGGTTTGTAGTTAGGGTTTAGGGTCTAACGACCCTAAACCCTAAACTACAAACCCTAAAAAACTATCGAGTCAGTGACGACAATATAAAGCGTAGAACTAATGCCAAAAAGATTACCCTACCCCCCCTAACACCCAAAAACCACCCTAGGATAGCTAAAAACGTCGAAGGCATTTTTTAGGGTTTGTAGTACAGGGTTTAGGGTCATTAGACCCTAAACCACAAACCCTAAAAAACTATCGAGTCAGTGACGACGATATAAAACGTAGAACTAATGCCAAAAAGATTACCCTACTCCCAAACACCCTAAAAACCACCCTAGGAATGCTAAAAACGTTGAAGGCATTTTTATGGCATTTTAATGACCTTTGATTCACTTTTTAAACAACCTTTGGTTCACCTTTTAACAACCTTTGATTCACTTTTCCTAAACTTAAGATTCACAATGAATCTTAAAACATATTTTATACATATAAAAAAATAAAAAAAAAATTGATCAAAATATATTCATGTTTGGTCTTATTTAAAAGAGCTCAAATTATGATGAACAATGGTATAAAATTTATATTATTTGGACTTATATATAATAAGATACAACATTTTAAAAATTTTGTAAAATGATAAAGTAAAAAAAAAATTAAAACTGTCGCCATATTCGAACTTGCCTAGTTTAATATATCCGATGTGGAAGCCTTTCCCATGAGAATTCTCGATACATATAAAAATGAGAACTCTAGTACAATCTTCAAACGATGAACATGGGTAGGTAAGTTCACCAAGCATTGTTTTTTTCTCAATACTGTAGTATTAATCCAGCAAACTGTAGCAATTAGATTAAGTACTTGCATATTTACTGCTCGTTGTCAATTGATGAGGAAAGTAGTGTGGTTCTCTTTACTTATGTGGGAATTTTGATTTATTAGAGTTATCGTGTTCTCTAATATTAATTCCAATATATGTGGCATGTCCCGAGTTGGTATTTTTGACAACAACACACCAAACAATCATACTGTCAAACAACAGTTTTCAAAACAACCACAAATATACCAGCACAAAACAACCACAAAACAATCAGTATTTATACTGCAAAGAGAATGAATACCGTAAATTTATAAAAATTACCGTAATGAAGAGAATGAATATCGTGCATATTATTGTTTAAAAAAGTTAGGGTTGTGAAATTGTAGCGATTGATATTAATAAATTAACTAATTTAAAAAAATCACTTATTATTTGTTTTTATATAAATGTCATTGAGTAATAGTTTTTACATATTATTTACCAACACCACATTGTAATGGTAGTATTTCATTTTATTAAGAATAAGGTATAAAAACCTGAATATTTAATTATATGTACATATAGTAATATATAGGCCATATTTTTTTAACAACTAAGTTGTTTGTTTTTTTGTATGATGTAAACATTAATAAAACACTAATTAATTATTATATTTTTCTTTATTGAAGTGTGAACAAGTAGTCTAGTGTGTTAAAACCATGTATAGCTGTAATTGTTGTTATCCATTGATTGAATTGTGGTTGATAATAGTGAAATTATTTGTATAGACCTTAGTAAAAATGTTGACAAAAATTGATTGTAATAAAAAATTTTGTCTTCCTAGTTAATAAATATGTATATATTAATTCGTATATTTGTTAGTAGTTTTTTTATTTACAACTTAACAATTAATTGTTTTAAAATGTAATATAAAATTTGTAATCGTATCACAGAAATCGGTAACGCACTACACGTAACTAACTTAACTATTTATTTATTCAAAAACGCCGGACGAAACAACCATACTGCCAAACAGCAGTTTTCAAACAGCCACATGTACACCAACACAAAACAACCAGTAAAACGCTGTAAAACAACTAGTTAAAACAACCAAACCAAACAGCTACAAAACAACGGTAAAAAAGCAGAACCAGACTATATCAATAAAGAAAACTAGAATATTATATATCTAAGGAACAACTAATATTTTTTCTATATTAATTTATGTTAATTGAAACAATATTTGACTAATAAATATCATTATACTGGGTTCGTTTGGGGACAGCTGCTCGGGGCTGCTGCTGGGTCCTGCTACTGAAAATTGAGAAGTTGTTTGCTGATAGTTTTACAAAAGCTGTCAGCTGTTGATTTCAGTGTATGGTGGAACGTCTGCTGATGATTTTAAAAGCAGAGGCAGTTATTAGATCTTGTTGCTGAAAATTGAGAAGTTGTCTGCTGATAATTTTACAGAAGCTGTTAGTTGCTGGTTTTAAGTGTTTGGTGAAAGTCTGCTGATTTTAGAAATTGAGAAACTGTCTGCTGCTAGAAGCTGTTCCCCAAACGAGCTCAATAACCAACAATTACACTTTCTTTCCAACAAGAAATATCAGCAATTCGGCATATACATGTACAACCGTAGTAGAATAGAGAATAATTTTGTAAAGATAGAATCTCTTTGTATTCAGTGATTGTTGTCGATTGTAGTGTGGTAGTATGTATGTATAGTTGCTGCTGATTACATATATTACCGCTATTAGACTTAGAACACAACTTGAAATTCAGGTCACAGGCCTGAGAAATAGCAAGAGGGATTGTCTCCCTTTTCCAAATCTTCCATTCTAAAGATGGATTAACATTTTGGTAATTAAGAAAACAAGAATTCTTTAAACTCTGAATTACCATCATAAAACTTAATGTGGGACATGTTTCTGAAACCGATTGCTAGCTCCAGGATTTGCCTACATATCTCTCGGTTCTTGCTTAGAACATCGTTGCAGACTCTATTGGTTTGATGATGGTTGATCAGGATGTGGATCTTGGAGAAACCTTCTTCTGATGCTAATTGAACTCCCTTAGTAATTGTTTGCATCTCCATGTCATGATCTTGCTTCTCCCGGGGAGATCTGGATGTTGTAGGCCATTCTCAGCTTGAGTACATGATCAATAAGAATCCCTCTTGTGATTGTTGTAACTCCTTTCTTCCTGTAACAGGATGTTACAAGTAAAATTTCATCTTGTAATAACATAATAGAGTATCACTCATATTCTGTTGAACATTACTCAACATTTTAGATTGATACATGGCAGTAAAAGCTAAGTTGGATTCAATACACCTCATTATTGCTAACTCGGAATTGTGCTTTGCTTTGTTTTTCCCATCGTATATAGCCCAAATGTTATTGGCTACCATAGAGATTTTTCTGTTGGACCAGCTTTGAGCTTTATGGATTAACCAATCCTGAATAGCCCCTCTTCTATATTTGGGGATGTCTTCCAAACTCACCAGATTCTCCCAGAATTGTCTACTAGTCCAGCAGAGGAAGATAGAATGAATTTTTGTATCTACATCTCCACAGAAATGGCATTTTCCTTTCCCACCTGTTCTTTTGGCAATATTGGCCATACAAGGAAGTTGATGGTTGAGAAACTTCCAACAAAGGAGTTTAACTCTCGGAGGGGACTGTTTATCAGAGATCCTAGAAATGAATTCTCAGGGGCCTCGGTTGGTGTTGGAGGTGTTGTTCAGCTGCTTGTTATCTTGCAACAACATGTAACCTTGTCTCACTCAGTACTCATTGTTTTTTGAGTAGTGCCAAATCCATTCATCTTCCTTCTGGTAGTTGAATTTGATTTTCATAATATATGTGCTATCAATATCAAGGAAAGTTATGTTGATCTTCTCCATGTTCCAGGTCTGACCATCTTGATTCATAAGGTTCCTAACTTTCATGTTGTTCCTTCTGTTCCCAGCAGGGGATATAACCTTGAAATTTCCATCTCTAAGTATCCAAGGGAATTCCATATGTCAGTATCATTGCCATTACCCACCTCCTTCCTAATCCTCCAATTCCAGCTCTGACCAGGTGCATACTAGATAGAATAGATTTCTAGATGGGACTGTCTTTATTGGAGGGGTTCACTTTTAGGATTGAGGTAGAGGGGAAGTAAATTGCTTTGAGAGTTCTGGCTACTAAGGTATTTGGGTGTTTGATAAGATTCTAGATTTGTTTAGCTAGAAGGGCTTGATTGAAGTCCTTGGAGAATCTAATTTCTAGCCCTCCATTTTCTTTTCTGTTACAAATTTGTTCCCATTTGGACCAGTAAAGGCTTTTTTGTCGAGTTACTTGCCCACCAGAAGTGAGCAATCACCGAGTCTATTTTTTGGTAATGTGGCTTGGAATCTTGAGGATGGACATAGTGAGAGTGGGGATTGACATGAGCACACTAAAGGTAAGGATAGATCTAGCAGCTTGGACCACAGGTCTGCTCAAATTATGGATTCTTTTTCTAATAGTATCCAGGATGTACCCAAATGTTTCATTCTTGTTTCTGCCTATCTTAGTGGGAAGTCCAAGGTATTTTTTGAAGTGGGTGACCACTTGTACATTCAGAGAAGTGGCCATTTGGGTTTTTGCCTCTGGTCTAACTTTCTTACTAAAGATAATCTCAGATTTTTGATGGTTTATTTCTTGACCAGAGGCTTTTAGAAAGTTGGTCAAGAGGTTATCTAGGTAGTTCACATTCTGAGGGGTAGCTATATCATAAAGGATCATGTCATCCGCAAAGGAGAGATGTGGGATGGGAGGGGTGTCATTGTTAATACTGATACCATGGTATAACTTATCTGACATTGCTTGGTTAAGGGATCTGGAAATGGATTATTGGGTGAGAATAAAGATAAAAGAGGATATAGGGTCTCCTTGATGGATACCCCTTTGTTTAGAAAAAGGTCTTCCTAGGGTACCATTGATAATAACCGAGCCTTTAACTGAGGAAATGCAATTCATGACCAGTATTCTCCAGTAGTCAAGGAATCCCATAGCTTTTAGCATTTAATTAATGAATGGCCATTCTAATCTATCATAAGCTTTACTCAGGTCTATCTTACACACGAACATAGGGTTTTTGTGGCTTGGGTTTTGGCTATTCTATGATATAACTCCCCTGCAAGGATAACATTGTCAATAATGAGTCTTTTCTTGACAAAGCCTGATTGGTTTTCATAGATGATCTCAGGAAGGATATTTTGTAATCTGTTGGCTAGGACTTTTTGTGATGATTTTATAAGTGAAGTTACAAAGGGCAATGGGTCTAAAGTTTCAGATGAGTGGCACCAGGGATTTTAGGAATAAGAGTAACATAATAGTCATTAAGGGAAGGAGGAATCGGAAACCCATTGAGGATGTTCAAAGCTAGCTGGGTGATTTGGTTTCCAATAATACTCCAGAAGTGTTTATAGAACTTTCTGTTGAAGCCATCTGGTCCAGGGGCTTTATTAGAGCCTAAACTTTTGACAGCCAAGAAAATTTCAGCTTCATTGTATTCTAAGGCCAAGGCAGCTTTATGATCATCTTTGAGAATGTTACCCACCAGATTGCAGAAGGGTTCAGGATTGTCTATGTTTGTAGCTTTAAAAAGATTTTGAAAGTGGGATCTAGCAGTCCTATCTAGTTCCTCCCAAGAGAAGACCATGCTACCATTGTCTTGTTCAGCCCAAAGATAGTGTTTCTCTCTGTTGGCAGAGGCTTTGGAATGAAAAGGGCCGAGTTTTTGTCTCCTTCTTTCAACCATTTATCTCTAGCTCTCCACCGTTTCCACACAGAGTTCCTCTTTATATTGGGGAAGCTTCATCTCAGAAAGTACAGACTTTTCCTATTCGAGATGCTCCCTATGTGTTTTGGCCAACTAAGGAAGTTTTGTGAAGCTCCAGGGTTTTGATTTATTATTTTGTTTCTTCTGACCTTATGAATATTCAACCATTCCAAGCTTGTAATTTTTGTCTACAGCTACTTTCTGTTCTCCAATAGATTGTGGTTATGTGGACCCCAGCAATTTACTACTATTTTCCTACAACTATCCTCTATTAACCACATATCCACAAATCGAAACATACTCCCCAGGTTTTTTTTGAGAGCCTAGGAATTTAATAAGGGGGGGGGGGGCAATGATATGAATGCTCCCTAGGTAGGTGTTGAACTGAAAGGGATGGAAAAAAGGTTTTTAGGCATCTGAGGAGATAAAAGTACTCTCGATCTAATCTACTAACTGAAAGGCAGGGTTCAGGTTGGCAGTAAGTATAGGTGAAAGGGGATCCTATGAAACCAGCATTTATTAGCCTAGCATCCCGGATCTCATTCCTAAAGGGGGCCATATGGGTCTCTATCCCTTCTGATCCTACCCCTCCTTTTCTTTTTCAAACATGATCTGATTAAAATCCCCTGCAATAACCCAAGGGATATTAACTTGCTGTCTAAGGGCTAAAAAGTTTCCAAGACAAGTATTTTAAACTCCAATTAGCCCACCACCATAAAACCCCGTGAAATGAAAATATTCATACGTGGGAGGGAGACTTCCACTGCATGTGTTTAGGAGAGGAATTGACCAGAGATAAGAGAATATCCTTCTTCCACAATAAGGCTAGACCACCACTTCTCCCCTTACTAGCAACACTGATTCCATTATACATGCCCCATTTACCAAAATCAGATCCATCTCAGAGGTGATCTGTGGGTCTCCATCAAGAACATAATTCAGGTTTGTGTTTTTTTAATAACCCCGAAACCCAAGAAACTGCCCTGGGGTCGACCCAAACCCCGACAGTTATAGGATATGTAACTCATTTGGGCAGGCCCCACCTGCTGACTAGCAAGGTCTCCCTTTTCTAGGATAGAATCATCAGAGTCAGTCTCCTCTATTTCTTCCCCATATGGCCGAGGTGATCTAATCATCAGAGGCTGAGCTTTTTGAAACTTTCCTTTTTTGAAAGAAGGTTTGATGGGTCCAAGTAGCAATGAGGGGTAGACTTTTTGTTTGTCTGGTCTTTGGATAAAGGGAATAGAGTCATCTTTCTGGTTAGGGGAGGGTAGTTATCAGAGGGGGTTGGTTTTGAGATCTACTTCTTGGATGAGTGGCTTATAGGCAGAGGGGGTTTTTGGTTAATAGACTGAGGGCTACTGGGCTTTCTTTGAGCATGTAAACCAAAATCAGAAAGGGCGACATTCTAATCAAATTGCTGATAGACTTGGTTAATTTGGAGATAGGGGGGATTCTGATACCTTGGTGATCCAGAGTGCTGGGTAGAGGGCAGAGAGGAGAGTTTTCCTATAATAGGATGAAATTGAACTGGGGGAATTGGTACGTTGCATGACAATAGGGATTGGTTTGAGCTGGTGGAGTTGATTGAGATTCTGAGTTATCTGATATGGCTTAAAGTTTGAAGATTTTGTTGATAGGGGGATATTGAGGAGGTGAGTCTTTGGATATTGAATTGACAGAGGGTGAGGGGGAATGGCTTTTATTGGAGTTGGATACAAAGGAGTATCTGGTGTCTGATTGACTGTGGAGCTGGGTCTGAGACTGAGGTTAATATTTTGAGAGGGATTCATGGCCAAGGATAAGTTAACATTAACCTTAAGGTCAGGGGTAAAGGTATGAGTATAGGGGTTAGGGTGCCAGGAGGTATTCTTCTCTAATTAATCCTTCATTTTTCCATTGTTGGAGGAGTAATTCTTCTGAGGCTGGGGAAAGTAGGCTAGCATTCTCAGCTCTGATGGCCAAATTTATTAGTTTCTTTGGGATTTCTTTATCACCTTACAATCATTCGCAGTATGGGTAGCCTTGCCACATCTATAGCAGAAGTTGGGAAGGTTTTCATAAGAGACACGACAGATTCTTATGGTTTGACCAGTAGTGACAAGTAGAACTCTACATAAGGGGTTTTCCACATTAATTTCTATCCTAAATCTGAGAACTCTTGAAGTAAGGGGGTTTACCTTATCTGGTACTTCATGAACTTCCCCAACCTCTGAGCTAGAGAATGGCAGATGGTTTGTTGCAGAATCATATAGAAGACCATGGACTCCAGCCCAGAGTTTGATGGTTCTCGGGTCATGTTCACCATAGCTCAATGAAGGTTTAGGGGCATCAGGGCTAATAGGCAATTTTGGAAATGCCAGGGGCCATTCGCCAGTATGTGGTTGGCTTCATTTTCATTCAAAAACTGAAAGGAGAAGCAGTTGAACTCCACTTCATTAACTCTCAGATAAGGTTTGGGTTTCCATATTTGGGTCATGAAATTTTGCATTTGTCTGGCATGAATTCGACTAGGATGCCAGACTTTGCCAAACAAAGCCTTTTTGAAATCAGGGTGGGATGGTTCTATGATGAGGGTTCAGTGTTTGTGGATTCCGATTCAGTAGGGTGGAGTTTGAGGTTATTCCAGCTTTGGAGAATGTTGTCCATGGCTGCGATCGCATACAGAGAGAGGAGGTTTTGAACTATCGGGTGTGGTAATAGATTGGAGTTGGTTCGACTTGAAATCGTAAATCAAGATATACCTATGTCTTATTTTCATTCTAATGTAGCTAAGAATCATAATCCGTTCTACAAACATTTGAGTATCTGGAGTTTTTGTATCAGAGAAATCAAAACCTAGGTCAGAAATTCGATGGATAGATCTACCTCTACTATTTGATCCAACCGGTGCCGATTCTTCTCCTCTTCTTCTTCTAGCGTGCCGTGTTGTTGTCGCCTCTGCTCAACCAAGTCCATTGATCCAGATGCGACGTCCACCTGATTCGCATGCGTCGTCTTTCCGTCTTCCTCTCCTTCTCTCTGGTGCCGCATTGAATCTCTCTCTCCCCCTTCCATAGACTCTCCCCCCTGAGAGAATTTCTCGTATTTTACAGGTCTAGCACAAATCTGTGCAAATAGCTCATCATGAGCTATAATCTTCTCCTCATTGGGTGTGATTTCAATGAGGAAGAAGAAGGGGTTGGGATATCTGTTCGCGCGTGGGGGCGTTCTTAAGGAGACTTTCTCTCTCTCTCTTTTTTTTATTTTGTGTATAGTTGCTTCAATTGTCCTAGCAGACGGTCCACCGTGCAGTTCAGCCCGCAATCCTAGGTGCAGTGCATCTATGTGACAGTTCAGTCAGCATTTGACTGGTTATGTGGTAATTGGTAAAAGAGTAAAATATTAAACTTTAAATTGTTGTAATTTTTGAAATATAAATCCAAAAAAATGCACCATTATTCATCTAAATTCAAGCTCTTCAAAACAAGATCAATCATGGATATGTTTTGACAAATTTAAAAATTTACATTAGTTTGTATATATCTGTATATCATCTACACTTATGATTCACTATATACAATTTAAAATACACCATAAAAACATAATAATACACTACAAAACAATAATGACCCATTATCTGTTACGAATGTGGTTTGTTAAGGAAATTTATGATTCAGCATATAAGGCTTAAAAAATATCATACAAATCATAATACACCACAAAATAATAATAATAGTAGTAGTATATCACAAAACAATAATGATCCATTATTAGTTCTGAATTTTGTTTCTAATTCACCATTTGTTAATTACTGAATCATAATATCAATTTTAATAAGAATCATAATATTTCATCATAACATATAAAAAGTAAAAATAAAACAAACAATAATATACATAAAACAATATTTGGTACGTAAGAAAAAATACATGATTCACCATATAAGGTTTAGGATACATTACAATACAATAATAATACACTAAAAATAATAATTATTTTTATCGGTTCCGAAGTTTATCATTTAATTCACCACTTATTAGTTAATGATCATAATATCAATTTTAATGATCATAATATCAATTTTAATGAATCATAATATCAAAATTAATGAATCATATTATGATTTTAGTGTATCATTGTATACATGTAAAAATAAAAAAAATTAAACAATAATACAACACACAACAATATTTGGTATGTATGAAAAATACATGATTCACCATAGAATATTTAAAATACACTATAGAACAATAATAATACACTACAAAACAATAATGATTTTGTATCGGTTCCGAAATTTGTAATCTAATTCACCACTTATTAGTTAATGAATGATAATATCAACTTAATGAATCATAATATCAAAATTAATGAATCATATTATCATTTTAGAGTATTAACATACACATGTAAAAATAATTTTTTTTCAAAGTTGTCAAAACATGTCCATGACTGATCTTGTTTTGAAGAGCTTGAATTTAGAAGAATGATGATATAACTGTTTTTCATTTTGGATTTATATATTGAAAGTTATAACCATTTAAAGTTAATATAATAAAAAGGCAGTCCAGTCAGCAAAACAGTCCAGTCAGCTGCTGATTGGGACTACCATATCGCAGCTCACAACATATTTTTACACGGACTACCCGTACGCTCGAATTTAACCTGGTTACATAGTGTAAAGAATTGGACTGATGAAATAAAAGAATAGGCTTAATTATTTATGAGTTAGGCTGATGCAAGTGTTTTGTGGCCTTTGTAAACCATATCATCACCTTTAGGGGCATTTATTTTACGTAATCAGCAAAGGAATCTGAATTACTCAAAAACTCTCTATCTTGATTCTCCACTCCATACAAGAGAATGGGATTAGTACATTTTGACCGACAACATGTGATCATTGACTGATGATTAATGACTATTGATCTGGTAACTGGTGAATGTTGACTGACAATTAGTGACTGTTGATTAGCAGTCGACAATTGTTCATTGACCAGACCGGTTATTTATTTTATATTCCTTGAAACAAACGCCCTTATTGTTGCAATAATTAGCTTAACCCATATTATCAATGAGCCCGGCAACATGTGAATTCAAACACGGCAATATTTAATATGGAAAGATCATAATTAAGGACGTGGACATTCACAGCCATTTTCAGATGGACAAATAATTATCAAACTAGAATTAAAATTATATGCCTTTTCTATGTCCCTACGTGGACACATCAAGTTATAAGAAAATTTGATTTGAGTATGACTTTGTTACTTTATCTACTATTCTGTTGATATTTCCACTCTAAAAACGATTTCTCCGGTCCATTATTATTTTTTGGGAAAATTCACGATATACCCCTATTTTCTTTCATAATTCACAATATACCCCTGTAATTTTCGTAATTCAGCTTTAAACATGCTTAAATGTTGTCCAAAATTGATGAAACTTTACATGGACGATGCTAAAGTTTATATTTTGGTCCAATATCAAATATGAAGCTTTTTAAGATCACATGTGACCTGTGGGACCCAATGAACATGTGACTGTTCATTGGGTCCCACAGGTCACATGTGAGCTTAAAAAACTTCAAATTTGATATTGGACCAAATATAACACTTTAGCATTGTCCATGTAAAGTTTCATCAATGTTGGACAACATTTAAGCATGTTAAAGTTGAATTACTAAAATCATAGGGGTATATTGTGAATTACGAAAGAAAACAGGGGTATCTCGTGAATTTTCCCTTATTTTTTCAACCAAAATAACTGTATTAGATTATTTGTAATACTAATATTTTTTAATCTTTTACGAAATAAGCTAATTGTACTAGCTAAGTATAACTCAATTGTTTATTTATTTATTAATTAACGTATTTCCAAAACTCTTAAAAAATTAAAGATGGTTTAATTTTAAGACATGTGGAGTAATTAGCACCCTATGAATTCCCTTTTGTTAATAATCAATTGATCAAGGAAAATTTAAATTCCCTTAACTGTCAAGTTTATTTGGAGGTATGTAGAAGTGAGCATTCAGTTTGGACATTTTGGATTTACCCAAAATCCGAATTAACTGAATTTTTTTCTAATTTTTAACCGAATTTTGTAACCGAATTTAAAATTTCAGTTAAAAGTTATTCAAATTATAATTTGGTTTGTATTTCGATTTTAACTTTGTCTAATTTGGTTAACCGAATTTTTCAAAAAATTTCTTAAAAACTATTCTTTTTCTTTTTTTTTTTTATGAAACTGGACTTAACTAACTATTATCATGAGAGAGTACATCTGCTGAGAGCAGAGAAAACACTTGCTCCGGAGAGCTGTCAAGGGCTGTGAAGCCTTGTCTACCCCCCAAAGCTATTTTTAGCTAAACAATCAGCTACTCTATTAGCACTCCTCTTAATCTTAACAAAACCGCAGCTTCTAAAACTAACACTAAGCCTCTCAATGGCTTTACATACACTCTCATAAGGATGAGTAGCACTTCTAATCTTAGAGATACACTTGAGACTCTCAGCACAATCAGATTCTATAACAATATTATGGCAGCCTTTGCTACTAGCTAGCCGCAATCCATCTAGAATAGCCCAGAGTTCTGCTTCTTGTGCACTTGCACACCCCAGGAAGTGTGTAAAACCAGCAATCCAATCACCTTTGTCGTCTCTGCAGCATCCTCCTGTAGCTGCGTTTCCATTCTGAGCAACAGCACCATCCACATTAACTTTGATGCAGCCATTGTGGGGGGGGAAGCCATCTCAATAGCTCAGTTTCCACAACTCTATTCTGCAGATGAACTATCGGCTCCACCTCAAACCATTCCTGCAGTTTCTGAGAAAGAAGAGTAAGTGGCAAATCTGTCTCCGGAATATCATTATGAAACTTATGATTACGCCAGAACCAAATTAAATAACAGGTAACCGCAAAGGTTTTAGGCCAATCAGCATAATTAGAAACCAACAAATCAGATTGTCTAAGGTTCCTTTCCAACCACACTTTAAAATCGCAATCAGCCCATTGACTAAATGGAAAATTGTTCTTCAGCAAGTGTGACCAAACATTTAAACTCACCGGGCATTCTCTGAAAAGATGATTAGCAGTTTCAGATTGACCACAAGCATCACATAAATCATTATCAATCAGACCACGACTAAGCAAAAGATTTTTAGTTTTAAGACCATCATGAGCTATCATCCAAAGGCATATCTTAACTTTACCAGGAACTTTAAGGCCCCAAATCAGATTCCAAACAGAGCTATTAATCCTTTATCTCGAATAAGTTCATAGGCAGAAGATACAGTCATTTCACCAGATCGACTACCTTTCCAGATAATGGTGTCCTCTAAGTCCGAAACCAGAATTGCTTTACTGGCTAATTTATTCAGAATAACAGGCGGAAGCTTACCAGAGATAAATTCCCATTTCCAACCCCGATTATCATCCACATTTCCTCCACAGTACAGCTGTAATTAACCGGATCAAAGAAAACAAAAGCTCACATAAAGGAGAACCAGCAAGCCATTTATCAGACCAAAATTTAATAGTTTTACCTTCCCAAGTCTCCACCTAGACCCACTAGCCACAATATCCTTAGACTCAACTATGTTTTTCCAAGTGCTAGACACAGATCTAGCATTCGAGTTCCTATATTTATTGAGCAAGATTCTAGCCCAAAGACTATCCTGGTTGTTTGTTAAGTCTCCAGCTCAGTCTGGCAAGGCAGGCTTGATTCATGGTTTTGGAGGGTCTAAGACCTAACCCTCCTTCCTGAAAAGGTCTACAAATCTTCTCCCAAGAAATGGTATGCAATTTCCTTTCACTGTCCTTGTGACCCCATAAAAGGCTCTACTAATCTTATCCAACTTTTGGCATGTTGATTGGGGGATATTTTGGCTCATATATTGAAAGTAGGAATAGCACTAAGGACAGATTTAACAAGGACAAGCCTCCCAGCAAAAGATAAAGAGTTAGCCTTCCAACAAGAAATGCGCCTATTAACCTTCTCAATAAGATCATCGAAATTACTAGAGAGTCTTCTCCCCGAGATTAAGTTAAGGCCCAAATATTTCCAAATCTATCCGCAAGGGGAATTTTCACCAGATTACTAATCTCTACTTTCCTGGCAGGACTAACATTGTTAGAGAAAAGGATACTCGATTTGCTAAAGTTAATTTTCTCACCCGAGGCAGCACAAAATTCATTCAGCACACTAATCATAGTAGTGACATTAATAACAGAAGCACTACCCATAAGAATAATATCGTCTGCAAAAAACATATGCGAAATAGAAGGACCAATTCTACTTAATTTAATAGGGCACCAATCCTTCCCAATTACCGCTTGCTCTATTAAGTGGGACAGTCTCTCCATGCAGAGGACAAACAGATAGGGAGATAGAGGGTCTCCCTGCCTAAGACCCTTAGAGGGTTTAAAACTATCTGACTGACTACCCTCTCAAAGGATTCTCATACTAACCGACTCCACACAGGACATATAAGGCTGATAAAACCAGTGGGGAGGTTAAGACATGAAAGAGTTTCTTTAATAAACTCCCAAGAGAGATTATCATAAGCCTTTTCAAGATCAACTTTGAGAATGGCCCAACCCTCTCTACACTTGGTTTTACTCATGGAAAACAGGACCTCTTGCATAATTATCTGATTGTCTTGGATGTGCCTACCCGAACAAAACTGCTCTGGAGGGGGGAAACAACATCAGGGAGAAAAGCTTTGAGTCTATTAGCCAGGAGTTTAGAAATGATCTTATAGGACACATTGCATAAGGCAATAGGTCTAAAATGCTTCATATTTTCAGGAGGACTAACTTTTGGAATCAGACATAGAAGAGTAGCATTAATATCCTCCGGGACCCGACAATTAAGAAAGGAGCTACTAACTAGATCCACCACCTTATCCTGAATCAACTCCCAATGATATTTAAAAAACCAAGCCTGAAAGCCATCAGGACCAGGAGCCTTAAAACTACCCATGGATTTAACCACCTCTAAGATTTCCATGGCAGACGGAATAGAAGCACATAGATCAAGAGAGCTCCTGTCAATCAGGGAAAAATCGTGACCCATAGGATTCAAATAAGCCTTGGAGGATTGCTTGAACAAGTCCTGGTAGTAATTTAAGGCAAGGGCTTTAAGATTTTCGGTTCCCTCAATAACAGCACCACTATTATCAACCAAACTAAGGACTTTCATTTTTGCCCTCCTGATTTTAACTTTCCTATGAAAGTAAGAAGAGTTTCTGTCACCATACATAATCCACTTTTCTCTGGATTTTTGAAACCAAACATCTCCTCCCTCACAAGAATAGT
The DNA here is from genome assembly GCA_023374045.1 of Limonium bicolor. NCBI lineage: Eukaryota > Viridiplantae > Streptophyta > Magnoliopsida > Caryophyllales > Plumbaginaceae > Limonium > Limonium bicolor. Next base: position 255,363,536 of record CM041777.1, on the reverse strand, counting down.
TAATATTCCTTAATAAGATCTTTCTCCAACCTCCTAAGATAGGAAGACTGATAGTTCTCAAGTTTCCTCTGAATACCAGCGATCCTAGCCTTTAATCTTTTCTTAAGATGAAAAATATTCCCAAAATGGTCAACATTCCATTTAGACAGGACAGAGCTTAGATGGTTCAGATTGTTACTAAGAGAGCAATTGTTATTCCAGTTGGCATAGATAACATCCTTATAATCATCATGAGTGGACCAGGCAATCTGAAAACGAAAAGGTTTAATACCCTTGGGCTGAGGAAGAAACTGAAAAAGTTAGACACAATTGGGCTATGGTCAGAGCTAATCCTAGGGAGAATATCCACCCAACTATGGCCAAAAGTATCAAACCAATTGCCGGAAGTTAAGGTTCTGTCCAATTTAACAAAAATAGAGTCGTTTGACCAAGTAAGATATTACCCTTGGAAGGAACATCAATCAGGTTCTGACTATGAAACCAATCTACAAAAGCCATACTGCCCCTGTTGAGGGATCTAACACCACCCTTCTTATCTCTAAGAGATAAGATAGAATTGAAATCACCCGTAATAAACCAACATACTTCAGGGTCAATAACTAAATTGGACAGCTCCCCCCAGAGACTAATTCTATCATTATCCGTGGGTTTGGCATAAACAAAGGTAGCACAAACAGACAGAGAACCAAAGCTCAAAGAGGCATGGATAAATTGCCTACTATGTTTTAAGATAACCAAATTCACAATATTCTTCCAGAAGAGCCACATACCACCACTAAAGCCAGTGGCCTCAACAAAAAACCGATTGGGGAAGTTGATTCTAGAAATAATCTCCCTACCTCTAAGGCCACTAACCCTAGGCTCGCAAAGAAAAAGGATATCTGGATCATTCTCCCTAATCAGAATATTCAGAGCAGGCAGAAAGGAGATTTTCCCCGCACCTCTCACATTCCAAGCCAGAACTTTAAAGTTAACACGAGTCATAAAATCACACATCAGAGACACCAAATCAGATGACAGGCAAGCCGCAACATTAATCATTTTCCATCAAAACAGACAGACACAGTAGAAATATTTCTACTAACATTCAAAGCTTGAGAACTTTCAACACCAGAGTCAGCCAAATTAGACTTAACAGATAAAATATTAGGGATAGAGGACTTAGCTGGTTCCCTCCCTGAGTCACAAGCTTCTGGGGACCGAGGAATGGATCCAGGCGCCTCTGAATCTGGAGGTGGAACCATCTCCCGCTGCTGCACCATTGCTTCCAGGGGATGACCCACATCAGTAGCCTCTCCATTGTCCATAAATTGAGTTTTTCTGAAAGGGCCCGAAGCAGAAACGGGGTCTTCTGTCCTCAAAACCCCATATCTATTCCCAGAAGTGCTGGGTTCTTGAGAGATCTGAGGAGCTTTCTGAATTTTCTCTTTTGCCTTTGGACCATGTTTAGCAAGTTTACTGGGGTATTAGAAGTGCTGGGATCTTGAGACTGCTGAGGTGCTTTCTGAAATTTCTCTTTTGCCTCAGGACCAGAATTAACAAGCTTGCTGGGAATGTTAGTACCTTCTCATTTCCTTTCTTCTGGATGGGTTTTCTTCTGCGGCTAACTTTCATCCATGGTCCAAATTGTCCGTCAAGTGAGAAGAGTCATCTTGGTTCTCTTTTTGGACCATCTTGTACCCTCCCTCATTTATGACAGCTTTATCATCCTCCATTAGAGGGCAACCTCCCTCTGATGACCAAAGCACCCACACTCAAAACAGAGGGAATGAAGACCCTCATACATAACTTTATGGATTTTCTTCTGAAATCTGAATTTTCCTATAAGGGGTTTGGTGAGATCTATGCTAATGCACACACCACATAGCCCAATCTGCACACACGCCCACTTATAGCAAACCTAATCTTGACTTAAAAGATTTCTATCTTCCTCACTTTGCCAAACTTACTCCAATATCATTCAAGCAATCCTCACAAAGATACTCCAGCCCAAGTCGGGAAAACCTCACCCACACATCAAGATTGATCAGAGCTTCCGATTCGGTATCAAAGTTCCTTTTCCACCGTCTAACTGTAAGATACCTGTCAGCGATTTTCCAAGGACCACCATACAACACCAAATCTCTATCCTCTTTAAGCTCGAAAACCACTGAAAAGTAACCATTTCCTATCGCTAAGACATCAAACTTCCTTTCAGACTCCATCTCTGAGTTAACCTTTCTACCATAACAGGGAGAGGAAGGAAAGATTTACCTAGAAGTTTAATCTATTACGCTTTACCCATTTCTGGTTTAACGCTGAATAGTCTTCTTCGGGAGGGAGATCGACGGACAGAGAGGGTCTTCATCCTCCAGGACTTCATCGCACCCCATGTCTTCACAATCCGAAAAATCTTCATCAGGCGAGTCTTCTTCTTGAATCGCCTCTGTCCCTTTAATCACCTTCGTAGTAACTTTTGCCGTTACCAGCCGTCCCCTCCAGGTGCTGAAACTCCTTTGAAACCATCACATTTAGCGTAGAAAAAGCGTTGTCGATTTCCCGGACACAACGCTTCTTCTTTGAGAATCTACGTGTTTCATCACCAGAGTCCTTCGCAGAGAAAGCAAATTCCATCTTCAAAAACCATCAACTCAGCCATGGAAGCAGCTAATCGGCGGTGGTGGAAAGAGAAGCAAAAACGGGCCGGCGGGGAAGGATCGAGAAGAAAGGGTATCGGAAGCAGGGGAAAGTTTGTCTTCGAGGAGAAGAACAAAACCTAGAAACTCTGCTTATTTTAGCGCGGTGAGGGGCACGTTCTTAAACCCATTATGCGATTTTGCAAGGTGATGAGAGCGATATTTTTAAAAACTATTCTTTTTTCTATTCTAGTCTTTAGTGACAATAATTAAACTCAAATCCTAAATTTCAGTTAGCTGAAATCCAAACTGGCTAAAATTTGGATTTCGTTTAGTTTTTGGTTTTCCACTCAAAAAAATTCAGATTTTGGCTAATTTGGATAACGTTTAATTCAGTTTTTAGTGTTAATTTGGATAATTCGGTTTTAATCGAAATAACCGAAATATCCAAATGCTCATCCCTACACTATGTACACCAGATAAAATGAGTTCAATCCACAAATCTGACCTAAAACAAACCTATTTATAAGTGGTTGAATTGACTTTTTCAACCTCGTTTAATAAATGGATTAGATTAAGAGAAGAATTGATGAATTGACTCGGTTAAGGCTTATGTTTATTGATAGATTAACATATATTCCAAAAAATTTACAAAATCAAAAGATATTTAAAGGGGACGTTCTTAGCTACACCTAAGTGTAGCTATATCTAGCTACATCCTCATCCTCCAGACACACGCGCCCTTGTTTGGTTTTCTTTTTTTTTTTTCTTTTTTTAAAACCACAAAAATTTTAAATTATTGTAACTTTTAATATATAAGTCCAAAATGAAATAAAAATTATATCATTGTTTACCTAAATTCAAGCTCTTCAAAACAAGACCAGTCATGGATATATTTTGACAACATAAAAAAAATTTATTTTTACATGTATAGGTGCACTGAACAAAAAAAAACTTTGTACAGATGGTCATACAAACCTGTACAAATGTTCACTAAAACATGTACATCATCACGTAAAAACATGTACATTAAAAACATACAGGAAGGTCACATAAACCTGTACGAATCACTAAATGTATATTCTTAGATTAAAACCTGTACACATAAGAAAGAACACTTGTACATACAGCCATACAAACATGTACATACAGTCATACAACATGTACAGACGGTCATACAAACATGTACATTAAACATATACATTCTCATAAGTGAACATGTACATTCTCACATTTGAACATGTACATCATCACATTAAAACATGTACATTCTCACATTAAAATATGTACATTCTCACATTAAAGTATATAACGGTTCAAATATTACCCTAACGGGCCTAACCCCACACACCCTAAAACACACCCTAGAAAGCTAAAAAACGTCGAAGGCATTTTTAGGGTATGTAGTGGCGGGTTTAGGGTCTAACGACCCTAACCCCGACCACAAACCCTAAAAACCTGTCGAGTTAGTTGCTGCAATGTAAAGTATAGAACGGTTTCCAAATAGATTACCCTACCCCCCCCCCCCCCAAAACCACCCTAGGATAGCTAAAACGTCGAAGGCATTTTTAGGGTTGCAGTTGCGGGTTTAGGGTCTCCTAAACCCGCTACCACAAACCCTAAAAACCTGTCGAGTTAGTTGCTACAATATAAAGTACTAAACAAATCCAATAGATTACCCTACCCCCAAAACACTCAAAACCCACCCTAGGATAGCTAAAAAACGTCGAAGGCATTATTAGGGTTTGCAGTTGCGGGTTTAGGGTCTAACGACCCTAAACCCCTAACCCGCTACCACAAACCCTAAAAAACCTGTCGAGTTAGTGGCTACAATGTAAAGTATAGAACGGTTTCCAAATAGATTACCCTATCCCCCCAAAAAACACCTCAAAACCACCCTAGGATAGCTAAAAACGTCGAAGGCATTTTTAGGGTTTGCAGTTGCGGGTTTAGGGTCTAACGACCCTAAACCCGCTACCACAAACCCTAAAACCTGTCGAGTTAGTTGCTACAATATAAAGTACGAAACAAATTCCAAATAGATTACCCTACCCCCCAAACACCCTAAAACCCACCCTATATAGCTAAAAAAACGTCGAAGTTAGACCCTAAAACCGCTACCACAAACCCTAAAAACCTGTCGAGTTATTGCGATGATGTACAAGTTTTTACGTGTGGATGTACAGTTTTTTAATGAACATTTGTACAGGTTTGTATGACCATTGTACAAGTTTTTTTTACGTTTTGTGCACTATACATGTAAAAATAATTTTTTTCAAAGTTGTCAAAACATATCCATAACTGGTCTTGTTTTGAAGAGCTTGAATTTATATGAACAATGATATAACTTTTTTTCATTTAGACATATATATAAAAGTTACAATAAGTTTTAGATTTTATGATAAAGTAAGAAAAATAATAGTAAAAAATCTTGAAAAAGAAAAAAAAAATAAAGAAATGCGCTGCGCGCGGGAAAGAAGAAAGAAAAAAAAAAAGAATCGCTCCTCTCCATCGGCGCAAGTAAACTCCCTCTCTGGTATGTAGCCATCTACATGCATCTAGTTGTAGGCAAGATTTTGCGTATTTAAAAATCAATGATGATCAAGAAAAGTATTAGTTCTCTTAATCATTGAGTTTATTTGGATGGGTAGACCTGGAAAATGGATTCAACCCGTCAATCCGATCGAAACCAATCTGTTTATAGCGGTTCGAGTTGACTTTTCAATCTGTTTAATAAATTAAGTTGGTTAGGATTGAAGAATTCAGAGATGGACGGATTAGGCGAGGCAGTCGAACCCGCCAACACACATATCTATTTCTTTTTACACATGTAATAATTTAAATTCCATTGAAACACATGATCTATATATTCTATTTAATTATGTATTAATTTTTTAACCTATTTTTATGTCTATAAAACTTACAAATAGGGTTAACATTTTGAAACAATTAAACGTTTTTTTAAAATTGATGGATTGGATTGGAATAACCGATCCGTCAACCCAATTGTTCGGTAGATATATAGCAAGAGCATTCGCAGGCGCCACCGATGTGGCAGATCCTATGGCAGACAGTTTATGTACGGTGATCTGTCTGGATTCAAAAACTGTGTGGATTCAAAAAGGACGAAGGGTCCATCTTTCCTTCCGTAGCATTTGATGACATAAATACAACATAAAAAAAGAGATCCCACGTCCTATACTCTTCTCAATAACATACTGTCACATATAAAAACACCCCACCCAAACACTTCTTGAAAGCTATTGATGCACGTTGTGTGGCCATATGTAGTTAAGGACCAGAGCAGAGCCCTGTTTGTATTTTGTTCAAATCCGGAGAGTAGAAGATTCCAACTGTAAGCAATTCAAAACTGGGGGCCACTCTAATTGCAATAACGCAACCACTCGATCAGTAGTGTTCAGTGACACAACCGAACCCTTCTACTTATTGATCCCTTGACCTCCGACCGTGCAGCATATCAAAAGAGATTGGACTGTAACATCTAGATTTAGTCTTCCTATTTCAGCAAAACTCTAATTTTAAGCCCTTTGCTATCACAGGAAAGCTACTTCAAGAAAAATGAAAAAAAAAAGGTAAATTCAGGATTTCTCATTATAGCCAAAACTTGTAAACATTTCCTCGTGTGTATCTAAAGACACAGAGAAAATGAGGCCAAAAAGCTCTGCTGTCTAGACAAAAAGGTTCAAAAGTTTAAATGGTCAAGATCCCTACGTTAAGTTGCCTTGGCGGGTTTAGCGGTGTCTTCTTCTGCTTTGAGCTTGTCTTGTTTCATCCATTGTCTCTGTTGCCTTTCTCCTGTCTTCCTTTCCCTCTTCTTCAACTTGGTCATGTGAGCTTTGAGAATTAAAGCGTATGAGGCTTGAAAACGTTGGTGCTCCTTCACCCCCAACTGATATCAACAACGTGAATATGTTGCATACAAAAAGAAGAATTAATATATACTTGAGGATTCTAAATGTTTTGCACTTATGATATCCATTTTTTTCAATAAGAACCTGAATTATCAGAGGATGAACCTCTTAACCTAAAGGTAAATCCCAACAGAAACAGAAAGAAACACGGCAAAGACATATCACAATATGTTCAAGTCTCACTTTCTTGATCTTTCTTCCCTACCACTATCTTATTTTTTCTCTCTTTGTCCTTGTATGGCTTTGCGCCTTCCTTTCGCTCATCAGAAAAATCATCAATATGTTCAAGTATCTTATGGAGTTTCAACAGCTCTGATAAGGTTTCACTTAACAAAAGACTAGAAGAAAAAGACCGCCTTCAGGCCATCAAATGCGCAGGTGAAGAAAAGGCAAAGGAAGATTGCAAAACCTATCAACAACATTTTTGTCCTAAAACTTAAATCTTGAGCTTGTCTAATATACCAAGTTGCAGATTTAGACTATGAAAGTTGTCAGTGACAAACCTAAAAAAGGTACAGAAACATTACAATGAATTTCATAAACATCACAACATTCACAATTTACAAACAAGTCACATCCAGTTGGGCGTACTGTATAATTGCAGAGGGACAAAATGACACATGCTTAGAACTTCATGCATTCAACAAAAACAAAAGATGTGACACTCGCATAAATGATCAATGAAAGACGATAATATTTGCATCATGACATGCAAAAATTCACCATAACTGTGTCAAATGGAGCAGATCATGATTTCTCGGCAGGTTACACTATACAAGGAGAGTGGAGATCACAAAGCCAGCTGAGTATCCAGCAACAGGAAGGGTACCTTTTTCATTCCATTTGATGTTTATATAATTAGCTTCCAAAGAATATTATACCACGTCACGGCTGAATATAGCAACAGGGAAAAACCATTGCTGGGCAGTAGCCAAGTGAAACAAAAAACAGGGGCAAGCAAGACATCAACCATATACGCAATTAGAGCTCCCAAGAGTGGTAACAAATAACTATTGAAATTATCAGCTAACTAGCTGAACCACCATCTCATGTGCTTAAGCAAATTGAAGCATCTTTACTTCCTATAATAAGTGATGATCCAAAAGAGGCAGGACTGCTATTGTCCAACCTACTGGCAGCACTACACTGAACTCGGTACCCTCTTCCAGTCTATTCCCTCAAATGCAACTTCTATCACATACAATGACACAAAATTGGAAACCAAGGACATGAGATCTATCCTCATTAATCACATATGCTTAAAAAGAAACAGAAGATAACTAACGAAATATCAGAATCATTAGAGTCACAGTGGCAGCTTATAAGCATGGCAGATTAAATTTACATCAAGATCCATGCAAAATGAGTTTGTATACCATATAACAGTAGGGCAGGTAAGTACAATGGCTTTAATCTTTCCAGTATACTACAAGAGTAAAATCTCTAACAAGTTTGTGAAATTATGTTAACTTATAATATCCATGGTGATGATAAATTGAAACTTAAGATCACACCCATAAATGAAAGATGAAGTAAGTTATACCGAAGTAGAGACTGTTTTCTTGCCGTTTGTTGCACGAACAAGGCACTTGTACTCAATTGGTTTACCAGCGGACACCAATTTGTTCTTTTGGGCTTTTGACTTCAACGATGCTACAAAATATCGAAAGAGTAGATAACTACGGAATTCTGGAGAAAAGAGTCATCCAAACCCCATAATTCAACATAATAATATCAAGCATAATCTATTTAAAAAGTGCACAAAATTAAAGATCTAGGAACTTACATCGTTCTTAAGAGTGACCAAACTGATCCTTTCTCGTGGCTTGTCTCGAACATAGCTTTCAATTCATTGAGAAAGGAATCTGCACTCAGTGGAGCCTGAATTTCAAATGTCACACGGAAAGGGAATATCAAGACAGATGTCCAAAAAAAAGTAGCAATTCCGTGGAGAGAATATTTGACTTTTAGAACCCGGAAAAGCGGATAACGGCTTAGCAAATAACCTTCCCAGACGTACGTAACGGTCGACGAGGCGGAACCAGAGCGATCGCGGGGCGCGGCAGGCGCCATTAGAGCTGCGTTAATTCCAACTTGGCGAATGAGAACCGGGAACAAACTCCTCGCTTTCTCTCTCGTTGTTCTCTCTTTGGTCGATCGGAGTCGCCAGGAGGAGGCTGGAGAGCGAAGCTTTCGAGAGAGAGAGAGAATGCCTGTACTTTAGGCTTCACTGGGCCGATATGGTCGACTATATTTTCTCCGGCTGTATGGGCAGTATGGCCCATAACTTTGGAAACGGTAAATAGCCCAAGTTTTTTGAGACCAAGAATGCTCTACTTATATTAAGTCATGCTCTACTTATTTTCTCGGTCAGCTTTCCTTGATTGGGTTACCACCCATATGTTGTCACTCTCCATTATGTGGCTGAGTTTAACTGCTTTTTGTGGAAATTTTGGTTTACTGATGTCAATTTTTGCACGCTCGATCAAGAGACATGGAATGGGACTGCAAGCAAGTTGAGAGCTACTTGACAATTGCTTGGACTCGCAGGCATATATGTAATGTTTTTAATGATTGATCTAAAGATAATTCCCCAGTATTTCTTTCTGTTTTCACTGATGGTAGTAATGATGAGGGTGGGCGATATTGCATTGGTGTAGTTTGCCGAGAAGCTTCTAGTGATATTGTGGCAGCTGCTATCAAGGGAGGAGCAGGTATATACATCCACAATTTATCGAGGTTAAAGCATTACAATTAGGGCTTCATTGTGCAACAAAATGGGTAGTAGGTATGTGTTTATGTTAACAGATTGTAAAGCGTTGGTTGATTTTTTCATGGTAGAGATAGTGTTAGTTATGAAGTAAGAACTCTTTTAGATGACTTACTAGGTTTGCAAGAACTTTGTTTGATGAGGTTTTGTGAGGTTATGTTACTATAGAAGAAAATATTAGTGCTCAAATGTTAGCTACGTTAAGAGGAGGTAGTAGGATGAGGGTGTTTAGTTTGGACATGTACCAGAACCTATTGCACCCTTATGTAAGGATTAATGTATAATGAAGTTGTTTTTTTTAAAAAAAAATGAGTGCGCCAAGTATATAGAAAGATTTTTATTTGAAACATAAAAATAGAAGAAGATTTAAAATAACAAAAACTATAGAGAAAGAGGTGAGCTAACAAAGAATATAGAGAGAGTCAAAGGGTCTAAAATAGCAATCACAGTTTTTTTAAAAAATGTAAAGATATATTGCAAAATTTTAAAACAGGCTTTCAACCTAATGATGATCAAAAATAGAGTTTGCTATTAAAATAAAAACAAAATCAGGATTAGACAACTTCAAAAATTTAGGAACTCTAGCTTTCAAATCTATTTTTATAAGAGATGTACAAGAAGAAGAAGAGATGGCTGATCTTTAAAAAATTTGAATTCCTTGTAAACCAAATGCGATAAATGAAACAGGCAAGGGCAGCAACTCGAACTTTGCTTGACTGATTTCTTGGTCTTCATAATTAGAAAGGCCTTCATACATCCATCAAAGTTAGAGGGAACACTAACATCCACCGTGAGAGAGTGAGGATTTCAGATGAAAAAGGACAGAGAAAAAAATATATGATCTTGGATTCAGATCATCACAATACCAACACTTTTCATCTGAGATAATTTCCATACGAATAAGTCTGTCTCTAGTAGCAAGCCTATTTTTGACAGCAAGCCACCAAATAAAAGAGCTTCTGGGGATATTGAAATGTTGCAGACCAATGAAGCTTAATTGACCTTTGGAGGAAGGAAGGCATGAAACAAATCATAAAAGTCGCTTAGCCCATATTTTGAGTCAAGAGCTAAAAATTGTTCTTAAGATCTACCTCAATGATATTATCTCTAATCTTAAGGATCTTGCTCAAACACCAAGAATCGGTGTGAATTCTTCCTAACATACAAAAATGGAAACACTTCTAGGGATATAAGAGTGAAACCACTTCGTTTCAAAGCGGACAGTCAGCATTACTATTGATATTAGTGTGGTGATTGAAGCCTTTTTCCAACTGAAGATCTCTTTGAAAACAACCAAGACCTCCCTAACTCGAACAAAGCCTAAAGTTACTTGTAGAGTATATTATTATCCCTACAAGAGGCATTCCCGATGCAGTGGGTCTGAGCTACATGTGAATGTAGCTAAGGTGGCTACATATAAGGGTATTTAAGTACATTTAAGGGATTGTATCAAATTAAAGCAAGTGAGATGTGATCTTACGTGCAGTTTTTTTCCTTTTTTTTCTTTTTTTCATTTTCTTTATCTTTATCACAATAATGATAATTTAAAAGATTGTAATTTTTAATATATAAGTCCAAAATGAAAAAAAATTATATCACTGTTCATCTAAAATCAAGCTCTTCAAAACAAGACCAGTATTGGATATGTTTTGACAACTTTTTTTTAAAAAAATATTTTTACATGTATGAAACACATAACGTAAAAGAAAATTTGTACAGATTGTCATACAAACATGTACAAATATTCACTAAAACATGTACATCCTCACATAGAAACATGTACATCCTCACATTAAAAGCATATAGATAGTCATATAAACCTGTATGAATCATTAAATATGTACATCCTTAAATTAAAACATGTACATATAAGGAAAAACACTTGTACAGACGGTCATACAAACATGTACATAGACCATACAAAACATGTACAGATGTTCATTAAAGAACATGTACATTCTCACATTTAAACATGTACATTCTCACATTAAAATATGTACATACATCCTCACATTAAAGTATATAACGGCTTCCAAATAGATCACCCTAACCCCACACACCTTAAAACCCACCCTAGGAAAGCTAAAAAACGTCGAAGACATTTTTAGAGTTTGTAGTGGCAGACCCTAAACCTGTAACCACAAACCCTAAAAACCTATCGAGTTAGTTGCTACAATGTAAAGTATAGAACAGTTTCCAAATAGATTACCCTACCCCCAAAACCACCCTAGGATAGCTAACAACGCGAAGGCATTTTTAGGGTTTGCAGTGGCGGGTACAAACCCTAAAAACCTGTCAAGTTAGTTGCTACAATATAAAGTACGAAACAAATTCCAAATAGATTACCCTACCCCCAAAACCCACCCTAGGATAGCTAAAAAACGTAGACCCTAACCCCGCTACCACAAACCCTAAAAACCTGTCGAGTTATTGTGATGATGTACAAGTTTTTATGTGTGGATGTACATGTTTTAATGAACATTTGTACAGGTTTGTATGACCATCTGTACAAGTTTTTTTTATGTTTTATGTACTATACATGTAAAAATAAGTTTTTTAAAAATTGTCAAAACATATCCATGTCTGGTCTTATTTTGAAGAGTTTGAATTTAGGTGAATAATGATATAATTTTTTTTATTTTGGACTATATATTAAAAGTTATAACAATTTAAATTTTTTATAATAAAGAAAAAAAGAAAAAAAAAAATACAAAAACAAAAAATGAAACCGCGCGGGTAGAAGCTCCCTCCATCTTTCACTCACAATTTTACTACATTACAAAAATTTATCCTAGATGTAGCCAGCTTTTTTGTATGTATGGCTACAGTACTTGTAGCTAGAATTTGCGCTCTGGAGCAGATTCCTGCGTATCACGTACTGGCGGTAGCAGCTAGTACAGTCCAGTGAAGGCACCGACTTGCAAAAGAATAGGGCCTATATATATGTCAGTACAGTGGTTAGCTGTGATGCTAAACCAAATAGCAATAATCAGGAAAAGTATACGTGGAGGCAATTAGGGGCTAAAAGGAAAAGTATCACGTGGAAGGCAATTTAGGGGCTAAAGAACAGAATTCCGACAGATGTGGTGAAAGTGCAGGAATTTTTGCCGAGCGCTGCAGATTAGTACACCCGTGAATTGAATCCCTTCACTTTTCTTTCAGTATTAAGTAGAAATAGTACAATTCCGCGACCGCTGAATATAGTATATAGCAACTAGCAGCAAAGCAAGAAAACAAACAACCACAGAGACAGAGAATCGGATATTTTGGGCCAGCACGTGATCAGTACTTTTCTTTCTTACTGGATTACAACATGCATCAACCGAGTCAATCAGTCACTCTTCCGTCCTTGGATCCTTTTTCCATTGATCGGTCTATCAAATACTCCCTCTGTCCATAGAGAGAGTCCGCTGTCATTTCTTCTTTGTCCCAAAGAACAACGTACGGAACCAAAAGAACAGAAAAGACTAGAGTACCCCAAAAAGAAAAAAAATGACACTAAAAAGTTTTCTTATAAAAAACACAAGATTGAATATAAATTCATGTAACAATAATAAACAATAAGCTTTTGTATTTATAATTATTTCTCAACACACCACATCACATCCCATGAACTTATGATTAATCCATACAACCCACATTGTTATAACTTCAAAAGCTAGCTAGCTAGCACGCACATACTACTACTTTTCAATTAATTTAAACAAACTAACGATCAATGACTACCAATCTCCCGTGCAACACCTAGCCTGTATTAATAACATCAAAGTAAATCCTATGATTCTGCTGCTGCATGCTTGCGATGACGTTGAGATTATCAGTAGCTTGTATGGTTGAAGCTATAGCCAGACATGAGATACTACTAGCTGAGCTGTGAAGTAAGAAATTGTCTTGTGGGAGTGTCACGTTCATACCCTGGAAAATCAATGTTATCGATGGGATTGTTATGGTGTGCTGATGTAACATGTGTCGAATCCCCAGTGTGGTTAAAGTGGCGTTACCCATCCGTCTTCGGAATTCGTCGCGAACTGCCGTGTAGGCTGGGGTGACTAGTCTTGTATATACGGTTCCTGCAACAGACCGATCCATATTATTTTTAGATATTATTTTACTATATACTACTAATATGTCACATTGCTATATACATAGATATGGTCCACCACCGGACTGTACGTCACCGTTTTGTGCACTCTCTCATTGAGATCATCGATTGATCTTTTGACCAGATTAACTGTACGTATATATAATGCTAAACGACACAATAGACAAGTCAGGTCTGTGGTAAACTAATTTGCTTTCACGGGCACCACTTTCCAGTTCCAGCTACCTTACCACTTTCCACCTCCTGACAGATAATCAACCAAGACAAAACATTCTTGTCCTCTTCTAGGTTAGATATATACTAGTACTATTTTTTTCGAAAAAAAATATACTCTCTCCGTCCTCAATTGACCGTCCTGTTTGCTTTATGACACATTTTCCACTTCAATATTAAAACATATAGATAAAATAATTTTTATAAAACTAAATTTTGTAACATATAGTTTATCATATAAGGAATCATATACAAAACTTAAATTTTTAAATTAATTTATCTTATATGTTAAAAATTGAAGTCAAACGACATGTCCAAATAGTAAACAGGCGGTCAATTCAGGACGGAAGGAGTAGTTTAGACTTAATATATATAAAAAAAAAACAAACAAGTGCGCTCGATTGCACGGTACGTATCAATGCTATATGTTTAAATTTCCACATAACCTAGCTAGTAGGAAATTAAATTAAAATAGTATATACTGCGCTGATTTCATTTTGAACCTCGCGGTTATATTAATAATGAAAAGTATAATGTAAAAGTGCATAATATAATTGTATATACTGAATCAATGACGGTCCCTGCGCCAGTACTGGGATTGAAACCAAGAGCACTGGGTGGTATATCAACAATTTTAGCACCAACTTTAATCCCAACCAAATTAACATAGTAAAGCGAGGGTCTCTTCGGGTTCTTCAACAACGGTGTAGTTTTAATCCTCTTAGCTTGACCATACGTCCCCAACCTCAACGTCCCTGGAAATTTGGTGTCTTGAAACTCGGCAAACAGTATGAGAATGTCGATTTGTAAAGCTTCTGTGTCTGCGACATCAACCGACAGTGGGCCCACGTCCTAAAACGATCACTCCCTGAGGAGGTAGTGAAACCGGCACCTGGCCAGATGATTTCTGAACACATGCGAACGTGTAATGTTGAACCGGGTCATTCGCGAGTTTAAAGGTGTCGGTGGATAAAGTAGAGCCAGAGTGGATCACCGTAAGGAAGGTTAAATGAACATGATTTGGTACCGGCGGGGCAAAGTACCTGGGGTTGGTTTGAGTTGAGTGCATTGTGGGGAGTTACATGGGATGGATTTAAAGAAGTGGATTTAGACGGGTCTAATGAAGGGGAATTAGGAGGACAACCGACGATCCCGTACAAGGGAGAAGAGGCGTCGTTTGAAGTGTCGAGTGCCATTATAAAGGTTTGTGGTGGTGTACCAACGTTGACTTTGACTAAGTTGGGGTTTGGATAAGCTGACGACCAGCTACTGGGACAAAGGAACGACGAGCGGTGAGGCGTGACAGGAAGGGACTCTAAGCTTTGTCTTCGGATTGGGGTTGGAGGACGGAGTCGGCCCATGAGAGGGGAAGAGGATTTGGAAATGAAGGGGAGAGCATGGGCTTGAGACATGAATGACTTGGAGAGTGGAGGGGGAGGAAGGTGTACTAGAGCAGCTTTCCTGGGGGTTGGAGGGACGCCTTGCGGCTTGGGTTGTTGTGAGGAGGACCAGAAGGAGGAAGAGCGGTTGTGATGGTGGCGGTGGACTTCATCACTAACTGATGGTACACAAGAGTGGAGTGGAGTGGAGTGGAGAGTGGTAAGTGAGAGTGTGTGAAAACAAGCAAGTGTTTGTCCGTTTATATAGCACATAGCAGGAAAGGGATCAACATGTGATACCATAAATATATATGGTTAAAAAAATCTTTCTTAGGCCTCGTTGTTTGAGACTCATGTCGTTATTTTAACATTTTATAAATGTAATTTTCGAAAGAAAAACATTTCCATAAATGTACACATATTTAATCATGAATAATGCCCCACGATTATAATTATTAAGAGGTATTAGTCATAATTATAAAAATTAAATTGAAATCAACAGGGTATCATTTAATTATATATATACCAGTCCATACCACCATAAGAAGACCATAATACTATACTACCGTTCATACCACCATCTAAAATCACCCTTGGATAAACCAATCAACTTTAATCATTAATCAAACTTCAACAAAAGCGCCATCAAGGGAGAGGCAAAAATTATTGAAGAAAAGTCCGGTGGAAGGATCAAGACATTGTAAAGGAGAAAAATGTCAATACCTAGTAACCTCTACTCAAATATAAGGCTCTACATTGTGGAGATTTGAGGTGGTAACCCTTTTAAAGAAATATACAAACTTCATTATACTTGCGAACATTCATCTTTGACATTCCAACAAAAAACAACAAGAAGTTCAAAAAATCTTAAAGCAAAAATCACCAATAACTTGAATTAATCAAGACAAAAAAAATATATTTTCAATCCCAACGAAGAAAACGCCCAAATATTTAAAGCATAAGATATCATATGAGGGCAAAATAGGAAACCACGACGAGGAGGTGGTACTAGAGGGCAACGAGGGAAGGTGCCCAAATTATTTTTGGGCAGGATGCTCAACTAAATCATGGTCATTGAATCTTTAAAAATAAATGGATGGTCTAAATTCTAATATTTATTATAAGGGTACATCAGTCATAACTAATTTGTAATTTTATGAATAAAGAAAAAATAACACTCCCCACCATCCCACGATGTAAAACTTTTTTTGATTGAAATAGATGGTGATAGATATCCAATTTAATTTGTAATTTATAAATAAAGAAAAAAAAAAATCCCCAAAATCAATATTCCCATGATTTGAGGTAAAAAAAAATTTTTTACTGAAATTGAAATGGAATGGTGATTTTGAAAAAAATCCAAGTTTTCAGTAAAAAAATTTATTTAAACATAACACTTAAAAATTCTTCTTAAAAATAAATATAAGAAAAGTGTTAGAATTTATTTATTATTAACACAACATTAGATCAGACAAAATAAACCCATTTTTTCATTTTATAAATTGTATTGTCAAAATTTAAAATCTACACCATCATCAAACAAATATGCAACTACATTTTGAAACATTTATCATTTTACTTATATATCTACGCTTTTACTTTTTTCAACATGAGTGTGTACATTTTTGACATGAATGTGTACATTTTGATTCAAATGTATATACTATATTATCAAATGTGTACTTTTTCAACATTGATGTGTACATTTTCATCATGAATGTGTACATTTTCATCATGAATGTGTACGTTTTGATTCAAATGTATTACCATATTATCAAAGTGTACTTTTTCAACATGAGTGTGTACATTTTCATCATGAATGTGTACATTTGATTCAAAAGAAATATTACACAATCTAGTTTTAGAGAAAAAAAATAAATCATCATTATAATAAATAGGGAAAATTCACAATATACCCCTGTTTTCTTTCGTATTCATAATATACCCTTTTTGAAACTTTGTCACAAGATACCCTGTTTTCTTTGTTAATTCACCAAAAACCCCTTTTTAAAAACGGCGCCAAATATTCCGTTAACCTCCCTGGAAAATGACTATTTTGCCCCTGACCCGTTTTTTCTTTTTTGAAAAATTCACTGTTTTTTTGGCTACTTTGTTTTTGAAAATTTTTAAATGTTATAATTACCCCTATTTAAGTTTGTTGTTCACGAAATACCCCTGTTTATGTTTTGAAGTTCACAAGATACCCTAGTTTATGTTTGTAGTTCACGAAATACCCTTATCACCCTGATGTCCTGGTAAAGTATCACCTAGTTTTCTCTTGTTTTTCAAGTGCCTTCAGCCTCTTCATAATCCCAGGACAAATGTTGTTTGCATTCCAGTTCTCTGAGGTTTCTTGTCTCTCGGAATGTCTCATGAATAGCTGAGTACGAATCCCTGTCATTCACAATTAGATACAATTATAATATATGACCAGAGACAAACTAATATAGCATGGATTATTTACATAGTTAGGTAAATACCTTCAAATAAAGAGTAGATTGATTTAGTCCTGTGGACAAACTAATGTCCAGGCATTGGGTTTAAAATGGCTACCTCTTGGTCGAACTCAGTAGCGGACCAGAACTTTTGTTTAGGGGGGAGGGGGCAAAAAATTTTGTGACACTATTGTTCTGTAAAACATTATGTTTTTTGTATTTTTTAAAATTATAAGAGCATTTTACAATTTTTCAAAAGTTTCGGGGGGGGGGGGGGGTGGCCGGTGGGGAATGGATTTTGGTGCATTCAAATATTTTAGCGATATCCCATTAGAGTGCTTGGCACAACACACAGTTTGACAGGGGCGGACACAAAGGGGAAAGGCCGCCCGCCCCCCCCCCCCCCCCCCCCCCCCCATCCCCCGGAAACTTTTGAAAATTTGCAAAATGCTCTTATAAATTTTTGAAAAATACAAAATAACATAATGTTTTAAAGAACAATAGTGTCAAGATTTTTTTTTGCCCCCCTAAACAAAAGTTCTGGTCCGCTACTGAGTTCGACCAAGAGGTAGCCTTTTTAAACCCATGCCTGTGACATTATTGTTTGTCCACATGACTAAATCAATCTACTCTTTACTTGAAGGTATTTACCTAACTATGTAAATAATTCATGTTATATTAGTTTGTCTCTGGTCATATATTATAATTGTGTCTAATTGTGAATGACAGGGATTCGTACTCAGCTATTCATGAGACATTCCAAGAGACAAGAAACCTCAGAGCACTGGAATGCAAACAACATTTGTCCTAGGATTATGAAGAGGCTGAAGGCACTTGAAAAACAAGAGAAAACTAGGCGATGCTTACCAGGACATCAGGGTGATAAGGGTATTTCGTGAACTACAAAACATAAACTGGGGATCTTGTGAACTTCAAAACATAAACAGGGGTATTTCGTGAACAACAACTTAAATAGGGGTATATTATAACATTTAAAATTTTCAGAAAATAGTAGCCAAAAAAGCTGCGAATTTTTCAAAAAAAGAAAAAACGGGTCAGGGGCAAAATAGTCATTTTCCAGGGGAGGTTAACGGAATATTTGATGCCATTTTTAAAAGGGTATTTTGTGAATTAACAAAGAAAACAGGGGTTCTTGTGACAAAGTTTCAAAAAAGGGGTATATTGTGAATTACGAAAAAAACAGGGGTATATTGTGAATTTTCCCTAATAAATATTCCCTAGCAATATATTTTTAGTGAAGTAATCAATTGAAAAATAATAATAAACAAATACCAAGTTTAAGTAAACTTTTTTAAAAAATAACAAACTAGAAATTCTGTTGATAAGACTCCTTGAAAATAAATATAAGAGCATAAAAAAATAAAATCCACTATTTTTATCAATTTTTTTCCTAAAATGAAAATCTATACTTCTATCAAACAAATCTACCCTACAATTTGGAAAATCTATCAATTTACTTAAAAATCTACACTATCACCTAAATAAAGATTAAATTTAAATTCTACTCTTTTATCCAAATCTACACCTATATTTGAAAAACTATTATTACTTAAATATCTACTTTTTCACTTAAATATGGGGAATTAATAAAATCTAAATAGATATCAAAGTTCATTTGTAATTTTAGAAATAAACAAGAATATTAAACGTGTCGCATTCTAGTTTCTAGAGAAAAAAATAAATCATCAATATATTTTAACTGAAACCGTAGTGTAGGAGGAAGTTTTTTTTTAGAAAGAAAGAGGAAACAGTATGGATGTAGCGTAGAAACTGTCAATGAGATGGGAGTTATTAGTGGAAAAAGTTTTCTATTATACCCTTCTATATTTTACTTGTTTGTTTTTCAATTTTTTAAAATTAATTATTAAATAAATAAATTATTTATGGTTAGGATTAATGTTTTAAAAACTAAAAAATTCTAATCTAAAGGCTGAAAATGTGTAGAGCATATGCTCTCAAACTACTACACACGGGCATGGTCCCTTCTTTGTACTAGAGGGACGATCAATCACAGTTCTCCGGTTATAGGCCCATGGGTATCCTAACCTATAGTAAAGGCTAGCAATAAGGTTAATGAAGTTGAAGCCTTAGTGAACAAGCTCTCTCTATCCTAAGTTCAACTTTCGTTCTCTTTATGATGTTTGAATTATTCATCTCATGTACCAGTTGTTGGTGCGGTATATCTAATCATACCTTACTATGGTTAGTAAAGAACTAATTACGTTAATATGCCTTTTAACATGCACCCCAATCAAGGACCGATAGTCCAGCTCTAGGGGTGCTCATTTGGTTAGATCGCTTTAACCAAAAATTGAATTTTGAAAAAAATAGTTTTTGATTATTTCGGTTATTATTGAAATTCGGTTCACTGACCGAATTAACCAAAAGCCAAATTAATCGAAAACCGAAAAAAATTCACTCAAAACTGGAAACCTAATTAGTTGCGATTAACCTTAACAAAATGGTTAACTGATTTTTTAAATAACAATTTTTATTAGTATTTATATATTTTAATTAAAAAATTAAACTAAAAAATCGATTAATGGTTGAAGAAAATATTTTTTCCATGCTCAAAAACTTAACCCAAAAAATATTTGGTTAACTGAAAACCGAATATTTAATATGAAGGTTACAAAAACAATTAAAAATAACCAAAAGAATTTGGTTTAGGTATAGCCGAATTAACCAAGCATATGGATGACCCTATCCATCTCTTAGGATACAATCAGTTGACTCTTAGAGCAAAGATACCCCGGGTAACAACTATAGTCGGTTACCATAAACACTCGCTTAGGTATTATTAGCTAGCTACCATGAATGGAGCCCCACAAAGCCAAGTGTGAAATCTTTCACAAGCCGGCCAGAACACGTCACCCCTCCCTATTGCCCAACTTGGTCAGATCACAATTGTGGTCAACCTGAAGCCATCATGACCTGACACACGCAGCGCAAGCAGTCCGTTCCGTCAAGCCATATTTCCCAACTTGCCTGCATCGTTTTATATCTCTTTAACACATAATTAAATACCCCAAGATTGATGTGCGACTCGGGTGGAGTTTCCTATTGGCAGGAAAATCCAAATGACGTTAGCCCTACTCCCCACTTGGACGTAGCCCACGTCATCTACCTGACAGTAAGCAACACATCAAGCCGATTTTGCTTGTAGTTTGCCTATAAATAGACATCAATGTTTATCATTTAGGGCAAGCTCACTAGTTCTTGGCATTCATTACTCTCAAAACTTGTATTCTCTCCTATTGTAATTGACTTAAATCTATTGTGGGATGGGCTTGCAATTACAGGGCCCATGTCGGGGTTTTTTTTAATGAGTTTATGTCTATAAGTAGACGGTTGTTTTAGGGTTGTAAATATATTATTTTGCACAGATTAGTATGAAACCCAAAAATATAGTTTCCTTAACATCATCATCTTTCTTCTTCGTTTTCCTTGTTTTTCACTCAGATTTACAACATCTTCCAATTATAGTAAGAACATCTATAGCACACCGTGAAGTGGATCATTAAAGATCAAACCACGTAAACCACTGTCTCACCATTTCTTTCTTCATCATATCATCACTTTCAATCATTTAATAGGTAATCAAACCCATTTCAAGATTATACTCTAACACCATTCTTGACCAAATTGTTTACTAAAATATAGACTTTCAAACCTTCCATCCTCCAAAGCATCATGATTATGAGTAAGAGCAACATGCATCATGGGATTTCGAGGCATCAATAGAGGTAAGAATTTGAGCCACCTAAAGGAGATGATTGGCAAAGGATGGCCTTGTTTTCTTCAATCCATTACTTTTTTTCTTTCTATCTAGACTTGGAAATGGGCTTTTCTGAAGAATATCCTTTCTCCAATCCAATAATGCATGTTGTTTGGTAAAAAAGACCATGCAACCAGTGTTTCTATAGACATCCACATATCCCTCAAAGTTGGACCTAAGCCAAGGCATATTGAGTGTTGACTCTCATTTTTTTAGTTTTCCTAATTGTCCATAAGAAAATGGTATAAGGACATCGGTAGCGACAGATGGAATTTTTTCTTAGGCTATTCAAAGACTCTAGGTTTTCCACTGGTCTAAAAAAACAGATACAAGTTTAGGGAGATATCATAATACGAGTTACTAGTATTATATTAGTATTTCATTTTACTACTTATTGTTAATATTGAGAAATAGGTGTGAGTCAATATTCTGGTCTTCTCAACTGTATAAATCTTAGGTTGTTTTGTATGTAAAGGAGAATTAGGTAGAACATTGATCACTCAGTACACTCTCTTGAAAGATTTATTCTCCCAATAAATAAATTGGGTGTTCTTTTCTTGCACTTTCGTAATGGTATTAGAGCAAAGGCTAATCATTCCTAAAATTCTATCATCCTTTTCATCTATGTTGACCATTTATGTCTTCTCTAACCATGAGCGATAAGGGAAAAGGAATCGAATCGAGCGTAGAGACTAAAGTTTATCTGAGTGACCCGTTTTATCTTCATGCCAGTGACCACCCAGGATTAGTCCTCGAGTATGACTATAATGACGGAGATGGTTTCACAAGATGGAAAAAAATTTTGTGTGCGCATACGGCAAAAAACAAGGTCGGCTTTCTCAATCGATCAATTACGGTTCCCCCGATAAATGACCCTAAATTCCAATCTTGGCGTCGTTGCAATAGCATGATAATTTCATGGTTAACACAATGTTTGGATAAGAGCATTAGAGATAGTATAATTTTCTTCGTTCTGCAGCTGATGCTTAGGAGAGCTTATGTTCAAGATTTAAACAAGCTAATTTGGCACAAATCTACTCTTTGAAGAAGAAGCTTAGTAAAATCAAACAAAACGGTGACAGTGTTTCTGATTTCTACACAAGAATTTGGGGCATTTGGGATGAGTTGGATGCAATAGACAAGAAACCACAATGTACGTGTGTTGCGAGGAAAAAATACAAAAAGAAGACTCAAAAAGAGAAACTGATACAGTTTCTTATGGAATTAGATGAAATCTACTCGAATGTTAAATCAAATATCCTTCTCGGAGAATCACTTTTCTCTGTTGAAGAATAATTCATCATTCTCAGCTAGGAGGAAAAACGGAGTAGTGTCAGCTCAAGAAATGGGAAAAGTCAAGATATCATAGCTTTCATTGCTCAGAAAAATAAATTCAATTCTTCCCTGCGAGAAAGCCCACCAAGAATCTGAATAAGTAGTGTACCAAATGCCAAAAAAAAGGGCCATACAAGGGAAACTGGCTTCGAGATTGTGGGTTACCCAGAATGGTGGAAAAAGAGTTCCAAGACGCTTGTTGAAACGGTTATTCTTTAAGAGAACAGAGAAGATAAAGTTGGGATGGATTACCCTCAGCGTCAAACAGTTTTGAGCTTGACCGCACAAAAGCTGAGCCAATTGAGAAGTCTTCTGGCCAAGAATCAAACCGACACACATCAGATAGGTGAATATTGTAGTTTTACAGGTAAGCTTAAATGTAAGCCTTTTGTTCGGTTTTCTTAACTAGTCATCTACATATAGTTCAATCACAATCTTGGATTATAGACTCAGGAGCCTCTGAGCATATGTGTGGAAATAAGGGCTCTTCATTGAATTAACTAACTTGTCTAAAATTCGTGAAATTACCATGCCTGATGGCACATACAGATGGTATATCAGCATGGAAGAGTTAAATTAGGAAAGAAATTCATTCTTGAAAATGTTCTATTTGTTGAAGCTTTTGGGTTTTAATCCGATGTCTGTTAAGAAGTTAATTAAACAAGTTAAATGTCTCTTATATTCCATGAATCTTTATGTTATGTGCAGGACCATAATACTAAAGAAACTTGTCTTATAGGAAAAGCCGACAACAAAATTTATATTTTTTAGAATGATAGTCTAGACCACTTATGTGTTAAGAATTATAGTCAATGTGATGAGATCTCTTGCTATAGCACTTCTGAGAGCAGGAATAGTCCTAGGTTGTGGCATACTAGATTAAGGCATGTCCCATATTCTAAATTGTTGTATCTTGGATTAATAAAAAGGGACAGTGTTCAGAAGAATATAGATTGCGATACTTGTCACAAAGCTAGAGCTGTAAGAAACCCTTTCCTAATTCTTCTATAAAGGTGTTTTTAACTTGTTCATGTGGAGTGTGGGGACCTTTCAGGTTCCTACATATGATGGAAAAAGATAATTTCTTGACTCTGGTTGATGACTACTCTAGGTGTACATGGTTCACCTTTTTGTTAATAAATCTAATGCATTTTATTTCCTCGCTGTTTCATTAAACTCATAGAGTGACGGTTTGACACTAAAATTAAAACAATCAGAAATGACAATGCTCACGAGCTAGGAGTAGCAGTGAGAGAATCAAATATTTCATAGAGAATAGTATAAAACATAAATACTTGTTAGAAATAGCTCACACTTTATTTTATCAGTCTAATCTTGATCTTAGCTTTTGGGGGAGTGTATTCAACATGCTACCCAGTTATCAATAGATTGCCATCTAGAGTGATAAATGCCCAAAACCTTTTGAGTTGTTATACAATAGAAAACCTGATTACAACTCTGTGAAAACCTTTGGTTGTCTCTGCTACAGAACTGATGTTAGAAAACATAAAGGAAAGTTTGATGCCAGAGGATTTGCACGCATCTACTTAGAATTGGTAGATTATAAAAAGGCCTACAAAGTTTTTGAATTACAAAAAGTCTGTTGTCATTAGTAGGGACCTTACCTTCTTTGAGACAAAATTTCCTCCGCGCACTAATTACATATGTGATGATCAAACCTCCCCTCCTCTTGATCAAGAAATTGCTTGGTATGACAATAATAAGGAAGCTGAAACCAATCATGTCCATGCACCTGAAACCAGTAACACTGGAGATATTACTCTATCAAAGAACAAACCACAACATCTAATGTGATAATAGCTCCTCTAAGAAAGTCTAGTAGAGAATCTCATCCTCCTGCTTATCTTGGAGATTACTTCTTAGGAGAGACCAGAATAGAAAATAATGACATTTTCATTCAAATTCTGTGTGACAGATTGCAAAAAGGGAGTGCAGTACTAACCACCTCAATGAAAGTTTTGTTGATTCAAAACTAGACAAAACCTTCCCTTTCCATGCCTTAAATGCCCAATCTAGTTATGTTTATCACCAGTTGCAAACAATCAAGGAACCAAAGTCATATAGGATAATTGTCAAACATCCAGCTTGGGTCCAAGCCATGAGAGAGGAATTCAAGGCTTTACAAGAGAACAATCATGGAGTATTGTAGACTTACCACCAGGAAGACAAGTTGTAGGAAGTAAATGGGTGTTTACAATGAAATTAAAGTCTAATGGAAACATAGAAAAGGTATAAGGCAAAGCTAGTTGCCAAGGGATATACCCAAAAGTTTGGTGAAGACTATTGAGAGACCTTCTCCCCGGTTGTCAAGATGACCACCATTATAGTGCTTGTTAGTGTGGCTATAAGAAAGGGCCGGGACATTAATCAACTTGACATAAATAATGCTTTTTGCACAGATATTTGCAGGAAGAAGTATACATGGAATACTAGATGGAATGAAAGAAATTTATAAGGGTAAGGTATGCAAGTTGCACAAATATTTATATAGGCTAAAGCAAGCTTCACACCAATGGTATGATAAGCTCTCTGGTTTTCTCTAATTACATGGATATTTTTAATCCAAAAATGATTATTCACTTTTTATAAAATTTAATGGCATATCCAAAACCTTTTTGGGTGTGTATGTAGATGATATCACTGCCACGGGCAATGCAACTACAAAATTGATAACATCAAAGTCGCCCTTAATCAGTAGTTCAGAATAAAGGATCTAGGCAGGTTAAGTTACTTTATTGGCATAGAGTTTCTGTACACTTCACAGGAAGTTATCCTTAACCATTCTAAATATGCTCAAGAAATATTAGATGATTATTTCGCACCTAAGTCCAAAATTGTAGTAGTTCCTACAGGTTAGAAAGAAAACATTACTGCAAAAGCAAAACAGTAAGGTCTGGAAGATCCAACCAACTACAGACTCCTATTGGAAGACTTAACTTCCCTCACCACTACAAGGCCAAACTTGACATACCCAGTCAATTATCTCAGTCAATTCCTTAAGGAACCACTAGAAGAACATCTACAGGCTACCTTACACCTCCTTTGTTATGTCAAAGAACAAAAAGCAAGGTATACTTTTTAATAACAATCCTAATCTAACTTTATCCGCCTACTGCGATGCAGATTAGATAAGTTCAACATTAACTTGAAGGTCCATCAGTGGCTATATCATATTACTGGGAGGAACTGCCATCAACTGGAAGTCTAACAAACAACACACTAAGCATTATCCAATGTTGAATCTGAGTACCGATCAATCAGGTCGGTTACAACTGAACTAAAATGGATCCCTCGCAAATCCTTTATGACTTGGGAGTTAAAGGAATAACCCCATCACGGTCAATTGTGATAACAAGGCAGCAATATACATCACACGTACGTAACCCAGTTTTTCACGAACGAACAAAGCACATCGAATTAGATTGCCACCTCGTCCGTGAAAAGATCAAAGAAGGACTGATCACCTTCAATACATACTAGAGGAACATCAACTTGTGAACATTCCGACGAACCAAGCAACTGCCAAAGACTACAAAGCCTTTATGGACATAACAAGCTTCAAAGTAGTGACACAGAAGCACACTAGTAGAAAAAAAGATTTTTAATGACGAAGTTTAAACCACGGTTAAATGAAAACCATGGTTTAAAGTTTATAAACCACGGTTTTTAGGGAAACCGTCATTTAAGGTACACGCCAGAGTGAATATACCACGGTTTTTGGAGAACCGTCATATATAGGTTACTTATATACCATGGTTTCCAGGGCAACCATCATTTAAGGTACACGCCAGAGTGAATATACCACGGTTTTTGGAGAACCGTCATTTATATTGCACATCTTACTATATTAAACTTCGATTTTTTGGTGAACCGTGGTATATAGTCTAAGCGGGAATTTCAATTTTCGGCTCAAATTAACGCGGCTCTTTCTCTCTATTCTCTTATATAATTCTCTCACGGTAATTTTACAATCCAACCGGCGAACGCTCTGCAACTCTTCTTCATTCTCTTCAAGCCTCACTGTAATTTTGCAACCTATATTGGCAAACAAGGAACATGCTCCGACTTCTCTCATTCTCTTGTTTTCACGGTAATTCTCTTGTTTTCACTGTAATTTTTTGCAACCCACACTACGCTCTCCACTCACTGTAATTTTTGCAACCCTAACCGGCGAACAAGGAACATGCTCCGGCCTCTCTCATTCTCTTGTTTTCATGGTAATTTTGCATCTTACACTTGCGAACAAGGAACACATGCTCTTCGCCCTCACTGTAATTTTTTGCAACCCTAACCGGCGAACAAGGAACATGCTCCGGCCTCTCTCATTCTCTTTGTTTTCATGGTAATTTTTGCATCTTACACTTGCGAACAAGGAACACATGCTACTCTTCGCACTCACTGTCCTTTTTGAAACCCTACCCGGCGAACAAGGAACATGCTCTACGCCTCCATTGTTTCGCTCATTATTTGCAACCTAATCGCAAAACAAGGAACATACATGTTATGGCCTCTCATTCTCTTGTGTCTGTGCTCTGTTGAGATTAACGATTGAAGGTGGCGCTTCTAAATCGTCGGAGATTCGAAAAAAAAAAGTTCATAGACTATAAACCACGGTTATATGTATAACCGTCATTTAAAAGGAACTTTATACCCGGTTCAGGCTTGAACCGTCGTATAAAAGGCACTTTATATCACGTTTTAGACCTTAACTGTAGTATAAGTCGATGAATTCCCGCGGGAGAAAAGGTCTTAAACGACGTTTCGACCAACCGTCGTTTTTTCTCTTACTTTAAACCACGGTTATGAATCGTCGTTTATAAGCATTTTTATATACGACGCCAGCATATACCACGGTTATCAACCGTGGTTTTTTAGCAAAAAAATCGTGGTATTAAACATTTTCTGCTCTAGTGGCAGTTCAAGGAGACAAAGATGACTAATATTCTGTTCTAATAATGGCCATATATTCGATCAGTTTAACTTCAAACCGTCCTTCATCTTGAGAAGGAGTATTGAAATACATAATACTAGTTACTAGTATTATATTAGTATTTCATCTAGTTACTACTTATTCTTATACTGAGCAAGTCATATTATGGTCTTCTCAACTATATAAATCCTATGTTATTTTGTCTATAAGGAGAATTACACATAACATTGATTACTCAGTACAACTCTCTTGAAAATATTTTCTCTCAAAAGTAATCGTACATGTTCGTTTCTTGCAGTTTTGTAAGATATATATCTAAGTTAAGTAAACACGTAGAGTCGACACCCCTTCAACCTTCTGTCTTGCCCCTGTCATAACATTTGATGAAGGTTCTCAAACTTATTCCTTGGATGGGTCAGAGATGTAAAGATCAAAGATACAAACCCAACAATGAATATGCTTAGCACATTGAAGAGATAAACAGTTTAGACGGATCTATCTTTCATAGAGCCCGAGCTTTGAAGTCGGAATTTCCAAATCCTCTCCTTAAGGATTACTAGTTAGGTCTTTGTCGGTGCTGAACTAAAAGTTAAAGACATTAAGCTTTAACTTCGAGTTTCTATAGAGATTAGACATCGTCAATTTTTAATTATGACATGAATGAAAGAGTGACGGTATTTTTATTTTTCTAGAGAATTGGAGAGAAATAAAAAAGACCTTTGCATCAAATGGTCAAGAATTGATTAAAGAGAGATTAATGGCAAGCTAGATTGTTTAGTTCAGTTCATTCTTTAATTTAGAATCAGTTACCAGTCAATATCAGTTATATCAGCTATCAACTTGTAGTAATTTAAACTCAAATTGTCTCCCGTATTCAGCTAGTTTAGTATGTTTCACTGAGTTGACCAGTTCAACATATTCTTTTACAATCAGCTATTAGTCAATATCAGCTAATATCAGATGTAGCAGCAGCCCTAATATACAAAAGAATGGGGCCTAAGTTATGGGTTGATCGGAAAGCTTAGTTCAGGTCGACCTGACACAAACATTTTGAGGACCCCCTAACTGTCAATCTCATAACCCTCATTGTGGTGAGACCAAGATCGCATTTGAGTCTCCATAACGGTGGCCAAGACCGTGACATATGAAGGAAAAAATTCTAAAACTTTTTGTAATTAAGTATTTGGATCATGCTACGAAATCAATCAGTGTAAGAATATTAATTGTGGGGCATCAGACCCCTTACCCATGCTTGGTCCCGGTCCAGACAAGAGCACTCTCGAATAATGTCGATCATTTTTGTAAAGTGGATGACGCCTTATGGGTATATTATTATGTCTTTTAAGGTAAGTGGACAAAACAGGGAAGATTACAGAATGAGGGAAAAAGAAAGAAAAAAAAGAGTGTGCATATATATATGGAATGGAAGTGATATTAATCATGACCATGCACTATCTATTAGAAGAAGAAGAAAATAAGGAGTAGGCATCACGGCAACGCACTGGGTTTGGGTCATCTTTATTTCCATACTGTTAGTTAATCACTCACTACTAGATACCTCTTTCTTTTCCGGTCTTAAAACGGCGTACCGACAATGAAGTATGCGCATGCTAGCGAACGAGAGGGGGAGAGGAGAGTGTTGTGCATGTGGTTGTGTGTTTTACGGCTGGTGAGGAGATGATGACATACACTTCACGTCATGGTGCATCTGAGATAATATTGATCTGATCATCCTCAGGGTGAAAGATCGGGCCAGCACAGCACAGCCAGTCGTTCATTATTGTGTATAAGGTTTAACTTATAAACACAGGTGAGGTAATTAATGAAAAGTTTGGTGAGTTAAAGTTGAAAGAATCTCGGCATGCCTGTCTTGGTACCGTAACACTGTTACACTAACACCTACCTAGCTCTGAATCATATGTCAAGTTGAATAGACACAAACCTTCCTTCCGGGAAAAAATAATAACAATATACTATCTTTGTCCCTAATTGACCTTCTTGTTTGTTTTTTGACACATTTTTCCACTTCAATATTAAATATATAAGATAAAATAATTTTATAAAACAAATTTTTATAACATATAATTTTTCACATAATGATTTCATTGCTATACTTAGATTTATAAAATTATATTTTATCTTACATGTTAAATATTGAAATCAAATGACATACCCAAATAATAAAGGGAAGGTAAAAAAAAGGACGGACAGACTGAATGGAAGAATCAAGATAAATTCGAACTTTAAAATGTATATATATTATATGGTACTAATATAAGAGAATAATCTCCACCGACGCGACCAACCAAATGTTGGGCTGTACACAATTGCATTCGTCTCTTTCGATTTTTTTTGTTCGATCTCAACTACTCCCTCCGTCCTGAATTGACCGTCTTGTTTGCTTTGTGGCACGTTTTCCACTTCAATATTAAGCATATAGATAAAATAATTTTATAAAACTAAATTTTGTAACATATAGTTTATTATGTAAGGATTCATATACAAATTTAAATTTTCAAATTTATTTATCTTATATGTAAAAATTGAAGTCAACAACATGTCCAAATAGTAAACAGGACGGTCAATTCAGGACGGAGGGAGTACTTGTTATGGGATCTCGAAATTAATATACCAGAGTCAACAAGTGGATCGATCACGTGAACCAAATTCCACAGTGCGTAAAAAGCTCATAACTCCCCCACAAACATGGGTTTCTGAAAAATCAAATAATAGTGGGCCCAAATGTAACTCATGTGTGGTGTGTGCATATCCATCCATACCAAACTGCACTGAACTGAACTACTCTCTCAGTTGTGTAATTGTTTATTCACCACTACTCATTAATATAATATTACTAGATTTGCCCACCTTGATTTTCCAAAATAAAATTATGCGCATTGTTATATTCTACTCAAGTGTCTATACCCCTTAACGTTTAATCCACAGCCGAATCCGGCCCTTCTCCCTGATTGTACAGCTTTCAGGCGCGTGCGTTGTATCCCGGGGGTGGAGGTATCAGGTGCAGCTCCCTACTATGCTATATTTTTTCTCTCCCTTTTTTTTTGGAAAGCATATGTTATGGAGCTATCAATGAGGTTATTGTCAAATTAATAATCTCAATATTACACTTCTCTCACCTTTACAGATGGATCAAATTATCAAATGACCATTTGAATGAATAGTTTGACCGGACGGAGGAGTAGCATAATAAGGAGCTGCACCTGATAACTCCACCCCGGGATACGACGCACGCGCCTGAAACCTGTACAAGCAGGGAGAATGGGCCGGATTCGCTGTGGATTAAACAAACGTTAAGGGCCTATAGACACTTGGACACACACGCACGTACAAAAGGAAACCCATTACCGTTCCCTTACTTGCGTATAGTTAAGGCAAAATAAATAGTAAATACTACTCTTTGTTAAAAGTGTGAGTCCGGTTAGAAATTTATATACTTGTAAAATGTATTCTTATTCTTATTTTTTATTTAAATAAAATCATTTTGTGTATTAAATAATATAATCAAATACAGAAAATAATGTGTTAGAAACTAAAAAGATAGTATTATATTTTAAAATAATATTTAAATACTAAAACGGGTGAATAGATATCTAAATAAATATCTACTGTCTGCTTGTCTATATATGTACATGAAACACTGCTGTCACAAAACAAAAATGAAGTGCTGCTGTTATTCATGATGTCGATAAGAAATTTAAAAAATAGAAAAGAAAGAAAGTAGATCTACTTTTCATGAGGTATGATTGTTTAGGCACTTCGTTTCGAGCTACAAAGAGCTCTCATGAGCATATTCTTTCCACCGATCTTCCAAGTCCAGTCGGCCAAGCTGGCAGATTAAGCGTTAATATGATATGCTCCACCCAGCCAGCCCCCGCGGCAGGGAATGTTGGTCCCTGTTATATACTACGTACGTTTTTTTTTATTAAGAACCATTTGTACATTATCCAACAAATCGCTACCAAATTTACAACTAGAATAACAACCATGAGTTATGGTAATAAATCGTATAAAGCTGTCCACACAATCCGCATTAAATATTGACCATTAACTCTCTACTATTAATGTCTCAACCATAAATACTGATCATTAAATCCCCATCATAAATGTCGACCATTAAATCCCCATATAAATGTAAACCATTTAATTCTTCACCATAAACGCAAATATGAATTCAAGGGAACTTTACAACTAGCACCACCTCTAACCTTGAAGATCGAGGACAGCGATTCTATCTACCTTACTGCATTGAAGAAGATTTCCCACACTAACACTCGGTCTCATGATGAGAATCCCTTCTTCTACATAGCTTTTCCCAAGGGCCACTTTGATATGCATGCGGCAGAGGCTACCACCCCTCCAATCCCACCAAGTCTCTTCCAATTCCTACCATATATTAGCATCCTTTGAGCTAAACTACTTCCCCACCCCACTTGTTATGTTTCTCAACTTACTTTTTCTACTCCCCACTAGCAAACTTCCACACACTCTTCCTTCGCACATAGACAATGGAATTCATTAATGTTAATGGAGTTCAACTAGTTGTTCATCATTACCTTCTTGCGTAGCTTTTTCAACCATACATATCCTCATCACGTCCCTCGTAATCATTCTAAAGTAAAGTTGGACAGAATTCGGAGGGTTTCGCTAGCTTCACAAGAAACAGGATATAACCTATTTGTCTTCGAGTTCGAGACTATAGATGTTATGCAAGCGATTTTGGCAGAGGGCCATGAACCATCCCCAACAAGTTGTTTGCTCTCCAATCGTTAGATCCCACTAAAACACTTCACCTGGATCTCATTCTTGGTAAGAATCTACAATGTCCCAAGAGCCTTTCACCCCTGGAGTTCGCATTGAGGGCAGCTCAGAAGTTGGGTCGATTCTCAGAAATTATGGATGGTGTTTCGTCTAGGTATAGGTACTTCTATCTTAAGATTGATTAAAATGTTCAACTTCATGTCTTTCGCTCTCTCTCGATGCTTGTGGATGGTCAGTATCATGTCATCACTCTATCTTATGACAATATGTTGTTAATTTGTTCCTAATGTGGGTTGTTTCTTCATACTTCGGATGCATGCCCTCGTGTAAGTCCTGATAATAAAGCCAATAGGCCCTATGGTATGTGGTTAAGCATGGATGTGCATCTTGCAAGAAGGCGATCCCAAACTATTATTCACCTCCAGATGCGTGGACTTGACCGCCAAGACTAGAGAACTACTTTTTGGTGGACCTTTTATGGGTTTCTCTGCATGGACGGATCAACACAAACCACCATTGCAGGAATGTGATATCCATCAGTTACCTATGGATGTTGATATGTCAAACTCTTCAACCGTAACCTGCAAGCGCAAGTTCATAGAAGTTTTAAGGGAAGCATCATGAGCGGAGAGTTGGGACCTTCAATTGCCAGAAGCAAGGCGCAAAGGTAAAGGGAAGATGTTTGGGAGCCATGGAGTTAGCCAATCAGAGGAAGGAGAAGGTGGCAATCTTGGAATTTCGGACAAGGGTAAGGCAATTCTGGGATGGTCCAGAATCGCCTTGGAAATTAAGGTTGTTTCTTCTAGTTGCATGGGTATGAAACAACTCATGAAGCTAGATCTTCGAATGATTTGTCCCGTTTGATGCTTTCTAGGTTTCTTGTTGTCTCTTGTTTAAGACTATTGTTTTTTCATGTTTGCTTAAGTATGGTGTTTGATGTTATGTCATATGGATGGTTTTGAAATTTCTTATGAAATATGAGGTTTTGTTGAAGAAGATGATGAAGGGCATCATTGGACTAATCATTTGAAAACGCTAACCTCTACATTGAGTTTGATGCGTTTAGTTGGTGAATTTGATCATATTGGGAAGCGTGACGAGTCTTTGATCATTTCAAAATTTAGGGTTGGTCTTTTGATTAATCATTTGCTTGGTTTGGTTATCAGACTTGTAATCTCTTTCTATTAATATATCTCTACTTTTAAGAGAAAAAAACTTTGTTCAGGGAGAAAAGGAAATGAAGCCCATAAGCGAAATTCAAAGCAACCTTAGCTAATTTATCGGTAACTTCATTTGCTTCCCTTTATGTACGAGTTATACAATTTTCCTCCCAAAACTTTCACATTTCAATAGAAAACAAAAATGATGATTTATAGGGTATCCGTAATCAGCTCCACTACCAGCTTTGCACCTGATTCAGTCATCACATCTTATGTGTAAGTTAACCAACTATTTTCATTATGAAACTCGTTGTCTTTTCAATACATGTTCTTAATTACATTAAGTGCAGTTATACAACTATAAGCACTTTTAAAGGCTCAATCTATATTAACTTCAATAATATTGACATATGAATGTGGATTTATGGGGATTTTGATTGGTATGGGAGAAACTAAGTTGAATTGGGAAGGGAAATGCATGTGAAAAGAAAGGACTTTTTTTTCTTCTAATTCTCTTGTTTGTTTCGCATAAAAAGGAAAAAAATCATCCGTTAAAATTGTCGACTAATCAACAGTCACTGGTCAATAAGCTTTAGAGAAACGGATCTCATTCCCTAAAGAGCTATAAATCATATTAGAAAGTTTTAAGAAAATATCATTCATTTTTTTCCTAGAAGCAGGTAACAATGGGTAAAACAAAAGCTGAAAACAAAATCTCTGTGATTTACTTCTCTCATTCT
The DNA here is from genome assembly GCA_023374045.1 of Limonium bicolor. Classification (NCBI taxonomy): domain Eukaryota; kingdom Viridiplantae; phylum Streptophyta; class Magnoliopsida; order Caryophyllales; family Plumbaginaceae; genus Limonium; species Limonium bicolor. The sequence goes on along the minus strand of CM041777.1, from coordinate 255,329,326 downwards.
TTAAACCAAACACTCTTTGTTTCGATATATATTTAATGAAATAGGTAATTTCAACAATACACTTCCCATATAACTAACTAAAGTTCATGAGAAATAAACAACCAAGATACCGTTGTAAGTCATAGACAAATCTAAGTTATCTTTTTAGTTCAGATACCCTTTATAACATAATTATTAGAGGCAAATATTTGTATTGTCAAAGAACAAATAAAAATGATCATCAATCAATGCTACACTAGCTTAGTGTCTAAGCTCTGAAGAATGCCATATTTGCATTTTTCCAGTCTCATTTATTCTTTTATCTTTGTTTTTTATACCACCACATATATTTTTTAGCCTTGAAGCTTTTTTACCCCGCAATGATTACCAGCTTCTCAATATAAGATATGTTCTGGAATTGATTTTCTTAGTATAAAATGAGAAATAGTTACACTTCCAAAACTACAAGACTTATTTTACAGGTATATTGGTACTATAAAATAAGTGCTTGCGGATCTACAGTCTCATAGGTGTAAAGGTGGACTATCTAGAAATAAGTTGATGACTTCTATTGGAGGTGAGCCAAATAATATGAACTATTTAAAGAAGTAGTTAGAGCTGAATACTCAAAATGGTAGTTGGTCGAGTTGTATGATTCATGCTTGGGGTGCAATATGCTTTTATCTTGCACCTATATTTTTGTTGTTCCATGTTTGAGAAAGACACGTAAAATTGAATCTAGAATCTCTAAATTCATAGACTAGCTCCTTATCCATCCATTGGGCATGAATTCAATTACTTTACTAGGGAAAGTTCGCAATATCCCTAAAAGTTCTATAATTCACTTGTACCCCAATTTCAAAATTTGTTCTCTATATGCACCTAAAAAGTTTCAAAATTCACAATGTATCTCCTTTTTTACGAACGTTATCTACTCCGTTTTCCCCCTAACATAAAGTGACCCTATTGAACCCTGATTTTTTATTGTTTATGCAAAACCTTTTGTTTCCCCTTTCTCTTTCTTTGATCAATCTCGGTTTCCCTCTCTTTTCTTAAATCAAGGAACAATATTCTTGTGATTTTCATTCTAATTCTTTTACGTTCTCTGTGTTTGATTTCAGTTTCCATTTGCAACGCTGCCAAAAAAACCTTTTATGAGCATATTCGACACTATCAAATCCCACATACTGACAAATACAACAACTAAAATTTAAGAAACGACAAAGGGAACCAATTTATATAGTGTTGACATGGTATAGTCAATCCCACTTTAACCACTTCATTAAAAGAACCAATGCATGTTTTCTTCCCAACGATCACATGTACTTTGGAGCCAATGACCAACATAACAGAACCAGGTCTGCCCAAGTTGTAACACCCCTACCGTAATACCGTCATTACCGTTCAAACTTCTCATACTTACATACCTTCGCAGCGGATACTTACTTACACAACGGTGGTGATACAATGCCATTAGCCCCCACGTAACTAACAGGCTTATTACTACTTACAGCATCGGTCTGATGGACCGGAATACCCGAGTACTACACACTTACAATACATACTCCAATTACCAACCAAGTACTACAATGCTTCATTCAATACAATGCTCCATAATACAACACGTTACAATACACCGAGTTTACTAAGATCCAAATCCAATACAACAATTCTTTTAAGTTTATACTACTCATCAAAAGACTAGCATCTACCCATTCCTCACAACTACATACTTATACTACTTAATGGTGTACCCCTTGGTACACTTCTACACAAAGGCTACAAGCATTATACCATTCTTTACTACCTACAATTCTTTTCTAGCTATCTAAACATAGCCGCCGTCTCTTTACTGCGACCATAACTGCTTCGGTACTTGTACAATAAAAACATTGCCCCTAGGGGCTCAGCTTATGCTGCATATGACTTCCGCATACCCGCGTACTAGCGAGGGTACGCCGACCACTTGGTCGAATACATGCAATTCATTTTATTCATACATACATACATACATGCTTTCATTCATAATACTACAATACTACACAAGGAATACATACATACACTTCAATACATACAAGGAAGACAATACAGTCAACCAATACATACTTACCTTTACCGAAATACACTTACACAATACATACACAATACTTGTTAGCTTCTTTTATCCACCCGGGTTAATCGGGTGGAGATTACTCTTTTACTCAGGGTCAATGACTTACACCAGTTAAGACCATTACTCATACAATACTTTACGTACTTACTACTTACTCAAGTCAAGTCGTGGTGACCTCCAGGCAGGGACTACACCGTCCCACCACCGGCTTTACTGTGGCTCACTAATCCAGGATGCTACCCATTTAGGGGTTTGGGCCGTGGAAAAGATTAAAAGCCAGGAATTGGATCCAACCTCTTGTGTCTCATCATCCTCACGCATGGCCGAAACTATATCGGACTTCTACCCATTCCAATTTACTCAATACTTACGTTAGGAGTTAGGTAGTTAGGAATTAGTAGAAGTCAACACATCCATGCCACACAATAATACATACTCCCATACACGTACTTACAAGGTATAAAACATTACACAAGTACACTACAAGGTACATACACACTTCATCTTCATCCTTCATTCATGAATTATACAACTAAAGGTTCAAGACAATATAGCAAGAACAAATATAAAACAAGCACAAGTAAGTGCAATAAAGTCCGATTCATGTATTATCTTATTAAGGTGATCAAATATGCACACAAATCGGGGTAAGCAGGTTAGGATACAGAGCATGAAGAAATCATACCTTTCACCGTTGATTTTGGACTCACCGACTCCCTTCGGTGTTCAACTATTTGAATCCTATCACATACATACTTTGGGCGGTTAATTATCCATAATTAACCTTACTTATTATTTTTCCTAAAGTTTCTCAGTTTATACTTACTAACTCTTTGTTACTCAAATACCTTTACGTATGTCACTCACTTAAAATTATTTTCTAAGCTTGCTTATAGCCTTAATGACCTTTAAACATCATTAATCATGTCTTAATTACCTTATACTATCATTACCATTCAAGTCCCCATCATTAGAATGCATTAAAACACATTCTGGGCAATTTTTGGGGTGGTCCGGGTTTGTGTCCGGGGTTACAAACCTGGACCAAACTCAAATGCAGTTTTTGGCATAAATTCACTATGGTCCAGGTATGTGTACCGGGATACAAACCCGGACCATGCCCTGGAATGAGTTTTCTGGAGTGTTTTTGGGGGTGGTCTGGGTTTGTGTACCGGTTTGTAAACCCGGACCATCCCTGTTACACATTAAAATGCAGTTTTTTAAGCCTCCTTTCAACCTCTAATTCATACTTAATCCTTTCCTAATATTCCACGTGTAATATAACATGCTTTTACACCATTTAGGCACATTAAACCTCCTTAATCCAACCACCATACTCCTCTGTTAACTCACACGTTTTTCACTGCTAGTTTTTCCTCCTGTTACAGTTTTTCTTCCTCATTTGCTGCTACAGACTTTTTCTTCATTCTTCCCACTAGCTAAATGGTTCCTCATCTAGCATAACTAGTTAAACACTTCCCATTATACCATTTCCAATTCTCTTCCAAATAACTACACTATCTATACCCAAGTCCAACACTCATTTTACCAAGTCTTGCACACTAGTTTTTCCTAGTTCCTCCATTACATTTCAACACTTCTTGCTACAGATTTTACACTCCTATATCCTCATACTACAACTACACTCCATGGTTACTAAACATCTCTACTAACCCCAATACACACCTTGGTTCTCCCATTCACCAAGTCATCCATAAATGCACATTTCCTACTAAAATTTTTGCCATAGTTCACCTATAACTCTAACTTATCCACACATATCCATTCTCACCAATATCATTCCTAAACTAGCCACACCCATGCAAGGGTCCTATCAGCAACCAAAACAATCTCAATACATCAATACTCCACCAAACAACAATACCAATACACATATACAATTCTTTGGCTCCAAGGCCTACAATTCACATACTAGTTCATAAATACTCAAACTTTCATAACTACAATACTAATACAATATTTTGGGTTATTTAATTAGTTTACCCATTCCCATTACTCTAATGTAATTAAATCTAATGTAATTACCTTAAGCTCTCAATTCTTCTTTCCTTTTCCAATTCTCCTCCTTCTCTCTTTTCTTGCACAAATGGTCACATGGGGAATGGAGTTGCCAAACTCCATTCCCATCACCCAATAAACATAAAACAAGTGTAATTAAAATACTAACCCTTAGATTTATACTAATTCATTGAAATGTTTAAAACACAATTCTAGGTTACCTTTTGAAGCTTTTAAGAGGGTTTTAGCCCTTGGTTCAAGAAGGTGATTCCACCACCATGCAAGGTTGGAATTATGCTCAAAGAGGAGAGAGAGAGAGAGAGAGAGAGAGAGAGAGAGAGAGAGATAGAGAGATAGAGAGAGAGAAATAGAGCATTACAAAGTGGTAAAAATCGGTTACAAAGGAGAATAGAGGAAACATGAGTTTTTCATGTAAATTTTTACCTTAATGGAGAGAGGAGTCTCCAAGCTTTACTTTGGTACCATTTTCTCTTCAAATGGGGAAAACCCATGGAGATGAACTTTCTCATTTTTGAATTTTGAAAAGAGAGAATGATAGAGAATGATGAGAGGAGCAAGAATATGTGGTTATTTTTTGCATTTGGAGTTCAAATGAAGATGAAGCATGGACGAGAAGTGAGGAAGCCATTGTTGCTTTGTGAAGAACTCCAAAATCGCCCCCAACCAGAGAGAGAGGAGCAAAATCGGCTGGGAGGGGAGGAAGAAGAAGAGAAAAGAGGGAAAGAGAAATGAGCGGAGAGAGGGGGTGTAATTTTTTTTTACCTTTTTCTTTCTTTTTACTTTTTGACTTGTTAATTAATAACCTAGTCTAGTGTGTGTGAGAGAGAGAGAGCTGTCTCACATGTTAAAACCGGCCCACATATATATGTAAGCTGGAGCGTTTTTTGTCTTTTACAGAAAACGTCGTTTTTTTACCCGTTTTTCTATTCTAACCGGTTGTCTGTCCTTTACCCGTCCGTCCCTTTTTCTAAATTTCTCGTCTTCTTTAATTTTATTGATTATTAAGCTTCCATTAATGCTTAATTATAGTTATTTAATGAACTATAATTTTTACGGGTTCGTTTGACCACTTAAAGTCACGTTTTCGGGTTTTCTCGAAAAGTGTGCACTAAAACTATTAGCGTTTTAATACATATTTGGATCCGTTTTCTTCGGGAGTTGTTCCCATATATTTTTTGGCCTTATTAAGCCTTAGGAATCCGTATAATACGCTAACCGAGGTCTCATACCTCCTATGGTTATTTAACGCTTATTTAGCGTTTTACGCTTTTTAAGCGTTTCTTTATTCTTTTTGGATTTATTTTCCTTACCAATACTACTTAGGCACAATTAGGCCCTTAAATACCTATTAGGATAATTTTAATCACTATATTTAAGTTCGGGGTATTTCACAAGTGGATACCCCCGACATCCAACTAGGTTCAATTTGGATTCAATTGCTCGACCATACTTAACCCGAGCACGACTCGGTCGCGTCAACCCCACTCCAACCAAAGCCAAGCCCTTTGTCATTTGGCCAAGTCCAACACGGATAAACCCCTTTCTCCGTGTCGAAACCCCGTGGATACCATGGACAGTTTCATAGCTTGGCAAGCATGTCGTACCACTCTATCTCATCACTTATCAGACAACTAGTTACGTTGAGCCATGAGATTTGCCTGTTTCCCCATTAATGCCTTAGATTTGATGTGTCTTTTCCCTAACCAATGAAGGTATGGATAGGCGAATGAAGGTTCCTCCCTGGAGATGTGGTTCCCAAGTGACCTTGACCCTATCTATATGGTGGCCTCTTAAGTCATCAATCCGGCTAGAAAGATAGGAGTCAAGCAGGAGGAACAAACGAGACGCTAGCCACCTTCTCATTTATTAGTATCAGTCAGACCCCCGCTATCAGAGAAAAGGGGGGAGGGGTGATGGCACTGTAGCAATCAATGCCATACAAGGCATACAGATAGAAATATGGACACAACTATCATTTAATAGCTTGTAACGTGACTACAAATATGGACTTTTATATTATTGTATTTTTGTGTCACCAAGGTGCTTAACTATAAAGATATAATCGACGCAAAGTGAAAACACAATCACCTTCCTATGCCCGTAAATAATGTCAAATGATGTGGCTATGAGGGAAGGTACAACATGTCAAAAGCATGTGCGTCGTGGGCTAGTCATTGTCGTCAACAGACAAGCTAATACATGTTGATACCATATCACCAGATGTAAGTATGCTTAACTCTTGTGTTTTCCGTTATTTTTATTGAACTCAATTTCTAAAGCTTAAGTTGATTTATATATATGTAGCAATCATAGGTTGTTATTTGTTATGTGTATTGAAACATTCACCTATTTGGTCGTTGAACCTTTGGGGATGTTTTAGAAACCTCTCGATATCGATGCTGTTAAAGAAGTAAGTATGTTGTTTTTTTATTTGAAACCCAACATAAACTGTTTATCTAGCTTGTTGATGTTATCACATATTAAATAAATTCTTTATTTTTCAATGGTCATAAAGCATGATTAGTGGATGTTGATAGACAGTTTGATCCATTGGATATACAATTTACAAAAGGTAATTAAAAATGTTGATATATATATATATATATATATATATATATAAGCAGGGGCAGCTTTTGGTATGTCCATGAGGTGACATGGAACAGGGCCCTCATTTTAGGGGGCCCTCAATTTTTAGGGACCTATTTTTTAAAAGTAAAGTCAATTATCTTATAGTTTATATAATTAAAAGACTATGGAGGTTTCTAACCTATTCAATAGATCATATAAATAATATTTGATTGAATTTAACAGTGTTAAGTCTTTTTGCAGACAAATAAATAAAGTTATCGATGACATTGTTTATATTCATGTAATATCTATTTAAAAAATACAGATATATTGATCTTCTTCTTTGTCTATGTAGTCAATGGCAACCTCTTCAACTACGTTCTTCTATCCAATCAAGTACTAACATTTATTTCTTCAAAACAAATGCTAGCAGAATGAATATTTTTAAGTGATAGTCAATAATGAGTAAACTTTTTTCTAGTTTGTCTGAATGATTATTTTTTGACATTTTATCTCATTACATAACTTAATATAAAATTATGTTGTGACATAATTAAATTAATAGTTTTATATTTTATATTTGTTTTAATTTTTAAAGGGCCTCGTTAAATATTCAGCACAGTGCCCTACGAATTATCGAGCTACCCTTGTATATAGTTTCATACTTATATATATAATTTGTGTTTATATTTGGTTTTCGTTCATATATAGTATCCAAACAGAAAGATTCATGAAGTTGTGGTCTTTATGTCATGCGATACATGTATGACATTATGCACAATATCGACTTTGGATGATGAATATAAGGTATTATTTACATCTTTGAAGTATTATTTCGTTATTATGATATGCATTTTATTTGTATATCACATTCTAATGGCTTTTTAAATGTCATCATAAAGTTGTTGATTACTTCAAAAAAGCTAGGGTCAATTTCTGAAAGAACATATGTCTTTTATTGGGCAAAGGACATCCATGAATATGGTTTTCTTGAATGTGTACAAGTAGAGTGTTTTTGTACTCTGTGTAGTATTGTATATTAGTAGTCTGTAAGCATTAGTTGTTGGAATTCAAAGGTTAAAGGACCTTTTACGTTCTTGATTTTGAATAAGCAATTGTAGGATCTACAATATTACTTGTGTATAGGTTCTGCATATTGTTTTGTTGTGGTTGTGTACAATGCTCAGGAAAAGAAATAAAAAAAAGCATAAACCATGGTTATATGTAATTACCGTCCTTTATGTTTACAAAATGCCACAAAATTTATGGCGCCAAGATTATAACAACCGTTCACGCTAATAACCTTTCTTAAGTTTCAGATTAAACCACGGTTTATGATAACCGTGATTTATAATCTATATTTTTGCGATTCACGGTCGTATTTCAAAGAATGGTTCCTGGAAAAATGCGGTTTATTTTCCAGTTAAAACTACGGTTCTAAAACGTGGTTTTTATGATTTGTTTCTTGTGATGACAACATGTAGCACGGTACAAAACTGTGCCCAATAACCTAAATAACCAATAACCTAAATAACCGCCAAGTTTTATCTTTTTTTTCCACTAGTGAATACTCACTCTCTCATCACTTGTATTCTCTTGATTCTATTAAGAACCTCTGTCAACCCCCTGTGGACCAGATCATTTAAGATCGAACCATCTAAACCCTTGTATCTCATTTATCATTGTTGATCATCACTCTAAACCACCAAACATCATACCACAAAATAGTTAGCATCAAATCGATCCGCGGGTTATCCGGATCTTGCAGATTACCACCGCTAACATATGGGGATTTGGGAAGAATTATTAACACAGATTTACAGTCTGGCGTTATTAGAGAATATACATAGATTTGATGCATAGAAAATAATATAACAGGAATTGGCCACCAGCTGCAATTTAGGCAAACCTCAAATCAAAGAATAAGGAAGAGAGAGTTAGTGATACCTTAGTAGTAACTTTTAGACAAAAGTAATCATTAAAGTATTCACATGGCTATAATGGAACATGTCATAATTGAGGAGGACAAAAGACAAATAAAGGTAGTGGAGAGGAGAGAGAAACATAGCTTGGTGTAGTGGTAGACGAAGAATTTGCGATGATTGGGTCCTTTGTACCTCCTTTTCCACTCCGTCCCCCTCTATCACTTCACCAACCAAAACAGGACAGAAAAACAAATAATGGTGAGATAAAGCAAGCCAATTAGGGCATCCACAATGGTGTGGATTCCACTCATAGTGGTAAAAAAAAAAAAGAAAATGATGAGGTGGAGGAGAGAAGATGTGAGAGGGTTGCTTAATTAAGAACCTGGAGAGAGAAGGTTCTTGCTGACACATGGAGAGAGAATGTGAGAGAAGAGATTATAATAATATTTTTGGATGGGTGGAATCCACTTCCCTTATTGTGGATGCCCTTAGGATAAGGAAATGATACCCATTATCGACGCTAACAATGAACTCAAAAGAAAATGGTAGCGATGTGAACGGAAACTGAAATCGAACAGAGAGAATGTTAACAGCGACAAGAATCAAAATGTAAGTTGAATGATAATCATTCCTTGGTTGAAGTAAAGGGAGTGAAAATGACACTAATCGAAGAGAGAAGAGGGAAACAAAATGTGCTACATAAACAATAAAAAATGAGGGTAAATAGGGTCACTTATATCAAGGATAAAATGGTCATTCTTCATGGGCTTTAACGACGCAAATAATGCCCATCACTCAAAAGGGGTTCATTGTGCATTTTAAAATGTTTTAAAGGTATATGGAAAGTGAGTATTTAAATTGAGGTACATAACGAATCATGAATTTTTTAGAGGTAGATATATTATGAAGTTCAATTTTGTATTATTGTTGCAAACAAGGCTCTCTTCCACTCCCTCTCTCTTATCACTTCACCAACCAAAACTAGGATAGAAAAGTAAATAATGGTGAGATAAAGCAAGCCACTCGAGACAAAGAATGATACCAACTATTGACGCTAACAATGAACTCAGAAGAAAATGGCAGCGGTGCGAACAGAGACTGAAATTGACAGTGACAAGAATCAAAATGAAAGTGAGAGGAAAATCATTCCTTGGTTGACGAAAGGGAGGGAAAACGACATTGATTGGATAGAGAAGGGGGAAACAAAATGTTTCCTCCACATAACAATAAAAAATGAAGGTTAAACAGGATCACTTTACGTTATGGGTAAAATGGTCATTCTTCAGGGGTTAATGACCCAAAAATTGTCCATCAGTAAGGGGTACATTGTACATTTCAATTTTTTATGGGTATATGATGAGTGAGTCTTGAAATTGGGGTACATAGCGAATCATTTATTTTTAAAAGGTATATATTACTGAAAATGGTAGCGGTGTCAATGGAAATTGAAATCAACCAGAGAGAACGTTCACAACGACAAGAATCGGAATGGAAGTTAGAGGAAAATCATTCCTTGGTTGAAGAAAGGGAGGGAAAACAACACTGATCGAAGAGAGAAGGGGGAAACAAATGTTTCTACATAACAATAAAAAAATTAGGGTTAAAGGGGTCAGTTTACGTCATGGGTAAACTAGTCATTCTTCAAGAGTTTAATTTTTTAGAGGTATATATATTATGAATTTTTCACTTTTTTATTATTATTGCAAACAAGGCACTCCTCCACTCCCTCCCTCTCTTATCACTTCACCAACCAAAACCAGGATAGAAAAGCAAATAAAGGTGAGATAAAGCAAGCCATTCTAGACAAGGAAATGATACCCACTATTGACGCTCACAGTGAACTCAGAAGAAAATGGCAGCGGTGCAAACGGAAACGGAAATCAAACAGAGAGAACGTTGACAACGGAAAGAATTAGAATGGAAGTTGGAGGAAAATCATTCCTTGGTTGAGAAAAGAGAGGGAAAACGACACTGATTAGAAAGAGAAGGGGTAAACATAGGTTTCTACATACTCAATAAAAAACTAGGGTTAATAGGGGTCATTTTAGGTGAGGGTGTAAAATGGTCATTTTTTAACATGTCTTGGCTACACCCACATGTAGTCAAAGATAGCTATATTACATGTACATGCAGAAAATGAAACATGTACAATACACCTATAAAGTCTGTACATTACTCATATTACAAATATTGTACGTAAAAATATTGCTTTCAATATAATTGTTTATTGTACAGGTTTTCCTTATTCATTGTACATGTTTTCATATTTGATTGTACAGTAAATGTAGGCAGAGATGGCTACATACACATGTAGCTAGACCTGACAAAGGTGACCCGAACCAGAAAAAATGACCCGATCCAACCCGATCCGAACCCGAATTTAAACCAAATGATGTGACCCGAAAATCTGAACCGAACCAAACCAAACCGAATCAAACCGAAATTTGATATACCCAAATCCACCCGAACTGAATGGACCCGAACCGAATTAACTCGAACCTAATTGACCCGGACTGAATTCACCTGAACCGAATTCACTCGAACTACACATGAAACTAGACAAACTTCCATTATCCTTCTGTTTAAAATTAATATTAAAAATATTGTCATCCAATTTGATTATGTATAACCAATAAACGTATAAACTTTTAAGTTAAGAAATATACTAACCACAATTGATGTGTAGATGTTGAAGAATAAAGATTATAATACTTACATCTTACTTAAATAAAGATTACAATATCAAGCTTGTGAATGGTTTAAACGTGTATGTGTATATATCATCACATCACTACTTAGGTTTCTTATTAACCACAAAAGAATAAAAATTGTAAAACTTACATCTCACGTAAATATATTTGTATGAACAATTAAATTATATTAGGGTTAAAAATAACAAAATAAGAAGATAAAGGGACAACTCCTGCATGAGAGCAATAAGCTATTAGAGGACGCGCGCACGAGGCGCGCACATGAGATAGTAATCGGTGGCGCACACACAACATGAAGTCATGGACGCGAGGTGATGATGGGCACATAAGGGCATAGACGCGAGGTGGTGATGGATTGACATGGGCGCGCGACGCTAGCTCGAGATGACGGGCGATGACGCAGGATGCACGTGAGGTATGACTGGAGCGAGATGGCGGGAGGCACATGCACAACGTCGGCGTTGGGGGGGGGGGGTATAAACTGGGGTTTGAGTTCAAAATATTGACCACTGATTCATCAAATTCTAAATTTATACTTGGTCGATACAATTAATAATCTATAGTTAAAAAAATTAATATTAAAAATATTGTCATCCAATTTGTCATGTATAACCAACCAATACACAATAGCAATCTTCATCAAGAGTAACACTATATTAAGATAATTTGGATCCAAATATGAAAATCAATACAAGTTACAAAGGTTGCTTCAATTTGTACTTTAAATTTTTTGTCAATTAAGCATAATGCGATAAGTCACCCAAATTTAACCCATAACCCGAAAAAACTGAAAAATGTAGAGGTTAATCCGAACTGAAAGCACCCAAACCCGAAATCAACCAAACTGAATTCACCCGAACCTTTTTTTCAACTAGATAATCTGACCCGATCTGAACCGAACCGAATAGTGAATATCTGTAAATTGACCCAAACCGAACCCGACCTGAATTGCCAGGTTACATGTAGCTAAAAAATTACCTTTTTAAAGGGTTTGACAACACAAATAATGTCCATTAGTAAAAGAGGTACATTATATATTCTTAAAAAATTTTAAAGATATATGAAGAGTAAGTCTTGAATTTAGGGTACATAGCAAATCATGAAATTTTTAGACTATATAAGTTATGAATTTTCACTTTTTTATATTTGTTGAGAATACGGCACTGTTATCTAGTCAGTGACGGTATGTTGCAGGACATAAAATCTGTTAGTGATAAAACTGAAACCGACTCTGCTGGGGATCGAACCCAGAATCTCTGGTTTCGTAGACCAGCGCCTTATCCATTGGGCCACAGAGTCTGTTGTGATAATGCAAACCAGATATATTTTAAACATTTTAAGCCGCAAAAGAAACGAAAAGCAATAACTCCACCAGATCAAACCCATAAGGCCATAACCTTTTTCGTAGACTCGCGGACCTTATCCATTGGGCGACAAAATCACTTATGACTAGCATAACTAAACTAATGTCTTCTAGTTTTAAAATTATTATTCGATGTCCACCATCAGCGACAAATGCTATATCCTGATTTTCTCCGAAACTAAGCCATATATTTTAGACACTAAAAGACTACGTTATACCCTCCACACTTTTCTAAAAAATAGTTCACACTTATTGGTTTAGAGTCTGATGAAAGGCGAGTGAATAGCGCCTTTGGAACAGAAGAAGCCACCATCCACAAGAAGCTATCATCCAGAGCAAGTTTTTGAAAAATCGATGGTACCAAGATAAACTATATGCGATTAACAAACTCTCCCAAAATAGCATGTGAGGGGAACAGTAAAAATGTATCATAATGACGAGATATCCATCTAGGGTTATGGTGACATGGTTTTTACAATGACAAATAAGTATGACGATACTTATGTAAGTCTTAGTTTTAACTGCCCTATCCACGATTGTTAAATTTTGGCTATACACCTTCAATTATACATAAAAAAAAAATCTAAGAGATTGGTCAAACTTTAACCTATAGCAAGTGATTATTTATGTATGCATGATTAAGCCGAGTCTCTTTGTTCTAGGGAAACTTAATGGATGCTAATTAAAACTTCATCTGTCTTGAATTGGTCGTCCCGTTTTCTATTTGAACATGTCGTTTGACTTCAACATTTAACATATAAGATAAAATAATTTTAAAATTTTAAGTTTTGCATATGATTTCTCACATGATAAATTATATATTACAAAATTTAATTTTTTATAAAATTATTTTATCTTATATGCTTATTATTAAAATGAAAAAACGTGTCATAAAGCAAACATGACGGTCAATCAGAACGGAGGGAGTAATAGAAAATACTAAAATATCTTTGTCCGTAACACATTGGTTTCAATGTTCACCAAAGTTACTTGTAAGTGCTTATTGAAGAATCATACAAATATAGCATATTAAATTATAAAAGTAGATATAATTATTAACATGATCAACCATAGGGATTTTTTAAAAGTTAGAATTTCCTTTTTTTTCCATCATCGACTTTTCCTGTTTATTTTTCTCCTCTCAAATCTACTCCAATCACAATGAAGAAATGAAATAAAAGCTTCGCAAATCAACATGTGTTCACCAGAATTCAATCAAAAAGCACAGAGAGCGCCTATGAACTCAAGAACTTCTGGTCTACAGTGGGAGAACATGTTATATCCACAGTTCTGAACATCCTAAATGGTCTCCCAGTTCCTCCTGATCTTAATAAATATTACATTGCCCTGATTCCTAAGGAGAAAGGGGCGAACTCCATAGACAAGTTTAGACCTATTGCTCTGTGCAACTTTGTGTATAAATTAGTCACCAAGGTTTTAGCTAACCGAATTCAGTCCTTTTTGCCTCTAATGATATCAGAAAATCAGTCTGGATTTGTGAAAGGCAGGCTCATTACAGACAATGTCATTTTAGCGGGCGAACTTCACCACAAAATTGCCAAGTCAAAAGCTAAAATCAAAGGATGGTTTTCATGTAAACTTGATCTGAGCAAGGCTTATGATAGGCTGGAGTGGCCTTTTATTAACTCTCTGCTTATTTCCATGGGTTTTCCAGATAAGTGGAGAATTCCTACTATGAACTGCATCTCTTCTGCTAAAGGGGCAGTGATTATTAATGGATCTCCAGGAAAATTTTTCTCCCAATCTAGAGGCATCAGGCAAGGGGATCCCCTGTCCCCTTTCCTGTTTATCTTGGCTCAAGAAGCTTTTTCTCGGGCCCTGAATGCAGCCATGGATAAGAAAGAATACCTTGGCCTAGCTCTTTCTAAAAATGCCCCTACAATCTCTCACCTAGCTTTTGCAGATGACACAATTCTCTATGGCCAAGCTTCCATCCCCAACATCCTCTTCTTGAAAAGACTTCTTCATCAATTCCTTGACTGCTCAGGCCATCAGATCAATTATCACAAATCTGAAATCATTTTTAGCCCCAAAATTCCTCAGCATACTAAGAGTTATCTAGCCAGCCTCCTCAATGTGCAGGTAGTCCCTCAGTTTGCCAAATATTTAGGATTGCCTACCAAGGTGGGAAGGAACAAAAAGGAGACCTTTAACTACCTCATTGAGTCTCTAAGGAAAAAAGTCTCCGGCTGGAGATTTCCTTTGGCACACTCAGCTAGATCCATCCTCCTGTCAAGTGTCCTCCAAGCTCTTCCTACTTTCACCATGTCCTTGTTCAAGCTTCCTCATGGGGTCATATCCAAGATGAATTCTATTTTAGCCCATTTCTGGTGGGGAGGAACTTCACAGAAAAAACCGATGTATTGGAAAAGTTGGGAAAAGGTGTGTTCTGCCAAAGAAACAGGAGGGATGGGTTTCAAACATATAGAAACTTTTAATTCTGCCCTCTTAGCTAAGCAGATTTGGAAGATCATTTCTAACCCAGAGTCTCTTGTTGCTAGATCTCTCAAAGCTTCTTACTTCCCTAACCATGGTATTTTGGATTCCAAGGCCTCCCCTAGGGACAGCCCCTTTTGGAAATCCCTCCTGGAAGGTTTGAAGATTGTTAAGTTAGGGTGCCTTAAGGATATTGGGAATGGACAAGATACTGATATTTGGCAAGACCCGTGGATCAAAAGAAATCAACCAGGGAGACCTTACTCCAGGAAACCTGTTGGCAGTGATTTAATCAAAGTCAATCAGCTCATATGCCCTATCAGCAAAGATTGGGACAGGGATATCCTCGGTAACCACTTCCAATTGGCAGATCAAACCTCCATTCTCAATATTAAACCAAAGTTTTCTCAATCAGACTCATGGATTTGGACTCATGACAGATCTGGTGAGTACACTGTTAGATCAGGATACAATGTAGCTATCAGTTATCACGCAAATCCCTCTGGTTCCTGTCTTAGCACCTCTCAGTGGGAGATTCTGAAAAGCCTAGATAGGAGATGGATTCCTCCCAGAGCCAAACTCTTCTGTTGGAAATTTCTCAATCAAATTGTCCCCTCAAATTCCATACTAGCGAGAAGAGTGGGTGGAGATGGGCTGTGTAATCTGTGTGGCAAAGTCGATACCACTCAACATCTCATATTTGATTGCTGGTCAGTTCGAGACTGTTGATGATAAAACTACACTATAATTAATATAGAATTATAACAAACTAATAGGCAAGTGTACCTATTCGAAGTAGTAAAACAAGTGTCGTATCCACAAGGAGATTGTTCAATTATCCTAGTTTGGGTAGTTATTAAAAACTGTAAAAAGGAGGTTTAGCCGGAGGCAAGCTTGATTTGTTGTTGGATTATTAAAGAAATAATAAAAACAGTAAAAACAGTTGTGGATTAAGTGAATGGAAACTGTGCTAAGGAAGGTGAAATCGCCCGAATATAACTCAGATAATAATTATAATCCTAGTTTGCTCTTATTTGTCTGTTAAGAATTTTATCTTGTGACCTTTCTAAATCATAGATAAGGACAGCTCTTAATTAATTCATTAAACTTCTTACAATCAGAAAAAGTCTAAAATCATTAATTAGCTTTAAGTGAGAATTCTTTTAATAACAGCGATGGATTTTATCTGCTAATCAAGGAGATAATATCTAACGTTTGTCTCTCTTTGTGGTCTATTCTCTAATTTTACAAAATCATTGAAATTAGAGAAACCGTAAATGAGTAAAAATGATCAGTTCTTAAACATTTAATAATAGAGAGAGACAAAACAAATATTTATAAGCAAACTCGGTATTATAAATACGCTGAGTTATTTTGGGTTAAACACCCATCCTAAGCACAATTATGAGATTACTCAGACATTGACAGAAATAAAAACAGAGTAGAGACTGAAATATTCATTATTCAGGAACTGCCTGCGAATAACGGGTCTGCACTCGCCTGCCTCTTTTCTCTCTTTTGTAATTTACTGCTTCTGTTTGAGTACGTACGTGAATGAGGTGAAATGGTAAAAATAAATAAAAGATGGAAGAGTGTGGTGATACGGGAGGAATTAAAATGGAAGAGAATGGAGTGTGGAGCTGTTTGTGATTTCTTCAGCCTCTGGTCGTACGTTGTGTATTTTTGCAGTAATGGTGTTGGGTTTATATAGAGAATTGAGGAGGCAGATCCGTACGTATTTAATTGATTGCAGTTGATTGCAGTCTGAGTGCTTCATTTATTGCAGAGGGGACAGAGAGCTGGAGTGATTTAAGGTAGGCAGTGCGGCGGAGTAGATGGATAACAGAATCCATTTGCAGAATGACGCGAGGAAGAAGGAGACAGACGCGTCTCCTGTCTGCTGGAGTCCGCCAATCAGATTCCTTGATTTGGTCCGGGACTTGGCCAAGAGTAGAGGTCCCAGACCAAAATGCAGTAAAATCTGTCGGTTTTGACATCTTGAGTGGTCCGGGTCTTAGGACTGGGATAAGGTCCCGGACCATTGTGAAGACAAAGTCCTCAGTTCTAAAAGTACATGTGGTCCGGGACTTGGGCAAGAGTTAGGTCCCGGACCATAATGCAGTAAACTCTCTCGGTTTTAACATTTCATGTGGTCCGGGTCTTGGGACTGGGTTAGGTCCCGGACCATGTCTCTTCTAACGCTCGAGAGTTCCATTCACTTGTTGGTCCAGGACTCAGGATGGTGATAAAGTCCCGGACCTTGTGTTTGTCTCAGCCGTTGGTTTCTCAAGTGTTGTGGTCCGGGACTTAAGTCTTGGAACAAGTCCCGGATCATGTGTTGAAATCAGACGACAGTTTCTTCATATGTTGTCCTAGCTTTGAAGGTTTTAACCAAGCTAGGACATGACTTCAAAACCTTCTTAAATCTTCGTTCTGACTCCGTTTTCTGAACCGTCTGTGGCTATGCGTTCGTCTCTTCATGTTCTTTGCTTCTAGCTTGGCTTTTTCTCATGTTTAACCGATAAATCTGTAAGACAACCAATAAAACATAAACTAGAGAAAAGCTAAGATAAGTGGAGAAATGAGCAAGAAAAGTGCTAATAACATATATGAAATACACCTATAAAACATGCTCATTTGGACACTTATCACACCCCCACACTTACCTTTTGCTTGTCCTCAAGCAAAACCATGTACCCATATAAGTAGGGAATGCTCAATATTAATAAATACTATTATGAAGGGTAGGATAAAGAAGTCAATAGTACATGATCTTAAACTTTTAAGAGGAGTGTGATCCATCACCTACTGGTGGCATAGGTGTACTCAGGGCAAAAATAAAAATTAGAGTTTCGGGGTATGATCCGGAGTACTTCAATGCTTCTTTTGTTTTGGGTGACTTTGAGAACTTTTACCATGGCCAACTTCTCTCAAGAATGGGCATTTGAGGAGAAAACAAAAGGAGAAATAGAATTATGCATTTGTTTCACTTTTGCATAAGAGATGAGAATATAATATGTAGGCATTAAGCCTTCGTTGTTAAGAACACTCAACTCTCTTTGTTGGTTACCAATGGTGTCTCACAAGTCCCTTATTATTTTTCTTTTTGACAGAGAAGCACCCCTTAGCAATCCCTAAGAAAGAAGACAGAAAGAACCCCTGAGTAATAAAAATCCAACCATTTCAGATCATTTGGTCACACCGCATAAAAATGCTCCTCAAAAGTAATCAAAATTTAAAATTTTTTTGAATTTGTACCCTTTATCCCACAATTCATAACAGTATTTATTCTTAAAGAGAACAACCCACATATAAAGGGTCCATGATATTGAATTTGAACAAACGCAAGATAAGTAGAGAGATTAAGCATTTTAGCATAAAATGTCATCGAAAAGGGCACACTCCCCCACACTTAAATTGAACAATGTCCACATTGTTCACCCGAAAAAACAAGGGAAAGTTTCAGAAGGCCTTTTCGGTTAGTAGATAAAATAGAGAGAACACGAAGCTCACGTAATCATTTAAGCACATAAACTCTCCTCTGCTGATTTTATTTAAATAAAAGCATAAGTAAAGAAACTGGTACTCCCCTGTGTTTATTTTTGCTCGCGTTATAAGAGTTCCCCCACACTTGAGCTTCAGCCTCAAGAAGCGTAGTTTGGTTGCGGTGTAGACATGAAATTGCACCTGCATAAGACACTAGAAGCAACCAATCTATAAACGGGATTAAGAGTTAGCAAAAACAAAATTGAAAGGGAACCGGAAAATTAACAAAGCATAAAAAGCATATAAAAGATAAGTTCGTCCGGGTTGCCTCCCGGAAAGCTGCCCTTCTTTAACGTCTTTGGCTAGACGCTTTGAAGCGTACTCAAATCTGAGGATCTTGTAGGTTTATTGTACGAGCATCCACTGTCTCGAGATTACCACCCTGGTAATGTTTTAGTCTTGATCCATTGACCATGAAAGTGTGTTTTTTCGAATCCACCAACTCAACGGATCCATATGGGGTAACCTTAGAGACAGTAAATGGTCCAGCCCAATAGGATTTGAGTTTACCAGGAAATAGCTTTAACCTGGAATTGTACAACAGAACCAAATCTCCCTCATGGAACTCCCGTTTAAGGATCATCTTGTCATGCCACTTCTTGGCTTTCTCTTTGTAGATTCGGTTATTTTCATAGGCATCCTCTCGGAATTCTTCTAATTCAGTGAGCTGGAATTTCCTTTTGTCACCGGCTCTCAGAAGATCAAAGTTGAGGGCTTTAACGGCCCAGAATGATTTGTGCACGAGCTCGACTGGTAAATGACAAGCTTTGCCAAAGACTAGTCGATATGGGGACATGCCGATGGGCGTCTTGTAGGCTGTCCTATATGCCCAGAGTGCATCATCTAGCTTCAGGGACCAATCTTTCCTTGAAGAATTCACTGTTTTTTGTAGGATCCACTTCAATTCTCGGTTAGAGACTTCAGCCTGGCCATTTGTTTGAGGGTGATAAGGCAAGGCTACCTTATGTCTCACTCCATATTTGGTCATCAAGGCTGTGAACTGCTTATTGCAGAAGTGGGATCCTTGGTCACTGATGATAGCACGTGGGACTCCAAATCGTGTAAATATGTTTCTTTTCAAGAACCTGAGTACTACCTTTGCATCATTTGTGGGAGAGGCGATAGCTTCCACCCATTTAGTGACATAGTCGACTGCTGATAAGTGTCTAAATGAGCATGTTATTTAGGTGTATTTCATGTATAATATTAGCACTTTTCCTGCTCATTTCTCCACTTTGGTTAGTTTTCCTCTAGTTTATGTTTTATTGTTTATCTCACAAAATTATTGGTTTAACATGAGGAAAACCAAGCCGGGAGTGAAGTAGTCGAAGAGACGAACGCGTAGACGCAAACGGCTCAGAAAACGGAGTCCAAACGAAGAATCTAGAGCCGGTCGAAGTTTGAAGGAAAATAGGCCACGTCAATGGTTGCAACCGCCCAAGAAGTGGCGGTCCTCTCTGTTGCAACCGCCTGGCGGCCCTCTCACACACGACCGCCTCTTAAGAGGCGGAACCACGGGCGGAAACCATAGTCTTGTCCGCCACTTAACTCGCGGACTCGACACACTTGACAACCTAGCGGACGCCTCAGCCTTGTCCGCCACTTATCAGGCGGACACCACTACCACTACCGCCACTTATCAGGCGGACACCACACGCCAAACCGCCAGGCGGTCTTCGAGGCGGTCAAGACTAAAATCAACCGGACTAGTTTTTTCCTTCTTCGCAGTCGTCTTCAACCTTATCTATCTACTCCGATCACTCTGCCTACCTTAAATCGCTCCCGTATTTCGCCACTGTCCCCTGCAATAAATGAATCAAGCAATCAACGAAGCACTCAAGTGGGCAATCAACTGCAAATATCTACGGAAGAATACCTCCTCACTTCTTCTATAAAAACCCATCCCCAACAGCCTCGTACGAACACACGGAGAAAACCTGAAAATCACTCACACTCACCTCATCTCATTCTCTTCCAGTAGTTCGCTCCGTATACCATTTCACTCCATTAATTTTCTAATTCACCCACTTCACTTATTAATAACCTACGTACATGTTTCACTCTTCTTCCTCTCCATTTCTTCATTCACTAATCACGTATCCGTGCTGTTATTACGTCTAACCTCTGTCAGATTTATTACCAGTTAATATGTCTGGCTAAGGAGGATTTGCTCCGGGCAAGGGTTTTAATTATGGTTTGTTTAATTATGTAATAAATCTCTACCGGTTTAAATAAAAATAGTTTGTTAAGTTTTAAGTTTCCCACTCACCATTTTAATAAATTACATGTATTTATTAGAATGCTTTCCTAAATCTATTTTGATCAGACCAGGTGATAAATAGATAGGTTATTTAAACCGAGAATCTGGAGAAAACTTATTATGATTTAATAAGTTAGTATTTACAGATGCAATTATAATTCCTCGAATTTAACGTCCGTTTACATAGTTTTGCTCGAACCTTGATTAGACCGAGCATTTTCTGGTAAACGAGTTCTTAAGGGTCTATGACTTAGTCCTTAGGATATTATCAGGAATTTTTGCCAAACTAATATATTTAACCGGTAGAGATAGCATAATTAATCAGATTATATAAAACCTGAACCCGGAGTTCCACTTAATTCACCTGCACTCAGTTTTCTAATCTGCTTAATATTTTCTCAGAAACAAGTCAATTAACCCCCCCCCCTCTTGTGACACGCTTAGGTACTACTTATCTCTCTATAAGTCCCACGGTTCGATAATCCGGTCACTTACACTTTTTTTCTTTACTACTACGACCGGGTTTTAATTTGCAGCCCGACGGGTATTTTGAGTATTAATTTCTCTCTTTTTATCAACTTCACCAGTGTTAATAACTCACGATAAAACCACTTCTGCAAAATGGCGCCGTTGCCGGGGACTTGATTTAATCTAGTCCCTAAGCCCCGGTTAATTCACCTGTTATATTATAATAATCTGTTAAAAAAAAAATTAAAACAAACAACAAAAAAAAAAGAACTGTTAATCCAATTTCGGACATATAACCTCGGACATCTGACTTGGACTTTGGACATCTGACTACTAACTTGTTAATATTATTGTCATTTATTTCTGTCATTTCATTTCCATTGTCCTTAATTTTCTGTACAGTATTTATTAACTTCAAATTTCCAGTATACTAACTACTAACTTTTAATTTTCTGTACATTTAATTTTCTGTCATTTAATTTTCTGTTATTTCATTTTCCAGTGTATACTAACTACTAACTTATAATTTCTGTCCACTAATTCCTAACACTTTTATTTTTCTAACACATAACCAGTTCTTTTCTCTGTTTTGAGTGGTGTATGCCTTTCACCAGGTCACAGAGCCTCCCAGAGAATATTAATCACACGGTCGGTTATAATCCAGAGATAGAGAGAACCTTTCTGCGTACCCTTAGGCAGAGACGTACTCAACAGAACATTACCACCACAGTGATAAATTCTGACCCAGAAGCTAACATGGCAGCTACACCAGCAACGGTTCGAAATATCAACAGGCCGTCTAACCAAGGACAACAGCCTGCTATCATCCTTCCTCACCTTAGTTCATCCGAATACGATGAGTGGCAGAAACTGAAGCCATATCATCAGATCCGGTGCGTGAAGGAGTTGGGCATGTTTGATGGCACCAGTCCGGACGAAGCCCTGTTACATGTTACAAAATTCCTACAACATGCCAACAGCCTTACTGCAACCGACGCAGTACTTCAATATGCAAGATTGTCTTTATTCCCACACAGCCTGACGGGAAGTGCTAGTAAGTGGTACCATAGCTTGACGCCAAGTACAATCAGTACCTGGGATGACATGGCCACCAAGTTCTACGACAAGTTCCTACCTCCGAGCCGAACTTTAGAGATGATTGCTGAAATTTACAACTTTAAGCAGCCAGGGTCGGAGAGTATTTGTGAGACTTGGGACCGTTTCAAGGGTCTATTACTCACTTGTCCTCACCACGGTCTGACGAAGGAACAATTATCACAATTGTTCTACAAGGGCTTGATCGGTCCGTGCAGAACAATGGTGTTGTCTTCGTTAGGGGCTGACGTTCTGAAAAAGCCGGGAGCACAATTTCTAAACAGCATGGAGTCTCTCTGTGAGGAAATTAGAGATTGGGCCTCCGGTGGATCAAGGAGCGGTACTCCAGGATTATATCATGTTGGGGAGAGCGATAACAAGTTCGACCAGCTCATGGCCATGAGCAGCTCATGGAGAGCAATGCTGCAGGCCACAAAGTAAGTACCCTACAGAAGGTGGTTGAGCAGATGGCTATGAATTCCTACCCCCAGCAAGCCAAGACGATGATTTCCCGATCATCTGCTCCTCCAGGCTACGCTCCTCTACCCCAATCGTCTCCGACTAATTCTTGTACACAATGTGGTAGGCCTCACGACTACGAACAATGCCCACAACTACAAGAAATAAAAGCGGCGGAGGAAGCAAACTACATCACCAACAACAATCAAGGTTACAGACAACCATGGCAACGTAACATGCAATCCAACCTTAGCTACTCAAACACCGGAACATCCAGAACCCCATACCCTACAACAATCTCAAAACTACAGACCTCAGTCCAATTTCCAAGGAGGCCCAAGGCAATATCAACAACAGCCTTACGGCAATGAAGCTTCATCGAGCCGATCAGCTCCACCTCCTTCGAATCCTGAGTCTGATATGTCTCAGATGCAAGAGATGTTCAAGGCTATGATGGGTAAATCCAGATACCCAAGAGGGTTGCCGCATTGCGTAAGACCAAAAAGACCTACAATCTCAATTCACAGTTACTCACTCAACAAAGACCACCCGGTCCATTCCCTTCACACAAACCGCAATCCAAAAGAACAAGCAAATTCAGTCCTTATAGACGATGGCACATTCCAATCACCAAATTTATGTGCAATCTCCTTAAGGAGTGGAAGGGAACTTGCCACCAGCAAAGGAAAAGAGAAAGAAAATCTTGAAGATTCCTATATCAATGTTGATGAAACCACCAAACCAACTTCACCTCCCTCAGAAATCAAATTCCTACTCCTGTTACTCCACCTCCATCTCGAATTACATCGACATCCCAACTCCACTCATAAAAACAATGAACTCCCATTCCCAAACAGAATGAAAAAGAAACATCTTGATGAGCAGTTCTCCAAGTTCTTGAGTATTTTCAAGAAACTAACCCTCGACATACCTCTGATCGATGCCTTGCAAGAGATGCCTAACTACGCCAAATTCCTCAAGGATCTCTTGAAGAAGAAAAAGAAACCTGGAAAGAGACAGTGCACCACAGAGGAATGTTCTGCAGCCCTTCTTCGAGCACTCCCTCCAAACAAACAGATCCGGGAAATCCCGTGATCCCGTTTTATGGGGATCGACTGTGGAAGTGGTCTATGCGACCTAGGAGCCAGCATCAATATCATGCCATATGCCACCTTCTTGAAGGTGAAAGGAGGAGAAATGCAACCGGTTCCCTTCAAACTCCAACGCAGACAGATCAGAGATCAAGCCCATGGGCATAGTCCGGGATCTGGTAGTTGGAGTATCGCTTCATCTTTCCAGCTGATTTCGTCATTCTTAGAAATGGATGACGATGTCGAGGTGCCCCTGATTCTGGGTCGACCATTTCTGAGTACCGCTAAAGCCATCATTGACGTCCATGATGGAAAAATCACTCTGCGGTACGAAGATGAGACGATTGAATTCGACATGCAGAAAATGATGAAGAAAAGCTCAAACTTTTCTCCTCATGCTAAGACAGTGGGATTCACAGATGACGAGGAGGAGGAAGGCGATTTTGCTACAGAGAGGACACGTATTTTCCATCTTCCATCCAGGAAGTTGAAACTGAACCACTAGAGGAAGTATTACTTACTTCTCTAGGAGAAGAGGTGGAGGATACAGAAGTTAACGCCATGCTGGCGTACGTAGAAAAAGGAAGGGCTGGTTATCAATCGTTCCGGCCACCAATCGAAGAACTCGACAGGAAACCCAAAAGTCAATTCCATCATGGACAACCACCAGAGCTCGAGCTAAGAAATACCCTCTAACCTCAAGTATGCTTTCCTAGCTGATGACCATTTGCCTGTCATTATTTCCTCTTCTCTGAATTCCGAGAGGAAAAGTTACTTGAGGTATTAAAAGCACAAGACAGCATAGGGTGGACTATCGCTGATATCAAAGGAATTGATCCCTCCTATTGCACGCACCATATTTACATGGAGGAAAACTTCAAACCTATCCGACAACCTCAACGCCGGCTAAACCCTAACCTCAAGGAGGTAGTTCGAAAGGAGGTTCTGAAACTCCTTGACGCAGTCATCTATCCAATTTCTGACAGTCCATGGGTCAGTCCTGTTCAAGTTGTCCCAAGAAGGGGGGCATCGAAGCTGTTATTAATGAAAAGGGAGAGACTATCCCTCAAAGAAAGATCACAGGATGGCGCATGTGTATTGATTATCGGCGTTTGAACTTGGCCACCAGGAAGGATCATTTCCCTCTCCCCTTCATCGACCAGATGTTGGAACGACTTGCAGGGCAAGAGTACTACTGTTTTCTAGATGGATTCTCGGGTTATTTTCAAATACCAATCGCACCTGAGGACCAGGACAAGACAACCTTCACTTGTCCTTACGGTACCTTTGCCTACCGACGAATGCCTTTCGGTCTATGCAACGCCCCCGCTACCTTCCAGAGATGTATGCAAGCAATATTTGCTGACTTCATCGAGCAGAGCATAGAAGTCTTTATGGACGACTTCTCAGTCTATGGCTCTAGTTTCGACAAATGCTTGGCACAACTGGATTTGATCCTGAGCCGGTGTGAGGATACGAATATTGTTTTAAACTGGGAGAAATGTCATTTTATGGTTAAGGACGGGATCGTCCTTGGTCATAAAATATCTGCAAAAGGGATAGAGGTGGATAAAGCCAAGGTAGAGGTTATCGAGAAGTTACCAGCACCAACTACAGTTCGAGATATACGAGTTTCTAGGGCATGCAGGATTTTATCGGCGGTTTATTCAGGACTTCTCCAAAATCAGCAAACCTTGACCGACCTGCTACAGAAAGATGCCCCTTCATTTGATGAAAATGTTCAGCTGCCTTCAAACCATAACAAAAATTGGTGTCAGCCTGTGGTCATACCACCTGATTGGTCTCTTCCTTTTGAGATCATGTGTGACGCAAGTGACTACGCCGTGGGGGCAGCTCTTTGCCAAAAGAAAGAAAAATCTTGAGAGTGATCGCCTATGCTAGCAGAACACTGAACGACGCGCAGAAAAACTATACGACCACCGAAAAAGAACTTTGGCTATAGTTTTCTCCCTCGACAAATTCAGGTTACTTATGGGGAAGCAAGGTCATCGTGCATACAGACCACTCCGCTCTCAAATACTTATTCACGAAACAAGAAGCCAAGCCTCGTTTATTGCGCTGGATTCTTCTACTTCAAGAGTTTGACATCGAAGTCAAAGATAAGAGCGGGAAACTGAATGTCGTCGCTGACCATCTCTCTAGGTTGGTGACTCCTACGGATAGTGTGCCCATCAATGAATTTTTCCCCGACGAGACAGTCTTCTCCATCACCAAAGTACAGGAGCCATGGTACGCAGACCTGGCCAACTATCTAGTCTCAGGAACAGTACCCTACGATTTATCATACTCCCAGAAGAAGAAATTTCTTTCTGACTCAAGCATTATTTCTGGGAGGACCCGTACTTGTTCCGAGTTGTGCTGATGGGTTGATTCGACGATGTCTCCCGGAAGATGAGTTTCGAGCGTCATTCATTTTGTCACTCTCGGGAAGCCGGAGGTCACCATGGACCCACGAGGACCGCTGCTAAGATCCTGGCCTCAGGTTTTTATTGGCCAACCCTTCATAAGATGTGTACCAATTCTGCAGACAATGTGATAATTGTCAGAAAATGGGTAACACATCCGAAGACATGAGATGCCGCAACAAGGGATTCTAGAAGTAGAGCTCTTTGATTGTTGGGGCATAGATTTCATGGGACCGTTCCCTTCCTCGCAGGGCCACGAATATGTTCTAGTGGGTTGATTATGTGTCAAAGTGGGTAGAAGCTATTCCGTGTCATCATGCCGATGCAAAGACAGTAACCAAGTTCCTCAAAAAGCACATCTTCACCCGCTTCGGAGTGCCTAGAATCATCATCAGTGACGGAGGATCTCATTTCTGCAACCGTTTATTCGAAGCACTTATGGTTAAGTACGGGGTACGTCACAAGGTAGCTTTACCTTATCACCCCCAGACAAACGGCCAAGCAGAAGTTTCCAACCGAGAGTTAAAATGGATCCTTCAGAAGACGGTTAATTCATCAAGGAAGGATTGGGCACTTAAACTGGACGATGCGCTTTGGGCTTACCGCACTGCATTCAAGACTCCCATCGGGATGTCTCCTTTTAAGCTGGTCTATGGAAAAGCATGCCACCTTCCTGTAGAGATGGAGCATAAAGCTTATTGGGCACTCAAAGCCCTAAACTTTGACATGTCTTCGGCAGGAGAGAAGAGGAAATTCCAGCTATCCGAATTAGAAGAGCTACGAGATCAGGCTTACGAGAATGCGAAGATCTATAAAGAGCGCACCAAAAGTTCCACGACAGGATGATCCTCAAGAAGGACTTCGAAATTGGTGATTGGGTTCTTTATATAACTCACGATTAAGGATTTTCCCAGGGAAGCTCAAGTCTCATTGGGCCGGCCCTTTTCAAATTGTTGGTGTGACCCCGTACGGTGCCTTTGAACTCCAGAACAAACAAGGCGAAACTTTCAAGGTCAACGGGGCACGTCTTAAAAGGTATAATTCTCATTCCAATATTTCAACTGACCTATCTGCTACTTATTTTGTCCAAGAACAGCGGGATAATTGCCCTCAGACTCTTCTCCAAACTAAAACTTGGTCAAATACGTCTAGCTAGAGACGTTAAACCCGGGCAGCTCGGTGGGAGGCAACCCACTATCTATCTTTTATCTTTCCTTTAATTTAATATGTTTTTCTTTTTTGTACTATATTTCCCTTTTATTTGCTATAATAAAATGCAGGCTTCACTTGAGTTCTTCTGCTGTGTAGAATATTCTTTACAGGTTAAAATTCATAACATTCCACAGCAACACTCAAGTGTGGGGGAGCTCTACACAATCTACGAAATCTGGGGAGTACACTCTTTCCTTTACATTGCTTGCCCTATTAATTTTACTTCATCTACGCAATGAGGGCATTGCTTAAACATAAGTGTGGGGGAAGAGCCTTTTCAGTCATCTAAATGCTTAAATCTAAAATTGTTAAGTCTCTTGCTTATCTTCTGCTTACCTCGCATTTGTTAAAAATTGAATTATGTACCTGCTAATGTAGGTTGTTCTCTTTAAAAACTAATACTATTATGAATTGTGGGATAAAGGGTACAAATTTTAAAATTTTCATTTGATTACTTTTGAGGAGCATTTTTATATGCGGTGTGACCAAATAATCTGCAAATTGGTTGGATTTTATTGCTCAGGGTTTCTTTCTGTCTTCTCTCTTAGGGATTGCTAAGGGGTATTTCTTGTTAAAAAAAAAAAGAGAATACAAAAAAAAATAAGGGACTTTCGAGACACCATTGGTAACCAACAAAAGAGAGTTGAGTGTTCTTAAATACAAAGGCATTAAGCCTGCATTTTCTCATCCCTCATGCAAAAGTGAAGCAAATGCATAAATCTTTTCTTCCTTTTATTTTCTCCTCAATGCCCATTCTTGAGAGAAGTTGGCCATGGTAAAAGCTCTCGGAGTCGCCTAAACAAAAGAACATTGAAGTACCTTAGATCATACCCCGAAACTCTATATTTTGTTTTACCCTGAGCACACCTATGCCACCAGCAGATAATTTTTCACACTCCTCAATAAGTTTTAGAGATCATAAACTATTGACTTTTTTATCCTACCCTTCATAATAATATTTGTTAGTATTGAGCATTTCCTACTTGCTTAGGTACATGATTTTACTTGAGGACAAGCAAAAAGATAAGTGTGGGGGTGTGATAAGTGTCTAAATGAGCATGTTATTTAGGTGTATTTCATGTATAATATTAGCACTTTTCTTGCTCATTTCTCCACTTCGGTTAGTTTTCCTCTAGTTTATGTTTTATTGTTTATCTCACAAAATTATTGGTTTAACATGAGGAAAACCAAGCCGGGAGTGAAGTAGTCGAAGAGACGAACGCGTAGACGCAAACGGCTCAGAAAACGGAGTCCAAACGAAGAATCTAGAGCCGGTCGAAGTTTGAAGGAAAATAGGCCACGTCAATGGTTGCAACCGCCCAAGAAGTGGCGGTCCTCTCTGTTGCAACCGCCTGGCGGCCCTCTCACACACGACCGCCTCTTAAGAGGCGGAACCACGGGCGGAAACCATAGTCTTGTCCGCCACTTAACTCGCGGACTCGACACACTTGACAACCTAGCGGACGCCTCAGCCTTGTCCGCCACTTATCAGGCGGACACCACTACCACTACCACCACTTATCAGGCGGACAACACACGCCAAACCGCCAGGCGGTCTTCGAGGCGGTCAAGACTAAAATCACCGCCGGACTAGTTTTTTCCTTCTTCGCAGTCGTCTTCAACCTTATCTATCTACTCCGATCACTCTGCCTACCTTAAATCGCTCCCGTATTTCGCCACTGTCCCCTGCAATAAATGAATCAAGCAATCAACGAAGCACTCAAGTGGGCAATCAACTGCAAATATCTACGGAAGAATACCTCCTCACTTCTTCTATAAAAACCCATCCCCAACAGCCTCGTACGAACACACGGAGAAAACCTGAAAATCACTCACACTCACCTCATCTCATTCTCTTCCAGTAGTTCGCTCCGTATACCATTTCACTCCATTAATTTTCTAATTCACCCACTTCACTTATTAATAACCTACGTACATGTTTCACTCTTCTTCCTCTCCATTTCTTCATTCACTAATCACGTATCCGTGCTGTTATTACGTCCAACCTCTGTCAGATTTATTACCAGTTAATATGTCTGGCTAATGAGGATTTGCTCCGGGCAAGGGTTTTAATTATGGTTTGTTTAATTATGTAATAAATCTCTACCGGTTTAAATAAAAATAGTTTGTTAAGTTTTAAGTTTCTCACTCACCATTTTAATAAATTACATGTATTTATTAGAATGCTTTCCTAAATCTATTTTGATCAGACCAGGTGATAAATAGATAGGTTATTTAAACCGAGAATCTGGAGAAAACTTATTATGATTTAATAAGTTAGTATTTACAGATGCAATTATAATTCCTCGAATTTAACGTCCGTTTACATAGTTTTGCTCGAACCTTGATTAGACCGAGCATTTTCTGGTAAACGAGTTCTTAAGGGTCTATGACTTAGTCCTTAGGATAATATCAGGAATTTTTGCCAAACTAATATATTTAACCGGTAGAGATAGCATAATTAATCAGATTATATAAAACCTGAACCCGGAGTTCCACTTAATTCACCTGCACTCAGTTTTCTAATCTGCTTAATATTTTCTCAGAAACAAGTCAATTAACCCCCCTCTTGTGACACGCTTAGGTACTACTTATCTCACTATAAGTCCCACGGTTCGATAATCCGGTCACTTACACTTTTTTCTTTACTACTACGACCGGGTTTTAATTTGCAGCCCGACGGGTATTTTGAGTATTAATTTCTCTCTTTTTATCAACTTCACCAGTGTTAATAACTCACGATAAAACCACTTCTGCAACTGCGACCAAGATGAAAAGGTTTGAACAAGACGAAGGAAAGGGACCCATGAAGTCAATACCCCACACGTCGAAAGGTTCCACCTCGAGTATGATGTTGAGAGGCATTTCGTGTTTTCTGGAGGTGTTCCCAAGTCTTTGGCACTCATCGCAGGAGGCTACAAAGGAATGCCAGTCTTTATGTAAGGTTTTCCAGAAGAAACCTGACTGTAGTACCTTAGCCGCTGTTCGAGCTGGCCCATGATGTCCTCCTGCTTCAAGAGAGTGACAATGTCGTAGAATGTTTTGGACTTCATCCCGGGGCACACATCTTCTTACCATCCCATCTGCACAAACCTTGAAAAGGAGAGGATCCTCCCAGTAATAATGTTTCACATCTGAACGGAACTTCTTTTTCTGTTGGTAGGTGAGGCCATGTGGTATTACTCCTCGTGCGAGGTAGTTGGCCATGTCAGCGTACCATGGTTCACCGGTGTCACCAATCATAAAAACGCACTCATCTGGGAAGAATTCATTGATGGAAGTGCCATCACTTGGTGCCTCTATGCGAGATAGGTGGTCCGCTACTACATTCTACACTCCTGGCTTGTCTCTGATTTCAATTTCAAATTCTTGTAGTAGGAGTATCCACCGGAGGAGTCGGGGTTTGCATCTTCTTTGGCAAATAGATACCTCAGAGCGGAGTGATCGGTGTGAATTATGACTTTGCTCCCCAGGAGATATGATCGGAATTTATCCAGAGCAAAGACTACTGCTAGAAGTTCCTTCTCAGTAGTTGAATAATTCTTCTGAGCGTCGTTGAGGGTTCTACTTGCATAGTAGATGGTTCTCAAGATCTTCTCCTTCTTTTGGCATAAAGCGGCACCCACGGCAAAGTCGCTGGCGTCGCACATAATTTCAAAGGGAAGGCTCCAGTCTGGTGATATCACAATGGGAGCGGAGATGAGGCATTCTTTTAGTGTGGTGAAGGCTTGTAGGAATTTGTCGTTGAAGTCGAACTTGACGTCTTTAGCTAGGAGTTCACATAGAGGTTTTGAAATTTTGGAGAAATCTTTTATAAACCTTCTATAAAACCCAGCATGGCCAAGGAAACTTCTGATATCTTTTACCGTCGATGGTGGTGGTAATTTTTCAATAACTTCGACCTTGGCTCTGTCGACTTCAATGCCCTTTGAAGATATTTTATGCCCAAGAACTATTCCTTCTTTAACCATGAAATGGCATTTTTCCCAGTTAAGCACAAGGTTAGTTTCTTCACATCGGTTGAGGATAGCGTCCAGATTATTGAGACATGATTCGAAGGTGGGACCAAAGACAGAGAAGTCGTCCATGAAGACTTCAATGCTTTTTTCAAGATAGTCGCTGAAGATTGCCATCATGCATCTTTGGAATGTGGCTGGGGCATTGCATAGACCAAAAGGCATCCGATTATATGCAAATGTCCCGTACGGGCATGTGAATGTGGTTTTGTCTTGGTCTTCAGAGGCAATGGGTATTTGGAAGTATCCTGAATAGCCATCCAGGAAGCAGTAGTAATCTTGCCCGACCAATCTTTCAAGCATCTGATCGATGAAAGGTAAAGGGAAGTGGTCCTTCCGCGTTGCGCTGTTCAGTTTCCTGTAATCGATGCAGACTCTCCATCCCGTTGTGGTTCTCTGAGGAATTAGATCACCTTTGTCGTTGGGGACCACAGTGAGACCTCCTTTTTTCGGGACCACTTGAACGGGGCTCACCCATTTGCTGTCGGAGATGGAGTAGATTATCCCGGCGTCGAGAAGTTTGAGCACTTCTTTCTTTACTACCTCTTTCATGTTGGGATTCAGCCTTCTCTGTGGCTGGACTAAAGGCTTGTAGGTATCTTCCATGTATATGTGATGTGTGCAGAAATGGGGGTTGATACCTTTGATGTCCGAAATGGACCAGCCTATTGCCTTCTTGTGGCTCTGAAGGATCTTCACAAGCTGTTCTTCCTGTATACTTGTTAGGGATGAAGAAATAATAACAGGCAAAGTACAAAAATCAGAAAGATAAACATACTTCAGATGTGATGGCAATTGTTTCATTTCTACGAGAGGGGGTTGTTCAACGGATGGTGGTAACTTCTGAGTAGATAGCTCTAATGGTTCTGGTGGTGGGTAGCGTGGTTTCGTATATGATTTTATCTTATCCAGAGCTGCTACCATTTCGATTGTGTCAGGGTACACTAGTCGGTTATCACAGATTTCAGACAAAGCATTTTCAAGAGCGTCATTACAAATAATAGCAGATGAATTATCCTGCACAATAGAGTCGACAATATCTAAGGAAAAAGTGTCTTCTAAAAGAGCGGGTTTCTTAATAACCTTAGACATGTCGTATTCTAGAGTTTCGTTATGCAGCCTTAAAATGATTTTTCCTTTTTCAACATCGATTAGTGCTCTAGCAGTTCTCATGAAAGGTCGTCCTAAAATTAAGGGCACCCTAGTGTCTTCTTCCATGTCAATTACAATAAAGTCAGCGGGGAACACAAAGGTTCCTACAGTAACAATCAAATCTTCTATTATTCCTTTTGGGAATACTAAAGATCTATCTGCTAATTGTAATTGAATAGAAGTAGGCATGTATTTACCAATCTTGAGTTTGTTGAAAGTTGAGAGTGGCATTAAATTGATACTAGCTCCTAGATCACATAATCCACTACCACAATCAACATTATCAATTGAACATGGAATAATTGGCAAACCTGGGTCTCCAAGTTTTGGAGGAAGACTCTTGAGAAGTACTGCTGACACTTCCTGTGTAAGGTGTACAGTTTCCACTTCCTGCAACGATCTTTTGTTGGTGATGATATCCTTCATGAACTTTGCGTATATTGGCATTTGTTTTAAAGCATCGGCGAAAGGAATATTGATCGTCAGTTTCTTGAAGTGAGATAGAAACTTTCCAAACTGTTCATCTAAATTTTTCTTTCTTATTCTGTTTGGAAAAGGAAGTGGGGGAAGAATTTTAGTAAGAGAGGAAGGAGTAGATTCAGGAGACTCCTTCTCTTCGGAGATATTTTTTGTAGGAGGAGGGGCTTCTTCAGCATCTTCCTGTTCTTCTTCTGGATTTTCTTGAGGTTCATGAGCTTGCTGCTCTTGATTATCAGTATCATCTCGGGGAAGAGGTGAGTTGAGCGGCCTACCACTTCTCAACGTTACTGCCTTGGCCTGTTCCCTTGGATTTGGATCTGGCTGACTAGGGAAGGCACCAGGTGGCCTTTGTGCAAGCTGCTGGCTAATTTGTTCCAACTGTTGGTTGGTTTGTTGTATTTGGGCTTCAACCCTTCTGTTAGTGCCTTCTTGATCCACGAGCCTGGTGTGGGTCGTAGTCACGAATCCTTTCATTAAGTTCCTGAATTCCTCATTCGGATCAGAAGAGGTTGTGGTTAGTTGTTGTTGCTGGAAACCTGGAGGGGCACCTTGCGCTCGATAACCTATATTGGAATTTGGTTGGGGTCTGTTCCCCTGATAGGTATTTGAATTGTTGTTCTGGCCTCCTTGGTTTTGATCATTATTCTTCCATGAGAAATTCGGGTGATTTCTCCATGGATAGTTGTTGTTGAAGTTGTTGTTGTAGGAATTACCGGGACGGTTTCCTATGAAGTTTGCATCCTCGTACTGTCCTTTACCTTCGCACTGAGGGGTTTCATGAGGACCGGCGCATATGGCACATCCTTCTGTAGGTGGAACTGACGATGAACTTGTAGGTGGGGAAGCTATTGTTTTTACAATTTCGTTTTGTGATGTCGTTAGCTTTTCCACCATCTTTGTAAGGGACGAGATCTGAGCCGATAAATGATCTGTAGGCTCAACGTGGAGTAGGCCTGCTGCTCGTGGCGTTCTTCCTTTGGATCTCGTCCACTGTCTCGTGTTGCTCGTCATAGTTTCTAGAAGGTCCATTCCTTCTTTAGGAGATTTCATCATGAAACTCCCTCCTGCAGAGGAGTTGACAAGTAGTCGGTTCCCATCATCCAGACCGTTGAAGAATGAAAGGCAGAGGGATTGATCGTCAAGACCATGGTGGGAACACTTCATAAGCATATCTTTAAATCTGTCCCATGCGTCGTACAACGTTTCTCTCCGGCTCCTGACAGAAGTGTTGATTTCACCGATCAATTGCCTCGTTCTACTGGTTGGGTAGTATTTGGCAAGGAATTTTTGGGCCATTTGCAGCCATGTGGTGATTGATCGGGAGGGAAGGCTTCGGTACCACCGTTTGCTGAATCCGACAACGAATGAGGAAATAGTTGGAGTCGATTCTTTCTTTGACGTTGCCGGTCTGACCAAAGGAATTGCAGAAGTCTAGGAAGAGACTCAGATGATTTGGGGCTTCATCTGGGTTCGCTCCACTAAACTTGCCTAATCCCGGACGGCGGTGATGTAGTGGGTTTTGAAAGCCCATCGTCCGGTTTCTAGCGGTGTTAGTTCGGGGAGAACTATGGCTGATGCTCTTCCTTCGGTATCGGTTGGTGGTAATCAGATAGGCACGGTGTTCTGGTTGATTTGCATGGTCCATTTCATTATAACTTGGTTATGGTCGTCTGCCATGTCTTGGTTTCTCAGGTTTTCTTCGTGCGTTTAATAAAGTTCGCTCGGGTTCGGGGCTCGGGCTGATTGGTGGAGAGCCTCGGGTTCGAGTATTTGGCATGCACAGAAGATAACTTGTGGTTTGCGGGAAACTGCAAAATTAGTTAGTAAAATAGAAAAAGAAAGGCAGAGATATTGGTTAGTCTAATAAACAACACTGATATATTTTTTTTTTCTTCTTTTTTTTTAAACAAGAGTAAAATGACAGAAAATAAGTGACAAGGGAATTTACAAGTTAGTAGTTAGAGATAGAAATTATAAGTTAGTGGTTAATGTACAGAAAATTAAATGGACAATGGAATATGAAATGTTAAGGACACTGGAATATTAAATGTACAATTATATTAAGTACAGAAATTTTAAGTTAGTAGTTAGTATACTGGAAATTTGAAGTTAATAAATACTGTACAGAAAATTAAAGACAATGGTAATTAAATGACAATGGAAAGAAATAACAATAATATCAGAAGTTAGATGTTAGATGTCCAAAGTCAAATGTCCGTGGTTAGATGTCCGAAATTGGATTAACAGTTTTTTTTATTTTTATTAACAGATTATTATAATATAGCTAGTGAACTACCGGAAACTAGGGAAATTGATGGAATCAATCTCCCCGGCAACGGCGCCAAAAACTTGTTGGGATAAAACTACACTATAATTAATATAGAATTTAACAAACTAATAGGCAAGTGTACCTATTCGTAGTAGTAAAACAAGTGTCGTATCCACAAGGAGATTGTTCAATTATCCTAGTTTAGGTAGTTATTAAAAACTGTAAAAAGGGGTTTAGCCGGAGGCAAGCTTGATTTGTTGTTGGATTATAAAGAAATAATAAAAAGTAAAAACAGTTGTGATTAAGTGGATGGAAATGTGCTAAGGAAGGTGAAATCGCCCAATATAACTCAGATAATAATTATAATCCTAGTTTGCTCTTATTTGTCTGTTAAGAATTTTATCTTGTGGCCTTTCTAAATCATAGATAAGGACAGCTCTTAATTAATTCATTAACTTTTACAATCAGAAAAAGTCTAAAATCATTAATTAGCTTTAAGTGAGAATTCTTTTATAACAGCGATGGATTTTATCTGCTAATCAAGGAGATAATATCTAACGTTTGTCTCTCTTTGTGGTCTATTCTCTAATTTTACAAAATCATTGAAATTAGAGAAACCGTAAATGAGTAAAAATGATCAGTTCTTAAACATTTAATAATAGAGAGAGACAAAACAAATATTTATACAAACTCGGTATTATAAATACGCTGAGTTATTTTGGGTTAAACACCCATCCTAAGCACAATTATGAGATTACTCAGACATTGACAGAAATAAAAACAGAGTAGAGACTGAAATATTCATTATTCAGGAACTGCCTGCGAATAACGGGTCTGCACTCGCCTGCCTCTTTTCTCTCTTTGTAATTACTGCTTCTGTTTGAGTACGTACGTGAATGAGGTGAAATGGTAAAATAAATAAAAGATGGAAGATGTGGTGATACGGGAGGAATTAAATGGAAGAGAATGGAGTGTGGAGCTGTTTGTGATTTCTTCAGCCTCTGGTCGTACGTTGTGTATTTTTGCAGTAATGGTGTTGGGTTTATATAGAGAATTGAGGAGGCAGATCCGTACGTATTTAATTGATTGCAGTTGATTGCAGTCTGAGTGCTTCATTTATTGCAGAGGGGACAGAGAGCTGGAGTGATTTAAGGTAGGCAGTGCGGCGGAGTAGATGGATAACAGAATCCATTTGCAGAATGACGCGAGGAAGAAGGAGACAGACGCGTCTCCTGTCTGCTGGAGTCCGCCAATCAGATTCCTTGATTTGGTCCGGGACTTGGCCAAGAGTAGAGGTCCCGGACCAAAATGAGTAAAATCTGTCGGTTTGACATCTTGAGTGGTCCGGGTCTTAGGACTGGGATAAGGTCCCGGACCATTGTGAAGACAAAGTCCTCGGTTCTAAAAGTACATGTGGTCCGGGACTTGGGCAAGAGTTAGGTCTCGGACCATAATGCAGTAAACTCTCTCGGTTTAACATTTCATGTGGTCCGGGTCTTGGGACTGGGTTAGGTCCCGGACCATGTCTCTTCTAACGCTCGAGAGTTCCATTCACTTGTTGGTCCAGGACTCAGGATGGTGATAAAGTCCCGGACCGTGTGTTTGTCTCAGCCGTTGGTTTCTCAAGTGTTGTGGTCCGGGACTTAAGTCTTGGAACAAGTCCCGGATCATGTGTTGAAATCAGACGACAGTTTCTTCATATGTTGTCCTAGCTTTGAAGGTTTTAACCAAGCTAGGACATGACTTCAAAACCTTCTTAAATCTTGTTCTGACTCCGTTTTCTGAACCGTCTGTGGCTATGCGTTCGTCTCTTCATGTTCTTTGCTTCTAGCTTGGCTTTTTCTCATGTTTAACCGATAAATCTGTAAGACAACCAATAAAACATAAACTAGAGAAAAGCTAAGATAAGTGGAGAAATGAGCAAGAAAAGTGCTAATAACATATATGAAATACACCTATAAAACATGCTCATTTGGACACTTATCAGAGACATCTGGATTAAAATCATTGATCGTGAAACTCTGCCTACAGATCATGACGGCTCAATTCAAGACTGGTTGTTCAATAACTTTAGGATCTGGAATAAGGAAATCCTTTATAAAATTGTTAACTATATGTGGGCAGTGTATGATGCAAAAAATAAAATCAAACACAACAGAGAACTGTCCATGCTTGACTGTTTTGATAGTAATGTCGCCTTCATCAGTGCCTACCAAATCTCAATGAGAAATCCAATTTCCAGAGAAGACTCCTTCTCTGATATCAGATGTGCAATGAAGTCACTATCTACACCAATTGCTATAGGAAAAAAGATACCCCATTAATCTGTAGTGGAGTTATTATTTCTTACTTTGGTGATGTTCTGATGGCTTGCAACAGGAAAATCAGGAGCAATTTGGATGAGATTTCGATGGAAATTCTCAACATCACCCATGTCCTCCGTATGGCGATACAAATGAAGATTGAGAGAGTTGCAATCAGAGCAAACAATCTAGCTTCCAAGAAGATTTTGGAAAAGTGTAAATCGCAGGAGCATGGCACTACTAAGACTTATGGCTCTTTAGTTTATGTTTTAAATCGTTTTACTTCAGTAAACATCTTCCTATGTAATATGGACAAATCAAACTTCCCTGCTGTTCTAGCTTGCTCCTCTTTTGTCCCCTCAATGGAGTGGGGAGTGTGGAAACCTTGCAAACCATCTACTAATATGTTGTATGCTTCTGCTATGCAAGGACAGAAGCAAACCTTTTGTAATAGTTCTCCTTAGTCTTTTATCTATATATATAAAGGAATGCAGCGTTCATCAAAAAAAAAAAAAACTCAAGCTAAGATTAATTGCTGTGAAGTTTCACCATTAAGTCTCATATATCACATACATTTTTATACAGAATCATAGAACTACTAATTTTTTTTTATTACATAATAAAAAGTAACAATACTATATCAATTATGATTTGAATTGACTGCATATTAAACCAACAAATATGTGGCATGCCAAATTTTCTAAAACATATTCAGGGGCGGATGAGGGGTATACGTGGGGACCCCACGTTTTTTTTTGAAAATTTTAGAGATTCTTAGTTGTATGGTTTGTATGTATAATATAAATGACCCATATATTATAAAGTCTGTAATAGTCTTGTAACACTCCAACCCGAAATCCAATAACATGTACGATGATAGCTCCCAAAGATAACTAGAAATGCAGCGGAAAATATATACATACAACGGGTGGTGCTACAACGCCGCTAGTCACCCATGTGACTAACAAGGCTAACTCCAAAATAACTTACAAATGCTACAGTCTGAGTGCTGAATACAAACCTCTTAAAACAACAAAGGATAATAATAAAAGTACAATACTGTAAGATGACACCAGTGGTAATAACCCCTGTCTTAATTCTACCCCACCTACACTCGGTCGGGCAATCTCTTCATTCTTCAGGTACCTGGAATTGTTTAGCCATGAAACGGCTCAGCAAAATAATTTGCCGGTATGAAATCGTGCAGCCCACAAGCTACTGGACCACACCAACTATTTTGTCGAATACATGTAAGTCATTTTTATAAAGCTGTAAATAAGCATCATAACATAATCATAACAAGCATCCATACAAGGATAACAATATCACACAGAACAAGACTTCAGAAGGTCAAGTTAGATGTTCTGGAGTAGCTTAATAGTAGTCAGATCCTCATAATGGGACTAACATGTATATAAGAGAACCTCACAGCAGTGGAGGTATAGTGACCTCGTTAAACTCCTTCATGGAGTAAGTAGGTCGGGCATGATAAGCCCTTAGACAAGATGGGACTCTCGTACAAATTGGTGGGTAATTAGTCCCTCAGAAGATAACATAGTTAACTCCTGTACTTTAGAAAGGTGGGAATCGAACCCTCGAGAGGAATAAAGTCTTCCTCTCCACTTGAACTATTGGGAATCGAACCCTCGAGAGGAATGAAGTCTTCCTCCCCACTTGTACTATTCCGGTACGCAGCCGGTGGATGACATAGTGCACCCAAAACTCCCGTCGCGACGTAAATTGAATTGGAGACGACCTGTGACAGGTACAGCTCCTGTAGCATGCATGGCCAGATCCAACTGGGCTCCTCATTCTCGTAGTATAGGATCGTTAAGTGTCACTCAAGGACGTTAAACAAGAACTCAATGTGTATTGTCAGTTGTCACATTTGACACTGACGTTTGTTATAAAGTGAAGTTAGTGAGAAACTTGAGTACAAGTTCTCGGTATAATAAAACGCAGGCATCTAATCCACTGGTAATGTAGTGTTGTACGCGTGGAACATACTTGTTACAGTTAACAACATCACGCATATAGAATAACACAATAGTGCACAAGAGTAATGCAACAGTTTACATACAAATATCTTGGTCATTATTTCAAACAACAGATAGCACACAAGCCGGTGTAATCCAGTAGAAAGCAGACTGCAAGAATTCCATACCGTTCACCGTAGACTGTACTTATTTAGTTCCCGGTCAACGTCTGGTCAAACAATGTCCTAGAATAGGATTTACTGAGGGTGTTAATTATGTAACTCTCGTATAATAATTTTATTGGTTCATGAAACAATTTCGTATTCGTTATTTCATGTGAGGTTTATTTCTTCATACTTAAGTAGTTTCTTTAACCTCTTAGCCTTATTATTTGATTAAGGCATTTATATATTTCCAAAACATGTAATCCTAATTTATAAACTTATATTGTGTGGTAATTCTTTTTAACCACGTTATGACTTAATATATAACTTATTTGTTATTTCTTTTGATTTGTTTTAAAAATCCTTTAATTTATATAACTATATATTCATATACCATTTATGTTACATGTTTTACCATTGTCCAAATGACATAGTGATTTATAATTTTATCAATGACATTTATTGGTCACATGTTTAGTTAATCCTCCTCTTAGCCTTATTTTAAAATATACTATAACTCCAAATATTATTTGGTGTTTCCACATTAAATTCCTTTTATTCATTTCCTTTTGATTTACTTAAAATCTAAAATATATATATTTCATACACAAGTATTATTTATGATACTTTATATATAATTGTCTAAATGACATAACCACTTAATAAATCTTCAAACTATATTTACATGTCACACATGGACATATTATTCCCATATCTTTTATTATTCACAAACTAACCTCAACAAATATTATTTCTTTACAAATGAATTACTTGTACTTGTATATCATATAGTTTTAATTTCATAAATCCTTAAATCATAATTTCCTTTTCTATATTCCCTAAATATCCATATTTATTTCTTAAACTTTACATTATACTCCAAATACATTATAATACATAGTTTCATTTTCTTAATTAATTAATTCACTAAACAACCACTATAATTTAGTAATTATTATTTGAACACCATGACTTTAATAAATCACCAATTAGCCACATTTATTTTCGGCTTTGCCATATTTTTCTTATAATTACATTTCAACTCTAATCCCATTATATTATATAGTTTTAATTCCTTATTTAATTATATTACAAGGCCACCATTAATATTTAGTATATGACTTTTGAACATTATAACTTTTCGAAATTACAATTTGGCCCCTCAAACTTTCGGCCTTAATATAATATTTTCAATAATTATAATTTAACCACAAAATCTTATAACCTTTACATAATGTATTATGAACTATAGTTTTAATTTTAGTTCTTCTTAATTGCTGAATATATACATATAAATTCTTACATTACAAACTAGCCCAAAGTAATTCGACTTTCATGTACTTTCCATTAATTACATTTTCACCCCAAAACTTTATAATAGTTATTTAATAACTTATAAACTATAGTTTAAATATTTAATTCCTCAAAATTTGGAAAGTGAACTTCATGATTCTCTTAATTATGAATTCGCCCCATATTAAATTCCAAACTTTCATAATAACTTTTATAAATTACATAATAGCCCAAAACTTTATAAATTGTTATTTTAACACTTGTTTAAATTATCTAAAATTCATAAACTTAATTCCTAACCTTATATTATATCATGTTTATCCCAAGGACACCCTTGACTCTCGGTTTTTATAGTATATGCACCAAACTTTGTAAAAATTACATTTTAGCCACATAACTTAATTAATTAGCCATTTAAGCACTAATAAAATATTTTTAACTCTCCAAACTTTATAATATAAGTTTATATACCTAAGTAGGTCATTAATACCTATTTATCACTTAGACCATTCGGCCATAATTAATTAGTGACCATATAGTATATAAAAGTGGATTTATATGTCAAAATAATTATACATAAATTCATAGGAGTTATATAACTCATGTAAAAATTATTGTAATGTCTTATTGATTCTTAGCTCAAAATAGAACATTTTTACCCTTGGTAATTCGGTTTAAATTTGTACCTAACATAGATAAATTTTGTGACACAAAAATGTGTCTTAAGGTAAATATTTTCCATATAGGTTATAGATTATATTTTTGGTATATTATACCATGTAGTTTCGGTTTTATATAACCTAGGAGATGTACATAATTTTGGTATAATTTTTAGAAGCTTAACAAAGCTTAAAACATAAAGATTAACTTAGTAAACTTACTTCTTAACAAAGGTGGTTAAGTGCTTGAATTCTTCTTGGATCTCCAAGCTTTCTCCAAGGTAATCATGATGCTCCACTTCGGTTATATGCAAGTGGTGAAGGATTTTAGGAGTTAGATCTTCAATAAAGATCTTAAGTAGATTTGTAAGTAGTTTTCCAAGGATTTACCTTAAGCTTTTTGTCCTTATAAATTTGGCACACCTAATATGGATGAAGATCAAATTTTCCTTCATGAAAATGAAGAAGAAAAAAGTCTTAGAAGAAGTAGAAATCGGTTACACACAAAAATGTGCTTTAAGGATTTTCAAGCATGAAAACTACCTTAAGATAACTTTGAGATGCTCCTTGGATTAATGTTGGTTTAGACAACCTCCTTGGAGTACTAATTGATGCCGAATCCATGTAGGTATGCTAGGAAGAGTTTTGCTTCAAGGCTTGACAAGAAATGCTAGAAAATTACCTTAAAGATGAAGTTAGAAGTTAAAACTCCATTAATGGACTTAAGAGCTTCAAAGGAAGAAGATGAAGGAAGAAGAGAGAGTTAGGAGCCTTACCAATTCGGCCATGTAGTGTGCAAGGGCAAGAATGAAGCTAAACTTACGTAGGAATTAAGAGAAGGCAAATTGTAAAAGAATTTTGATTGTTTATTTTAGTGTTAATTTGACTAGTCTTTCCCTTTGTTTATTCCTTGGATTATTGGCTCAATAAATGCCCATTTTCTATTCATGATTTCGGTTATAATGCAAGACAAGGCAAGGTGGGAACAATTATGCAAGCTAAATGACAAGGTAAGTTAGGTAAGGCTTTATTCCTTTGATTTTTCAATGTTTGCAACTTGTCTTCTTCTTCCCTTGATGACCCACGAATTGGGGCAGTTTTTAGGCCTCTTCAACCGGCTCTAACATGGCTTAGACAACATGGAGTTGTCACTTGACATTAAGAAATAAAAAAGGTAAAAGCTAGATCTACTTTTTACTTTAATTATCTTTACTTTTGTCAAGCTAACATGTCTTGTTTTCTGGCATGATTTCGACAGCATGGAGCTCACATGAGGCTTATATTCTTCTGTCATTAAGTATTATAGCACATGGGAAGGTGAGTCACCATGTTCTATGCCTTTTATAAACTTTAAATGCAAATTTTATACTAGTTTTTGGACATAAAATCGAGCACCTTGGTTGACACTGCCTTCAACTGATTTAGAGGGTCCATTTAACCCTATTTAAGATTCTTAATTCGTGGCATGTCATAAACTACAAGGTAATTGCGTAAAACGAGTTTTAGTGACACCCGAAGGTGTGTTTTTGTGCTCTAAGGAAATTTTTGGAAATAAATTGTCTTTGTGAGTTCCAAGTGTTTATAAACACTTATTATAGTAAATAATGATATATTAAGACATTACATTGAGTTATATGGGGTTACATCAACCCATGACATAATTTACGGGCCATCGGGACACTCCCGGGCAAAAAGGAGCGTTAAGAAATCTTCCTGAGGTTTTTGTTGAATTTTGAGAAACCACTTCGTGTGTTCTCTTTAGGATGGTTAATAATGATGTTAGGAACTCTAAGAATTAATTTTATAGGAGTTCGTGCCACCTCGGCACTCCTCCGGGTTTTCGTGCTTTAAGGGGCGTGCGTGAGCACTCCCGAGCATTTTTGCGTTTTTGACTGAATATAGCCTAAGAATATGTTTATATATACATATAATGAGGTATGACCATTTGGTTTGAGTTTTAGAAGGTCTTACAAGGTCATGCTTAATTGCATGTTTCTAAGGCGTTTTACGAACGTTCTTCTTGTCAAGATGTTTAGTGCGCACCTTTGACCTTTGATGAGTTATTATATCTTCATAATATATATAATAGGTAACATAAGTTGTTCATTTATCTAAGTGTGTATTTCAATTTATTGTAGCATTTATAGATGCTTAGGCATTCGTAAAGTATTTACGTTGCTCGTTTATACAACGTTGGTATTGTTCTTTTCTTGTTGACGCTCTTTCTATCGAGCTAGTTATGCAAGAAGTTTAATCCTTGTTAATAATCGTACATGAACGTTCGTACAAGTACGTTAATACTTTTAGTAACATTACGCCCGTTAGCCTTTACGGTAAAACGACTGTTTTTCGTGACGTTCGCATGCGTGAGTTTGCATGCGCACGTGTAATAATATTAATTCACGTAATGTTTGCATGTATAAATTAGCATGCGTAACTAAAATGATCTGTTTCTAGATCAATTCTCCATTATTTAATAATAAACAAGTATTAATTAGATTTGGGGTATTTCAAGTCTAGTGGCAAGAGA
Source organism: Limonium bicolor (assembly GCA_023374045.1). Classification (NCBI taxonomy): domain Eukaryota; kingdom Viridiplantae; phylum Streptophyta; class Magnoliopsida; order Caryophyllales; family Plumbaginaceae; genus Limonium; species Limonium bicolor. The sequence goes on along the minus strand of CM041777.1, from coordinate 255,284,771 downwards.
TAAAAGTATCAAGTGAGATTGTCTAGGGTTCCATCCTCAATTAATAGCTTAAAGTAACCGATTTTTTTTCATTCCCAATTAAAGCAACAATTTTATTTTTTATCTTTTCCCTTCCCTTCTCACCAAAATCAACTATTTTTCCACTCTAGAATCACTCATAAAATTTACAATAAGTATAACAAGATCCTTATAGGTTTCTTTGAGTTTTCAGAAACTCGCATTGGGAGGAGATACTAATTATGCTTCCTCAACAACCGGAACACTTTCAAATCTCATCTCTTACTTTTATTCTCTACTATTAGTTATAGAATTTTATTTTATAAATCTGAAACCTTTATTCTTGTTTGTTGAATTTTTCAATTTTCTTTTGATTAATTTTTTGCAAACGTGTATGTTTCTTTATATAATTAGAATACATACATAACTAGTTTTATTTTGAGACCATTAGTGATGAAACTATTATAAAATATTTTCAGGCAATGAAGCCCCCTAGATTACAATTGTACTAGACGATGATATTATCTTTAAATTTGAATTATATTTATGAATACAAGATTTTTTTCAATAATAATAGTGACCCCATATACTTCAAATCCTGACTCCGCCCCTCAACATATTAGATACAACCTCCATAAGCTTTAATTTTCCTACTACAATCAACCGCATTAGGATAAGCGTATAGCAATAAGGATAAACCCTTTTGTGGTCAAAATATTGTTACAACTTGCATAAAACATAATGACACAAATACTTCTATTTGTCTAGGTTATTGTATTTGACTTATCATATTGACATGTCTTATTGAGTTTATTTCTTTTAGAATTGAATAGTTTAATTTAAGAAAGAAAATATAATAGAGATCCAACCCATTAATTAATAAGTAGAGAGGTTTTGGAATAATAGTGGTAACCACCTCATATTTATCATAATTATTGGTAACCACCTTGACTTTACGGTATCTCTGACTACGAGCCCCCGAACTATAACTTTATTATTAACTCCTGGCTAACATGTCAACTTATTCACTAAATGATGCCAGACTGGACGAAAAACACTACTTAATCAGCATTGTCAAAGTCTCTCTCATCCCATCGGTATTTTTATAAAAACGTCAACCTTAACCCAATAATGGTCTACAACCAAGAACACATCCAACCTTAAGCGATGCGTAGCAGATAAACAACCTCCTAAACGTGGACCATTCCTCAGTAAGGGATGACATTTTTAGGAAAATAGCAGTGGGATGGGAGAGACTTAAACGATGCTGATTAAACAGTGTTTTTGTCGAGTCTGACATTAATTAGTGTATAAGGTGATAGGTCATCAAGGGGTCAACGATTTATTAACGGAGTTATAGTTCGAGGGTCGTAGTTAGAGATACCGTAACCTCAAGGTGGTTATCAATAATTATGATAAACACAAGGTGGTTACCGGCATTATCCCAAAACCTCAAGGGGGTTCCCACTAATTTACTCTAAGTCATATAAACCCATTTGGTGGCTCAAAATACTACGCCAAACAACGGTTATGAAACTCAGGCTGTTTTTTCATATCTTAGTGAACATCTTGGCAAATTTCCTTCTTCACTAATGTCTTTGGATTAAGGTAATAGTATATCATTTCTCATATTTTTCCAGTCGCGTTATGTTTTATAAAGAATGGTCCTAAAATTATTATTTTCCAACACCAAGTAAATAACCTCCCTCCATTAAACTTACATAGGCCAAACTAAATTTGAAAGATGACAGAAATGAAACATTCTCAAGCCAGATTCTGGTGGACTCTCATAGTCCTTTTTATGTCTACCAATGAAGGGTGTCTATCAAGCACTACAACTACGTACTTTTTTCAGTTTGGTTTTTTTAATAATTAATAACACAATAAATTATTACAAAATCACGGTTAATAACTCCAGATTCTACTACTTATTTCATGGTTAGGCAATTATCAATTTCTTCACCTAATAAGAACATTGTACAGGCTCAACCAGAGTAAGGGTTACCTTCATAGCTACAAATTGATTTTTTATGCCTTTGTTGCCTGCAACTTGTCTCTTACTCTAATATGAGACAAGGTGTATCAGGTGGTCATTGCTAATCCCTATGATGGGTGGTGTTTCACCTACCACTTGCAAACATCTCTTTCTTCCTCCACAAGAGTTATGCCATCCATCCTCTTTGGCTTCCAAACGTCCACCATATTGGGCACCTGTGAAGCTAAATATGTGCTTGATGTGTCATTGTGTCTTGCAATAGTTGTAGAAGACACCGAGTATTTTAGTATTGGCTAGCAAGTTGTTAGTCTCTTGCTCTATTTTGTGAAGTGCTAATACTTCTCAACATGACCAGGGCTGGAAAAACTGTAACTTAAAGAAATCAATACGGTTTCAAAGGAAATTGCAAGCTTCTACAACTTAGAATTCATGGATACAATGTCTTCGAATAAAATGACAATAATGAGGGGATGACACAATGGCATGAGTTTACCCATCCATACCACAAGTCCTAGGTTTGATTCCAGTGTATGGATGGATTTGGTTTGTTTTGTTTTGTTTTGTTTATTTTGGCCAGAGCCACTTACAATCTTTCTAAAACACAATGCTTTGTGGGGCAACTAATCAGAGCAATGTTGTGGAGAGAAAATGAGTTTTCTAATCAAGCATAAACACGACCTTGCTAAGGCTAGGGTCAAGTTTGTTCAACATTTACCAGGAGCACCATAAAACAGTTAGGTTAACTTAAAGTTGGCCCAAAAGCTGAATGATGTTACCCAAATGACCCAAAATGGAACCTAACTTGTTTAAAGCAAACCCAATTAGACCCAAGCTTAATTAAAATAGAATATGCATTCAACCTTAACCCAACTTATCTTGTAAGTATCTAAAAGTTGAATACATAACATAAATAACATAACAATTCATAGTTTTTTTCTCCGAAAGAACACACACCTTACTATTAACAGATAAAGGGTAACATAAACATTAGTGGACTTCATACCAACCCCATTCATAGTTAGATGGCGTAGTCGGAAGTGGTAAAACCAGTGATCCACACCTGAATAGCATCCATTGTCAGAGATGCAACTCGCACTAGCCAAAGAGTCTAAGAGCATCCCTGGCTTGACTACCCCAACACATACCAAAACAAAGCAAAAGAAAGTAGCTAATGTACCCCATAAACCCCCACAACTAACCATATGAGACAACACTCATCTCTATCACAACTAAGTATTTACTAGACAGTTACAAACTAACAGAGGTAAAAAACAAAGTCTTGGTTGCATAGAATCTCTGCCAATCCTAGCAACTAATAAAGCCAAAACTCATTTTTCATGGCAACCCCCAATCATTCCACGGGTTGTCGGTTCGGACTCTTCATTAATTTTCATTCCTTCTGGAGCTTCACCTAGCTCGCCGCGACGATTGGCATTCATTTTTTCCAAACCGTCGTCATTGCTTGCCATCGGCAACAAGTAGGCACCACCCCCTCTTTGCCTGCATGGAATAAAACCAAATACATATAGATTTGAAAAGAAGATGAGTGGACCGTTGCATGTAGTGATACCAAGTAAGCGGTCACTGTCATCATCCACAACCACACACCTTTCGATCTGTTTGTGAATTATATGAACTGCACCTCTTTGATTCCTAGTAAAATCCATTGTGTGGTGGTTCAAAAGGTGAAAATCATCACGGTCTTCAACCGCCGCTCTCTTCTGGTAGAGACGAGGGAAGTTCTCTTTCAAATTTCAAAAGCTCAAGCCCAAAGGAATGACTGAAAGAACCCACCAAACAAAGACATGTGTTATACCCAAAAGTATTGATCCTTGGAAGAAGTCTCGTTGGACGCAAATTCATAGAAGGGTAAAACGGTCAAAAGACATGGAATCACGAGTTGTTAAGGACATCTTCGGATTTTCTATCCTTGCATGATTAACTTACGCACCTCAGAACGGTCGGGGCAGCTTGATCGTCATGAAGGGTATTTTTCGTAATTTTTAGGAATTTTTATTCTGAAAAATTAGCTTTTAATACATATTATAAGCTAACTTTTTTATAATTAAAAGCCCCAAATTGTCAAATTTTTTAAAAAGAGAAAGGGTTTCATCCATTAAAATAAAAGTTTTTGTCTGGTTATTAGGCTCATTCATGACCGAAAGCACAAAATTTTTTATTTGAAACCCGAAACCCAAAAATAAAAGAAACATACAAGTCATCTTGTAATTTTCTCTCTCCTTCGAAAATGGCCCAAAACAACTCGAAATGTCATGAAATTTTAACACATGATAAAAGATGACATTTAGAACATAATGGTTTTGGAATTTTGAATTTCCATTATTTTGCTTTCAATTTCTGAGCAGATCTCATGAAAAATTGATTGAAAATATTCATTTATCAAAATAAATAATTTTTCATTGAAAAATTCAGACTTATCCTCCTTTACATGCTGGTATAGTTTCATGATAAGATTCCTTTAGAAGCTACCCGTCCAGTTTCAGTAAACTTGGATCCTTTACCAAGGTTATTCTATCTAATTCATTGTCGATATAAGGAACTCTTCCTACTGACTCAAAAAACATTCACAAACCCTACTAGGTCAGTAAAGACCGCCACAAATCAGTTCCCCACGTTTTACACTCCTGAGCTCAAAAATCACACTGAAATCCTTTTAAAAACTCTAAAAACAAAGTCTTTGCATTCTCACAAGAGATCCGACCATCAAGACCTCTGAAAAACACCATCTGGATGTGAATAACACCATCCGAATGACATAGTCAGAAGCCCGGGTTTAGATTCCTTTGGATCGACCTTCGACAGAACAATCGAAGAATCCCTCCTTGAAGAAACACCCAATTCCTGAACTCAAAAGAGGTTAGAGTTCAAATCCTTTAACTCCTCTGGTCTTTATACATTCTCAGTATAAATTTCCAATCAATTTGACTTCTCCTGGCGATATTATTAGGGTTTAATTGAGTTTCTTCGTAATAACTTGTTTGCTAAGTTTTGTCATTAATTTGAAGTCAAATTGAAAACTTTCAAACGTGCTTAGAATCTTTCACGCTATCTACCCATAAAAAATTGAGCCGAAAACACCACCGGAAAATGCCCGAATGCCGCCGTTTGAGGCGGTTCGTACCCACAGATGCCGCGTCCGGGGTTCCGGACACCCAGTACATAATCAAGGACGCCCCTTAACGGTGGCAAGATTACTTTTATTTTTTAAAAAATTAGGGTATTATAAGGCATGTCCGGGCCCACGGACACCCTGTCCCAATTCGGCCCCTGAAACCCTAGTTTGGGGATTTTTAATTTTCACTTTCAATTTCAGTTAAAAAATATCAAAAAACATACAAGTACATAAGCATGCACATTTAGGGTAAAATCAACATTATAATAAGCCGTTAATGACATTAGTAAAGGAAAAATAACTTAGAAGGGTAGTGAAAGAATTTGAAGCCGGAAAAGTTATATACCAAGCCCTAGAACCCGGACTCTTATCATTTCCTAATTTACAGTAGGTTAAAATTAGGTGGCGACTCGTAATAGATTCTAGTAGGCTAACTTAGGTTTTAATAATTATAGTTTTATGACATAGTTATTAAGCTTATGTTATAAGCGGACCTAAAACCTAATCAAATCCTGATCAACCCGGATCTAACATTGGATAAAGGTTCAAAAACTAGGGCTCACAACATGTAAAGACTTTGAAACCTGAATCCTCTAATTTACCAATTCCAAAAAACAAATTGGACTAAACCCATAATCACCAACAGGGGTATAATCTCCATAAATGAAGGTAGGTAATTAGCCAATATGCAAAGATTAAATGTTGACGAAAGAGTACGAAAGACGGAGGCGAGCGAAAGAAGATAAAATCTAGAAACTAACAGAGCAAAGGAACAAACCAGTAAAGTAAAACCAAAGGAGAAGGGGAAGAGGAGAGCTAAGAAGATAACATACAAACACCTCTAAACTAAACCACAACTCTAGTGCAAAAGAAGGATAACCACCACAACGAAAGCCACTTCAAACAAATGATAAAAACGCAGGATACGGAAGAAGAAAGAAAACAAGAACTCCCCCACCAAGGGAGAAAACTATCCCGCTTAAGGGGATAGCTAAACCACACACACTCGTAATATCCTATTCCGGTTTAAAAAAAAAAGGTAATATCCTATACCGAACTTTATGCAATTAAGAGTTTTTTTTTTGAATTGGGAACCCGCAGCCGCTACTCTTAGAGTGCGCACAGGGTAAACCCAATGGCGGACACACTCGCCTGCAATACATGTCAACCGGGTAAATCACACAGGGTATAACCCCTATGTGGCAGGCTCGCCAAGCAACTTTATGCAATTAAGAGTTATAGATATGACAAGCGCAACTTAATTCTAAAAAGTAACACCATTAACTTTTTTGGGTCCATACAACATTTAACATCGTATATTGTACCATATATTTTTACGATATATTACCTAAAAATTATCTAAATTGTAGTATATATGTACGACACGTTCAAAGTTAATAACATAAAAAGCACATAATTAGGACACAAACAAATATTGAACATGTAAAAAATAATCTACGACCCAACACGTTTCTAACAAAAATAATAATGAATAAAATGTTTTAAGATTAAATAATGTGAGACATATCCACATAAAGTTTATCAAGTATTTATTCAACTAGTTCAATTACAAAATTATTAAATTCTAATAATATATCAAAACCTAATTGTACTTACAAAATATACAGTTATAACAATAAACTATAAATGACCTGAATTTTAAAAATTTATTAACATGTGATGACCCAAACAATCTGACTCAAAACAAAACATGTTTACTAGGTCTAGTGTGCATTGAATCGAAGTGAAATAGCCAATTTAAGATGGAAATAAAATGTTAGCGGATTGATACTCAGGTAATACTAACGAAAAAAAAGATACTCTGGCTTAATACCATATAAAAAGGATGGAAGTTTGATAAATTAACATTATATTATAGTGGCATTATAATCTTGTTAACTTTCGAACTAACAAGTTTCCAAGCAAGTATATCTCAATTTTTCCGTAATTGCAGACATGATGTGAATTACTCAAAAACTCAATGACATTTTCACAATAGTTAGATTACAGTATAAAAAGTCCAACAAAAACACAGATATATAAGTAGACTTGGTAAAAGTGTCATCTCACTAAAATCGAAGTGAACCAATCCAATCCGATCGAACCCAAAAATTGACTAGATAATTGGAAAGTGATCCAAAATCTGAAATAATCCAAACCTAACCATAAAATAGGCACTAGTAGAAAAATGGTCTATTTCGGCAGTTCTTAAGGGTCTATTTTGGCAGTTGTGAACCGTCAAAATGGAGACCGCCGAAATAGGTAGACTTACATCAGCGGTTGTAGTTACAACCGCCGAAATAGATGCTTGCTAAAATCATAAACTAACAACATCTATTAGATAGACCCAGGGTCGGTCCCAGACGCGGTCCCTTGGTCGGTTAATGCCAGAATGTATTCTGGAACTGACTGACCTTAGGACCGACCCTCGCTCCTAGGGTTGGTCGGTTTGAGAATACATTCTGGCATTGACCGACCAAGGGACCACCCCTGGGACCGACCCTGGGTCTATCTCAGCGGTTAAAAGTTTACAACCGCCGAGATAGGCCGTATTTCGTATCTATTTCCGTGGTTCTTAGCTTAGAACGGCAGAAATAGCCCCCTTTTTTGTTTTTTCATCCTAGCTTATATATTCACTATAACATACCAAATGATTCAATCAGACATGTGTTAAGGTATAATATAGGTGCCTCCACAATGGGGCGCTCCAGTACGCATTCATAAAGTTCTAAAAGCGCCCAATATCAACGGCGCGCCACAATTTGAGAGTTAATGAACTAACAAACACCAAAAGCACTTGCATTACAAAGAATACGCAAAATACACTTCACGTCTACCAATACACCATCCACAAATGCATAGAATTGCAATTACAAAGAATAACCAAAGTACCCTTCATATCTACCAATACACCAACAATTGCTTTGAATTGCAATTACATTATCGAAAAAATTACTTAAATCAACTTCATCATCAACAAGTCATCAAATTTGTGCAGACAACTCCAACCATTCCTCAAGCATCTAAACTATTTGAGCATCTCCATATTCACCACCTTGGAGCAATTGTTCGTAAGCCTTGAAAAAAAGAAAATGAACATTAATTTAAAACTACAAGTCTAGCAACATGTAAAAAGCTAAACTAAAACTTTCAAAGAATGTTATATACCTTGTCTAATGAGTATCTTGTTAAAAGGGACGATGCTGCTACTATGTCATGTATAATTTTCATGACATAGTATCCACATTTCGAACCCTCCAGGCTGCATTGGGCACTATACAGACACACATATTCACAATTATAAACTAGTGTTGACATTATCACACAAATTTAGTAATTAAGAATACCTTGACTAGGTTCCAAGGGATAGTATTCTTCATTTGTCTCTGCATTGACATGAATGTAGCTCTCATGGAACTATATACATCAAACATACAGTTTTAAATACACGTAGTTACATCGGAAGTTTTGAAACAATATTGTTAAGTAATAACAAATGTTGTTTAAGATAACAAACTCACCTCAATATCGCTGTGGAAATCCTCGGTTTCTTGGCACTCTTACCAAGTGAGTCAAATTGTAAGATTCTTGGGTGCTTCATCACCAACACAGACAATGATCATTGTCGACTGTTCACAAATTACAACAATATATTGAAATCATTAAACAACTAGCACAATTTATAATAGATAATACTAAGAGAAATAGTCAAATAGTCAACTGAAAACCATCCATATTGAACTTATCTGAACCATAGTCACCCAAATAAAAATCACCAAAATCCTCATTATAACCTAACACATATGTAATACACAAAACAAATTGATTTGTTATTTCAACCATGTCACATCCAAACTGAGATTACCTGAAACAATCTGAACACAACCCTATAATATCACAAACCCGAATAACCGGAAACTTAAATTCACCCGATTTAAACCAAAACCCAACCTATTATCAAACAACCTTAACTAACCCGAATGGACCGACCGAACCCGAATCCGCACGTAGTGACCCGAATCACCATTATACAAAATAAGCACGCAAAGTCACTGTCAGCATTCAGCTGCAAGGACAAGAAGTCGAAGTGAGCGCTTTCGACCTTTCTGTGAAACTCCTACACAATGAACTATACCCGAGCGCCTTGGCGGAATACTACGGCACTGTTGAAGAAATAAGTCACAGTATGAAGTTCGATCCGATGCCCGACAGGCCCCCAAAATTATAAGTTCGCGCTTGTTTGTTTGTAATGTACTTTTTTGTTATTTAGTGAAAGCGTCTATTCTGCGCTTTGCAACATGTATCTGCAATTATTCTCTGTATTCTTGAACGTATTTGACTTATAGTTGCTATGTTGGCGACTGACCAATGGAATTAAAAACTAAGACTTCTTATTTCGTGTTGGAATTTATTTTAATTTGGTGCCTGTAAATGAATATTTTTCACAAGAATCGACACTAGTTCATTTGGCAGAGCGGATGACTTAAGTGCTTGAACGAACATAATTAACTGATCTGGATGCCTTTGGTTCCTTCCGCCTTTTACTTTCCATATCTCGTTGAACTAAGATGATCATATATGGTCAGTATGAACCATGAACTACGTTTCTGCTAATCTTGCTCCTGTACTGGAACCAGGTGTACTGATCCAATTTGTACTGAATTTAAGCTATGGTGATAATTATAATCGGCTGTTTTGATATTTTCCCAGCTTAGTATCGCTAACAGTAGCATTTTGTATGATCATTAATGGTTTTTTATAAGTAAGAAGATTTAACAAGGATCACATGAATTGCCAAAAAAAACTCTTTACAACCTACGGAACATATATATAGTGCCTTCTTAATCACCACCACCACTACTAGGTTGGAACAAGCTAAAGTTGTGCCTACCTAGGCTGTACAAAAGGATCTTTTTAAAGATCCTATTCTATCGTTCAGCACTAGGTATACAGGTATGGTGAATTCAATAGAGTTACATAGGTTTTTATTGCATCGCTTTTCCCATTTTCTACTAATCCATCTAACTAGACAACTCCAATCTAGAGGAGCATTAATATCTGAAAGTGACTCCCAACCGTATTCCATACCTCATTGGTAGAGGGACATCTAAAGAACATATGCTTTACAGATTTACTTTCTTTATTCACTAAGTACAAGTACTCTTGAGGGTTATACCGTTCAACATACTGTCCTTAGTAGCAAGCCTTCCTTTGTTCTCAAACTATGAAATAAAGGCACACCTAGGAGATCCCCTCAACTCCAAATCACATGATGTCATAGTACCTTAGATTCTCTCTGCTGTAGTTTAATGTAGCATAACTTGATGAGAAACATGAGATATTGCCTGGCCAGCATACTGCCCCATCTTCACTAAAAATAGAACTGTTTTGATGTCTAAGATTTTTCTTAATCCTTGCTTGTTATTACGGCCATTCTTCAGTTCTAGGCTTACACCAGGTAGTTGGTTAGTCTGAGCATCCTCAGGCCACTTTCAGAATGTTTCATCTTAAAATCAATATATAGAGCTGCTTTGTAATTAGGTGAAAATTTATCTGCCGTTGAAAAAGAGTGAAGAATGATTATCTGCATAAATTTTAACATGTAGATGAAGGAATCTGGACCTTTTCTTCTGAATCAATAACTGTAGTTACGGCCACCTGGTCTGGCCTAGTCAGTTATTCACTTTTAGAGAGTATGATTTTATCTTGTACCTCAACACTTGTGGTCTGGTGGGTGAACCCTTATTCTTACATGCTTGGGATGTAATGGAAGTCTGTAGTAGTTTAGTCATTAATAAGCCTTTATTCTAGTGTATGAATGGGTGTAATCAGTCCTGGGATTGATTCTCAGCTTGTTCCTCTTGGAGGCTTTTGACTGTAAACCAAAATTGTGCTGTTGTTTTGAACCTTTCAACCAGAAAAATTAGAATTTCAGTAGATCATAAAAAATATTAACTAGGTGATAAAACAGATTGCTTATGAATTCTAAATGATTGTGCTCGTGGAGTTTGGGCTGTATTTGAGATGAATCAAATAGGCCTATTGATGGAAACAGGAAGAACGAATCATGAACTACCTAGGCATTCAAGAGGACATTTGGTCTAGTGGTATGATTCTCGCTTTGGGTGTGGGAGGTCCCGAGTGATTCTCAGAATGCCCGTCTGGGATGACTTATATACTGATGCTTTTCTTCGCACGATGTTTAAGCAGGAAATGGTATAAATTCCTATTGATCATTTCTGTTTTTTGTTTGGGTTCATCTCTTTTTTGTTTGGGTTCATCTCTTTTTTGTTTGCTGCTCTTTCATTATTGTTATGTGAACTTTCTAGTGACTTCTAGGCAGCTTTTTCTCTTTTGGTAATTACACGTGCTTGTGCATCTTTCCTGGATTTTTTTTTGTGTTTTTTTATAATACACTAGTGACTACATGTTTCATTCTTCCTGTTTCCAGTGGTTGGAAAAGAGTTCTAATTGAACTCTGTGGTTTGGTGGAAAAAGTAAGCTCAGTTAAATGTTTACCCAGGTTGATTCACATGTATTGATTGGTGCCTTGTCTTTAAGATGCAGTGGTTCTTTAGAAGGTAACATAAACAGACCGTGTATGAATTTGTACTGACTGAGAATTGCAGTTTGGGCTGTTTTTAAGACGAAGAAAGTATCCAATTCAGCTTGACATTGGATAGGGCATTTGGTCTAGTGGTATGATTCTCGCTTTGGGTGCGAGAGGTCCCGAGTTCGATTCTCGGAATGCCCCTCAGGGTTTCATTACATACTGATCTTTTTTTTCCCTCGCACTGTTATGGCAGGAATTCGTATAAACCAGTTAATTGGGAACCAATAGGAAACACCGACCTGGTACTTCAGAGGACTGTAGTTGGTGGACTGGGCATTGGTCCAGCGGTATGACTCTCCTGTTGGGTGGGAGAGGTCCTGTGTTCAGCTTTGGGAATGCCTCTTCCGGATGTTGATATACTGAACCTAATATTTTTGTTTATGACAATGTTCAAGCAGGAAATGGAATAATGCCATAGATCCGTGGATCCAGAACTAAAGCCAAACAACAACCTTAGGCGGAGGACAGTAGTTGGTATAGAATAACAGATAAATCCCTAGGGCGCTGGTTCAAATCCTGCAGGTCTGCTCTTTCTTACCTCTTCTTTCAAAGTATTTTCTTGTTCTTTAGCTATTGCAATGTTTGCTTTCTACGATTCATAGGCTGCTTGTTCTTTTTGATAGTAAATCACGCATGTGCTATTTTCCAGGATATTTTTTCTGATTTCAAGTTTCCTCCTATAATACTTTTCAAGTCACTACAAGTTACAATCTTCTCAGATTTAGTGGTTGCTGATGAGTACTAATTGGATACTGATTATGTTGGCCATGGTTGATTTACATTTACTGCTCGGTTGCTGTAATGTCGCTTCTGAAACTAACAAAAAGCAAATAGTTTATCAACATGGATTGACTGGGCAATGAAGTTTTGGCCTATTTTGAGATGCCACGTTCATGTAATTTAGCTTGACATTCAATAGGCCATATGGTCTAGTCATACGATTCTCTCATTGGTTGCTAGTGGTGCTGAGTGTTTCTTTTAATACCCTATCTTTCTTTTGTTGTTAATCTATATCTGATTATGTTTAGTCTTTAATCTTTTAATGATGTGCGTTGGCTTACTGGTATAAACAGAGCTGCTAGACGGGGTTTGAATTTTTTCATGTAGGAATATTCCCTGGGGTTTGGCAGTGAACCTTTTTTGGACAGTAGGAATCTAGCCTTGTCTTTGGTAGTGTGCATCTGGACTCCGTGCCCCCCCTACTTTAATTCTCAACGAGTCTGCTCTTTCTACGCTCAGTTTTGTTAGTGAGTAATTTTGTAGGAGCAAAGTAGGTATTAGGTACCGTTCATTTACTTGTTGAGCTATAATTTTGTATAGGGCATTTGGTCTAGTGGTATGATTCTCGCTTTGGGTGCGAGAGGTCCCGAGTTCGATTCTCGGAATGCCCCCCTTTTCTTCCAACAGTTACTTGGTAGTTGGTACTTGGATGACTGTGAGGAACATGCTTATTTTTTGTATATTATTATTTCGTGAAGCAAAGGTATACATTTTGTGCTGAGTGAACAATGTTTTTTTTAAAGGATTGAAAAGTGAACAATGTTGATTTTTCTTCCAACTCTCTTGATTACGTTTAATAGGGGAAATTCCTTGGTACTTGCATGACTGTGAGGACATTGCTTGTTTTTGTATTATTTCGTGAAGCAAATGTATACATTTTGTGCTGAAATTTTATGGTTAGAAACAAATCTGGTCTGCTACCGGTAATGTTATGTGTCTGGGTTTGCCTAAAAAAGTGTGTGGTGTACGTTTTTGGTGGTCCTAAGTCCGAACTTAAGGGCTGCTTCTTTTGTAATTTCTTTGTTTTATCTTTTGTTCTTTGAGTGAACAGTGATTTTTTTAAAGGATTGAAGTGATCAATGTTGATTTGTCTTTGTTTAGCTTTCATCAGTAATCCATTTTTAGGAAACACTTCGAGCTAATGTTACAGTTCCTAACGGTTTGCAAATTTTAGGCCACCAAGTCTATCATAGATGACAATGCGATAAATTATTATTGATAATAACTACTAAAATGTGGGCATTTGGTCTAGTGGTATGATTCTCGCTTTGGGTGCGAGAGGTCCCGAGTTCGATTCTCGGAATGCCCCTTTTTTTTACTTTATTTCCGTCAATTATATCCTAGTATACTGATTCCAAGAGTTCGATTCTCGGTGCTTAATCACACACTTGATTATCTTTTACATGTTTATTGCCAACATTACTACATTAGCGCAGTGGTCAAGATTCAACATAGCCTTAAACATAAACTTGGGCATGTAGATTATAAAACGATGGTGAGTTGAAAACCTTCATTGCAAATGGTGTGTTTGGTTTGCTAATATATTTTTTTTTATGTCTTGACATCTTTTTTTTGTAAATTATGCTAGTATTCTGATTCCAAGAGTTCGATTCTTCGGTGTCGATTCACACATTGATCATCTTTTACATGTTTATTGCCAACATTACTACATTAGCGTAGTGGTCAAGATTCAACATAGCCTTAAACATAAACTTGGTCCTGTGGATTATGAAATGATGGTGAGTTGAAAAACTTCATTGCAAATGGCGTGTTTGGTTTGCTAATATTTTTTTGGAAAAGTTATAGTGCCCACCCACGTGGTTTTAGGGTTTAACACTGCCAACCCACGAACCTCGAAAATTAACACTGCCCACCCTTCAGCTTATATAGTTTTTACTTCTGTCACCTTTTTACAAACCTTTCGTCCATTTGTTAGTGGAGTTGACCGGTTAACTTATGTTGACCAAACAGGCCATTGTTCAAAAACGTAATTGTCGGGCAAACAGACCAAAACTTGTAACTCGTCACTCTCGACATCTTCATTGGTCTGAATCCCACCATGATTAATGTAAGTAACATGTTTGTAGATGATTCTTGCCACTCTTGCTCTGATTAAATACGGTTTTATACATTTTCTGAATTTGGGCAAAAAATTCCCTATTCGATCATCGATTCTAGGGTTCTGAAATTGGGGAAATTTCACCCAATTGTGTCCCGCTGATTGAGATTCTGGCTTTGAATGCTACGGTGTTTATCTTCGCCTCTGTTCCTCTTGTTTATTCTCATGGCGTGATTTCATGGTCCATGTCGCCTCTGTTCCTCTACATTATTCACTCAGGTTCTGAAACTGGGGAAATCTCACCCGATTGTTGTCTCGCTGATTGAGCTTCTGGCTTTGAATGCTATGGCGTTTATCTTCGCCTCTGTTCCTCTTGTTTATTCACATGCTGTTTGGTGTTGATTTTGCCTCTGTCCCTCTACTTTATTCACGCAGATTCTGAATTTGGGCATAAAACTGCCCTCCTACATCTTTGATTTCAGAACCCTAAAATTGGGGTAGTATCACCGACATTGTCCAGTTCACTGGCTTTGTTGTATGACGTTGATTCTGGCCACTCTTCCTCTAGTTTATTCACGTGGTGAATTATGGTTCTGAATATGGGCAGAAAAAACTGACTGGGATCTTATTTTGCTTGTTGTTCTCTGGAACATCTGTTATCTGTTGTTCTCTGTAGTATCTGTTATCTGTTGTTCTTTAGAACATCTGTCTGATGCGTTCTGCATATGTGAATTACGGTTCTGAATAAGGGCAGAAAAAATTGATTGGGATCTTATTTTGCTTGTTGTTCTCTGGAACATCTGTTATCTGCTGTTCTCTGTAGTATCTGTTATCTGTTGTTCTTTAGAACATCTGTCTGATGCGTTCTGCATATGTGAATTATGGTTCTGAATATGGGCAGAAAAAACTGAATTGGGATCTTATTTTCCACCTCTATGTTGCTTATATTCTTTATGTAATATTTGAAAGCTCTGTAGCTGATTCAATGTGTCTTGCATTTGCAGGTGCAATTCCACGAAGATTAGCATATCATGGAGGAACATATAATTGAGTTCTCATACAATGGTCACAAGTTATGCTTGCAAGAGCTTGATCCGGACCTATATTCTACGATAGAGTTGATGAGGACTACACGAAAGAAATTTCCAAACAACCAATTGCTCCACCCAATAACCCTACTTTCTTCTACGTACATCCAAAAAGCAAGAAATACATCGAAATTTGCAACGACACAACTCTGCTGAATATGTTCAAGGCATGTTCCTCTACAAAGACTATAACCGTGTTTGTAAGAGATACTGTGAACTCTGTTCTGATGGATATGTGGAGGACTTATGAGAAAGATCAGAGCATGATGGGTGCGCAAATGGAGCAGCAAGTTGAAATTCTTGAGTTGTCCCCTCCTCCTGCTACACAACCACCTTCACTGCTACCACAGTCCTAATTACCAACCCCACAGTCCCAATTACCAACCCCACAGTCCCAATTACATACCCCACAACCCCAATTACCAACCTCACAGTCCCAATTACCAACCCCCATAGTACCCAAAAGAAAGCACAAGAAGAAAGCTGCCAGGGGTCTTACCCATTCATACCAATTGCTAGTTCAGCAAATACAAAAACCATCACAACTTCCCCTCATCATTGCCCCAAGTGTCCCTAACTTTTCATATAAAAAGACACATCTTCTGCTGCTGCAACACTCCAATCAGTCCAGATTAGCAACAACACTACATGAAGCCTTGAAGTTCACTCATCTTCACTTGTACCATCTCCACGGATGGATGTCATTAGCGCAAATAATCCTCCCTAAACTGTTCATAGTCTTGAACAAGGAGATGGGTCTGCCGTTGGTGGTGCAGGACAGGATAATGAAGTTCCTATAGATGATAATGAACCCACATACTCTGACGACTCTTGGTGCCATAAGGATGTTGATGAAGGTAATGTTTGAAACCGAGTCCAGCAATTTAGAAGATAATGACATAGATGATGATGACAGATTGGAGGATGTCGAGAGAATCACTGAATGTGGGTATTATTCAGCTGATGATGAAGATTGTGCGGTGAAAGAGCCATCATATTTGAGGAATGGGACTCATTTTGAGTACCAAGGTGATGGGAAGGTTGTTTTGCAATCCCATCAAATGTTTGAAAACAAAAGAGTAAATTACTCAGAACCCCCTTAAGGATTTGGGATATTACAATTAACCCTCTTATGTTTTTCATAATTATTGGTAACCACCTCGAGGTTAAGGTATCTTTGACTACGAGCCCCCGAACTATAACTCTGTCATCAGAAAGTTAACTACGTGTTAACCTATCAGCTTAATCATATCAATAAGGTTATGCTGGACAAAAAACACTACTTAATCTATATTATTATTTTGCTAAAAATGTCAACCCTTCTTTGAAAATGCATCTAAAGTGGGATGGGAGAGAGTTAGGGGGAGTTCACTTCGAGACGAGGAAACATAATGGAATCAGGAAAGAGAATGGAAAGGAAAAGAAAGGAATTTCCCCCGATAAAAAAGTTTATTTGGTTTCGACTCAGAAACGGAATAGAACTCCCTATGATTCCCTTTGTTATTGTTTGGTTTTGAACATGGGAATCATCCTGTTTTTCTGAAAATTATTCTTATTTAATTCAATAGTAATATTCTCTTCATTTCAAATTGTAATCATTTTTAAAATGTAAGTTATTCCAGATTTTTCTCATAATACCCCATATTATTAATTAATTATATTTTTAAATTATTTAATGTTAAAAATAATATGATAAGTTGGGAATCTAATATTAGTTTAAATAGTAAAATAAATTATTATTAGATTTACAAAATATTTTTGTTGCAAAAAACAAGTTTCTTAATGAAATATTATTATTTTTATATTTGAGTGTGACTATAATTTAGGAAGTTTTAATATTTTTTCCAAAAAAATCTCACCGTCATAGAAATGGTGACTCTGATCAGAGGAAAAATAACTATTTGGAGGAAAGATAAGAAAAATAATTATTTGTTTAGAGGAAAGAGAGGAAAAATAATTATTTGTATGGTGACTCAAAGCTTTTTTATGGAAAAATAATTATTTATAGAGGAAAGAGAGGAAGCAGGAGGAAACGGAAAAGTTTTCCACGGGGTTATGCTGGGAATAGGAAAGAGGGGTTTTGGGGGTTTAAAAAAAGAAATTTGGGGAAACAAAATTATTAAAAAGTCTAAACAAACAATATCAAACGAAATGACACCGTTTTCGTTTCCTTGTTAGCCCAAAGTGAACAGCCCCTTAGATGATGTTGATTAAGCATTTTTGTTGTCCAGCCTAGCATTATTAATGTGATTAAGTTGATAGGTCAACACATAGTTAACTTTTTTATCACAGAGTTATAGTTTGGGGGCTCATAGTTAAAGATACCTTAACCTTGAGGCGGTTACCAATAATTATGATAAACACAAGGGGGTTACATGTAATATCCCAAATCCTTAAGGGGGTTCTAAGTAATTTACTTAAAACAAAACCACTTTCTTGGAGGTGATGAAGGACTATGCATGTCAAGAGGGTATTGGCTTGCATAGGGTAAGCAATGATCCATTCAAGTACACGGTTAAGTGCCACAACAACAACACTTGCCCTTGGAGACTTTATCTTCCCTTCTTCCAGACAAAACTACGTTTATGATAAAAACATTGACAGGGGAGCATGATTGCATGAGGATAGCCAACAATCCAAATGCTACTGTACCATGGATCACAAAGAAGATTTTGACTGATATTAGGGCAAACAAAAAAATGGTGCCTAAGGACATTATGGCGCTGATGCAACAGAAGTTCAGTGTTGAATTGAGCTACATAAAGTGTTATAGGGCACAGAAATTGGCGTTGCAGATAATTGATGGGAACTATGATGAGTCCTATGCAAGGATTCCTTAGTATTGCAAAATTGCTCTAGATAGAAATCCTGGGTCCATCATTGATCTTCAGTTTCAGGAATATATGACTTTTCCTCCCTCTTTTATGAGATTATTTGTTTGCTTTCACGCTCAAAAGGAGGGATTCCTTCATGGATGCAGACCGTTTAGTGGTGTAGATGGCAGCCACCTTAAAGGCCCATTCGGTGGAGTATTATTGACAGCAATCGCCATTGATGGATATAATGGTATATTTCCAATTGTATTTTCCGTGGTCCAAAGTGAGTCTACCAACACTTGGAAGTACTTCTGCAGTCAGTTGAAGAAGATAGCTGATTGGGATACGAGGCAGAGATGGGTGATAATATTTGATCGTCAGAAGGGCGTCGAACCTGCACTGAAAGACGAAATGCCATAAGTAACCAAAAGGATTTATTGTAGGCATCTGTACGCAAACTTGAAGAAAGATTATCCTGGTATGTTACTAAAGTTATCATGCCATGATTTTTATGCCAATTTATATATACTGTTTCTAACATTTTACAATTACTCTTCATGTAGGTACTCTCATAAGGAATCTATTTTGGGAAGTTGCGAAGGTATACACTCAAACATCTTTGGATGCAACCCTAAAGAAGATAAAAGAAAATTCTGTGTCAGCTTATAACTACTTGAAGAACGTGGACTTTGACTTATGGGTAAGGTATCACATACCAGAGTACACTAAGGTAATTGAGGTGACTTCAAACTTTGTCGAGTCTTTCAACTCAAAGCTGTCTGACATAAGGTCAAAGCCCATTTAGCTATGCTTGATGAATTGAGGAGATCAATGATGTTAAAAATGCATAAGAGAAGGAGGATTCAGTTAAGCTTAGCTACCCCGTGACTAGCTATGCGTCTAAGATTTTGCACAAAAACACAAGGCTTGGTAGATCATGTGCCATTAGACCGAGTAGCGATATAGAGTTTGAGGTGTCAGATATTGGGGGATATTTTATTGTTAACCTGAGGGACCGTCATTGTGATTGAATGTCATGGGACTTGTCTGGTATCCCATGCAAACATGTGTGTGCTGTCATTGCAAATCAAAGGCTTGACCTGGTATTATTTGTGGCGCCCTGGTTCTCCAAGGAGTTATACGTGGAAACATACAAAGCCGCAATATCACCAATTCCTGACCCGAACATGTGGCCTACTATTGATGACATGGTACAATTGAAGCCACCTTATTTGAGGAAACTCCCGGGGAGACCAAAGAAAAACAGAAGAAGGGAACAAGGTGAGGCACCTCCTGTGACCAAGAGGTCAAACCATGTTACATGTGCAATTTGCAAAAGAATTGGTCACAATTCAAAGACATGCCGAAGCCAAAAGGATAGGGGACATGGTCCCAACAGTGGTGGTTCTCAAACATCTGGTGTTCAGTCTACTTCGAAAAACAAGAGAAAGAGGAACGCTTAGTCATTGTAAGTTTGAGTTTGTTATTTCTATTGATTGTGTATGTAAATTTATTGTAATCTGCTTCTCTTTTGTTGGTTTAATTGCAGGTTCTTTTGATGCATTTGAACTGCTGCTTTTTTGACAAGTACTGATGTATTCGGTGGACACAAGTACTCATGCTAACATTATTGTAGCAATTTGACAAGTTGTGACTGTAAGTTTGAGTTTGTTATCTCTATAAATTGTGTGTGTAAATTTATTGTAACACGCTTCTCCTTTGTTAGTTTAATTGCAGGTTCTTTTGATGCATTTGAGCTGCTACTTTTTTGACAAGTACTGATGTATTCGGTGGACACAAGTACTCATGCTGATAGCGCTTTGACAAGTAGTGATGTAATGAATTATTGGAATTATTTGAGACATGGTTTGGTACTCTGACTAGTAGTGATGTAATGAATTATTGGAATTATTTGAGACATGGTTTGGTACTCTGACTAGTAGTGATGTAATGAGCAACTCTGCTCGTGGTTTTACCTGAAAAGTAGTGATGTAATAGCTGCTACAACTCTGTCATTTTAGTGGATGTTTTGTTCTATATTAATGACTTAAATGCTGGAACTTACATGAAGAAGCACTTGTTATATTGTCATAATCTGTTTTTAGTAGCCTAGATGTGATATTAGTCACACTTGTGGTATACTGATGTTGGTGGGATGATGAGGTTGAGGTTGAAGCAAGATTTATGGTGGTGGTTACCTTTATCTGATTGACAATATACCTATCTCTAAGAGTTTTGTAGCTTAAGGAGAGATGATGAGGGAGTGGGTGAATATGTACATTACTAAAGTCAACATATCTCTTGAGCATTCTATTATTGGTCAATGCAAAACATTTTGTTGTTGGTCAATGTAAAACATTATGTTGTTGGTCGGTGCAAAACATACGAAAGCTGACATGAGGAAACTGATCAAATCTTGTCATTATAAGAGATCTCAAAGGAAGTCATTACAACATATCTCATTAAAGGTCATTAAAAAGATTACATTAAAAGTCATTATAAGACCTTAAGTCATTACATAACACAAACCCGAAAGAAAAATACTGCTATTACTATAACAAACACTATCTTCATATAACCATCATGCGTTGCCTTAACCACATCCAATCTTGTCTTTTGCATCTCCTCCAATTTATTCAGCAGGCATACATTTTGGTTCTTCACTTCAAGCAGCATAGATTCAATATCACCAGCGGAAGAAGAAGCCCTTGATGAAACATGCATTGGTGAAGCATGGATTGGTGGATAGATGTCTCTCCACCATACGAAATATTTGCACTTGTTGGTGGCGCAGTTGAAGTACGGTTTCTCGTAGTTTCTAACATTACGGGTAACATGCAACTGTGCACTCAAATTGCAGTGGCATTTCACATCCCTCGTGGGGGTTGAGTTGAAATTGTGCCCACTTGAGGATGTCATTCTGCATGGACAATAAAACAAAAATGCAAACTCAAGTGTATCACAACAAGGGAGCTCAGATTAGTCCTTATTGCCATCATCATTGCTTCATAAGTGGGTTATGATACTTTACATGCCCTATATATGGAGCAACCCTACCATAAATCGCTTCAACGCGTTCAAGCAGAGCAATTTCATGAAGGGCCGCTTCTACACATATAAGCACACATAAAGACATAACCACACATAAAAGGCCATTGAACAAAATAAAATCATGGCTTCATATATGCAGAACGCATCAGACAAATGTACTAAAGAACAGTAGATAACAGATACTATAGAGAACAATAGATAACAGATGTTCCAGAGAACAACAAGCAAAATAAGATCCCAGTCAGTTTTTTCTGCCCATATTCAGAACCATAATTCACCACGTGAATAAAGTAGAGGAAGAGTGGCCAAAATCAACGCCATACAACAAAGACTGGATAGTGTCGGGTGATACTACCCCAATTTTAGGGTTATGAAATCAAAGATGTAGCAGGGTAGTTTTATGCCCAAATTCAGAATCTGCGTGAATAAAGTAGAGGGACAGAGGCAAAATCAACACCAAACAGCATGTGAATAAACAAGAGGAACATAGGCGAAGATAAACGCCGTAGCATTCCAAGCTAGAAGCTCAATCAGTGGGACAACAATCGGGTGAAATTTCCCCAATTTTAGAACCTGCGTGAATAATGTAGAGGAATAGAGGTGACATGAACCGTGAAATCACACCATGAGAATAAACAAAAGGAACAGAGGCAAAGATAAACACCGTAGCATGCAAAGCCAGAAGCTCAATCAGCGGAACAACAATTGGGTGAAATTTCCCCAATTTCAGAACCCTAGAATAGATGATCGAATAGGGAATTTTTTGCCCAAATTCAGAAAATGTATCAAATCGTATTTAATCAGAGCAAGAGTGGCGAGAATCATCGACAAACAACAATGCTACAAGCTCGCACAACAAACAATGTCGGGGCCAAATTTCCCCAATTCCAGAAACCTGAAATTGAAGATAAGTACGACGATTTTTCCCAATTTTAAAACCCTAAATTGAAGACATTAAATAGCGACATCGGGACCACCCATTAGCAAAAGGAAATCAAATTCCTCCTTACCTCAGTTAGATAGGCGTGATCGAATTCCCCAATTTCACAATGAAGATGTCGACAGTAAGGATTCGAAAAGTGTCGAAGTGAAATGGTGAAAGGAACGGGAGGAGGGGGGAAATAAGAAAGGGATACTCTGTTTGGTCAACATAAGTTAACCGGTCAACTCCACTAACAAATGGACTGAAGTTTTGTAAAAAGGTGACGGAAGTAAAAACTATATAAGCTGATGGGTGGGCAGTGTTAATTTTCGAAGTTCGTGGGTGGGCAGTGTTAAACCCCAAAACCACGTGGGTGGGCACTGTAATTTTTCCTATTTTTTTATGTCTTGACATCTTTTTTTGTAAATTATGCTAGTATTCTGAATCCAAAAGTTCGATTCTCCGGTGTTGATTCACGCACTAGATTATTTTTTGCAAGTTTTTTGCCAACATTACTGCATTAGCACAGTGGTCAAGATTCAACATAGCCTTAAACATAAACTTGGGCCCGTGGATTATGAAACGACGGTGACTTGAAAAACTTTATTGCAAATGGTGTATTTGGTTTGCTAATTTTTTTTACGTCTTAGACATCATTTTTGTCAATTATGCTAGTATTCTGATTCTAAAAGTTCGATTCTCTGATGTCGATTCACACACTTGATTATCTTTTACATGTTTTTTTGCCAACATTAATGCATTAGCACAGTGGTCAAGATTCAACATAACCTTAACCATAAATTTGGGCTTATGGATTATGAAAGTGAGTTGAAAAACTTCATTGCAAATGAGGTATTTGGTTTGCTTGTATATTTTTTATGTCTTGGATATTTTTTTATCTTTTGATTTCTTTTTTGTCAATTATGCTAGTATTATGATTCCAATAGTTCGATTCTCAAGTGCCGATTCACACACTTGATTATCTTTTGTTTGTATTTTGCCAACATTACTATATTAGCATAGTGGTCAAGATTCAATATAGCCTTAATCATAAACTTGGACCTATGGTTTATGAAACAACAGTGAGTTGAAAAACTTCATTGCAAATTGTATTTGGTTTGCCAATTATGCTAGTATTCTGATTCCAAGAGTTCGAAAATGTATCGATTCTCTGATGTCGATTCACACACTTGATTATGTTTTGCATGTTTTTTTGCCAACATTACTACATTAACACAGTGGTCAAGATTCAACATAACCTTATCATTAATTTGGGTTTGTGGATTACGAAAGTGAGTTGAAAAACTTCATTGCAAATGGTGTATTTGGGTTTTTTTTTTTTGTCTTGGATATTTGAGCTTAACCCCTTTCTGGAGAATTTCTGGTTTCTGTTACAAGTGATCGGACATTGCTTAGACTATCCTTGTGACAAACTTGTCCGTATGCTTCCGATGGGCCATTTATTTAATGATATAAGTTTTTGATAGGATATTTGAAAGGTAATATTGATCAGAATCGTTTTGGGTATGGTCAATTTATGATATGTTCTCAACTAAATGTTTCTATTAGTTTGGCCACTAACTGTCCTTTTAGGAAATTTTGAAGGTAAAATTTATCTAATATCACTAAGTATGGATACCAGTAAAAACACACATCACGGTTAGTACCAAGTTTAAACATTAACCCCCCCCCCCCCCCCCCCTAATTATGTTGGGTAAAAGAACCTTTTAGAACATTTATTTAGTAAATCAAAGGATCAGTTAACGGTCAAATTAATAAAACCGATAAAATTTAATTGGATTAGGCCAGATGTTGGCACCCCAGTTATCCTGCTCGTCGACAGATGAGCGAATTGAATACTTATCTCCATTAAGAAGTTTTGCGTGCCCAAGGCTCGAGCATCATTAATGGGGGTTCGTTAAGAGCAAAGATTATATATTTGGCTCCCTACTCCCGCATGCCCCGGTGCATGAAACACTTCCTTTCATATCCTGCATAAACCATCTTGTCTTGTGGGAATCCAGAATCTACCAAATCATCCACCATGGACTAGTACCATAAAGTACAATACAGATACGCATGTGGCCTACAGCAATTGATGAATAGAACTCTTGGTCAAAAAAATTTCCAGCATGTCACACACTACCAATGTACTTCCCTTCCTGCATTCTCACATAATCGTCACTATTGAAGGAGCAAGTGTCTATGTTTTGAGCAAAGGTTTCAGAAGAAGATAATTGATATGCCCATCGTGAAGCATCCTACAGCTACCCAAGGACTCAATCGCTCACCTGTTTCATAACGAAGCAAAACTGTCAAAAACACATCCTCCTTCATGCATCTGATGAATTCATAATATTAAAATTCGGTGGCTGACAAATGAAATAGGAAATCAATCTAAGAGTCCTAGTTATTTGTAAGTTGTTGCGTGAAGATTTCTCTTATATCTTCTAATAAGGAAGTAGCCAGTACCAGATCAGTTACCGATTTCCATGATTTTGCAAGCAAGAGTAGACACAAAAACCCTCAATAAAGAAAATAGATCAATAAAACTTCAGAGAACAATAAACGATTGTAGCAAGAGTAATCATGATGAAAATTTACCAATTCTAGCTGCCTTCCAAAAGAAACCACGAAACCTGCAAGACGTATATCCTGTTAGGTACAAGAGGAGAAATAGATAAAAGAGCAAGAGAACAGCTTTTTCTGAAAACTGTTTCAGGTAGCTGCTTGAAGAAATAGTTTCAACAATTACCCATGTAGGCGGAATCAGAATGGAATACAACAACATCAACCCACTTCCATTATGCAAGAGATGTATTACAATTTTCCTCTTTCTGATCTGAAGCATAACCATATCTTGAGATGTAAAGCAAGTTTTAGTCCACCTAAGAACTTAGTCTTCCCTATCAAAGTTGATGCTCCAAAAGAGACAAATTGACAAAGGCGTCCATTAACGAAGACATGCCTGTCTTTCATACTATATCATTGGTTTCCAATTGTCTACAGCTAAATGAATCGCACAAATGAAATTTATAGTTCTCCTTAAAAATCTAGGTAACTATAAGCATAAAAGGAGGGAGAAAAAATGAATCAATCCTAGACTGTTCGAATTAGCAAGGACTAGAGATGGAGGCTTTCAACACAAGGAGTTTACTGAATACCGGGGTTCTTTATCACGCCAAGTGTAAAATAACACACGCGGTAAAAAGATCTATGCGCTTCAATGGACTCATCATGATCAGAACATGTTCTACAATTTAAGAGAAAGATGAAGTGATGAATGCATGTTTCAGTTAGACGCATAGAAGAGCAATAATTGAACCAGATCGCTTTCATGTCTTGTCTTTCGGGTCTTGTGGGTTTTCTGTTCTGGTCTTTTGATGTAATATTTTTTTTTTGAAGAAAATCGTGACCTTATAATAAAACACAAAGCAAGCATAAGGGGAAAAAACCCTCATGTCATGCTAGTTCCAAATCTAGCTTACAAGCCAAACTAATATTAGGGGGAACATGCTCCCCCAACCACACCCGATCAGTCTCAAAGAGAGGATTCCCCAAATTACAGATAATCTTAGTCAGATAATTATCATACAAGAGAGCTTCACTACTAATAATACTAGCGAAATTCGCAAGTAATCCTCTCACCCTCAAGATATCATCCCAACTGGCATTGGGTCTTCTGATATCTCTCAAATTGATGATGCCCTCGAAATAACTATCAACTGATTCAATACAAATGCTATACCACCGAGATAGCAAGCTCCATAGCAATTCTTTTTGCTTTGATATCAGCATACTGCACATTATTGGTGCTGGAAATTCTTCGATTGAAAACTACAATAGGCCGACCACGATCATCTCGGATGAGACCAGTAATGATCCGGTCCCCAAAACGACTAGCATGCATACCCGTACAAATACTATGGTAGCCCAATGGAGGAGGATGCCAACTCCTAAGAGAATAGAGATGAGAGGAGACCTTCATCACCGATAGATAAGCTTCGGTAAAGGAATTGTTTACCTCGACTTCTTTCCACCAGGAAAGCTCTGGATTATGCTTGACTTTATTCCTTGAAGCATATATGACCCAAAGCTTGTTAGCTATAAAAGATAGCTTCTTCACACTCCACACCTCGGACATCCGAAAAAAACAATCCAACATCCCATCCACATTATTAGGAATTTCATTCACATCCACCAAGCCCCTCCATATATCTCTAACAGCGCAACAAAAGAAGAAGCAATGAGCCAAGTTGTCCTTAGCCCCACAGAAGAAACACTTGGAATCACCTCCAATCCGTCTAGCCAAATTATCCTGGCAAGGGATAATATTTCCTAAGAACTTCCAGAGATTGAGTTTAACTCTAGGGCAGCAAATGGAGCTGGTAAGCTTCTTCCCAATCCTACCGATGGAGAGGGGGGGGGGGGGAGGAGCTTACCCCTCCTTTTTCTTTAACCAGAGCAATATAAGCTGATGTAACCGAGAACTTGTTGTCTTTGGAGAAGACCCAGGACCACTGATTAGAGCTATCCAAATCATGTGGAATAGGAGACCGAGGCTCATCACCCACAGGAGGAAGAGGCCGAGCTCCTTCTCTGAGCAAATCCACTACCGAAGAGATGGACTTCCAGATGGGACTACCTTTGTTCGAGGGGGGGCACTCACTAATATTATTGTCAGGGTAGTAGAGCTGCTTCATAACTTGAGCTACTAGAGACCCCGGACAAGAGAGTAATCTCCAAAGCTGTTTAACCAAAAGAGCTTTATTGAACTTTTCCACCTCTCTGAAACCAAGGCCTCCTTGATCCGAAGTGTCACAAACTTTAGACCATTTAGTCCAGTGGAGAGCTCTTTTATCGACTTTCCCACTCCACCAGAAGGAAGAGAAGGCGGAATTGAGTTTCGCAATAATACCCTTGGGAAGAGCAAATATGGACATGGTGTAGTTGGGAATAGACTGGAGAACACTGGACACCATGACAGATCTAGCTGCTTGAGTCATAGGTTTAGTCCAACTGGAAACCCTTTTGTGAACTGATTCGATAAGATAGGTAAAGAGATCATGTTTTCTCCTACCTATCTTGAGGGGAAGACCTAGGTATTTGGAGAAGCAAGGTACCTCTTGGACATTCAGAAGACTGGAGAGATTGTCTTTAATGGGGGGAGATAGTCTTTTGCTAAACACCAATTCAGATTTGAGATGGTTGATTTTGTGGTCGGAAGCTTGAAGGAATTGTGTGAGGATATGGTTCAGGCGAGAAATGTTAGTGGGATTGGCTTTTCCAAAAAGGAGAAGATCATCAGCGAAAGCTAGATGAGAAATGGACGGACAGAGGGGGGAGAGCTTGATCCCATGAAAAACTCCAATAAACTCTGACTTATTTAGGAAACTAGACAAGGCTTCCTGAGCCAAAATGAAAAGGAAGGGAGAAAGAGGGTCTCCTTGTCTAATGCCCCTAGATTGATCAAAAAAGTTACCTGGCTTGTCGTTGATGAGGATAGCACATCTGACTGAGCGGACACAATTCATAACTGGAATACTCCAATGGGAAGGGAAGCCCATGGAAAAGAGAACATCATGGAGGAAGCTCCACTCTAACCTGTCATACGCCTTGCTGAAGTCCAACTTAAGAGCAAAGAAACCATTTTTAACAGCTTGGTTTCTCTCTAAAAAGTGTTGGAGCTCGCCTGCTAGAATGATATTGTCGGTAATAAGCCTTCCTTTCACAAACCCAGATTGATTATGAGAGATAAGATGCGGTAGAATATGTTGAACCCTATTAGCCAAGGTCTTGGAAGCAATCTTATACGCAAAGTTACAAAGAGCAATCGGTCTGAACTTATCAATCTCTGTCGCCCCCGCAATCTTTGGGATAAGAGTGATAAAATACTCATTCAAGGAATCAGGGAGGGGCTGGCCTCTAAGAATAGGCATGACTGCATCAATAATTTGGTCCCCAATGGAGTAGTTGTGTGCTGTATAGGCTGGGAGGCCTCTTTTTCCTTGTTGGGATTATCCCACTGGGCTTGCCCAACAAGGTTTTAATGAGGTTCCATTGGTCCCGGGTAGCGTTACAACTGCAACTGCAAAGCACCTGCTAATCTGTACTGTTGTAAAACTCCAAGACTGGAGTGCGTTGTTTTAATACATGCCCATCGGCAACTAATTATCAAACAAAGAAGAGCAATAGATGAGGAATTGGAGTCTTGGGTAAACAAGCAACTAGAATATCATACAGCCCAGGTTGCAAATCTGGGTACCCCAACCTGTCATCCAGACACGCGTTCCTGCTGCAGGTAGGACAGATTGTGATCCTATACTAGTAGCCAATTCGCACAACACCAGAAGACTAATCTACCAAACAGGCCCTGCTAAATCATCGGAATATGTCTTGGATAAGATTAGGACGAGACTCCTATATCAATCTATTCGGTTGGGGTTCAGCCTCAACACAATTTTAATTCCACTGACCTTCAAACAATACGTTCTCTATTCAAATAACCCATCTAATGCTCGGAAGGTATACAGAATCCGTACCCGGTTCGCTGTTCAAGGATGGCTGGAAACTGCATCTTAACGTAAGTGCACGTGCAAATCCCTAGCAGTACCACCATCAGAAAAGAATGGAAATTGAACAGCGCCGACTGAAATTTGAGCAATTGGGTGATTCTAGAATCAGAAAATCAAGGAACTGAATGGAAGTAGCAATAAAAGGCGAAGATCGAAAGAAAAGAAATTGGCAGTTCCATTCTTACCATTATATCGCTTTTCAAAACAGCTCAAAAATCCTCTTCTAACTCCTCCGATAGAGCGCTTAGATTCTCTTGGTTGTCAGAGGTTAAAAACAAGTCAGAAGTTTATGGTGGGGGAAGATCTGAAGAATTTTGCTTCGAGCAAGCGGCAAAGGTAGCGGAGGGAGAGATGGTCTACTCTTCAGTATACGAGTTATTTTACTTTTTCGTTGTCTGTTTCTTTTGTTTATCTACTTTTTCTTTTCTTTTTTGATCAGAAAACGGAGGCTCTAAGGCCTTCTTATTGAATCAGTAACCGAATTACAATCTTTCTCCAGGACTGACAAAATACAATCAGGGCAGATCTGAGTATATGCAGACCCATCTCACACCCCAAACCAAACTTGGCAAGAGCATCAGCAGCTCCATTACACACTCTAGGGGAGTATGTTATGCTACAATTATCTAAAGCTACTGCAGCTTTACACTCATTTATTAAGGAGATTCATTTTTCAAAGAGCCGAGATGTAAATTGTTATTTCAACCACGTATTAAATAATTGTTTATTACTTTTGTTTTTAAATATTAGTGTTTTCCTTTTAAAAGAGAGTTTTATCTTGGTGTTTAAAAACTAATATTATCTTAATTTTTATTTTAAGTAATTTAGAAAAATGGTTAGAAAATGTATTAAACATCTAATACGTTATATTTCAAAAATAAATTAGCACTTCTATATTAAAATACTATTTTTGAGTGTTGAAATTTACAAATAATAGATGTTTCACTAAATAAGATACTATAGATTACTAGTAACTATATAAATACTAAAGGATAACGCTGTTAAACATTTCGCAATTCATTACTCTTTGTTGTTATACGCATAGATTTAAAAACTTTGCCAAATAACATAATATATGAAGTCCTATTCTTTTTGACATATTTATAATTGCATTGTTCTTTTTGAGGTGATGTAAGAATTTAGGCCCATTCTTTTGTCGCGCTCAAACTGTTACCTAATGTCGGTTGTTGAAGTTAGTAAAAATGTGGAGAAAAAACAAAAAATTAATATGATAATTGACATATGTGACATATAGTAATAAAAAGTGAGATAATCAAATAAGTTTGTTTCATAAAATCGCAAAAGAACGGGGCCTTATTCATCCACAAAAATGAAAAAAATATTTACAAATCAAAGGCTCAATTTAGTAGGTACTAAACAATTTAGTAGGTACAAAGCAAGATTTAGTAGGTACTAGTCTATTACAAATCTTTCTCTCTCTCTTGCTTTCTTGAGATGTATCTATACACCCAATTGTATCTACCAAACTTACCTAAGGAAAACTTCATTTTTCTTGTAGCCAAAGTAGCAGATTTCAGTTTGAATACACTTGTGCTATTTTCCTTCAAAATTTTTAGCATCATTTTCGTACATCGGAGAAAACGTTATGGCATGTATCAACTATGAACCTGACAAAGGGGTTGACTGTTCATATTTCACATCATATTCATTCGGGTTAAGAGAAGTTTGGGTAAATGAAATTTGTAAGTTTCAAACTCAGGTAAAATCATTTTTTAATTATATAAGTTTTGGGTTTTGGTTATTTTATGTCAGAGTTAATATTTATTTAATAATATAATTAAAATAAATACTTACTAATTTTTTGCAATATATCTTTTTTTCCAATCAATATATAATAATTCTATTTTTTGTCATTCCTTACATATTAAAAAAACACTTCTTATGAAAAAAAAAAGAAAGTATTGAGAAGTTCAAATAATTCGTGGTTCATAACAAATACTACCTAAGTTCTAAAAAAGGTTAATACAATGTGCGGTTTGATTATTGTTCAGGTTAGTTGTCATTGTTATTTTGGTCGCATGACTTCAGGATAGTTTCAGGTGAGTATGGACAGTTTTTGAGTTATTTTAGTTCGTGTCAATTTTTTTGTCACTATCATTTCGGATCATTTATGCTCATGTATGTTTTGGGTTGGATTAATAGGTTTCTCTTTAATATATTTAAATATTTCAAGGTTTCTGTTGGATTTCATATTGAGTCAAACTGTCAAATTTCGCCAAATCTAACCAACCTAGCCAATCTCGAGTAATGGCAGAGTGAAAATGGCTTTGGTGAATGTCAGGTGAAGAATAGATGACCTCTGTCCTCTATTGGGAGTCCATCCTCGGGTCCCATAAACCAATTCTAGCCGTGGTGGCTAACCTATCTCTTCCGGCCATCCACCATATGAAGGAGCAGTGAGGAGTGTGAAATATGGTTCATCCCACATCGATAATTTAGGATGTGGGATACTAGTCCCTTTGTTATATATAGGGGCTAGTGTCATTCATTCTAAATCATCCCAACAATTAGCAACTTCTTCTGAATGCTAAATTGTAATCTCTTCTCTCTATATCTCTTAAAGTATAAATAAGAGAGTTCTGGTAGTGTCCGAGGAAGTAGGCAAAATTGGCTGAACCTCGTAAAATTCCGGTGTCCCTTTTATAGCTTATTTAGCAGCTTTTGGTGGGTAATTTTAGTGCTTTATGTGCTAAGAAATTACAGTCAGGAAATTCTGTCTAAGGAAGTGGTTCTTAAGCGGGACCATTGTGACCCTACCACGACCTGGGAATTTTCCTGTACGGAGTGATTTTCTAGTACAATAATTTACTCTTTATCCAGTCGCTTCCGCAACCAGTGGTATCAGAGCCAAGGTTCTGTCTTAGTATGCTCTGTGGTTGCAGCTAGGCTGATCTTCCACATCAGAAAAGCGTTCCTTTGTTCAGTTGATACGGCGTAGCGCTGCTAAATAAAAATTGGAGCAGAAATGGCAGACGACAAATTAAAGACCCCGGAGACAGCGTCATCAACTTCCTCGTCATCGATTTGGACAAGAAGGGTGATGACTATGCTAAGTTTTCGGTGGATACATTTGATGGTACTGGCCATTTCGGCATGTGGCAATGCGAAGTCCAAGACGCTCTCTTTCAGCAAGGTCTAGACATCGCCATTGAAGAGACAAGACCGGAAGACATTCAAGAGAAGGAATGGGAGGCCAAGAAACAAGCAGCTTGTGGTACAATTCGCTCATGCCTGTCGAGAGAACAAAAATATGCGTTCTCTAAAGAAAAATCTGCATGGAAATTGTGGAGGGCATTGGAGGAAAAATTCATGAAGAAGAGCAGTCATAATAAGCTTTTTATGAAGAAAAGGCTATTCCGCTTTTCGTATGTTTCGGGGACCACAATGAATAATCACATCACCAGTTTCAATCAACTAGTAGTTGATTTGGTAAACTTGGATGTGACATTCGAGGATGAAGACTTGGCCTTAATGTTGTTGGGATCTCTTCCTGATGAGTATGAGTTTCTGGAAACAACTCTACTCCATGGGAAGGACGATGTCTCTCTGAAGGATGTCACTGTAGCACTGTACAGCCATGATTTGAGAAGAAAGGAAAAGAGGGTTGGTACTGATGAAGCAGTAGAAGCATTAGTGATGAGAGATCGTTCTTCCGCTCAAAGAAAGGGGAAGAAAGGATGGTCAAAACCGAAAGCCAAGCTTGGCAAAGATGAATGCGCCCTTTGTCGAGAAAAGGGACATTGGAAGAAAGACTGTCCAAAACAGAAGAAAGGCAAGGCTGTTCAAGACGCATGTGTAGCTGAATACGACAGCGAAGGATCAGGACTATCATTGGTGGCATCGCTTCAAAAATTAACCAGGATGAATGGATTCTGGATTCAGGAGCAACCTACCATATGTCACCCATTCGAGATTGGTTCTTTGATTACAAAGAACTAAGGGTGGAACCGTTTTGATGGAGACAATAGCCCATGCAAAACAATTGGTATAGGCTCAATCAAGTTGAAGAACCATGAAGGATCAACCAGAGTTTTAAGAGAAGTTCGGCATGTTCCAAACTTGACCAAAAATCTCATTTCTCTGGGACAATTGGAGTCGAAAGGATTCTCATGGGCCGCTAAAGATGGGGTTCTAAAGGTCGTTTCGGAGCACTGACGGTGATAAAAGGCACCAGAAGGAGCAATCTGTATTACTACGAGGGGAGTACAGTAGTAGGAACAGCAGCAGTTGTGTTGCTCCCAAGGAGAACGGTGACTCTCAGTTGTGGCACATGCGACTGGGGCATGCCGGAGAGAAATCCTTACAGATTCTTGCAAAGCAGGGATTGCTGAAAGGCGTGAAGGCTTGCAAGTTAGACTTTTGTGAGCATTGCGTTCTCGGGAAGCAAAAGAGATTGAAGTTTGGCACTGCCATCCATAATACGAAGGGTATTTTGGATTATGTCCATTCTGACGTTTGGGGACCCGCCAAGACGCCTTCCTTGGGTGGGAACCGCTACTATGTGACCTTCGTAGATGATTTCTCTCGAAGGGTTTGGGTGTATGCCATGAAGACTAAGGATGAAGTGATGGGGATCTTCCTAACATGGAAGAAGACGGTCGAGATGCAAACAGGTCGAAGGATCAAGTATCTCCGGACAGATAATGGGGGAGAGTACAAGAGTGATCCATTCTTGAAGGTTTGCAAAGACGCTGGAATTATCCGACACTTCACAGTCAGGGAAACACCACAGCAGAATGGAGTGGCAGAGCGAATGAACCGAACATTGCTGGAGAAGGTTCGGTGCATGTTGTCAAATGCTGGGCTGGGCAGACAATTTTGGGCAGAGGCGGTAACATATTGCAGCCATATTGTGAACCGGTTACCGTCGTCGGCTATTGGTGGAAAGACACCGCTTGAGGCATGGTCTGGAAAACCAGCTACTGATTATAGTTCTTTGCGAGTGTTTGGTTCTGTGGCTTACTACCATGTGAAGGAATCAAAATTAGACCCAAGGGCAAAGAAGGCTCTATTTATGGGGATTGCGTCTGGGGTAAAGGGATACCGGTTGTGGTGTCTAGAAGCAAAGAAGACAATCATTAGCAGAGATGTTACCTTTGATGAATCTGCGTTGTGGCAGAAGGTGACAGTAGACTCCATCCAGACAGAGGGAACTCAGAAGCAGGTGGAGAAAGCACCAAAGCAGGTGGAGTTCGAGAAGGAGATATTTGTAAACCCATTGGTTGGAGATGATAGTGACTCTCAAGGAGTAGATGAGTCAAATGAGGAAGCTCCAACAGAATCAGATCCGATTGCAGAAGGAAGACCCAGAAGAGAGATCCGCAAACCTGCTCGTTATGCGGATATGGTGGCTTATGCACTTCCAGTTGTAGATGAAGGGGTACCACCTACTTTCCAAGAAGCAAATCAAAACTCGGAAAGTAAGGAGTGGAAAGGTGCCATGGAAGAAGAAATGAATTCTCTTCACAAGAACAACACGTGGAAGTTGGCACAACTACCAAAGGGCAAGAAGGCAATTGGTTGCAAATGGGTGTTTGCAAAGAAAGAAGGAACTTCAGGTGAAAACAGTGTCCGCTACAAGGCTAGGTTGGTGGCCAAAGGGTACGCACAGAAGGAGGGAATTGATTACCATGAGGTATTTTCTCCAGTAGTGAAACATTCCTCCATCAGAATTCTGTTGGCGTTAGTAGCTGAGCTGAATTTGGAATTAGCCCAACTTGATGTGAAGACCGCGTTCTTACATGGCGATCTGGAGGAAGAGATCTATATGACTCAACCAGAAGGATTTAAGGTTCGTGGTAAAGAAGATTGGGTTTGTAAGTTGAACAAATCATTGTACGGGCTGAAGCAGTCTCCAAGGCAATGGTACAAACGATTTGATTTGTTTATGAAGGGCAAAGGTACACGAGAAGCAAATATGATCACTGTGTGTATTTGCGCAAGCTACATGATGGGTCTTACATCTACCTACTCTTGTACGTTGATGACATGCTAATAGCTTCAAAGAATCAGTCAGAGATTGATAGATTGAAGGCTCAGTTAGCTCAAGAGTTTGAGATGAAAGACTTGGGCGAAGCCAAGAAGATTCTCGGGATGGAGATTAGCAGAGACAGAAGGAATGGCAAGCTTTGTTTGTCCCAGGAGCAATATCTGAAGAAGGTGCTACAACGTTTTGGTATTAACGACAATACAAAACCTGTGAGTACCCCGCTTGCTCCTCATTTGAAGCTTAGTGCCCAATTATCTCCAAAGACTAAAGAAGATAGAGACTATATGGCTAGAGTCCCATATGCAGAAGCAGTTGGTAGCTTAATGTATGCCATGGTGTGTACAAGGCCCGACATTTCACAAGCAGTTGGAGTTGTGAGCAGATATATGCATGATCCTGGCAGAGATCATTGGCAAGCTGTGAAATGGATTTTACGATATATTCAAGGTACTGTGGATATTGGTCTGCTATTTGAGAAGGATGTTACAGGTGGTCCAAATGTGGTTGGATATTGTGATTCCGACTATGCTGGTGATATGGATAAGCGACGATCAACTACTGGTTACTTGTTTACTTTAGCCAAGGCACCAGTAAGTTGGAAATCTACCTTGCAGTCTACAGTTGCTTTGTCTACGACTGAGGCGGAGTACATGGCTCTGACAGAGGCTGTGAAGGAAGGTATTTGGCTTCATGGGTTGCTTAAAGACTTGGGAGTTGGTCAGAGGCACATCACGGTGCATTGTGACAGTCAAAGTGCTATTCATTTAGCAAAGAATCAAGTCTATCATGCAAGGACGAAGCATATTGATGTTCGCTATCACTTTGTGCGGGAGATACTCGAAGAAGGGGATATTCTTGTTCAGAAAATCCGGACGACTGAGAATCCTGCAGACATGATGACCAAGGTGGTGACCGCAGTCAAGTTCAAACATTGCTTGGACTTGACCAACATCCTGCATATTGAAGATGGCGCCTAAAGGCGCAATTGTAGACACTACCAAGTAGGTTTGTAAGAGAGTTTGTTTTTGTTAATGGGATAAACCAAGGTGGAGAATTGTGAATGGTTCATCCCATCATCGGTGTGGGAACAGTCCCTTTGTTAAAAGGGTGTATCATCTTCTAAATCATCCCAACAATTAGTAATTCTTCTGAATGCTAAATTGTAATCTCTTCTCTCTATATCTCTTAAAGTATAAATAAGAGAGTTCTGGTAGTGTCCGAGGAAGTAGGCAAAATTGGCTGAACCTCGTAAAATTCCGGTGTCCTTTTTATAGCTTTATTTAGCAGCTTTTGGTGGGTAATTTTGTAGTGCTTTATTGTGCTAAGAAATTACAGTCAGGAAATTCTGTCTAAGGAAGTGGTTCTTAAGCGGGACCATTGTGACCCTACCACAACCTGAGAATTTTCCTGTACGGAGTGATTTTCTAGTACAATAATTTACTCTTTTATCCAGTCGCTTCCGCAACAAGGAGTAATTCTGTTATGCCAAATAACTTTCCTCCAGCGATTAGTTGCAGAGATGGACTATATCTTCCCAGTACTGAGTTTGTTCTGTGCGGAAGCTGAAATGACCTATTATTAAGCCCATCTATGATTATTTCATTTTTAATCTTGATACACTCTTTCCAACACCAGATGTGTGCGCAGGTTTGGAATTAGCATTCCTTATGCAGCCTGCACATAGGTTTTCCTTCATGTAACTAATGTTAACTGATAATTTGAGGAGTTAAAGCTGGATCAGAAACTTAACTGTTGCTTTATTCTAAGCAGCAAACAGAAGACATATAGACTTCCAAGCAACTAGATAGTATCTTTTGACCACTTCATTGTTTTCCCAAAGATAGTCCCTGCATATACTCTCTTTCTTTTGAATGACCCCCTTTTGGAAGATGAAAATTTGGGGCCAGAAGTGCATGATACTCTCCTCAAAACTGTTTGATAAGTAAGAGTCTGCCAGAGTAACTAGGAGTTTTGGGGCACCAGTGTCTGACCCTATTCATCATCTTATCAATGAGGGAATATAATCAGTGAAATGAAGTTTCGAACCAGAGAGGGGAATGCCTAGATATCTGATGATAGGGAATTTATATTCGTCAAACTGCAATAGGTCCAAGATTCTTCCTTTTTGATGTATCAACACCACCAATGAAATGGAGACAGCTGGAATGTAAAAACCAGGAGGTAACATTAACACATTTCATCATACACGGCAAGAGGAGTTAACAATTTTTTATTTTCTTTTTCCCAGATCTTCACTCAAAGGGTGAAGGGCTGAATTAAATTACGTACAGCGAAGAATTGTTCTCAAAGTCAAAACCCCGTTGCTTTATAATATTAAGAAGAAGACAGGCCGAATATGAAAAAAAAAAAAAAAATTAAACCCTCCCCGTATGCCGTATCTTGAAGGCTATTTGATCTAAAATCTTCTAATTTTCCCGCTGTAACTATGAATGATTCCCCCGTCTTGACTATAGATTCCTGAATAACAGATCCTATTCAACTGCACTTTCAGCTTCTACAGAATAAAGATGTATGAATAGCCAAGAACTTGAAGCTTGAACATCGATTATCAAACTCTATCCTCTTCTTTCTTCCGGCTGCACGCATTCCTGTGATTAAATCTCATCATATCTCTCCCTTCTACTGGTCTTATGACTCTTTGCGATCCCAGTTAGGAATATTAGCTGTGGCTTCATTCACCATCTTTACCAGTGTTACCTGTCATCAAATCAAATGAATAGCGGGGGTCTTCAAATCTAATGTCAAGCCAAAAAATGATTCCCCCTGTCCCTTGACATATCTCATACTATTATATTATTCAATCGAAGGAAGGTAAAAATCAATGAAACTTTTTTTCTTACATACCACACTTTCAGGAACACCAGGAGGCGGCAATGTAAGGTTCTTTGGAGGAGGTCCATTTAAGTGCGATCTCTTATCAAATCTCCACTCTCCAATCTTTCCGTATGTCAGCTCACCCTGTAAATAATGATTTATGATCCAAAAGTTGAAAATCAGTGGAATTGTGACAAAATGGAGGTCATACATCATCCAATGACAAGATTAAATAACGAAAGAGGAGGTTAAAACTGTTTACCTTCATGTTGAAGTCATTTCCATAAGTGTAGTGTATGATGTATATACCTTTTGTTTCCTGATCAAATGGTGGCTGAACACAAACAAAAACAAACTCAAGAAAAACTCTAAGAAAACTTCAATACAAAGTGAAAAAGGAGGAGAGAAATATGAAAGATTTATAGCTGGCGAAACCTGTATCATGAAGTCATTTCGTAGAATATGTTTTACACCATGGATTGCTGATGCAACAGCGTAAGCATACCTTGATAACAAAAGAAAATCAACAACTATCATTCAGTCACATGTAAGAATTTATGATAAAACTTTAAAACTGGAATGTAGATTTCAACTCACATTTCAAGCACCCATCCAAAGGTCTTGTCAGCCTCTTTGTCATCTTTCATACTTAGAGACACATTCATCCATGTTGGCGCAATTTTCGCCAGTACATCCTACACAGACAGAGATAGAATATGGTCAGGAAACTAAATTTGATGTCCAACATAATGACAATTGACATGACCCAACACCGAATTAACGAAAAGGAAACTGATCAGCAGGTAGCATCATCAGATTTCAATAAGCCATCTTCTACAGGCCAAATTACCCACCTTCTTGATGATTACAGGGGAGTTTCCAATCGGATCTACATTGGTGATTGATCCACTTTCCGTTGGATAAAACTTCCTGATGACCCTTTCATTGTCAGCTGGCTTGATGTAGAAGAAGGGAAAAGCGGCAGGGTATTCTCCCACAGCCAAGTTAGGTAGAGGGCGTAAGAAGATGTGATCAGGCTCAGCCATCAACACGTAGCTATTATCACAATGGATACAATTAAAATGGCGGTTAGTTAGTGTGTTTCACGGAATTGAGTCAAGTTGATGTATAAATGGATTAAAGAATCTTTACTCTTCCTCAATAGGAGCCTTTGCAAGCCACTGAACAAACGCCCATGGTCTGTTCAAGACAATGTAACCCTGCACATTATAGATGTTAAGTGAGTTAATCAACGCCAATACTGAATCTTTAAGATATTTTGCAAGAACACAAGGTTTAGTTCATTTTCCAAGAAACCATATCAGCTTGGAAACCAGATCAATAACCTACACCAGTCAATGTAGAATTAAAATTTCAGATTTATATCTGGACAGATTTCAATGCCTAAAAAATTCAGAGAATTAAAAAAACCAACACTAAGATTCTTTTCAATAACAACAGTACAAGCCAAAAATTGGTGGACAAACCAGAAATCAATATAAATAGGAAGACTGACTCACCCGATCAAGACCAGCAGGGAGGGTATCAACGACAAAAGTAGGGATCTCATCCATTAAATCATCTGGTCTCCCAGTATGAAGGACCCTAGTGAATCCACCAAAATCAGATCCAGGCAAATCCTTCTGTTTCTTATACCAGTAATACATTATCCGACATTGCCACTTGCTGTAAGCAGAATCCGCAGCAGTCAACGCCACATGGAAAGGCACTTTCTCCTTTTTTTCTACCTGCAACTTCTTGGGTCTTGTGGTTACAGGGTCGGAAAACAGTTTAGAGGCATCTTCATTCTGCTGACCAGCGAGATTTGACAACCATGGCTGTTTGTAGTGGATCACTAGAGTTGCCAGATTATATGTGAGGAAGCAGAATCCAAAAGTTATTGCTATAAGTAGCAGGGGTGAAGGATGACCGCCAGAAGAATTCCTCCTTCCTATCATTCTTTTTTTAACGGTGAAATTCAACTAGTTTTACAGTTGGAAAACGTTCGAAAAAAGGTGACAAGCTCTCCCAGAATCTCAGAAATGTGCAAAGCAACCCAATTTAGTTCGCATTCGGAACAAGCATGGTCCTAAAATGAGAAACCCACCAAGGATTACTGGATCCAGCTGCATATGGATGGAATTCATAATAATCAGAAAGAAAAGTATACATATATATACGTGATGAAAACCCAGAAATGAAAATGAATACAAGCTGTATGTCGGATTGACAGGAAGCGAGGCGGGATGTAAAATTGAAAATATTTGCACAGCGAGTGAACTATTCGGAGGTAAACTGACGAAATGTGCTAGTAGTCAAAAGTCCAAAATTGAATAAATAAACAAGAATTACAAGCCTGACGAAAAAGCAAGAATTTCAAACCTGACGAGGAAATGAATCAACAGCGGAGCTAATATTGTTGAGTCCAAGGGGAAGACGAAACGATCCTGAGAGAGAGTGTGAAATAGTTATTTTGATCGGTAGAAGATTCAGGAGTGAAGGAAAGATGAGGGTGAATACGTGCCAAAAGCGAACGGAGACGTGATACAGTAAGTGATGATGTTTTTGTAGAAGGAACCTGGATTTGTTTGGGAAACGAAAACAAAGTGCGCAGCAGGTCGCTTTGCGTCTTGTCTATAAACGTGCAAATCCGGAGTGGGGACAACGTGAAGAGAAAGTCGGACTCAATGTTCGTTTGCGGGTTTTGGATCATAAATGGATGTGAGAGACTGAAAGACGAAAGTCTTCGTTTCAAAGTCTACTGTCCTTTGCTTGTTAGCCTCTCACTGTCATGTCACGTTCCGACGCATTTGTAGTCAACGCTCCCTATTTTCCCGGGCGTTTCTTTCGCCGCCGTCGAATTTTACTTCATTCTTTATCGACAAGGGTTTTTTTTAAAAATTCATGAAATGGCATTATATTTTTTATGATTTTCATTTTTTTATTTTTTATTATTTTTTTATTTTTTTAATTTTTATTATATTTTGATATTTTTGTAAATTTTGTAACATTTTTGGCATATTATGAACTATAAAAGTACTTTATTAACTAATAGGGTATTTTTGTCTTTTATCCATCTGATCGATGACTATAGTGGCATTTCATAGACTTTTATGAAAATATAGTGTCATTTTGTGACTTTCATTTTTTTAGTGGCATTTCATGAATTAGCCAAAATATAGTGGCATTTCATGAATTTCCCTTTTTTTAACAAAAACAAGGGTTGCTAAGCTTTACTTATATATATATAGACACGAGATGGTGTGACACGACTGGATTGTTTTTTATTATATTAATTTTAATTGGTTATAATTTTTAAAATATAAGTCTAAAATACAAAAAAAAATTACACCATTGTTCATCTAAATTCAAGCTCTTTAAAACAAGACCAGACATTGATATGTTTTGAGAAATTTAAAATTTATATTAACATGTATGTATTCATATATATCAATGAGACTCATGATTCATAACATCATTTAGTGTATCATAATATCTATTTTAATGAACCATAATATCAAAATTAATGAATCATATGTTCATTTTAGTGTATCATCATAAACATATAAAAATAAAAACAATTTAAACAATAATACAACATAAAATAATATTTGGTATGTATTAAAAATACATGATTCATCATAGAAGGTTTAAAATACCCCATACAACAATAATAATACACTACAAAATAATAATTGTTTTTATCGGTTCCAAAATTTGTTATCTAATTCACCACTTATTAATTAATGAATCATAATATCAATTTTAATGAATCATAATATCAAATTTAATGAATCATATAATCATTTTAGTGTATCAATGTAAACATATAAAAATAAAAAAAATTAAACAATAATATAACACAAACAATATTTGGTATGTATGAAAAAACATGATTCACCATATAAGGTTTAAAATACACCATACCACAATAATAGTACAATACAAAACAATAATGATTTTTTATCGGTTCCAAAATTTGTAATCTAATTCACCACTTATTAGTTAATGAATAATAATATCAATTTTAATGAATCATAATATCAAAATTAATGAATCATATTATCATTTTAGTGTATCATCATACACATGTAAAAATAGACATTTTTCAAAGTTGTCAAAATATATTCATGACTGGTCTTGTTTTGAAGAACTTGAATTTAGATTAACAGTGATATAATTTTTCAGTTTGGACTTATATATAAAAAGTTACAACCATTTAAAGTTAATATAGTCAAAAGATAACTCAGTCAATAAAACAGTTCAGTTAGCAGCTGACTGAGACTGCTAAATCACCGGTCCACTACTACCACAGGTACGGGAGCGATGCACAAACGAATTTGCGTTACTCATATATAAGTTAAATAGGCGGAACCTATATGACAAGAAATGAGAATATATATTGAATTCTTAGCTTTGTACACATTTTGAATATAAAGAATAGTACTTTATGTTTTCTCTCGTTAATTTTTTGAAATAAATTTAACTTTTTCAATGTTTACTAGGTAAAGAAATAATACATATTTTTAAAAATACATAATTACTTACAAACTGTGAGATAGTGTAAAATCAGAAAAATAACTCATTAACTCATCTATCTTGCTTAAACAATTAACTACTATAGTCCAAGTTTTTTGCATATATACCTATCTCTAAGGTTTATCCTCAAACTTAACAACATTCCACTACATTTTAATCTATTGTCGACCTTATAAGTCCGTAACTGTTACCAGTTTAATTTCCCTTTTAAGCTCTATAGCAAAAACATACATCTCATTAACGCTTTGAGATGAACTAGCCTAGCCATTGTCGCATGATTGTAGGAAGAACCTTTGTCGTAAATAAACATATTAAGAACGAATTATATCCCTCACTTTGATGGAAGAAAAAACTACATGTATTAATTCCAAGATTCCAGCCATAAGATTTGATTCCTCAAGTCGTTATGGTCTCTGGTACACAGAATTACATTTCATCCCTCGATTCTCAACTCAACATATTTCCATTCACTAATTTCCCACATGTACTTCTTCACCAAACACTTTTTGTATACGTTTCACATGCTCTCCCCCACACAAATTGTTTTTCTTTTTTCGGTAAAAAAATAGAGGATTATCCTCTTCTTATATTAGAATAAGAGTGATTACGTTCTTCCAAAAGTTGAAGAGCAATACATGGTGGGGGAGAATCTAGA